>JAQPZY010001610.1:3137500-4337500 GCA_029931535.1 Margaritifera margaritifera | reverse complement strand
ATTGTAGCATGGTAATACAGGCAAATCTATCATTATGATCTCTGTAATTGTAGAAAGATGAAGCTGTAGGCCTGGGAAGATGGATGGATCTTTCAGTAATATCCCAATTGAGATGGCTGGACCGGCTGATCAGCTGGCTCAATTGGTTGCATGATCATGGATGGCTCTAGATGGTGATACGGTAGTATAGGATGGATCCATTAAAAAACCCATGCGCCCTGACTTACAAGCCCGAAGGCCATGCTCAGCCACCTGGCTACCTAAAAATGGGGGTACACTCCCCCACTGTATCATAATTACCTGTAGGAATTTAAAATTTTGCTTCATCACCCTCTTTCTTTGCCTTGGTAGACTTTTGCAAAAACCATAGTCTATATGGAGATCATAATAATAGATCTGTCCATCGTAACATGCCTACAGCCACAAATTTGACTTGGATTAACGGGACGTGTCTTGTACTATGTTGTATGAAGGCGAAGCTTAAAAACTGGCAACAACTAGTGGTGGCAAGGGGAGGTAATGAGCAAGCGCTATGCTCTTTCTCTATATGATATAGACAGAAAAGACAAATTTTCATCTCTTAGTAAGGCTGGATTCAGGAGGAAGCAGGCTTATATTCCTAATGTTAATGTGATCAGGGAATGTATTCAAAGGAGAAACTGCCTTCCATGGGTACCATGTTTGTGTAAATGGAACAGCCCTCATTCAAAAGATGCTGAAAAACTCAGAAAAAAGAATTATATTATATTGCAAGAATTAGACCTTTTTAATTCTAATCACTATCATACTAAAATGTCTTGTAAGTACTATCTGAATTGAAAAATTGTCAAATATAAGTCTTTGTAAATTGTTGAACAATATTGTTATATATTGAAATTGATGAAGTCTGACTCAGTGTTACTAACATTGTGATGCCAATAAATATAAACATTTTCATTGTGTAGTTGATTGGTTTGTGAAATGATAATTGTGAAGTTTTGGTTTACCAAAATGATTAATTAACATAATGCAAATCAGGCACATTCCAGAAATCTGCACCGTATGTAAGTTGGACTAACAGTTGCCTCTTGTTGCACTGGTCAATTTCTGACGATTGTTTAGGGTTAGTATAAATTTGTGCAACTTTTGCACCTTTTCAACGCACTGTTTAATCTGACAGAGCATGTACAACTTCTGCACAATTCCACCCAAATTAATTGTTAGGTAAAATATATTTGTCCCTTATTTTCTAAATATTAGATTATTCCTTTGGATAATTTGGTCATAAAATACATGATTTTTTTAATAGGATTTATTTCTTTAGGTAGCAGATTATTTTGATATATTCATTTATGTTCCATTTTAAATGCATCGTGTGTTTGTTTTATGATTGTTATAATGGCCTTTCGACTGTTTATACATGTACAATAGTATTCGAGTATATCCTCACATATCCTAAAGCACTATGTGCTTTTCATTGTGTCGCAATATATATTCTATTGATTTGTGATTTTACCTGTGTATACATTTAAAGGGAGATAATTCAAATATGTATACATTCTCATAAGCGGAAGTTTTTTGGAAAATGAAGAACATTAATGCTATCTGTTGAAACTGAATAAGTTATACTCAAGATTATATATATATATATATATATATATAAATATATATATATATATTTGTGCAGTTGACTGCTTTAATTGTGAAATGATAATTTGGTGAAATTCTGTTGAGCTGTTTCAGAGAAGGCATTTAAAGATTGAAATTTCTTCATGCCAGGTTGCTTTCCATCAAACTGACAAGTGCTTTATGAAAAGCTATTGCATGTTCTTCCGGGAAGTCGTATCTGATGGTGGATTAGCATTATTTGTAACATAAATGAAAGCCTGTTATGCCAGGATTATTTCTGTGAAGACTGATTCAATTTTGTTGAGTGGTTTCTAAGGAAAAGTTGCTTACATGATTTTCTGATTTTAGTACTTGTGTCCACATTTGATGGTGGATCAACTTCATTTGTACACATCTGATGGTGGATCAACTTCATTTGTACACATTTGATAGTGGATCAATTTCATTTGTACACATCTGATGGTGGATCAACTTCATTTGTACACATTTGAAACTCTTCATACCAGTATGCTCTCTGCAAAATGTAGTTGAAATTGGTCCAGTGTTTTCTTTTAGGTGAAATTTAAAATACGAAGTGTTGATGGATGATACACAATGAACAATGCATAATTGACACATAGCAATACCATTACTTCACCGGGCACTATAGCCAGGTGAGCTAATAAAAATAATTTATGCACAAATTTTCACCTTTACCCATTAAGTGTTACAATTTAATCTTAGTACAAAATTTACAAAAATACTTTTCTGTAGTTCAAGATTAGGGGTAATGTTCTTCTTAATTAATGTTGTACTTAATCCCTAAGGTACTTCAGTGTGTTCTGCTATCCTTACACACACAATCCCTAAGGTACATCAGTGTGTTCTGCTATCCTTACACACACAATCCCTAAGGTACATCAGTGTGTTCTGCTATCCTTACACACACAATCCCTAAGGTACATCAGTGTGTTCTGCTATCCTTACACACACAATCCCTAAGGTACATCAGTGTGTTCTGCTATCCTTACACACACAATCCCTAAGGTACATCAGTGTGTTCTGCTATCCTTACACACACAATCCCTAAGGTACTTCAGTGTGTTCTGCTATCCTTACACATACAAGTACTGCAGTTCCCCAACTAATAACTTTACAAGAAAAGACTTATCACTGAAAGCTGATGTACATTTGTCTCACTATCTAATACCGCAGGTAAGCCAAAATTTGAAGAAGTTTATGCTATGGTATCTAACTATTTCTCTTTTTCTTCTATTTTTGTGTTTACCTAGTAGTGACCCTCTGTCTCAGGACAGAGTAATACTGCACTTCTTTGATCAAACTTCTTAGTTGATCTACACTGTCACATCTGTCCGTCTTATCTTCAAAGCTACTGACCTCTAAAATCTAGAAGACAAGGAAAAAATATTACAAGCTAAAATCAATATCCAGCAATAGGAAAAGGAGGAGGCAGAGTGAACTACGGTGGTCCCAATCCTAATATGCCATCTTGTTGTTCAGATTGATTTCTGATATGTACGATATCTTTTGAGAGATCATTTGTCTTGAGAGACTAAATTCTTAATGCATTGACCGATTTGTTTTATAGCGTGATGACCACTTTTGAGATCATTTGTTTTGAGAGACTAAATTCTTAATGCACTGACCAATTTGTTATATAGTATAATAACATCTTTTGAGATCATGTCTTGAGTAACCAAATTCCCAATGGATAGATTTGTTATATAGCATGATGACCTGTTCTGATAGATAATTGATCTTGAAAGATGAAATTCACAACAAGCTGATAGATGACCTCTTTTGAGAGACCATTTTTCCTGAGAGAATAAACTCCCAACAAACAGATTTGTTATATAGTATGATGACCTCTTTTTAGTTCCCTGCATACTTAAAATATCAAAATGTAACTCCACTGTGAGAGAACAGAAAACTAAACCATATGTATCCATACAATCTGAAACAAAAAACAGTGATTGACAGAAGTTCACTGTGTTCTACAAACCTGTTTCATTCCTGGTATATTCTTAAATTTTGTAAAGATCAGTGCAAACACTGGCATGTGGAACTCTTTAACTGAGTTTTCTGAATCCTCTGTGTTGATCTTTACAATTCTCACTGGCCAGCCTCTGTTGATAAAAGGACAATCCTACATAACTCTACATGAGATATGAAATCCAACCAGCAATATAAATGATATTACAGTTTGTGGTATATTTTATTATATTCAACACTGTTATAAATTTTATGTCCTATATACAAAGTTTAAGATTCTATTTATCAAATAACTCTAAATACTTTACATTATAAAATGACTTTGTTATGTGATGTTGCTAAATGTTATGTCACAATATGTCCTAAACTGTTTACGAGTCTGAAGTAATATTTGTATGATGCTGTTGGTTAGAATGTTATAAAATAAATATCAAGGAGTTTAACCAGAAACAGCAAAATCCAATCTAATGGAGAAAAAAAATTAAAAAGTTTTTCCCATGCTAAAACACAAAAAGTATTCTCTTGATTCCAATCAACCAAACTGAAACCTGATGAATTTTGAGAAAACAAAATTAGAATCGACAAATTTTGCAGTACAATATATCCTGCTGATTTGTAAACATTGTCCTTAAAACAATGAATTTAGGCTCTCAGGTGTTTATTTCACTTCATCTGTGGTTCTAATGAAACACTGTCAAAACATTGGTCACTGTGAACTAATTTAGGTTTTTGTATTGACAGCACTGAATTGCACTATGGCACAGCTAAATACTGACTTATTACAGTAAAACCTGACTTGTGAGACAAGCCCTTTTACTAGCATAAAGCAGTCTCTCATAACAGTGAGACAAGCCCTTTTACTAACAAAAAGCAGTCTCTCATAACAGGTCTGTTCAGGAGAGTGTGTTTTCAAAGTCAAAATTCAACTGGGTTGTACAAAAATATACCCACAATAACAGTATTTATTTTTTTCTTTATTCATAGTTCTTGTGAAAGTATTATATGCATTCACCTGAAAATAATTTTATATAGCAATAAATGTAGACGCCTATCATAAAACATTCACATTTAAATTTGTGAAGATGTTAAAATATCCATGACAGTTGCAATAACTGTAACGGTTCTGATCACAATTTGGGTAAATATGAAATATATACGTACTAATTAAATCAAAAGACAGAATTGACTCATTCAGAAACAGAATAATACATTTACAGACAAAAGCCAAAGGCTTAATACCTGCATGACATAAATGGAATAACTTGGTAAACAAAGGAAGTAACCGACTGTAACAATTAACAGATGATGGGATCATGGACAGTGATACTTTTGGCTTTATGTTTATGTTTTAATAACTGTAACATTAATAAAGCAACAAACAATAGGAATCTTGACAATGACTACAGAATTAACTTACTTGGGCAATGCTATAAACTTATTTATTAAGCATCAAAGACCTCACTCACCCCAGGCATTATGTATTACTGTGAATCACTTTAGAGTCATGGACATCAAATTTCATGGTTTGGTAAAAAAAAAAAAATTTGTTGGATTTGTGATTTTAACCCCCCCCCCCCCCCCAAGAACACAAAACAAAAAAAAAACATGATATAATATTTAGCTTATACCATCATCCACTTCCACATATTTCTGACTAATCCTTATTGCAGTAATTAGTTTGATTAGGTAAGTTATTCATTGCTTACACTTGGCATAAATGATATCCCAATCAAAGAAAATGACAACATCATTTTACATGCATGTACAGAGAAAGAAGCTTCATACCATGGCTGTAATTAATATGGGAATTAGGTTTTTCAGTTTTCTTAAAGACCACTCTCAAAACATAACAGCTCTCAACTACTTGGGATTAGGTGCCAAAACAAAGTCAATGACAGCATAAGAGGCTTTGTCAAAACAAAGTCAATGACAGCATAACAGGTTTTGTCAAAACAAAGTCAATGACAGCATAACAGGCTTTGTCAGAACAAAGTCAATGACTGCATAACAGACTTTGTCAGGCTTTGTCAAAACAAAGTCAATGACAGCATAACAGGCTTTGTCAAAACAAAGTCAATGACAGCATAAAGGCTTTGTCAAAACAAAGTCAATGACAGCATAAAGGCTTTGTCAAAACAAAGTCAATGACAGCATAACAGGCTTTGTCAAAACAAAGTCAATGACAGCATAAAGGCTTTGTCAAAACAAAGATTCTATCTTTTCAACATATAACTGGTTTTGTTGAAGTTAACTACCCCAATATCACTGACTCTGTGGTCAAAGAGCAGGGGAACTGGAAGTAAAATCTCCCACCATTGTAGCCCTACCTGATCCTAAAAATCATATGTTTGTTAACCAGATTATGATACCATGTGAACTGTGTATGTGACTTGCTGCTCTTTAGTTAGTGTGAACAGAAAAGGCAGTAGCATTCTTTGATGTTATAAAACCAGGGAGAGGCTGCTTTGTAATTAAAAGGAAAACACTTTCATTGTGTTTGTGCCAGCCACATGCATGGAACCACCAGATTTATCTATCAACAAATTCTCCATGGCAGAACTCAAATCATGCGTTCATGAGTGGTATTTGGCCCCTATGATTGCTCAATTAAATGAATGGTAGGACACTGGTTATGTACTATCAAATAAAGTCTAGTTTGATCTGAAAACATCTACCCTTAAGTCAATTAATGCAAAGTGGATTTTCACCACACACGACAAAGTATCAATTCAAATGGATGTATTTAAAAATGGACTTTGAGAAAATGGGGCTGATATGCTGATAGTTTATTTAGCAGTTATGTATAAAACACAATAATAACAATGTCTTCTTGTGTTCCATCTGCTCAGGGGAATAATGAATAGTACTTGTGATCAATATAATAAACATGGTAACTATTTTTATTTATTAAATGACTAATATTTGAATCAGACATAGTAATTGCTTTCATAATAATCTACCTATTCAGTATGGAACAGTTTCTAACAGTAGATAACACATTGCCTTTGTGATCCATATATTTGTGTTGGATATTTTCGCTACTAATGTTATTCAATCATATGTATGCTTAAAAAAGGTACACACTCTGATTGACATTTTATTTTCTGGAACTTTGATGCTTTCACATTTTACAGATGTCTGGAACTTTGATGCTTTCACATTTTACAGATGTCTGGAACTTTGATGCTTTCACATTTTACAGATGTCTGGAAGTTTCACTGGGCTGCATAATGTTTTACTGAGTATTTGTTATAAATGGATATAATAAGTGCTTTGTATGGTAGTGAGTATTTGTTATTATAAATGGATATAATAAGTGCTTTGTAAGGTACTGAGTATTTGTTATTATAAATGGATATAATAAGTGCTTTGTAAGGTACTGAGTATTTGTTATTATAAATGGGTATAATAAGTGCTTTGTACGGTACTGAGTATTTGTTATAAATGGATATAATAAGTGCTTTGTACGGTACTGAGTATTTGTTATTATAAATGGATATAATAAGTGCTTTGTATGGTACTGAGTATTTGTTATTATAAATGGATATAATAAGTGCTTTGTACGGTACTGAGTATTTGTTATTATAAATGGATATAATAAGTGCTTTGTACGGTACTGAGTATTTGTTATTATAAATGGATATAATAAGTGCTTTGTACGGTACTGAGTATTTGTTATTATAAATGGATATAATAAGTGCTTTGTACGGTACTGAGTATTTGTTATTATAAATGGATATAATAAGTGCTTTGTAAGGTACTGAGTATTTGTTATTATAAATGGGTATAATAAGTGCTTTGTACGGTACTGAGTATTTGTTATTATAAATGGATATAATAAGTGCTTTGTACGGTACTGAGTATTTGTTATTATAAATGGATATAATAAAT
This sequence comes from Margaritifera margaritifera, assembly GCA_029931535.1. Taxonomy (NCBI): domain Eukaryota; kingdom Metazoa; phylum Mollusca; class Bivalvia; order Unionida; family Margaritiferidae; genus Margaritifera; species Margaritifera margaritifera. Next base: position 4,330,009 of record JAQPZY010001610.1, on the reverse strand, counting down.
GCTTTGTACGGTAAAGAAGGAAACAAATTGTGAGTAATTTTACATTTATTACTACAGTATCAGATGAAGTCATTACATTAGTGCAGAGCATTAAAGTTCATAAAGTTTCCATACAAATTAAATCATAATAATTTTCAATGATCCTCATCTTTCATAAATGTATAATGTATCTCAGTACTATGAATACCATTGGAAATATTAAAAGAAATGAGTGAAGCTTTACCATGGCTTATGCCAGGAAGTGTGTGTGTGTGTGTGTGTGTATTTGTGTGTGTGCTTTGAACTTCAACTTAGTGCATAATTTGTTGTGATTTTAAATTTGTGGTATAGCTTCCTACAAAAGCAATGAAAATTGGTCCATCACAAATTTAAAGTGATTCACGGTAACTACATAGACATATGATGTACTCGGCATGCTACAGTAAAAGCTGAGTGAAAAGATCTCTCATTATGGCATTATATGCATTGTGCTGGGTTTTCACAACAGATAGCGAAATAACATGAATCTCTTAACTATGAACGTCCATGACTGCTTCATTTAAAGATGGAATGGTTAATTGTAATTGGGACCGATATTACTTCAGCACTAGGGGCCCCAGGTGGCCAAGTGGTCTAAGGTGCTCGCCTTCACGGATCACTGACATCTCACCTCTGTCTGCGTGGGTTTGAGTCTTGGCTCAGACAACGTGGGTATGTGAGAAAGTTTGACAGTAGCTTCCAATGGGTCAGTGGTTCTTCCCGAGGTCCTCCCGGGCTCTTCCTCCACCAAATATACTGGCTGCCATGTATAGCCTGTCATGTGCTGAAAAGTGGCATTAAACCCACGCAACCAACCAACCAACTTCAGCGCTACAATTGTGGTTTGTAACATGTGCTTTAGTCTGGTTTATGGTCACTAGCATACAATGCTAAATGTAGGTTTAAGGAAAACAGTAGGGAGATTCAACTCTTTTTTTCATCTGGGTTCAGAACAATCCTAGTTTTGCCTTCAGACCTTCCTCAGTCGTCATAGTTACAAAGGATTCAATAAAGGTCAGTAAAGTTTTATATATGGCTTTTATAACAGCGCTGAAACACATATTTTACCTCAAAATCATGGTCACTGGTCATTTTCAGCAGGTGGTTGCTCATGACAGTGCATTTATATAATAAAATAGACCCATGCATGATAATTTTGGGCATAAATGACAAGTGGTTGCTCACTGCAGAGGTTGTTCAAATCAGGTTTTACTGTAGCATGAAATTACATAGTATGAACAACTCACTGCTCTGGAAAATATTGTAGGACTTGTTTGAGGATGTGTTCCTGCAGCAGAGATATACAGACATATCTCCCTCCTTGTTTCAACACACGCCCAATTTCTCTGAACATCTGCTGGATACTGGACACAACTGCCTCACTCTCATCCACCAAGAGGGCATCAAGCGTACCCTTGTCCAGTACAACACTGAAAACTCCATCAGGAAACTCCATCTGTAAAATTCAAACATCTTTTTTTTTTTTTTAAATATTCTGGTTAAAAAAAATTATTTAAGATTTAAGATCAATGCCAAGAGCATAGTTTCTGTTTATCCATGAACTCAGTCAATTTATTTAGTGGGGTTTTATTTTAATTTTGAGATATAAACAGAATGGAGTAATTGAACAAAACACATTGAGTTTACAGTAATGTGAAAATTCTTCAGGTAAACAAGAGGCCCAATTGGGTTTGATAATGCTCACCTGGCTCACCTAAAAAGTTAATAATATGTGCAGATGTCACTCATAATAAGATTCATCCAAAATCTTGATGATATAGCCTTTGACCTATATATCAAGTTTTATCAAAATATGATATAACCTTTGACGTATATCAAGTTTTATCAAAATATGATAAAAAATAGCCTCTGAAGTGGTAAAATGCTCAGCAAATCTGATGACAAAATGCCTCATTAATATGGGCAGATGTTATTCATAATGAGATTCAGCCAAGATCTTGATAATATATTCTTACAACAAAGTTTGGTTAAACCTGATACAGCCTCTAAAGTGATAACAAACTCGGATATGCAATTGGATGCCAGAATGCCACATTAATATGCCTATATTTCACTAATAATCAAGCTACTCACAGCTCCTGATGATTTGAGCTTATATACAAACATTAATCAAAATATCAGAAATATATCCTTTACAGATGTAACAAGCTCAACCAATCAAATGCAAAATATCCTCATTAATATGCATGGATGCTACTCAACATAAAACTCATCCAAGATCTTTTTAATGTAACCCTATATGATCAGCCCCTATATGATCAGCTTGATCTAATTCTGTTCAGAAACACAGCATCCACAGTGGTAAATCCAACAACCCCAACCAATCAGATGCAAGATCACCTCATTAATATGCATGGTTTCCGCTGATAATCAAACTCATCCGATATCCTGATAAGCTTACATAACAGCTCTGACCAAAATCTAATCAGAAATTAAGCATCTACAGTGCTTACAATCAAGTGTTGAAAATGGATGATAGATGATGCATGAAAGATCCAAGATCATCCCATAAGTACACTTGCCTTCCACCAGAATCAATGATGTCCAAAAACTTGGGGTACAACATACTGTTTCACCTGTGAATGTCATAATAATTTTACTTACAATGTCTAGAAATGAACCCCAATCACATCAAGTTACAACATACTGTTTCACCTGTTAATGTCATTATAATTAATAATACTTACAATATCAAGAAATGAACCCCAAGGTACAAAACGTTAGGCATACACTTCTCCCTCTGTAACTTGCACATGATGGGGTCCATAAACATACACTTCTGCACAAATATGGGGGTATGTTAGTTACTTAGACTCAAAATTTGGCTAACAGTTTTAAGTGGGATAGGGTGGGACCAACTGTCATTGAGGCATGAGAATTATACTGATCTCCAGTTTCCCAAATAAATATTAGTCTCATAGACTTTAATATTTATAAATATGAGATCTTAAGAAGTCAATTTAAGTCAATAAATTACAGAGATAATTTTTAATATAAATCAAGCAGACACAAATGTATATGCCCACCCCATGTTTAATATTTATGTATATAGGCACTAGCAGAAGACAGCTGACTCTGAGCATTGATCTGTGGGGCTCAATGACCTTGATCTTGACCTTTCATTTCCAATAGGTTCCTTCCTTACCCAACGGGCAAACCATTTTTGAATTTTATTGAAAGAAGATTGTGTAGAAGACCAACTGTCTTTCTTTCGGCACTTATAACCTTGACCTTTCAGCTTTGGAACCCAATACCTTTGGCACATTTCCTTCGCAAATCAGCAAGCATTCTTCAAACTCTGGTGACATGTGGTCATTAGATTTAATTTTTTTATTTTAAATTTTCTCCCTTGTTTGTATCAGTGACCTTGACATTGGACCCTTTGAACTCCAAAATCAAAATACTTCATTCTTGCCCAATGTGCTACCATCTATAACTAAATTTACTGTGCATAAGCCATTATTTCCTTTTTAGATTTACTGTGACTTTAACCTTGGACCTTTCCATCACAAAATCTATAGGATTCTTTCTTATTCCAAGCACAAACCATCCACAAAGTTTGACCAGTGAATTTTATCAAGAACAAAAGTTATTGTACAGAAAATTTTTTGTTTGCAATGATCTTGACCTCCAACCTTTTGACCCCATAATCAAAAGCTTCTTCCTTACCTTTAGTGCAAATCATGCACAAAAATTTGGTCATGGTGTGTGGTTTTTAACAAAAGTAATTTTGTTGAAACATTTTTCTTCTTTCAGTCACGTGGACTGTAACCATAGGCCTTTTGACCCCAAAATGAATTGCTTCTTTTTACCCAAAGTGTAAACCAGCCACAAATTTAGTTAAGGGACATGGTCTAAAACTAAAGTAATTGTGCAGAAACCATTTTTCATCTTTCATCCACACTGACCATGAACCTTTGACCCCAAAGTCAACAGGTTTCTTCCTTATGCCAAATACAAGATATCCACAATGTTTTGTCAAGGTATATGATTGAATGGATAGCCATAGACAGATTATGTCACAGTATGCTATGCTCTAACTTTTAATGAGAGAAAAAGAAAGACAAAAGATAAAAAGGGCATTTTATTACAATTTACCAAATTCTAATGCATTATTACATAAACAGTCATTAGATTAGCCATGGGTGAAAACTTAGAATTTGCCCACAATGTGATTTTAACATCCAATTAGGGTGAACCACCAACAAGATGTTATTAAGATGTCCATATATTCTTGTACTGTAAACAGCTGGAAACTATTTTAACATCCAATTAGGGTGAACCACCAACAAGATGTTATTAAGATGTCCATATATTCTTGTACTGTAAACGGCTGGAAACTATTTTAACATCCAATTCTTAAGCTGTCTGTATCTTTTTTTGTGCTATAAACAGCTGGAGACTATTAATCTGTTCATTAGCTTGAGTACATATGTCAGTGAAGCATTAAAGTCTCAGCCATCACGCTGGTTCCAATACACATGCATATATCTGCAGGAAAATTACATCAGCACATTGTATTAGTTTCCAAAACTTGAGTATTGTTTTTAATTTTGTCCTGAGTGGACCATATGAACAAACTGATAACTGTAAAGTACTTGTATCTAAAAGTGCATGCAGAGAGAACAGGATACATTAGCTGTAGGGGTTTTAAACAGAGGCACCCTCTTCAATTATTGTCAGTGCCAAAAGCAGCTATTTGACAGAATGTGATATTTGTGTTTTTAAATTATTTGAGTGTATCTAATCAATGTTTAGTGAACATTTAAAAGAAAGGCACCAATGTGTAATTTTAAGTCTTTCCAGTATATCTGGCATTATTTAGTTCTTATTCTTTACAAACAGAATTGTAGTTATTTAATAACATAGATGTAACCCTTCTGCAAACTGAAGAACTCGGCTGCAAGCATCAAAATGATGAATTCTGTAACAAGCATCACAATTATGAACTATGTAATAAGCTTAAAAATGATAAACTCTGTAGCAAGCATAAAAATGAAGAACTCTGTAGCTAGCATCAGACTGGAGAATTCTGTAGCAAGCATCAAAAAGAAAGTTAACAAAATAATCTTACATTCAAGGCATTCATCTTTAAGAAGATCATTTTCGGCCTCTGTGTCTGATTTTTCTCAATCATCTGCTTGATAACTGTGTCACTGATGTCGATATTCACAATGTTACGATATCCCACATCATAAAGGTCAGCACTGAGCTGAGAGTTGCCACATCCCAGCACCAGCACATGATCTGTCAGTTTGATGTACTTGTGGAGCGTACCACAGAGTTCTGGATATTCACCATACCTTAGTATAGAAATAAATTAGTTAAAACTAGAAATGTGTTCACAGAACACAGATGCCCCATCACAGTGCCTGAAAACAAACCCAAATGCACAGCCTAACCAAGGTGTGATGGACTGATGGATGGAAGCATGGACAGAAATGGCAGGGATTTACAAATCCACTTGCCCAACTCCCAGGACAAGCTCAAATTCAGCTCGGGCAGGCTACACAAATTGAGGTAGAGAGAGAGAGAGAGAGATACAATGAAAGAGACGGAGAGAGATGCAAACAATTTTATTTAATGTCGGTGGTCTGGGTAATAAAAATAAAACTCTGGCTCTGTGCAAGCGATTTTACTGACAAGGGTTGTGTTCAGTTCATAATGCTTTATGTTTTGCAAGTTTTATACCCTACAATCTCGCCACAGTATGTATATCAGCACCTTTATTTAGTGTTTACATAACTGGCAACAGTTTCTTTCATCTATGATCTATATAGTATGTCATTTCCATCTCGTAATCAATGTCAAGATCAGTCTTGCAGTTTCTTGCGCAGACGTGATGATGTGAATATTGACTATTTAAAACAAGTTTTGACAAATAAGGAATAAATACTTATAATTTAACTTATCAGTTACATTTTAATTCTAACATTTGTACGTATCCAGGATTTGCCAACTTCGTGTCCTAAGTTAGCTTCAGGCAGTTTGTCAGCTTGTTGACTCTTAACAATCGGCTTGTCAAAGATTGTTTTGATGCATGTCACCGATTTTAAGGTGAGTAGGTGTTAATTGTTAATAATGTAACTCATGAGATATGTTTGACAGGTGTGTTTGGAAATAAAAGGCACTCGTCTCTAACGATTAACCACCAGGAAAATTTCGTTCAAAGCGTGATTGATGTTACGAAAATGTAGTTCCCACAAGCAGTGTTGATATGTTGTTTATATGATAATTACAGGAGACCAATACATATTTACTGCCTGGAAAACAATTAAATGGATAAATATAAGTGTTCTCAAATCATTCACAAAAGTTAGCTTTTGATGCATGTCACTGATTTCAAGATCACTAGATGACAATTGTTAATGTGGAAGCAGAAGCAGGCCTGAGTGGACACAACACACCCCATAAAATGAGCAGAGTGAAATTATTTATATTTATGGAATATTTTAGGGATGGGCTCATTTTTTGTTTTTACTGGATGGACACTTAAATCTGCATGATCATTTGCACCTAAGTAAAAAAGTAGATAAAAAAATTTTATATATTAAAACATGATTAAAATTAAATTAAAACAGTTCTGTTATTGGTTATTTAATTTTTAATTTCAAGGTCTTTTAGCTTAACATCTCTCTCTCTCACTTAAAAATTATCCATTTATCTGTTTATATACATGTACATGTCTGTTTTTGCGCTTCAAACTATATCTAACTTCTAACCCTTTCTCATCTACATAACTATCTACATGTATTATTTACATATCTATATCTTTCTATAATATTAATTATCAGCATATGGTTTTAAGATGCCAAGATGCAAACAAAGGTTAAAACAAAACAAAACTACAAAAGTTAAAATAAATATAACATGATATACTTAAAATATCCCATATTTTATTTTATCTTATTTTTTACTTATGTTGGGATATTATATTTGGGGCAAGCTCAAATTTCCCAAGAGCAAGTTTAATTTCCCAGTCAGCCCTCGGCAAGCTGACTTTTATGAAATTTGTAAATCCCAGGAAAACCATAACATTGAATGCCCTACCATTATCATGGCTGGGTATAAAAAGATGGCAAACAGAAATAATGCTACACCAATCTCAAGAGCTCTATGTATAAAGTCACAGTAATATACGATCTAGTCTCATGGATTAATCATTTAAAGTCACAGTAATATACAATCTAGTCTCATGGATTAATCATTTAAAGTCACAGTAATATGCAATCTAGTCTCATGGATTAATCATTTAAAGTCACAGTAATATGCAATCTAGTCTCATGGATTAATCATTTAATGTCACAGTAATATACAATCTAGTCTCATGGATTAATCATTTAAAGTCACAGTAATATGCAATCTAGTCTCATGGATTAATCATTTAAAGTCACAGTAATATACAATCTAGTCTCATGGATTAATCATTTAAAGTCACAGTAATATGCAATCTAGTCTCATGGATTAATCATTTAAAGTCACAGTAATATACAATCTAGTCTCATGGATTAATCATTTAAAGTTGCAGTAATATACAATCTAGTCTCATGGATTAATCATTTAAAGTCACAGTAATATGCAATCTAGTCTCATGGATTAATCATTTAAAGTTGCAGTAATATACAATCTAGTCTCTTGGATTAATCATTTAATGTCGTAGTAATATATGATCTAGTCTCATGGATTAATCATTTAAAGTCACAGTAATATGCAATCTAGTCTCATGGATTAATCATTTAATGTCGTAGTAATATATGATCTAGTCTCATGGATTAATCATTTAATGTCGTAGTAATATATGATCTAGTCTCATGGATTAATCATTTAAAGTTGCAGTAATATACAATCTAGTCTCATGGATTAATCATTTAAAGTCACAGTAATATACAATCTAGTCTCATGGATTAATCATTTAAAGTCACAGTAATATGCAATCTAGTCTCATGGATTAATCATTTAAAGTTGCAGTAATATACAATCTAGTCTCATGGATTAATCATTTAAAGTCACAGTAATATGCAATCTAGTCTCATGGATTAATCATTTAAAGTTGCAGTAATATACAATCTAGTCTCATGGATTAATCATTTAATGTCGTAGTAATATATGATCTAGTCTCATGGATTAATCATTTAAAGTCACAGTAATATGCAATCTAGTCTCATGGATTAATCATTTAAAGTCACAGTAATATGCAATCTAGTCTCATGGATTAATCATTTAAAGTCACAGTAATATGCAATCTAGTCTCATGGATTAATCATTTAAAGTCACAGTAATATGCAATCTAGTCTCATGGATTAATCATTTAAAGTCATAGTAATATACAATCTAGTCTCATGGATTAATCATTTAAAGTCACAGTAATATACAATCTAGTCTCATGGATTAATCATTTAAAGTCACAGTAATATACAATCTAGTCTCATGGATTAATCATTTAAAGTTGCAGTAATATACAATCTAGTCTCATGGATTAATCATTTAATGTCGTAGTAATATATGATCTAGTCTCATGGATTAATCATTTAAAGTCACAGTAATATGCAATCTAGTCTCATGGATTAATCATTTAAAGTCATAGTAATATACAATCTAGTCTCATGGATTAATCATTTAAAGTCACAGTAATATACAATCTAGTCTCATGGATTAATCATTTAAACTCATAGTAATATACAATCTAGTCTCATGGATTAATCATTTAAAGTCACAGTAATATACAATCTAGTCTCATGGATTAATCATTTAAAGTCACAGTAATATGCAATCTAGTCTCATGGATTAATCATTTAAAGTCACAGTAATATGCAATCTAGTCTCATGGATTAATCCTTTAAAGTCACAGTAATATACAATCTAGTCTCATGGATTAATCATTTAATGTCATAGTAATATACAATCTAGTCTCATGGATTAATCATTTAAAGTCACAGTTATATGCAATCTAGTCTCATGGATTAATCATTTAAAGTCACAGTAATATGCAATCTAGTCTCATGGATTAATCATTTAAAGTCACAGTAATATGCAATCTAGTCTCAAGGATTAATCATTTAATGTCGTAGTAATATATGATCTAGTCTCATGGATTAATCATTTAAAGTCACAGTAATATACAATCTAGTCTCATGATTAATCATTTGTTGATATAGTACTTTGAACCAAATATAGGAAATTCTTCTATAAACATACCATTTTTATTGGCCCTTCCTAAAACATGCTGTCCTATCCTGGTTTCCAAAATTAATTTGACCTGACCAGAATTTATTTCATCTAGCTTTTAAAGCATTAACAGAGTAGGGTGTCTGCACTAATACATAATCAGGAACACTATTCCTGAACTGTACTGCTCTATGACTGCAATTATTGTTTCTTAAGTTGGCAGTGGCCCTTTTTTAAAGAGTTTAAAGGTGTTACCTACTGTACTATGGTATACTGATTTAGTGTTACCTGCTGTACTATGGTATACTGATTTAGTGTATATTACTCCCATTAAATCATTGAATTAACCAACTTTTTTTTTACAAGCGAATAAGATTTGAACAGCCTGCCATAAACTGTTTGAATCTATGCATTGTATTAATAGGATAGGCAGAATGATTTATTGATTTACCTTCAATGCACATCAACATTCAAAAGACTAGTCCCAAGGCAATAAATGTAAAACCATTGCACAGAGACATAACATGGCAACTGACCCAGACTGGTCTGTTCAATAAAGTAAGTCATACAACACTACACTGTGAAAAAAGATATCACTTGAATATAATTATTATATTTGTCATCTACATGTACATTATTCCCTTATTATAAGGTACCCCAGTATAATGCAGTCCCTTTCATACAACAAGCATGGTCATGGATACTACATCATTATTAAATAGTATTATGATGTATAAATTACCTCAATATAAGGAGACCTCACTTATACAGGGGTTGAAAATTCTCTAAAAATACACTTGCCCAGTCAAGCAAGTAAAAAAAGTTTGTACTCGCCCAGAATAAACTCGCTCAACCAGCTATTATAGAAATATAAAAGTTGGCAATGTTAACAACCAATATTCAATAAAATGTGAAAGATTGGTTTCCAGAACTTATTATGTTACCCTTCTAACACCAGCTGTAAGTAGTTACAAGTGTTTATTACAACTGAAGAGTGAGAGCAAAGCACTTGCATCAGCTTGATCAAAACAAATGGGAGACAAACTTCCAGTACAAAGTATGCAATATTCTTGACAGAACATCCTTGTCATTAGAGAGAAACCCAGGTCAGCTCTAAATCAATGACTGGAAAATTCACCTGACCACTGGAAATATTCACTCACCATTTTGAGCTGGGTGAGTAAATTCTCTAACGCTGCTATAATGTGGTCCACCTTTAAGCTCCCATTATCAGCATTATAATGCGGAAGTACTGTAGCTGGATCTTAAAAATAATATATGTATTTTGTGCCTCCTTTCTGCATTTTGTGCCTCTTTTGTTTATTTTGTGCCTCTTATGTGTATTTTGTGTCTCTTTGTGTATTTTATGTCTCTTTTGTGTATTTTGTGTCTCTTTTGTGTGCCTCTTTTATGCATTATGTGCCCTTGTCTTCAAATGGTATAATATCTATGATTTTCATTGCCTTTCTTGTCATTTATGAACAGATGAAAATTAACTAGTGTCATTCCTTACTACCCATTCTTGTCATGATTTACAAAAGAAGCAAACAAGTAACCTATGATAATTAGCACTAATCAAAGGCATGTGGTTAATTACATAAGTAATAACAGATCATTACATACTGTGGTGGACTTTGTATTATATGATAATAACACTAATCAAAGGCATGCAGCTAATTACATGTAGTAAGTAATAACATATCATTATCTACTGTGGTGGACTTAGTATTATATGATAATAACACTAATCAAAGGCATGCAGCTAATTACATGTAGTAAGTAATAACAGATCATTACATACTGTGGTGGACATTAGATTTTATGATAATTACCAATAATCAAAGGTACATGGTTAAATTATATGTAGTAAGTAATAACAGATTCCTACCTACTGTTGTGGAATTTAGATTCACCATAGCATGACATTTGAAATTATTGTAAATTATAATTTACCTTCATTGACAATGAATTTGAACTCTGAGCTTTTGACCCTGAAATAAATAAAGTTCTTCCCTATTCCAAATTGAAGCCATCCACTAAGTTTGGTAACTGCAGATGGTGGACAACTTGAGCTATTGTGCAGAAACAAAATTGGTTACAGATAGACGGATGTACAACATCATAACATAATATGCTCTGCCCTTATTTTAGTGAATGTAGTTTCCTTGCCAAACTTGCTAAAATGTTTTGCTCTCTAAAGTTTTGTGATCTGCAGGATACAGTGAAACCTTTTTTAAAAAACACTCACAGGACCACTTAAAATTGTCATTTATGAGAAAGTGTCCTTTATTAGAGGTTAAATGATAATCAAATAAAGAAATGGGACTAATGTTGTCCTTTATAAACAAGTGATCTCTATATGGAGCTGTCTATTAAGGCAGTTTTCACTGTATCTCATACTCAAAACTCTGATCTCTAATATTATATATCCAGGCTCAAGTAGGGAGCATTGTAGCTTGGTAAGACATCAAACTCCTAATCCAAGAGTCGCAGATTCAACACCCACCCAGGCCAGCCCTTGACGGCTGCTATGGTATGTCCTTGGGAAAGGCTCTTAGCTCCCATTTCCTTGGCATGATATAGTCAATAGTGTTAAAAGTGCCATTAAAACAAACAAAATCAATACCAAACCAGGCTGAAGTCAACATATACAAATATAAATAGAGAGAAAGTAATACTAAGTGCATCAAATTTTACCATTCAAATGCTTTTGTTCCTCTCTTCTTAAAAAAATCATCCCAGTAGTCAGGCTTGACAAAGTCACTGTGATGTTTGGGAAGCAAATCCATCATTAGTCCCAGAACTTTGCTCAGAATCACATTCCCTATGTTTTATCTATTTGACAAAGATATGAAAAAGAAGAAGCAAAAATAAATAATATCATATGAGTGACTAGGCTGCAATGTCAAACAAAAGTTCTAAAATTGTACACGGTATACGATAACTGAAACAATGCTGTTTAGATGTACTAATCTGAAACTCAACCTTTCACCTGATCTGCACAATTAGACTTACAGCTGATGGATATTTATATGAAAGACATTGGCAATACCTTACTCAGCTTGTGATTGTTTTATTTGCTGTACATCTTTCTTCTTATTATGACAGAATTCAGTTTGTAAAACACGTCTTAATTGAATATACATGACAATTTAGGAAAGACTATCTTTGGATTGTCATGATATTGTTTCATACTGCTACATATATGTACTTGATGAAAATCAATTATGCAGCCAGGTGTACAGCCTTGCATTGCACATAGCATGCTTTTGTAGAATCTACAATGACTAAGAAACTCTGCAGTGACTTACAAACTCAAAACAGTGCTTCTTTAAAAAAAAATGTTACTCATCAAAGGTTATGTTCATGAACATGTTATTCAAAAGTAAAAGATCTAGTTTCAAGAAATTTTTGACTGCATTATAAGTAAATCAACCTGATGTGTAATGTTGTGTAATGTACAATACAACCAATTCACAACTTTGGCATTGTACTAGTGATGCCACTATCAATGCAAAAATCATCATTCTTTAAACAAATTAATATAAGAATTCTGCTAAACAGTTCTTAAAGACAGGTGGCTAATGTCTACCTATTCATGTTTTCTTCATTCTTATCAGTACTGCATCCAAGGCAATTAAAAGCAGGTTTTTAAACCAGTTGGTTTTACCTGTACAGGTGTGAGGCCAGACCTGACCTTCCATCAGGCATGTAAGAGCTAAGAATAAGTGACAATCAAGCAGTAACCTTTTCCATGCAGTAACTTGTACAGGTGTGAGGCCAGACCTGACCTTCCATCAGGCATGTAAGAGCTAAAATAAGTGACAATCAAGCAGTAACCTTTTCCATGCAGTAACTTGTACAGGTGTGAGGCCAGACCTGACCTTCCATCAGGCATGTAAGAGCTAAGAATAAGTGACAATCAAACTGTAACCTTTTCCATGCAGTAACTTGTACAGGTGTGAGGCCAGACCTGACCTTCCATCAGGCATGTAAGAGCTAAGAATAAGTGTCAATCAAGCGGAAACCTTTTCCATGCAGTAACTTGTACAGACCATCTAAGAAAAGGAAAGAAGAAATGCAGACAGTTTCCTTGACCTCTGAACCATTTGGAACACATACGACAAAACCATATTGAACAACCCTAAATATTGGATGCAAACATGAAAATGAAATGGATCAAAAAATGAAAATATTGTGTGTAGACACTGGTGCCCGATGCAAGTTTAATGCTGAAAAAAAACAACAGCTTAATAAAAACAAATAAAATACCACATGACAAAAGTTCTTCAGATTACTGCTATGTCCTACTCTGACACTAGGCCCTATATATATAATACTATATAAGAGATGAGGTGCCCTATATATATAATACTATATAAGAGATGAGGTATTTAACTACGAAATAAGACAGTATCAGAGCAGGTCAGTCATCTGAGGAAATTTTGACACTCAGTATAAATGTACATTTTTTAATTTATTTGAATCGCTATTGTTTTTTTTTAACATTAAAACATTAAGCTTGCATCTAGCCCTGTGTGAACATATTTGTTTACAATACCCTCTGGTCTTATGCAAATGGACGTCACTCGTATTTGACTTTAGAGTAAACTTGTCATACAATACCCTATGGTCTTATGCAAATGGACGTCACTCATAGTTGACTTTGGAGTAAACTGGTCATCTGTTGCGCTCACTCACTCACTACACAAACAACTGGTAAGGAGTACTGCAATGATGGCTTACATTAGTGGTGATCTCGATCAGACACACTGAATCATATGTAAATTTGACAGATATTTCAATTTGTCCTGCAGATGAATTTTCAGGTTTATTTAGGTGCATACACAAAACACAAACATTCTCAACCTTTAATATGTTGTGCTGACATTATTTAAAACTATCTAAATCATGACAGTCAGGATATTACACTAAGGCCTCGACAACATTTTGCTTTGTTTTAACTGAATTCTCACACGACTTCTAGACAAGTTTCATGGGCATAATGTTGACCATTTATATTTAACCTTAGGGACCAGCCATTTAATTTTGATTAAAAAAAACACACCCAAAAAATGTAATGGTCGGTCCCTCAACAGTTGTTTGTGTAGCGAGTGAACAACAGCTGCACAAAGCCAGGGACCAGTGCAAAGAAACACTGGAACACATCGAAAACACCGAAATGCACTTAAATTATACTGTATATACCATAGTGTATCATTGGTTGTGTATGTGTAATTCATAACTTTCATAATTTAATATTAGTTATATAATAGAGTACATGGATTTAGAATACCTTTAGGTATATTAGGTTTAACGACTACATTTAATTAATCCATTCCTAATTGATCTCATAAGTATGAATTCATAATTATAATATCAATAATAATGATAACATAATTTAATTTAAAAAAAAATGCATAATTTATAGTACAATACTTTTAGGTAAATTAGGAATAATGCCTACGTTTCATTAATTTATTCTAAATTGATCCTCTTTGTCCTGAGATCAAAAGCAGAGAACTTAATTAAAGCAATTATTCTTTCATGTTTATGGCAAGGTAAAGCAATTATTCTTTCATGTTTATGGCAAGGTAAAGCGATTATTCATGTTTATGGCAAGATAATCTGGTGCTTTGATTTAAAAACATCATTGTACAACATGATGATCTATATTATACTAATGTCTTTATTCACCTTAACTAGATGGGTCATTAAAGTTTGGTACCTTATGAAGTGCTGATATTATCTTTCATGCCACCTTTTACTTTCCTTAACCTCACCATCTTGTTTGTCACATCTTTAAAAAACAATTGATGGATCTTTGTATAAAAATTCTAAAAATCCACAAATCTTTGTTCAGTTGACTAGGTTCTGAATCAGTATAAATGACTGAATTTCCTTGTGGTACATGTAAATTTGAATGTCAGAATAATACTACTGGTATACTATACTATTATAAATAGTACCATAGAAAGTGTTTTTATATGTTTATGATGCCATTCAGAACTCAGATTATTGTAAATAGTACCATAGAAAGTGTTTTGATATGTCTATGATACCATTCAGTACTCAGATTATTATGAATAGTACCATAGAAAGTGTTTTTATATGTCTATGATACCATTCAGTACTCAGATTATTATAAATAGTACCATAGAAAGTGTTTGATATGTCTATGATACCATTCAGTACTCAGATTATTATAAATAGTACCACAGAAAGTGTTTTGATATGTCTATGATACCATTCAGTGCTCAGATTATTGCAAATAGTACCATAGAAAGTGTATTGATATGTCTATGATACCATTCAGTGCTCAGATTATTGTAAATAGTACCATAGAAAGTGTATTGATATGTCTGAACAATAACTTAAATCTTGGTCTCTGAAATCATTGAACTTCTTCTGCAAATCTTGTGCATTTGAAGATGACGAGTATGATGCTGGAGTGGCTTTATCAAAGTAAGAGGACTTAAATATTGACTAACCCTAAAAGTTATCGCTCCCGTTTCAAATCATTTTATTTATTATTTTATTCTTCCTATTTTCAGTGAATTTGATTCTTAAAATGAAGTATACAAATTTCAAACCATTTTCAGAAATGTCGCTTGCATTGAAAAAAACTGTCTTAATGCTTGCAAGAAAATAAAAACATTGCAGATAATGCTGTTTGCTTTCTCCTTTAAATAATTTCATTTTCTATTTTATTGTTCCTGTTTTTAGTACATATTTATAATGAAGTATGAATTTTAAAATATTTTGAAATGTTGCTTGCATTGAAAACATTGTCTTAATGCTTGCAAGATAAGTAAAATAAGGCAGATAATAATTCCATGTGGGGTCTTAACTTTTTAGTTTAACTTTTTTTATTTTATTATTCCTATTTTTAGTAAAGTTTTTAAAATGAAGTATAACTTTCAAACCTATTATGAAATGTTGTTTGCATTGAAAACATTGTCTTCTCGCTTGCAAGATAATAATATACTCCTCAAAATAAATTAATGAATACTGCTTCTTTATTTCAACTAATACAAATTTTCTGAAATGTCGAGTAGGAATAAATACTTAATTTCAGATAACACCACCATTTTCATTATATTTTCACTTTCTTTATTATAATAAATATAAGTCCCCTAAGAGTAGAAGAATATAGACATATGATACTGTATTGGACTAAATCATAAATTTGACAGTATAGTACTCCAGTTTCATTTTTTAGCATACAAGTTTTATTTAACACTATTAGCATATAGTACAACATTCAAGATAAATTCTATATAAATCCTGAAATAATAAGAAAAAAATCATTAATAATAATCATAATAGAATAATCAACATAATAAATCATTAATATTTATCTACTTATTATTATATATTTATTTTGTCAAATTATTATTGTTTTATAGGTTTCTTTTAGTTTCTGTTTAACCATATGATTGAATTTTATTAATAATTTGATAACAGCTATTTAGAAACAAAAGCAGAATACCTTGCATTTATTTCTGTCAGAACTTGAACTTAATAGCATAAGCATTAAACTAATGTATACATTGTAGTACATGCTTTTAATAATACAAATATTTACCTTTAAATCAAAGTTGCACTATCTTCGCAGTCTAGAAATAAAACTGTTGCCAAAAAGTGCAATTTTCAATGTTGTATCCATTGTTCATGTGATATTATTATTAATGTAATTTCAAAATTCAAATGTGACAGATAATTTCCAGCTTCCTATTAGTTTGCTCTCCAACTCTTGCCTGTGAAATTTGCTGTTACATCACTTTTCAACAGGAATGAAAGTACACGTTATTCATACACAACCAATTATACACTATGGTATATACAATATAATTTAAGTGCGTACCAGTGTTTTCAATGTGTTTCGGTGTTTCTATCCACCTGCCAGGGAAAAGTTTACCATCACAGAAAGTGTAGATTGGTGTATTGACTGGGTCTAAAATCAAATGTCATCACTCTATATGTAATATGACCCATTTCAATATCAAGCTTGTGTCCGGTACTTGAATCCTTTCAGGGATTTAGACTGGGGTGGGGTTTTTTTTTTTTAAATTGAATTTTTATTTGAGTAAGGTGAAATAATCCAGAGTTGAAACACAGGGGCATGTAAGATGCTTCACACACAGTCACAGTAACATGTATGCATATGTATAAATACACTATACTGTCAGGGCACTCTGGGACGACGAAATCCACGTAAAAGTATGCATATTTTTAATTTTGGACACATGAAAATTCCAACAAAAGAGTCTACTGTACGCAATTTTTTTTTCTTCTGTGAAATTTTGTTTCATCCATTTTTACAAAGCAAGGATCAATCATGCAGTATGCAGGCTATCAAACAAAGTTCAAGTGATTGTAAAGGGATTTAGGTGAAGCTGCATAGGTTAGATCTTAGCAGACAAGGAGATTAAGACACCTATTAATCGATCGCCAGTGCATAATGCTCATCTCATCAAAAGAATAATTACATGCGCTTTGACACCCTGCTGTGATAAGCATCACTCAGCACACTTTGAATCCATCATACTTTAAATCCTTCCACGATGTTTGGAACACTTGCATTTTATCGTATATGGTATTTGGAAAGATTTTGGGACTTTTTGTTTGTCAGAGGAATACGAACTCCTATGTTAATCATCATAAAATCAGCTGTTTTTCTTTGTCATGTAAGGATATACTTCCGTTTTTGAGTGATTATTACAAGTGTATTTTTCCGATGGCAACTTTACATAATTTCTTTGGTGCCAAGATTCTCCCGATTCTCGCATAACTGATTGACAGAAAATAGTCAATGCATCTGGTTTTGATAAAGAAAACAGAATGTCAAAGAGACTAAGATTCATGGAATGAATAGGACATTCCCATGGGCTGCAAAATGAGAATACAATGGAACATTGTTAGCTTTATGCACTCAGACTTGTTTGCAGACATTGTAATTACAAACGAGTAAAATATTTAATCAACTGCCACACAAACAGGCAATTAAATTTTTTTTAAGTTTCTAAAACTTCACCAGAAAATTAAAAAGTCTAAACATTTCAAAATATTTTTGACACAAAACCTATAAATGTACATGAAGCAGATGCACAGGTGTCTTCACACCATAGTGTTCATCTATTCAAACCATAGAGGTCACTTATGTTACGCATAAGTAACCTCAAGTTTACAACTACTGGTACATGTTTAGGGTCAATTCGAAAAACAATATGGATCTTTTGGACTTGGTTAATGTTTGGTAAAGTTTTGAAAACTAAAACAACAACAAAATTTCTTGTTCTAGTGGCAGTTAATTAGCATTTATACCTATTTGAAATTGCAATACTGCAATTTAGGTACTCCTATTGTTTAGAATTCATTACAATGTAAAGTTTCTCCTCTGCTCATATGAAGTAATATGGCCAAAATACATGGTGTAATTAATGACCAAAAAGAGCATATAAGCAATAAAGTTTGTTTAAGAAAAAACTGAATGTAGTATGATGTGCTGTGTTGCTTAAAGATGGAATGAAAAAAGTGAATCGAATTTGGTCATTTTTTTAATTCTTTCAGTGTCTTGGCAAATTTATTGTTTAGAAATGGAATTAAGCTAATGAAATAAATTAATATAGAAAAAAATGCAATCTCTTTCTTGATTCCTTTTAGCTGCACACAAAAATAAAGAATGGCAAGGTAAAGCGAGTGAGAATTGTTATAGTTGTAACATCACAAACAATCACATTATCCCTGTTCTCAATTCCGTAGTTTTTCATGCAAGAACTATAATACTAAATATTTCACAATGAATGAGCATTAGCAATCGGATTACTTATATTGGTAACCCCACAATACATGCCTAATTTTCTGAATTACTACAAGAAGAAAAAAAAAACTATTGTTATTGGGACTCCTATATTTAGGGCTGGGACTGCAAGAATTTTCAAGGAAGGAGTCCTGGACTTTCAAAATTCTATGGAGAACCCCGACTGTGCCTGTGTGTTAAGTATGTTACAGGTCCTTGTGAGTCGAAATACCTCAAGAGTACATGCGCAAACACTCTCTCTCTCTTGGTTGAAATGTGTTGAAGATGTAGACTTTCGCTTCTGAAGAGTTTGTTGCAATTTCATGAACAGAAAGTAATATTCTAACCCATATAAACGAAAACAAACACGTTTTTCGCACCTGGAGGTAGTAAACCTACTTTTCTTTTTGAAGAGACCTTTCGTTTTTGACCATATAGTATTTTGATATCGAATATTATATTCTAATTTCAGGTTCGCTAAAACAATAACAACAAAAATAATAATAAATAACAAAATCAGTTAAAAATATATATATATAAATTAAGCATCAATAAATATTTCAAAAGACTATTGAAGTATCCATGATTAAAAGGATCAAAGTATCAGGTGAAAAACTAAAATGGAAAGGTCCCAGACAAATTTACGTTCAACAGTCACATACAGTAATCCGTGCACGGACTCAATCTATGTTACTAGGTCTCCAGTGTAAATCTCTACAATGATAACATACTTATAATACAAAATAACAATATACAACTAATGGTAAGAAATATAAAACAATTAAATTGAATACATATCTTTCATTTTTTCCTTGATAACCTCTTTCCTCACTTTCTCTCTTTGTCCTGTATTATACATCTTATTTCAAAGTACATGCACATATTTATTTGCTTACGTATAATTACCCAAATGATAACAGAGAAATGTAGATCCATGTTATACATGTCTCTGGTAATACATTTTATTTAAAAATGAAATGATAAAACATAGTTCTTCACACATATACAAAATTCATTGTATTTAGTGTTATATTAACTTTGTTATAGGGATACACATGTTGGCCAAAACTATAATTATTGATGAACTGATTGCAGGATGTAATGATCAAATATTAAACTTGACCATGATTATTTATTTATTTATTTATTTATTAATGTATTTATTTATTTATTTATTTATTTATTTATTTATTTATTTATTTATTTATTTCATGCATTTAAATGAGTGACAAGAAAGAATACCAGACAACACTATTAAATGATGTATAGCGGTTGGTTTTAGATACAAATAAAATCTGTTACAGTAAAATACTGGTTATCTTATACACAAAATAAGTCATCCATATAATCAATGAATAATATACATCCAGATAACCAGCATTCTACGATATCATATAAATTATTATTATTATTAATATTAGTATTATTATTATTAATTTTTTTTTAATTTAAAAAATGCATGAAATAGTTCATCTTTACAAAAAATGGTATCACATCAGGATTATTAGTTTTATTATTATTATTATTATTATTATTATTATTATTATTATTATTATTATTATTATTATTATTATTATAACCATCATCATCATCCTTCTTTTCTTTTCTTCAGTTGAACTTCCTCTTACAAGAAATACCACCTCCCATAAGGGTGATACAAAAGTTAATTTATATCTTTGTAGAAAATTATAGTGATGAAATTATAAAGCCTGTGTATTCAACAGTTTTAGATGATTTTGTATAGCCATATTAAGTCTATTTTTTGTATTTCCATATTATGGATGAATTTCTCATAATTGTGAATAGTGAAGCAAAACATTTTTTTTAAAAATAATTGTTTCGTTATCAGGATTTATGTCACATAAATGTATTGCACCCGGGTCTGATTCCGGAATCGTGTTTTAGTAAACACGGAAGTTGCAGTCTGAAAGTTGTGTCACAATATTGATAGTGACTGAGGATTTTAATATTATACCGTATATTTAATATTAAAATATCTCTTACTACATCAGACGATTGCCCTACACAGACATATAGGTAATGATGGGAGCCGTACACAGAACACATAATATTAATATAATTATTATCGGGCACATATTTAGGTCATAACGGGAGGGACTATAGGGGGGTAAGAGAGCATGGTAAAGCTGTAGTCTATTCATAGAGTTTATGCTGTAGAGGCCTGAGGGCCGAATATGGACACCCCCACCCGCCACCGCACCTCCCAATACACTTTTCGGTATGAACTCTAAAAGAAATTTGGCCATTGTATGCAAATGAACAATCCCTTTTAAACTCTAACCATCTAGTGTCCATATAAACATTTTTTTTTTTTGGGGGGGGGGGGGGGTCTGCCTGGTGTTGTAGGGTTTCCACCTGTTGACAACACCTGTCTGAGAAGTTACTTAACGTTGCTTTAAAAGCACTAAGTGAAGGTGCCTGCACCAAATGATAAGGGAAACTATTCAAAGACTCCACCATTCTGATACTTAAGATAACAACAATGAACTGAATAACAGAGATCTAAAGTTTGTATCAAAGAACATTAATATCATTAAGGGTAAGAAGTTGGAGTTACTTTCTTTGATAGACATTGATAAACCAGACATTGTTGCTATCCAGGAAACTAAAATGATAACTCGGTCACCACCTCTGAGTTATTTCTGGAGGAATGTAATTATAATGTATGTAGGAATGATAAAACTTGACATGGGGGATGTAATTATAATGTATGTAGGAATGATAAAACTTGACATGGGGGATGGGTATTATTCTGGTACCACACATAAAAATCTTAACGCAGATGCTGCTGGCTGAATTTGACAGTGGATCTGAATCTGTGTGGGCCAAAATTGTAGTGAATGGACAATCCCACTACATAGGTAGTTGGTACAGAGGACCAAGCAGTCATTGTGACAGTATTCTATTTTGAGAGAAGAGCTTGAGAAAATAAAATTTGATACAAATGGATATAAAGCCCATATACATCTTATGGGGAATTTTAATTATAATAACATTTATTGGACAAATAGAACATGCAAACTAGGGAATATGCTTTGTAACTTAGAGAACCAGTTACTGATTGATATTATGAATGACCATGGATTAGAACAAATAGTCAACTTTCCAGTTCTTGATAGAAGTCTATTAGACCTCATCCTGACCTCATTACCAAGCAAATTTTCGTACATTCATTCACCTGACCGGTTTAGTAACCATGATGTTATAGCTTTTACCCTATCTATCACTCAGTAAACAAAATCATCTAAAATTCTATTTGTTTAGCAAAGGAAATTTTGATACAGTGAGATCTGAAGCTAGCGCCTTTGCAAAATTCCAGTATTTAAACGGTCTGGAAAATAAGAGGGATATTGAAATAAACTGGAAAAGTATAAAATCTTTTCTAACTACTGCAGTTAAAAAGAATGTTCCTTCAAAACTGAGCAGATCAACTGTGTTGTGTTATTGATGATTGGGCTAAACATTTAGATAAAGGTGACCAAATACACATTTTTGTATTAGACTTTGAAAAATCTTTTGACACTGCCCAAGAGTAAACTATTTCATTATGTAATTGCAGGCAAAACTCTACGCTGATAGACTCTTTATTATATTTCTGAAATCAATGTGTGGTGGTAAATGGTACCAAATCTCATTCGTCCAAAGTAGCTTCTGGAGTACCTCAAGGCACATTACTGAGACTAGTGCTTTTCTTCTTGCACGTCAATGAGATCATGATTGAAATTGACTTGGAAATTTGCCTCTTTGCAGATGAATTTGTATGCTACAGATCAATCAAAACCAAGTAGGATACTAAGATGTTACAAAGTGACATTAATAAACTAAGACATTGGGCACGAAAATGGGGTATCCGATTCCAACCCAAAAAATGCAACATAATGCAAATGACAAGAAAGAAATGACATAAAACTAGTAAGTCAAATTCATTGGAAGGTACTACTTTAGAAAGCTGAATCAACTTTAAAATTTAGGGTTTACAATTACTGGTGATCTAATAGGAACCTTCAGATTCAAGAATTATGCACCAAAGCAAATCGTACTTTAGACATAATCACATGTAACTTGTCATCTTGCCCACAAAATAAAAAAGAATTAGCTTTCAAGGGTTTAGTTAGACCTATTTTAGAATATTCTTGTATAGTTTGTGACCCTAATTCCCAGGTTTAAAACAGGAAATTGAAAAAATCCAAACAATAAAAAAGCGAGCAACCAGGTTTGTTACATCCAATTATGACTATACCCCAGGAAGTATGACTGCAATATTAAATAAGCTGTCTTGGAAACCATTAAAAAAATGTAGACTAGAAAATATATTTTTCTACAAAGGTCTAAAAACAAAGCAAAAATACCCTGCCACAATTTAATTAAACCAGAAAGAACCAGTAGAGATCAACATGAATATAAATATTTGATACCATGCGTACAAACTGATAGTTACCCTTTTTCCTTAAAACAACCAGAGACTGGAATTCATTACCACAAATATTAATTAACACTGATGAATCCTCAGAAAGCCAAATTGAAAACTTTTCAAACATAGTACAGACACATTCTTTCTAAAATAAGTTCTTGTTGCAAAGGTTGACACTGCATCGTGAAAAAAAGTCATTGTAATGTAGCACCAAACTAATCTAGATCAAGACATTTTTCCTAAAGCTGTTATTAGCCATTTTTAGCTCACCTCACCATAAGGCCAAGTGACCTTATGGTACAGGTGTACTGCATGTAGCATCATGGATTATGGAAAATCCACCTTTCCACAGTGGAAATTAATCCGTCCATGCGGTTGTCCATCACATACCAGATAAAATGATTATCATGGATGTCCATATGATGGCTCATAGTTGACAGATTAGGTTTTATTGCCCCAATTGGAAAGTTCCAGCAATATAATTATGTAATAGTGTACATTTACAACATCTCGTGGAACTTACCTGTTGGCTAAGTAACAGTAGACAGTGCAGAATGCTCTTTTTAAGTGTACACAATGCCAATTAATATTCAACGAGTGTCATTGACATACATGTATTGTGAGGGATGAAAGATAAATTTCCGAACAAAGAATCCCATGAAAATATTTAGGTGCTGCACAAAATATAAAAAGTTTCATGATATAGTGATTTTAATAAATATTAACCATGAGAGAGAGAGAGTGAGATTCAGCTTTTAAACAACCAAAAAGAAAAAGAAATCATGCATAAGTATTAGTGGATTAATACAAGATAAAAGATGACATTGAAGCAACGCGTAACATGATTGCATCGACTATTTATTCAATTACAGGGCTGTACATTTTTTTTTCATCCACTTGTCCAGGACATGTGGTTTCAGAAAATTCACTTGTCCCACCTACCTTTTCACTTGTCCCAAATTTAAATCACTTGTCAATATTTGATGAGATGTTTGCACTTTAATCCATAGAAAGAACAAACGAAACAATGTACAACATATTTATTTCTTAAAAGAATTTAAGTTTTCAAAAACATAGGTTGATATACATTTTGTTACATCAGAGGTTTTCAATTTTCCATTATCCAGGTATCTTATATTCACTATTTCTTGCTTCAATATGGTAGCATCAGTACATGTACTTCCATCAGCAAGAATGGAAAGGAATTTACTGGAATTCAGACTTTCCATAACTGCACAGGCCTTGAGAGGTCGAGAACTCTAAAGAAATTTCATTGGTTTAATCCTGAATTTGTCAGTTCCATTGACAAACACACTGGTTGAATTTTATCCTGTGCCAGTTTGGGATAATGTTTGCAATAACTGCAAAACATGTTTGCTTCTGAGTCGATGAATTCAGGCCTGGGATAACTATCAACCCAATGTGGCTGAAAATTTGTCAGTCTCTTAGTAGTGTCATATTTAACATTTTTGATTGCCACAGAGTCTGGCTTATGTCTCTTTGGAGAAATAGTTACCTCACGCTCAGTGGCGGTTTTACGTTTTACTCCTCCACTTTCACATTAATTTTCCATCTCCAACTCTTCCTTATTAACTTCCTTGAAAAAATGATTTAGTAAACTGATTTTATCCACATAGTAAATATCACCTTGCTTGACAACTACTTCTAAAGTGATAGTAGCATACACTTTGTCCTTTAAATATCAACAGAGACAGTTCCTTAATTAGCATCATTGTTTCGCTTCAAACGCAATATCGGACGTGGAGGTTAATCCTCTGTATAATCAGTTAAAAATTATAAACTCATCACTGCCATTTAATCATCAGTTCATAAAGGGAACCGACATTAATGTCGTTAAAGTGCCTTTCGTTAATATAATTGGATTCATTCACAGGATTAAAATCATAGGGTGAGTCGTTCGTGAGGATCTGGTTTAAGTAAACACAAGGAAGCCATTTAAAACACTGCTAATTAATCATACTGGCTTTGTTTTGTTGCACGCATGTTGACTGGCCAATAATTTAGTCTCTTAACCCAATATGCAGTCAAGTGGTAATATAACATGCGGACATGCAAGAGTTATCAATGGTAGGTGTGATACTGGCTGTAATTAAATACATGGAGAGGGGTAGAATCAAGCATTCAGTACACCCGGAGGGCATGAATGGTTAGACAAAGGTTTGATAAAGTGATTACAACTTGGAAAGAGGCACTTGCCCGACTTTTTTAAAATAAGCAAAAAGAACTTGTCCCAGACTATGGACTTGGAAAATTTTACTTGCCCGACTTAGAAAATGAATAGTCCGGGACGTTGGGCTATAGGATGTGCTCAGCCCTGAATTATTAAAGTAAAGAATAGTCCGGCCTATGTGTAGCACTGAAGTACCAAATATACATGTGTATGCGACACGTTTACTGTAGACCTACTGTTTATATGCAGACTCTAGTAAGCACACACTGCTGTATTCTTTTGCCAACAGCTCAAACAGATATAATTATGTTTGCTGGTTTGGTTATCTGTTCCCAAATGTCAAGTGAATATTGTTTATTATCAGTTTAGTTAATAACTTGTTACATTTTGACCCAATTATCCTTTTTAAGAAGTTGGCATGAATACAAATAAAATATACTGTTGCCAAAGAACAAGTATAAAAAGTGTATTTAGACCGGTGTAGCAATTAAGCCAACAATGTGAAATTACTGAAATTATGTCCATAATCACCCAAACAGCGTTGAATCTTTGTGAACCAAAACTAAAATCACACGAACAAACTGTGAACTCCAAAGTTGAATTAAAAGTAATAACAATCCAAGGTTAGACGCCTGAAGATATATATGTACACAGCATAGAATAAAGGGTGGCGCCAGTTAGAAAGTGCTCATGGGGAAAACAAAAAGTATTTGTCCATATTTCAGTAACAGTTAATTTCTCTTGGACATCCATCATATCATCATCATCTTTTGAAATTGCACCAAAATGCCTACTATTATGCAAATTTAGTTGTGAAATCTGCGGCACATATGATTGTATTTACTCTACAGCAGACAGCTTCTGAAATGAAAATAATTGCAGTACATTTAAAAAATGTATACTCTCTAATGGTCAATGTCCATTTCCAAGTTAGCAGTTAAAGCTACTGATTATGTCAATCGAAAATTATGGTACATAATCTCTCTCTCTCTGTCTCATTTTTGCATATAATCTGCTCATTTTGTTACAAAGAAAGATGCATTTTTAAAAAAGGAAAACCATTAGTGTAGTAGAGCTTTTATTAAACATGTCATAGCTATAAAAGTAATGAACAAAGTAATCTTTTTAATGAAAATCACTCTTTTTATGATGTGAGCAGTCACTGATAGAGTGCAACCTTTAAAACAGTGTAGATAAATTCCACGCATTTAAAAATTGTCATACTCACAAATAATCAATGTCATTTTCTAAGTCTTCAGATAAATCTACAAAAGAATATCTTCTAAATTGCTGACATTTTTTTTCTTCATATTGTGTCAATTTACGGTGCCGCATTATTCATAACAAATAAACTTGAAAAAGAATTATGACACATATGTCATTATATCTCTTGTACTTCATCATGCATGTGCTCTATAAATAGTACTGCTTTTGTTTTTAATCACTATAATTGGTCATAATTATTAGTCATGAAGTTTATCTTCATTTTCAAAATTTTTTATTGCCATGTGTGTCTCTGACATTTATTCAATTTGATAATTTTAATGAAGCTGTTTACTTGATAAATTTTTATCTAAAGGACAAATACAATAATTGATAACTATCTTGCATTTGTGATAAGATGGGATTTTTCGTGTTTTATTTGTATACTGCTTTCAGTAATTTGTTTAAAGACTGTTTTGGAAATAGTATGGAAATTTAAGGTAAATCATGACAAATTAATAACCAGTACAACAGGCACTTTTATGAAATATTGTTTATTGAGAAAGAACATTGAAGTCACTGCTTGATGCAGAACAGTATGTAAATGTTTAAAGTGCATATGCTAACAGGTACATGTATGTTGTAGCTAGGCAGTTTTTCTGATGTACACTCTGTCATGGACAGGGGTGGAAGAATATCCAAGAAATTTAAAACCTTGTATATTTTTCTATGTTACACATGTTTGTCTGTATGTATCCCTAGTTTGAACTCTAAAAAATTCCACAAGAAATGTTACCACTGTATAGTTTGTATGTAGGTAAAGGTATGAAATTGACACCTGCCATGGTCGAGTTTATGGCATTGAGGTTTCTCCCATCAGTTTGTTTAGTGTGCCAACTCGCATCTAGCAAATGTGATAAAATCAGCAAGGGATGCCATAAAACCCACTACAGCTGCAATAAAATCCATGACGGAGTTCCACTAGATTGAGTGGATGGGGAACTCCATCTGACTTAATCCCTTGCCCCTGTGTCCACATCCACTGGATTAAGTGGGCAATCCATAATTGACAAAACGTGTACTCTATGGCACTGCATCTGTTATGCATCGTTCATTGTGCGTTGTTTGTTGTGCATCCGTCCATCAACAACTGCTTGTTACCACTCTGGAGTCCATATTTCAGATCTGATTTCAATCAAACTTGGAATATGGGTTTATATCATAAAAATCTCAGACATGTTTAATAATGAGTGAGATCCATGCATAATAATGAGGTAATCTTGCATCTGATTGGCTATCCTTGTTACCATATTTCTGATCCTATTTAGATCAAACTTGGAATATATGATTATCATGGATCTAATTGGTTGAGCTTGTTAACATTATGCAGGATGCATTTATGATCCAGTTTTGATCCAACTTGGCATATACATGTATACATATATCAATAAGATCTTGGACAAGTTCAGTAACGAGTACGGATAATAATTAGGTGATCTTGCATCTGAGATTGTTATCACTCTGGAAACCATATTTCTGATCTGATTTTGATCAAACTTGAAATATGGGTTTATATCATCAAGCTCAAGGATGGGTTCAGTAATAAGTGAGACCCATGCATTTTGAAGAGGTAATCTTAATCTGATTCACTGACCTTGCTATAACTGTGCAGGCCACAATTTAGCAGTTTGCCTGTTAAAGCAAGGAAAGTAACCTATGATCAGACCCATTGGGAATTACAGGTTTTGTGTTGCGAAGAGATTTCTTCCCTTGGAAAACATTGAAAAGCTTAACCAAAATAATTGTATAATTCATGATATATGAATTATAAAGGGGGCCCTGGATGGCCGAGTGGTCTAAGGCGCTCGCCTTTACAGATCACTGACATCTCACCTCTGTCCGCATGGGTTTGAATCTTGGCTCAGCCAATGTGGGTATGTGAGAAAGCTTGTCACTAGCTTCCCGTGGGTCGGTGGTTCTTCCCAGGGTTTTCCCAGGTTCTTCCTTCACTAAATATACTGGCCACCATTTATAAGCCTATCATGCTGAAAAATTGCCTTAAACAAAACAAACCATGAATATAAAATAAGTTATTTTAATTAGAAAATAATGCACCTTACAGATTAAATGTAATAATCTGCAATTTGAAGGTGAAGAAAATATACAAAGTAAAATTAATACAAAAAAAAAAGTCTTAAAGTAAACTAATATTTTATATATAATATTTGGAATGAATTTGCTGTGTTGAGCTTAAAAACCAGGTATATATTGTTTTAGGGTTTCTGATGCACAAAAGTTTGTAAAATCAGAATCCTTAATATCTGAGTCCACCTCAGTAAGTAAGGTGGACTGTGTATTGGGGATTTTGATGAAAACTTCAGAACTTAAATCAGGTATTTTGCCCAATCAAACCAACTGTTGATTGTGTCTGAAAAGATGCACACTAATAACCTCATTACCCAACAATTAAAAGTCACTAACACCTTAAAATGGTATTGCTATATTTAAATACCTCAAATATTTCTTGTTTTTATGTCATCACATGTATATTAATTATTTTATGGCATTAAAAAATATATTAAATGTTATTAGTCGCACATTTTTTTAGATTTATATTTTCGATATTTTTGTCCTTTTTTAAAAATAATAAACAATAACCCAATGTGCATTTCTCCAGAAGCACTTCTAAATTTAATTACCAGATTACTATAATTAACTAAAATATATGGATCCTCCAGTTTTCCAGATACCAACCCTATACATTTTCTGACCATAAAACAGAGAAACAAAAACATGACAACAAAGACAACAAATAAATTCCTTATTGTCCTGTGTCCAATTTTTTTATTTTGTTCCTGCCACTTCTAGAGTACTTCTCTGTACTGTCTTAGGTCCAGTCTTTTTATTTTGTTCCTGCCACTGCTAGTGTTTCTCTGTACTGTATTGGGTCCAATCCTTTGATCTTATTCCTATCGCTTTTGGAGTGCTTCAAGTTCCCCAAATACTCCTCTCTATAGATCCTGATGAAAATAGTACATCAACCTGAATGCATAGATGAAGACATACCAACAGTCATAGATCCCAAGAGCAGAGGTGTATGCTACAGTTATTAAGAATCCCACACCTAGACATGGAAAAATTGTGAAGTTGTTGGAAATCATGTTGGTTATAAGCCAGTCTACAGCAGAATATAAACAAGGGTTCAGTTTCATGAACAAATGCTTATGAACATAGCTCTGCTGATCCAATCAGTAAGGTAAACATTAATAGTGCAGTTGGACACTGGTTGACATCAGGATCTCAAGGGAAACATTAATAGAGCAGTTGGATTCTGGTTGACATCAGGATCTCAAGTTAAACATTAATAGAGCAGTTGGACACTGGTTGACATCAGGATCTCAAGGGAAACATTTATAGAGCAGTTGGACACTGGTTGACATCAGGATCTCAAGGAAAACATTAATAGAGCAGTTGGATTCTGGTTGACATCAGGATCTTGAGGTAAACATTAATAGAGCAGTTGGACACTGGTTGACATCAGCATCTTGAGGTAAACATTAATAGAGCAGTTGGACACTGGTTGACATCAGGATCTTGAGGTAAACATTAATAGAGCAGTTGGACACTGGTTGACATCAGGATATTGAGGAAAACATAAATTTAAATTAAATGGAATCAGAATTTGAGAAAATAAAGTCAGACATAAATGTAGTTTAAAAACACTGTAAATCATAAGCTATTTTAGTACTGAGTATTGGTTTTAAAACACTGTAAAGCATAAACCATTTTGATTCTGAGTACTGGTTTGAAAACACTACAAAGCATAAACTATTTTGGCACTGAGTCTACATCAAAACAATTATGGAGAAATCATTGCTATTAATGAAATCAAATCAAATTGAAGATGTGTTGGATTGTATGGTTCTATTTGAGTGAGTGTTATCACAGTGATCAAGTGCTACACCTAAAGTTCTCCTGCAGTGACATGAATAAGATTAAAGGATTGGGCCTAGGACAGTGCTCTACAGCACCCCAGAAGTAACAGGAATAAGATCAAATGATTGGGCCCAGGACAGTGTTCAGAAGCACTCGAGAAGTGACAGGAACAAGATAAAAGGACTGGACCTAGGACAGTGCCCAGTAAGCACTCCAGAAGTAACAGGAACAAGATAAAAGGATTTGACTTAGGACAGTGCCCTAAAGTACTTCAGAACTAAGAGGAATAAAATAAAAGGATTTGGCCTAGGACACCGTGCTCTGAGGCACTCCAAAAGTGGCAAGAATAAGATCAAAAGATTTACCTTTAAAGTCTACAGTTCTTGTTAGTGTGGTTAGTGGTTAGGTGAAACATCATAACAACATTTTTAAACCAAACATGGTTAAATGTATAATAAAAAAAAAGAAATTCACATTCAAACAGCATTACAGAACTTTGTGGTATGTTCTGAAGTGTGACTTGTTTTAGTGTTTGGGAAGAATTATTCCAGTCACATATTGTGTTGGGTACAGAGACTGAATTTGCAAACATGTTGTTTACCATCTCTCCTTGACACACACCATGGGTATGTATAAATGGATACTAATTTACTATCTGTTCACTTATTTACTATTACCTGTGCAGGAGTAGAAAAACTTTAAAAAAAGCATTGTTGCCTACCAGAAAATAAATATCTTGCCCAGGTGTTGGCATCTTATTCAAAGTTTGCCTGCCTATTATATCCATAGTGTAGCTAGTAAATTGTAGACTTCAATGTCAACACTTCCTATTATTATCAACAAACTCTCTAATGTCAGTACAATGTTTGTCACAGGGTATCAGCTATAGTGTAAGCTTAATCACACCACTTTAGTTCCAGTTTGTAGATGACAACTTATACAACAATTAACATACACATAGCAAATTCATCGGACCATTCAATTTTCGGAAAGGGGGGGCTGTGATTTACTTTTGAGCTGTGATATTTTATTTTATCTCAAGATAATTAATTTTTTCTTTCAAATAATATAGTTGATATAAAATGATGTTTTTTTTTCTCTATAAATCAGTGTTATGTATGATGTTTGTATGATATTGTAAATATTTTAGGAAATTGTAAATGTTTCTTCACTTTAATATTTGCTTAAATCTTAATGTTATCAGGAGAGGCATGTTTAACTAGTGTCCTTGAATTGGGTTGTTTTGATCAATATAATGTTTTCTCAATTTGAAGGTCAAGGTTGAATTTTGTTTACAAGTAAAATTCCATTAAGATGACACATGTTCTAGAACATTCTGTCATGTGACCAATCTTTATATATGCCATGTTTGGTGGACATTTATTCAGTTTTGACATTACCATCAGTCTTGTAAAGAGCTATTACAGTTGTGAAAATTCATTCCAAATTCTAAGAGAGGAATTATTTTAAATATTCATTGGATTATAACAGTGCTCATAAACTTTTGGATTTTGGATTTTTAATTGATGATTTTGGAATTTAAGTGAACTTATTCAGATATTTTTGAATACTTCATTTTGACATCAGCACATCAAGATTACTAGTACATCAGGACTTTGGAGACCATTAGCACATCATAACATTCAAGGACACAGCCGTGAATTCGGAACATTCTATATTTAGGACTTGTGATTAGAACAATCATTCTCATTGGATTATTAGGATTTCAAAACACATTACTGTAAGTGACTTTTTGATTTTTTTCATTTTAATTATCTAGTAATAAATTGCTTGTTGATTTTTACTTGATTTGTTGGTTTCACTTTCTTTCTGTTACATTTTTCTTAGACCATAGAGTCGTAACAGAAATTGGGGGCTCGTCGTTCCGGGATCTGAATTTCTTTAAAGCATATTAGAGATATTAAATTTATTTTTGAAATTCATATTGATTTTGTCTCTGAATTTTTTTTGTCTTCGGCAAAGATTTTTAAATAGAGAAATTTTTTTTGTGTGAAACCAACAAGCATTTACAATGGCATCTAATGTTCAGAATTTCATTTCAAAACCTACCCAGGAGGGGTTAGAGTGCATGAGAAAGGATGAGTTGCTCGAGCTTGCCAGAAAATACAGTCTATCTGAGGCAAAAGTATCATTGACAAAACAGGAGATAAAGATTATTTTGATTCAGTATTTAGTAGGAAAGGGAATTTTTGAAAATAGTGCTTTAAGTTTGAAGAGAAAGCCTGTATCTGGTTCTGACAGGAAATTAAGGGAATTAGAGTTAAAGAACCAGATGGATTTAGAATTGGCAAAGCTTCAGATTCAGAGAGAGAGAGAAAAAGAAGAGAGGCAGATGGAGAGAGAAAAAGAAGAGAGGCAGATGGAGAGAGAGAAAGAAGAGAGGCAAATGCAGATGGAGAGAGAAAAAGAAGAGAGGCAGATGGAGAGAGAGAAAGAAGAGAGGCAAATGCAGATGAAGAGAGAGAGAGAGAAAGAAGATAGACAAATACAAATGCAGATGCAGATGCAAAGAGAAGAAAGGGAAATGCAATTTAAGTTTTAAGTTAAGAGAATTAGAACTGGCAAACAGAGCACACTCCACTCCTTTAAACACAAGTCCAGGTTTTGATGTTGCTAGATATATTAGGTTAGTACCCCCTTTTCAGGAAAAAGAAGTAGATAAATACTTTCTTCATTTCGAGAAAATAGCTGAAAACTTGAAATGGCCCAGAGAGCATTGGACTTTGTTATTACAAAGTGTACTTATTGGCAAAGCTCGTGAAGTCTACACTTCACTGTCAGTACAACAAAGCACTGATTATGATGTGGTTAAGGAGTACATCTTGAAAGCTTATGAGTTGGTACCAGAGGCATATCAACAAAGGTTTAGGAATTGTAGAAAAGAAACTGGACAAACTCATGTCGAATTTGCAAGGGATGAAGAACAACTATTTGATAGGTGGTGCTCAGCCAAGAAAGTTAATCAAGCTTATGATAACCTCAGACAGCTCGTATTAATTGAAGAGTTCAAGAGGTGCATCCATAGTGATGTTAAAACCTATCTTGACGAGCGAAATGTGGAAACTTTGGAAAATGCTGCTCGTATGGCTGATGATTATTCCTTGACTCACAAAATTTCATTTGGCAATAAGTCGTCCTCTCAGCAGTTTTCTGGTAAAAAACCATTTCAATCTCATTCGAGTACTTCCAAATTTCACAACAGCACAACTGTTAGGAATCAAACATCTGACAAGACTGATCAGAAATCCTTATCTCTTCCTACGTGCACTTATTGTAAAAAGAAATGGCACGTTATTTCTGATTGCTTTAAGTTGAAAAATAAGCAACAGAGTAAAGACAGAGCTTTTCCAAATGCTCTTATATCTACGAGATCAAGGTCACGGTCTTGTATTGAAAGCAATACATTTGTTGGGTCAAACAAACCCCAGTCTGATTCTGCCAAACCTATCCCAATTAAAATATTAAGGGACACTGGAGCTTCTCAGAGTCTTTTATTATCAGGTACTTTGCCTTTGTCTGAGGAGTCTTCTTCAAGTGAAAGTGTTCTTGTTCAGGGAGTAGAGTGCGGCTTTGTAAATGTTCCTCTTCATTGTGTAAATTTGGCATCAGACTTAGTTTCTGGACCTGTGACTGTTGGGGCAGTGACTTCTTTACCCATAGAGGGTGTTCATTTATTACTAGGCAATGACCTAGCTGGAGATAAGGTTGTGGTTAATCCACTTGTAACTGACAAACCTTGTTTGGATCAGAAAGTTGATCCTGTCGAAACTGAAATCCCTGATTTGTACCCTGCTTGTGCAGTTACTAGAGCTATGGCAAAAAGAGCTCTTGAGAGTGATGTTGATCAGGATATTATTCCTTTAGCTGACACGTGTATTGGTCAGTCTTTTGATGAGGTCACTTTTTCCTCAGGTATTGATCAATCAAATGGTATTGATCACAGTGATCCTCTTTTGGCAACTCATTCTCTTTGTTCTAATCAGGATGACAAATGACAATCCCTTGTCATTGAACAGGAGCAAGATCCCGAGATATCTTGTTTGTTTCAGAGGGCTATTAGTGAAACTGAAGCCACACAAGTTCCAGTGTGTTACTTTGTGAAAAATGGGGTCCTTATGAGAAAATGGAGACCACCTGATGTACCCTCTGGTGACGAGTGGTCAGTGAGCTATCAAATTGTTGTTCCTAAGTCATATAGACAGGAAATTCTTAATTTAGCCCATGAAACTCCTTTGGCTGGTCATTTAGGAGTCCGTAAGACTTATCATAAGATCTTGAATCATTTTTATTGGCCGAAACTCAAAAGTGATGTTTCTAAATACTGCAGATCTTGTCACACTTGTCAAATGGTAGGAAAATCCAATCAGAAGATACCTAAGGCTCATCTGCAACCTATTCCTGCATTTGATGGACATTTAGTAGAATAATAGTAGACTGTGTTGGTCCTTTACCTAAAACCAAGTCAGGCAACCAATACTTGTTGACCATCATGTGTACATCTACAAGATTTCCAGAAGCAATTCCTCTGAGAAATATAAAAACTAAAACTATTGTGAAAGCTTTGGTGAAGTTTTTTACACTTGTTGGCCTTCCCAAATCTGCCCAGTCAGATCAAGGGTCAAATTTTATGTCTGGAATTTTCCAACAAGTTATGCATGAATTAGGCATCCAACAGTTTAAATCTTCTGCCTATCACCCTGAAAGTCAAGGTGCTTTGGAAAGATTTCATCAAACTTTGAAGAATATGATTCGATCATATTGCTTTGATACAGAAAAGGATTGGGATGAGGGTGTTCATTTGTTGTTGTTTGCTGTTAGGGAATCAGTTCAAGAGTCGTTGGGTTTTAGTCCCTTTGAACTAGTTTTTGGTCATACTGTCCGTGGACCATTGAAATTATTGAAAGAGAAACTTCTTTCAAATGAAGATTCGAAGATTAATCTTCTTGATTATGTCTCTGATTTCAAATACAAGTTGTCAAAGGCCTGTGAAGTAGCAAGAACTAATCTTCACACTACCCAGTCAAAAATGAAATTAAGGTATGACAGAAATTCACAGGAAAGGAGTTTTAAACCTGGTGACAAAGTTCTGGCTCTCTTTCCCATACCTCAGAATCCTCTTCAGGCTAAATTTTATGGTCCTTATACCATTGAAAAGAAAGTAAATGACTTAAATTATATCATTAACACTCCTGGGAGACGGAAACAGAAACAACTTTGTCATATAAATATGTTAAAGGAATATTTTGACAGAGATAGCCCAGCTAATTATTCAGTTAATTTAGTTGTACCTGTCCCACACAGTGAAGATATCAACGATGGAATACAATCAGACTATAGTGACTCCGGTATAACCAATCTTCGGAATTCAGAAATATTGAACAACCTAGACCAGAAACTTTCACATCTACAACAACAGGAAAGAAATGAACTAAAACAGCTATTACATGACTATGAGCACTTGTTTCCTGATGTTCCAACACGAACAAGTAAAATTTATCATGACGTTGACATTGTAGATTCTGCGCCTGTGAAACAGCATCCTTATAGGATGAATCCTCTTAAACAGAACTATCTGAAGAAAGAAATTCAGTATTTACTGGAGAATGATTTCATAGAACCAAGTAAAAGTAACTGGAGTTCACCATGTATTCTTGTTCCCAAGCCAGATAATACATTCCGTATGTGTACTGACTATAGAAAAGTCAACAGTGTCACCAAAACTGATTCATTTCCAATCCCAAGAATGGACGATTGCATTGATAAAATTGGAAATGCGGAATATGTCACCAAGTTTGACCTTTTAAAAGGATTCTGGCAAATTCCACTGACGGAAAGGGCAAAAGAAATTTCAGCATTTGCAACTCCAGATGGACTTTATCAATATAAAGTCATGCCGTTTGGAATGAAAAATTCGCCTGCAACGTTTCAACGTCTGATGAACATGATAACATTTGGTCTTGATAATTGTGACGCTTATATCGATGACGTCATTATCTACAACAACACCTGGGAAGATCATTTGGAAACCATTCGAAAATTCTTTGATCGACTCAGCGATGTGAATCTGACAATTAATTTGAGCAAAAGTGAGTTTTGCCATGCTTGTGTCACATTTTTAGCACATATTGTGGGACATGGTCAAGTTAAACCTATAGAAGCTAAGGTCAAAGCTATCTCTGAATTTCAAGTTCCAATTTGTAAAAAGCAACTGATGCGATTTCTAGGTATGGCTGGATATTATCGGAAATTTTGTTCCAATTTTTCCAAAATTGCTGAACCTTTGACAAGTTTATTGAGTAAGAAAACCAAATTTCATTGGTCTGACAAGTGTCAGGAATCTTTTGACAAGTTAAAGGCCATGCTTAAGAATGCACCAGTTCTTTCTGCACCAAATTTTAGCCAATCATTTAAATTATCTGTTGATGCAAGTGATGTAGGGGTTGGTGGAGTATTGATTCAGGAAGACAAAAGTGGTGTGGATCACCCTGTGTGTTATTTTTTTAAAAAGTAAACAAGCACCAGAAAAATTATTCCACAATTGAGAAGGAATGTTTGGCTTTGATATTGGCTTTACAGCATTTTGAAGTGTATGTTACCTCAGCTCTTTCTCCAATTATTGTGTACAGTGATCACAATCCCCTTACTTTCATCAACAAAATGAAAGATAAAAATCGGAGATTGCTGAGATGGAGTTTGATATTGCAGGAATATAACATTGACATCAAACACATCAGGGGAAAAGACAATGTGATTGCAGATGCACTCTCACGTGCCTAGAAATGTAATATTGCTTGATGTAATTAAGTCCTGTATCATAAAACATGTTCTTATG
Source organism: Margaritifera margaritifera (assembly GCA_029931535.1). Classification (NCBI taxonomy): domain Eukaryota; kingdom Metazoa; phylum Mollusca; class Bivalvia; order Unionida; family Margaritiferidae; genus Margaritifera; species Margaritifera margaritifera. Next base: position 4,292,388 of record JAQPZY010001610.1, on the reverse strand, counting down.
TAATTTTGGTTATTGTAGTATTAGATGTATATTCAAAAGAAAGCTTTATTATATAAATCTTTCTTTTTCTTTATGAGGGGAGGTGTTATGTATGATGTTTGTATGATATTGTAAATATTTTAGGAAATTGTAAATGTTTCTTCACTTTAATATTTGCTTAAATCTTAATGTTATCAGGAGAGGCATGTTTAACTAGTGTCCTTGAATTGGGTTGTTTTGATCAATATAATGTTTTCTCAATTTGAAGGTCAAGGTTGAATTTTGTTTACAAGTAAAATTCCATTAAGATGACACATGTTCTAGAACATTCTGTCATGTGACCAATCTTTATATATGCCATGTTTGGTGGACATTTATTCAGTTTTGACATTACCATCAGTCTTGTAAAGAGCTATTACAGTAATGAAAATTCATTCCAAATTCTAAGAGAGGAATTATTTTAAATATTCATTGGATTAAAACAGTGCTCATAAACTTTTGGATTTTGGATTTTTAATTGATGATTTTGGAATTTAAGTGAACTTATTCAGATATTTTGGAATACTTCATTTTGACATCAGCACATCAAGATTACTAGTACATCAGGACTTTGGAGACCATTAGCACATCATAACATTCAAGGACACAGCCGTGAATTCGGAACATTCTATATTTAGGATTTGTGATTAGAACAATCATTCTTATTGGATTATTAGGATTTCAAAACACATTACTGTAAGTGACTTTTTGATTTTTTTCATTTTAATTATCTAGTAATAAATTGCTTGTTGATTTTTACTTGATTTGTTGGTTTCACTTTCTTTCTGTTACATTTTTCTTAGACCATAGAGTCGTAACAATCAGAGCAAGATATTTTTTCCACCTATTGACAGACAGAAATTTTTTAAAAAAGTGTCAGGCCCCTGCCTCAGAGCATTAAATTGTTGGTCTCTAATATAATTGCGGTATACTGTGGTACGTATTGCGGTATGTTCTGAAACACCACAGTATACTGCTGTACAACATTTTTTGGGTACCCAGCTCTAGAATCTATATATATATATATATATATATATATATATATATATATATATATATATATATATATATATGTGTGCTTGTGTGGGTGTGTATATGTAATGATGTAGCCTTATCTTTAATGTTGATATCATGTTAATTGTGTATTTGTTTTTAGGTCTTTACCATTGAAAATTAATACGAACTAAAGTCAAAATGGCGATGATGGATAATAAGAGTTTCCTGATTTCACACCTGCGGAACTCATTTGTCACAAGTGATGACACAGGAATGTGTGAAATGATCATTGACATACAGGAAGAAGATGAGAGACTCAAAAAGAAAAGGTAAAATTGGTCAAGGCTTGAAAAACTCCCTTGTCTGCTTGCTCGTACAAATGATGAGGGGTTGGTGGTTTTTCTTGAACATAGAAGTCACATTACAGCCCTGCAGGATGAATTACAATTAAAAACTTCCTCAAGGTCTGATGAGCCATTAAGTGTGTTTGCTGGTGCAAATTTACAATTTTCTGTTAATCCAGAGATGATATAATTTGAACATTTTTGTAGCAACTTTATAATGTAATTTATTCATCAAGGTGGTTTGGTGTGATTAATGTAATTTATTCATCAAGGTGGTTTGGTGTGATTAATGTAATTTATTCATCAAGGTGGTTTGGTGTGATTAATGTAATTTATTCATCAAGGTGGTTTGGCGTGATTAATTAATTCTTGGAGACATTAAGGATCATTATGATTTAACTTTATTTTCTGTTTGATTTCAGAATATACTATCAATATATTGTACCTGCACTTTTAATGACAAAGTGACCAATGTGATCAAGCTCTTTTGATAGCACTAATCAATACTGCAGCTATTTATAAAGTAACACATCAGAAATCTAGTTTTTGTAACATTCATGGATGGGTACAGTATATTGGTACATTTGTACACTTTGGATTTTAGAATTTTGACCTGTCCCCAAGGACAGGACTTGAGGGTGGGATTGATTGGACTTGGAAAAGAAATGTGATTACCAAGAAATTGTGGGGACAAAGCTAATTTGTTGTACATTGATACTTTTTTCATCTATGCAAGATTAATTGTAATAGGTTCAAGAAGTGACACTTTCACACTGCAGGAAGTTTATCGGTAAAAAGTCAAAAGCATCTCATGATTAAACAGGCAAATGGTGGTACACAGTTTAAGCTGTATGCTTATTTATTTTTTTGATATAGGAATTATGCATGCCAATTTTGCACTTAATTTGTCTTTTCTGTGAGTGCCACTTTTGTGTATTTTTTTTAGAAACTTCCAATAATATGAGTTTATGTTATATTTACAGAGTGGACTCCAGCCTGAGTGATAGTGGTGTTGATTCCTCAGACAATGAACTGTCTCACTCATATGACATCCTGCCAGATATGGAATATGGTATTTAATTCACAGTTTGCCAGAGCTCAAATATTTATCAGCGCTGTCTATAAAAAAAACTTTTAATGCATATTTTCTTTAAAAAAACTAGACTATAACCTGCCCCCACCCCTACCCCCAATCCTGAATTCTGTAGGCAGTGCACCCTGTGTACTTTCACTATCTATCCCTGAAACCTGAAACTGTGATATCTGTGGTTGCATTTAATTACATTTTTTCCCAACAGGATAAAATAGATACCCTATAGTTGGTGCTAAAGGTAATCAAGTTAATAGAAAAGCTTCCTCAGATAGGATATTTGCAGTGTGTGACAGGATGTCATGTACAGAGGGGCATGGTGCTCTGTCGTTAACTCTGCATGCTCCATCTTTATTTCTGGTCTTCAATTTGCACCATATCCCATTTCCATTTGTTAGATTTGTCCCCATCTTTTTTCCCAGTACCATGCCCCTTCTGGACCAACATGTTGTATCTGTACCAAGTTACTTACAGCGTGCTGCCCATAATCGACTTTTAAACCTTTCCCTTGATAATGAGCAATGGGATCCATAAACATTGATTGGTTAATTAGCTTGTGTCATAGTGTTGAAGGACTGTTAAAGTTCTCAACAGTTGTTTAAATAAAGCCAATTTTGCCACCAAGTAGACACTTATATAGGTTCTTATGATGTGCTCACAGGCATCGCTGCGACAGTAAATGGAGTCTTTTCACATTTGAATAAATGAGGGTATATCACATTTATTATGATTACACAGAAACTGATAAAATTGAAACATGAATTTCACTTGACTTCTTTAATTAGTATTTGTTTCTTATAGTGTTACCAGTAGCAGGCATTTATCAACATTTCCTTATGCTATGTGACCTTTCCAGATGTTATGTCACAATAACAAATGATCACATGACATGATACTATGGTACTTATAATAGATTAAAGATAACTGTTGTGTTATGAATTCCAACATCATATATCTGTGTAAATCAATATTAGCGCAAATATAGATGTACTATCTGTTATTGACAGTAGCCCACAGGAGAAGGTCTAATTCCAGCATTACATTTCTGTGTAAATCAATATTTGTGCAAATATAGATGTACTATTTGTTATTGACAGTAGCCCACAGGAGAAGGTCAAACACTGCTCAGAGGTTGGAACGACTTAAGAAGGAAAAGAGAAACCAAAGCAAAGTCAAGCAAATTTCCTGGAAAGATGCAGCAACAGAATATAACAGTATGTAATATTTCTTACAGTAATTTTGTTTTAATTTTATTTATTTTACTTTGATTGTACAGCAAATTATATCACTATAATGTTTTGACAGCTCTTGTTCATTTGAGGTGGTCTTTCAGTATGAAGAAGCTGAAGAACTCAGGGTAAGACACTGTTCCTTGATGGGCAGCCTCTTATCCTTGCAAGTGCTTGAATCAGGAATCAAACCTGGAACTCCAGAGGTGGAAAGCGAGTGTCTTGTCACTGCTATACTACAATACTAATTTTGATATAATACCCACACTGCACTTAAAAAATCATTCTTTGAGTAAATTTCATGAGGTTGAATCAACACACATTGTTGTTATAAACCATGTACCTATGATGTATATGTACATATTAGAAGAGTTAGTTCCCTTAGTGTTGTGAGCTCTCTACTTTGGAGTATCATTTGCTCTCCCAATCAGGTCATGCCCAATAAAGTACATCTGATATCCATTTTTGAGACTAATTTAACCCACAGTAATTGGTAACCAGACAACAGGCATGCATGGTCATAGGGTTTAAGAAAATCATGATGTTCCAGATGAATTTCAAGAACCATTTTCCTTCATCAAGGCATACCAAGATTGAAATGTGTGTGTTTAAAAATGGATATTTTGTGTAGTTTTTGACCAAAAAGAGGGGCATGCACTTATTAAGTCATGTGTTGGTATTATGTCAAATGTAATTCAGTAGTTCCTTAGAACTTCCTTGTATACAGGGGTCATACAAAGTGTACAAGAAAGTGTTCATATAAATAGTGCTATAGTTCTATGCATGTCAATTTTTGGAGCCATATTGGGTGTATATTTTATCTGGAAATATGTTTTAGCATTTATTGGAAATATTTAAATCAAATTCCTTCAAAAGAATGAAACACTATTAGAGTTATACCGTGCCAAAGACACTGCTGGTCATGGTATGGTTTAGCTTACACAATGACCTTCCAAGGTTTCTTAAGTGGGTCTCAGGGCTCATGGGAACATTGAATGCCATCAAACTTGAATCCATGTTTTAAAACTTGAAGCACATAAAATCTTCTGGTGTCTATTATGCTTTAATTTCATTTTATAACAATATTTTTTGTCTGTTTTTTAATTCACCTGATCGTAAGGCCAAGTGACTTTATGATATGGCCCATACAGCATCTCACATGTATCATGCATCATGCCTTTGTCAACAATTACTATTTTAAACTTCTAAAAACCCACTGGACCAGTTTTTACCAAATTTAAATGACATTTTCTCAAAAAATGCTTGATGGAAATTGACCAAATTTGACAGAAGACATCTTGACATGGAGGACTTTCAAGCTTATACAGATGATGCTGATATGTCATCAAACATGGCCATCATTACTAAAAATAGAAAAACTTTAAATGATTTTTTTTCTCCTAAACCACCAAACATAATATGATCATATTGGTTAGAAAGCATTCTGGCATGAAGACCTTTCAGGCTGATGCATATGATGCCAATCTACCATAAAGTATGCCTGCCATTACAAAAAATATGAAAACCTTTAAATGACTTCTTCTTCAAAACTGCTGAATAGAATTTGATGAAACATGGTGGAAAGCATCCTGGCATGAAGACCTTTCAGATGTTTACAAAAGATGCCAATCCATCATCAAATATGGCCACTGTTACTAAATATAGAAAAACCTTTAAACAACTTCACAAAAACCTCATGATAGAATTTTACAAAATTTCACAGAAAGCATCATGTCATAGAGGGTGTTCAAGTTTTTACAACTGATGCTGACTTGTTATCAAATATGGCCACATTAGTAAAACTATAAAACATTTTTTTAAAAACTCCAAATCCACAGAACAAAATTTGATCATATTTGACAGAAAGCATGCTAGCATGAAGATCTTTCAAATATATACGAATGATGCTGATCAGCCATTAAAAATAGCCACTGTTACAACAGCAAAAAAAAAAAAAAAACAGAAAAAGAGACCTATCTGCTTGGTACAAATACAGGGGTTATACCACCAGATGAAGTGGGTGACTAAGTCATCCAAAAAATATTAACTTCACCTTCTTCTATAAGGAAAGCAAAATTTACTTTGCCCTGTTATTTTTTAGATGTTCACTGAGTGACAGTAGTCACCCCAAAAATGTAAACTTCACCTTCTTCTATAAGGAAGAGAAAAATTACTTTGCCCTGTTATTTTTTAGATGTTCACTGAGTGAAAGTAGTTTTGGGCTTTTGAGATGCTCCATCAACCCAGCTTAGTAGTTACAGTGTTGTATCCCCAGGCTAAATGTATTGCAGCCTTTGCAGGTGTTCTAATAGCTGATTGACCATTAAAACAGTGCTCATTAATGGAATGTACAAGTACAGTCTGTTATGTATGATGTTTATATAATATTATAGATATTTTAAGAAATTATAAATGTTTCTTGACTTTAATATTTTCTTAAATCTTAATGTTGTTATCAGAAAAAACATCTTTAACTAGTGTCCTTGAATTAGGTTGTTTACTTCAGATTTGAGCTAAAGGACAGTTTTGATAAAGATTGTTTTCTCAATTTGAGGTCAAGGTTGATTTTGTTTACAGATAAAACTGGAATTTTATAGAGTTATGTGTAAAAAGTCATGTCCATACAAGTAAAATTCCATTAAGATGACACATATTCTAGAACATTCTGTCATGTGACCAATCTTTATATATACCATGTTTAGTGGACAGTTTTTCAGTTTCGACATTTGTATCAGTCTTGTAAAGAGCTATTACGGTTGTGAAAAGTATATCAAAATTCTGAGAGAGGAATTATTTAGAATGTTCATTGGATTATAACAGAGCTCATAAACTTTTGGATTTTGGATTTTTAATTGATGATTTTGTAATTTATGTGAACTTATTCAGAGATATTTTGGAGTTCTTCATTTTGACATCAGCACATTAAAGACTACTAGTACATCAGGACTTTGAAGACCATTGGCACATCATAGCATTGAAGGATACAGCCGTGAATTTGGAACATTCTATATTTAGGACTTGTGATTAGAACACTAATTCTTATTGGATTATTTGGATTTTAATACACATTACTGTAAGTGTCTTTTTGATTTTTCATTTTAATTACTATGAAATAAATTACTTGTTGATTTTTACTTGATTTGTTGGTTTCACTTTCTTTCTGTTACATTTTTCTTAGACCATAGAGTCATAACAAGTCAAACCTGTCCTAGGAGTCACCTGTGTTCAGCGATCATTCTAATTTCCCCCCGGCAAATTTCCTATATAAATGCCCAAAGGTGTCAACATGTCAGCTTAGAAAACAAAGTGGTTTTTGTCCTTACATGACCGAATCAAAGCAATTCATTTACTGGATAGTGGACAAAGTAGTCGTGTAGTTGCAGTAGAATTGTGAGTCAGGCTAACTCACATCCAAGGGATTATTAAGCGTAAGTGAGATATTATGGCCAATTTTGAGAACAACATTAATCCAGAGTGTAAGAGATTACATACAATTTCACCAAATGTGTACGGATACATGTACACTGCACTTGTGATATCCCTTATGGTTTATATGCTACTAACAATAGCTGCAGTATGCGTTTTTTCATTCCCTAATCATCAAAGATCTCGCACAAAAGCCGTCTGTCTTTTGATCTCGGTGAGTTTGAACAACTGCTTAATCCATCAGTTGTTTGAAGAGTGAACATATGTTTCATGCCTAATTATACCAGCTGGCCTAACAAAAAGTCAGTCCTGTGTTTGACAATCACAGGTAAGCTGTCAATTAGTAATTTTATTTAGATGCCATTTCTACTGATAAGTGATGACTTACTGTACATGATGGATTAAAGTGGAACTTTTTATTTTATTATTTAGTTATTTTTCTTTTTGCTAATTAGCTAAACTAAATATATGTATCTTGATAGTATACTACTACAGTACTAATAATACTAATGCTATTCGGTGCATAGTACATGTATTTGTCGAAAACCAAGTTTGAGAGCTGAACCTGCCTTCAGAGGTCCTTTCCTATGGGTGACTGTATTATCAACAGGAAATACATGGACACACTTCCAAATATGGTCATGTTCCTTAAGGTTTATGCACCCTTCTTGGTCACTACAGTATGTATTTGGGCCATATGACTTCATGTGAGCACAGCAGAAACTATACATTGTAATTAATTCTAACTGATTAACTATATTCCATATTTGCAAAAAGGTACAAATAGTTAATCAACTGCCACTAGAACAAGCAATTTAATTTCTTCTAGTTTTCAAAACTTCACCAAACATTTACAAAGTCCCAAAGATTCACATTTAGTCTGAATGAACCCCCTAACATGTAGATGTTAAGTTGAGGTTAATTATCCATAACATCAGTGACCGCTGTGGTTTGTATAGATGAACACTGCGGTGTGAAGATACCTGTGCATATGCTCTCATGTACATTTATGGGTTGTTTCAAAATAATTTGGAAATGTTTTCGACGTAATTTTCTGGCAAAGTTTAGAAACTAAAAAAATGCAATTGCTTGTTTAAGTGGTTGTTGATTAAGTAGTTTTACCAATTTATAATTACAATAATATAATTTAGGTACTCCTATCAGTTAAAATTAATTACAATGTATATTCTGCTGTGCTCATTTGAAGTCATATGGACAAAATACATGACATAATGAAAAAAAAGGGCACATAAACCGTAAGTGCTGTATGATACTTCCAATGTAAACTGTTCATTGTGCAGTACAACATGACTTTTATTCATTAATGGTATTATGGACATTAGAAGATTTCTTAAAGCAAGTATATATACATACTCAGATCGAAATGATTCTTTCTACTTTATAAAGCAATTAAAAAACAGCAAAGTAGCTGGAAAATCAATCACCTAAAATGTGATTGTTCCTACTTTATAAAGCAATTAAAAACAGCAAAACAACTGTAAAATCAAGCAACTAAAATTTGAGTGTTTTGATTGTATTTAATCCTAAACATTGTCTTCAGGTCTGGATTTCACTACCAAAATTTTAGTCTGGAATTAAACCTTAATCCAGAATCCAAGCATTTGATTGGCTACATTTTAAGCAAGAGTTAAAAATGACAAGTCAAATACCTTAAGTGTATACTTAACTATAAGACTTACATTTGTGAAAATTTTATATATTTTGACCAATTAATAAGAAATATGTTTCATTAGGTTCCTGTGAAGGTTTGTATTTACTATTATTGTTATTATTTTCTCATTTTTGTTACTTTCATTATTATCACATTTTTGTATATCATCATTATTACTGAGTATCATTATTTTCAGTGGAAGAGAAGGGGTTCCTCTTTGACAAAAAGGATGTAAAGGAAATGGCACCCCAAAAGGAGCTTACCAAAAAGGGTCATTCTGTGTTATCACAGCAACTAGAGACAAGCTCTAACATGGGGGAAAATCCTTTCCTGGAATATGCAAAGTTTGATGGCAGGGTATGTAGTTTGTGATCTTTTGTAAAGAAATCATTTTCTACTTTTTGTTAACAAGAATTTTCATGTGTAAAGGTTCTTCCAATTATATATGCAGAGTTTCTTTGAAATACTTTTTTACACTTTGGCAGCTGCCCATAGATAAATTTAGAGATTTTGTATAATTTTCCTTTTCATCTTCAAAATTGATAAAATTTGCCTTGTGTCATGAAACCATTTTCTGTGAGTATTGTCTAAGTTCAAAGTAAAAACACTTGTATGCAAGATAGTGCCCTTACAAGACATAATTTTAAAGATGCCAATAATGGTTACCAATTTGTACCTGTCATGTATGGTATTAAACAAGAATATACCAGGGTCTGCATGTACAGCTCACACTTGCATGAAAAACTTCAACCAAAACCTTTACAAAAATGTTGATGATTTTGGAAGGGATTGCAATGTCTCACTTTGCACTAATGTGGGCTTGACAAAAAAGCATGTAGGCAGTTACACTTTCACTTTATGAACATACAAAATTTCCCTTATTCCATAAAAATAAATGTTTCAGGATTTAAATTAACTTTTAGCTCAGTTATGCAAAAGTTAGAACCTCAAAAATAATGCTTTATACTGTATAAAGTTGAACTTCATAATTTTGAATTCCCTATGAGAAATTGTTTAGACTACCAGTCTAAAATATTTTGTTTAGGCAAGTGTTGGAGTGGTGACAAGAAAGATTGATATTTTCTTGACAATGGCTCCACCCGAAGAAAGATCCTATCCAATGACTGTTACTGTGGTGGTTGGGAACAACACAAGAGTACAGGATCTAGTGGGGCTTATCTGCTGGCAGTACACAAACGAGGGCAGAGAGCCCATGTTGAAGTAAGTCTGTGTTAACTTTCATCTATTTCAGTACAAACGTATGCCATTCCATGATTTGTTCTATCAGCTCCTCCACTGTGTTTACTGCCTAACTGCAATATCATGCCATGATGTTTATGACGATAATGAAGGGGAGGCCAAGATTGGCTAGTTGTTGGTTAGTTTTTAACGACACTTTCAGTACTTATTGGCTATATTTTTGTAGGGGATATGGGAGCTAAGTGTCTTTCACAAGGACATAGCAAGGCAGCTGACCCAGGCAGGTATCAAACCTGTGACCCTTGGATTATGAGTCTGACACTCTTCCAAATGATTTACTGAGGCTCCCAGATGCCAAGGAGCAGAATCAGGATGATGACCATTATGTTAATTGTCATTGTTATTATGGTAATGGTTACTGAGAAGATGATTTTATATTACTTCTGTCACTATTGTTATTGTTATTATTATCTCAGTGAGAACCCAGAGATGTACTGCCTACACATTGCAGAAGATGATGGTGAGGTGGACACAGACTTTCCCAGTCTTGACAGCAAGGAGCCTGTCTCAAAATTTGGCTTCACAAAATTAGCCCTGGTGGAAAAAGAAATGCCAACAGAAAGAAATAAACAGGCCTATGTTGTGACTGTGTAAGTATATTAAAAGATTTATTATTCCCATTATTTTGTGTCAGGGATATTTTCATACCCTCTCTGTCTATCCATCAGTCCATCTGTCTGTCTGCCCATAACTCTGTCACCTCCTAAACCACTAAATGGAAATTTGCCAGACTTGGTGAGCATTAGTTGCCCAGTGTTACTTGTAGCAAGAGGTGTAGTTTTTGGTCCCCCTCTCAATGAGTACAAGGGATGTCAAATTTGCAAAAATGATTCTGACATTTTTTTATATTTTGTTCTAAATTTAATTCATTAAGTCATGGCAAGAGGACACATCCATATACATGTAATTAATCAAGTCCTGGGTCATGGTCCAAGAGGAGGGGGTCAGGGCTAAGGATGGTGTGGAGGGGAGCAGAGGAGGGTAATAGGTAATACAAAATCATGGGGATTTGCTACAGTACTTTAGTTGTTACATTACAATGAAACCTTTCTTCAGTGGACATAGATCTAGAAAATTTCCAGATTCACAAATCATTGATTAAGGTCCAAGGAATGAATAAATATTTGTCTGTTATTGTTTTCAACATAATTCTGTTCATGTTGAAAACTTTTCACTGACCCCTAGCGGTTAGGTACAAATGGTTTTGATTGTACATGACTTGGGCATGTAGAAATTGAGCACAAGGGTTCTTAGTTCTTACATAGTACTCATTTTTTTTGTCCAGGACAAGTGGCTTTGGAAAAGTGACTTGTCCTGACCAATTTGTTTACTAGTCTTGTTCTTTATCTTGATAATTATCATAATTTTCAAGTGTCTAATGTCAAGCTGGAATCCGAAAAAATCAGAATTTGTAAAAGGTATGACGGTATTGTTCTCCTAATTATTAGGTACTAGATTATGGACTCTAATATAATTTAATGTCTTTGTTTGTATGTATATTGTTATATAGTTGTGCACTTTCTGTTTTTTTTAATAACTATTTTCTCTTCATTTTACTGTTTTTGTTGCCTTCTTATCAGATTATCTTATTAGTTTAATAGCTATTTGTTATTGTTCAGTAGTTTCCAGTGTTTAATATCTTGTGCCACTCCCAGCAAAAATGGCACAGGGAGCTTGCATGAACTTCAAAAAAGGGCACATAATTTTGTCTCAATATACAGGTGCTATGACTATCAGTTTTAAAAATCTGTAATGAAGCTGATTTTAATTTGCTTTCAAACTTGACAACAACAAAAAAAATAAAAATTGTTAAGCAATGGTTCATATCCTCTATAGACTGAGTTCTTTGGGAAACTCTAAAATTGCTTTTACAGGAGAATGGTCTAAAATGTTGCTAATTAGAAACAGTTAATCCAATAGAGTAAACTTATAGTGTTTCATCATCTGTCTTTAGACCAGAAGAGCTTATTAGATGGCTTGTTGTTTGCCATCCATTCATCAGTCCATCCATTAGCACAAGTTTGTTATCGCTACTTCTCTTGTTATTGTTACTCCTCCCAATGGATGATCATATTAACATGGGGTTTATGGATGATCATATTAACATGGGCTTTATGGATGATCATATTAACATGTGCTTTATGGATGATCATATTAGCATGGGGTTTTCAATAAAAGAAATTTTATGATTTTCTAGGTGATCCTAAATGAAAATGGTGCCTATCTGACACTCAATATGGCCACCATGGCAGCCATCTTGAAAATCTTGTTATCACTACTCCTCCTGAATGGAAAGTCATATCAATACGAGGTTTTCACCAGAAGACTTATTATAAGATCTAGTTGGCCAAAATGAAATTTTTGCTGATCTGACATTCATTATGGCCACTATGCTGGTCATCTTGAAAAGGTGGCAATAAAAAATGTTTCCATGTCACAAGTGAAATATTTCTTGATATCTCCTAAAACAAATGTAGATTTTCTTTTTATTATATATTTATTAAGGCAAAAGCCATTGATTTGCATTGATTTCTTTTCTCTATTCTGTGCAATTTAACAGCAGAATTACTACATTGATAAAAAGAAGTTCTAAACTTTTACAATAATTTTAGGACAGTGACATTTTACAAATTTAGCTCATACATATGATGCTTGAAATTGTGTATTTTGTCAAATTAATGACTCTTATCATATGACAGTGAAGAATAACATACATAAGGGCATATATATTTACTAAATGGGAAAAGTAAACAGTTCCAAAAGTGATATCTCATTATAAAATATATAATAAAAATGAGGATGTTTGGCCATAAGTAGTATAAAATTGAGCATGTTTGGCTATAAATAGTATAAAATTGAGAATGTTTGGCCATAAGTAGTATAAAATTGAGGATGTTTGACCATAAGTAGTATAAAATTGAGAATGTTTGGCCATAAGTAGTATAAAATTGAGAATGTTTGACCATAAGTAGTATACAATTGAGAATGTTTGGCCATAAGTAGTATACAATTGAGAATGTTTGGTCATAAGTAGTATAAAATTGAGGATGTTTGGTCATAAGTAGTATAAAATTGAGAATGTTTGGCCATAAGTAGTATAAAATTGAGGATGTTTGGCCATAAGTAGTATAAAATTGAGGATGTTTGGCCATAAATCGTATAAAATTGAGAATGTTTGGCCATAAGTAGTATAAAATTGAGAATGTTTGGCCATAAGCAGTATAAAATTGAGGATGTTTGACCATAAGTAGTATAAAATTGAGAATGTTTGGCCATAAGTAGTATAAAATTGAGAATGTTTGGCCATAAGTAGTATACAATTGAGAATGTTTGGCCATAAGTAGTATACAATTGAGAATGTTTGGCCATAAGTAGTATAAAATTGAGGATGTTTGGCCATAAGTAGTATAAAATTGAGGATGTTTGGCCATAAGTAGTATAAAATTGAGGAGATTTGGCCACAAACATTGTATAAGTAGTATACAATTGAGAATGTTTGGCCATAAGTAGTATACAATTGAGAATGTTTGGCCATAAGTAGTATACAATTGAGAATGTTTGGCCATAAGTAGTATACAATTGAGAATGTTTGGCCATAAGTAGTATAAAATTGAGAATGTTTGGCCATAAGTAGTATAAAATTGAGGAGATTTGGCCACAAACATTGTATAAGTAGTATACAATTGAGAATGTTTGGCCATAAGTTGTATACAATTGAGGATGTTTGGCCATAAGTAGTATACAATTGAGAATGTTTGGCCATAAATAGTATACAATTGAGGATGTTTGGCCGTAAGCAGTATACAATTGAGGATGTTTGGTCATAAGTAGTATACAATTGAAAATGTTTGGCCATAAGTAGTATACAATTGAGAATGTTTGGCCAAAAGTAGTATACAATTGAGAATGTTTGGCCATAAGTAGTATACAATTGAGAATGTTTGGCCATAAGTAGTATAAAATTGAGGAGATCTGGTCACAAACAATGTATAAGTAGTGTATAAATTAAATGTAGTTGGCTTTAGCACCCTAGCATAGGTAGCGTAAAACTTAAGGGTGGAAGACCATAGGGTGATTCCAGTTGGAGTCTTTACATAAGCAGGGGATTGGGGGGGGGAGGGAATATGTAATTACAAGATGACTATTGTTCAAGTTTTAACTGAATTCATAGTTAGTGTTGCATCCAAAAGTCAGGGGACACTGTATCACTCACCCTCCAGATTTGGGGGACACACAACATTTTAAAGGGACGAAGGCAGATTGTAATACATAATGCACTAGAAGTACTAAAAAATGAGATATTCTTATTTGCTTGAACAGTTTTTGCCACCTTAACTTTCTTATATTTTCCTTGGACATTTACATTATTGAAATAAACATTTTATCATGTGATCAAGTAACTCATGAAAACATTAACATGTTTGAATATCTGGTCAACCTGAAATGAACTGCACCACGGAATTTTCCATTCAGGATGTTGCTCTCATTTTACTTTAGTGTCCACTCATTATCTACTAGCATTTATTCTAATAAATACCCATGTTTTCTTAATTACTTTTATTTTAAAAGTATTAAATCAGTAATCAAATAACAAATTGTGTATTTGCATAAATTAGTACTTTTTTTCATTAATTCAACAGATTAAATCTTCTCTGCTGGTAGTGTGACTTTAACCTCGAAAATATGTTAAAATGCGGTGTTCAAAGACTTTAGCAACCCGGCCAATTACCACAAACCTTGAATGTTTTCATTGCCAGATTCATTGGGTTGAGATGGTTTTCATTGCCATCTTACAGGTTGTATCACTTTTAGTGATTTTGGCCATTGCTAGCGCCAGCATAGACATGGATGCACATCCGCAAAGGAAAAGTGTTGGCATATTTGTTTAGTTTTTTTTCCTGACAAAAAAAGCACACCTAGAGGGGCACACAGGGTCAAGATTTGGGGGACATAGGACAAAAAGGTTTCTGAAACCTGTGAGCCCACACTCTAGGTGCAACACTGATAGTTCATACAGACCCAGAAAGTTGTTTTTCAAGGACCTTTCAAATAGTTTTCAAAGACTTTTAAAAGTTTTCAAGGATTATTTTTTTCTTACTGAAATTTAACTTCCACCATATATTACTTTGTTTATTGCTACATACTAATTAGTCCACCACTACAGCAAAGGATGCTACTCAATCTGGTAACTACCCATTTCATGTATCATTTGATCACCCCAATTTTATCACTTTTAGAAATTTATTTAAAGAATAAAAACCAACTTTTTCAAAATTGTAGGAGTTTTCAAGGCAACCCTTTAAATTCAAGGAATTTTCAAAGTTTTATGAACTAAGAAAATATATCTGTGCCATTTCAGGAACATTCCAAACCATGGCTTTATGAACTAAGAAAATATATCTTTGCCATTTCAGGAACATTCCAAACCGTGGCTTTATGAATGCCATTTCAGGAACATTCCATTGCCATTTCAGGAACATTCCAAACCGTGGCTTTATGAACTAAGAAAATATATCTGAGCCATTTCAGGAACATTCCAAACCATGGCTTTATGAACTAAGAAAATATATCTGTACCATTTCAGGAACATTCCAAACCGTGGCTTCAACAAATTTCAGATGGACAGTATGAGCATAACCATGAGGGAAATTTTAGAGAGGGTCCTGAAGAGGCGAAAAATCCGAGTACGACCAGGTATTATTCACAACTTAAATGATCAAATATTGAGTATCCATTTATCCATTTGTGAGTCAATACTATTTTGTTCTGCCTTTGGCAGAATATCTTTTCTACTCACATAATATGACATGTTCATTTGGAATTCTCATTATAATGATTACTCATAGAGTTGTCATAGAAAGGAAATCTCAGCATTGATCAGGGTCCATGCTAGACACAAATTTTGGAGGTAATCTGAGCACTGATCAGGGTCCATGCTGGACACAAATGTTTGAAAAATCTCAGCATCAATCAGGGTCCAGGCTGGATACAGATTTTCAAGGAAATCTCAGCATTGATCAGTGTCCATGCTGGACACAAACTTGAAGGCAAAGTGACTTCTCTTCCTGGCCAGAATAGGTTGAAGGGGTGAAAAAATAAAGAGAAGTGAAGTTGGAGAGGTCACAATTTTTAATGTTTGAAACTGTCGCTTGAAACAGCTGTTTTAATCAGCAATTGAGTCAACTAATATAAAAACAAAGGAAATACTCCTTCAATTTTATACCAATATTAATAATTTTCTTTGTTTGCTTCAGTAAAATTGTTGTAAAACTTTTTGTTTTTGCAAATGGTCATAACCTCAAACATAGGTTACTATGGAAAATTGGTGACATATATCAATATATTAACTCTTTCTTCCTGCTTTAAAGGGATGAAAATATAAAATAAACTCACTTACCTTTGCTTTGCTTAACTTATAAACCACCAGAGTAAGAATTTGTAAATTGGCTACAAATGTCTGAAATTTCACTCACTTCAAGTTTGATGTGTCAATTTAGGCAGTGATCTCATATATTGAAACATAATTGCAGAAATAAATAATCGTTAAAATGACACAAAAGTTGATCAGAGAGTATTAAATACACTATGTTTAAACTGTGTTACATTACTCGTTGAAAAAAAAAGACAGTTTAATTTGTACTCTGAATATAAGAGCATTCAGTGACCAACAAAGGGGAAGGAAGATATCGACTCATGAAAAGGTGAAGTGAACTTCACTTTCTCAACATACTTGGATGAAATGACAAGCAGTGGGGTGACTATTTCACCTGAATTGTCCCCCCAGCATTGACCCGGACTAATATATCAGTAGGAAAATGACTAGAAAATAGCTCTTTGGTAACAGTCCACTTCATAAATTTTGCAAAACATTTGCCTAAACTCTAGTTCTGTAGCAGAGTACTCTGGTTATTATTTTCCTGTGCAATGTTATTTGACAGTTGACAGTTATTAGGTATGGGGAAATGTGTCTCAACATGTTAATGGTGAGGGAAACAAATGTAGATATCCTCCATATAGCAGGTATTTTTTGTGGACATAAAATTTTGTGATTTTGTTAAAAAATGGAAATTTAATTCTGGCTCTTTATATTTTTAGCAGTTATAGATCTTTAGATGTTATAATATTTTAGGTGGCAAATTTTGATGGAATTTATTTTTATTATCTCTGAGATGGGTAAATCCCTAAAATATCACCACCACTAAAAATTCTCACTATACAGTAATTGTTGCTGCCCATTATAAGGAAATGTATGGCTGGTATTCATATTGTCATTATGGAAACTTTTATTAGCATTTTATACAGTCTAATATATACGGTAATTCAAGATAAAAATGTTAGACACATACCCATCATATTGGCAACAGGCTGTGAGGCCTGGCAAATTATTCTGTGAGATTTGAGAATTGTCTGAGATTATTTTCAGATTTCTTCTGTTTGCATAGACAATAATGATTTTATTTGGGTTCATTTTTAACAGGCTAAATCACTGAAATTATCAATGTGTATCTATAATTTTATTTGGGTTAATTTTAAACAGGTAAAATAACTGAAATTATCAATGTGTATCTATAAGGTTATTTAAGAACTGTGGCTTAGTGGTTAGCATGCTGGACTCACAACCAAAAGGGTGTGGGTTCAAATCCTACCATCTAATCAGCCAGAATTAACTACTATGGTATGTCCTTGGGCAAGGCACTTTACTCCAATAGCCTTGGCACTAAATAGCTTACTTGTGTTGCTGTCCAGTTAAACATCAAATCAAACCAAACCAATCTACAGATTATTTGAATGTTACTTAAGCTGCAACTTGTGAGAATATGTGCAAGTCATGGTTATTAAGTCTTGTCATAGATTTATATATCACATCATTAAATTTACTAGAGATATCAAGAAAGTTTGAGCAAGAAAACATTTAGCATAAGAAATTTGTAAGATACATGCAACGCAAAGTCCTGTGGGATTTTCTGTGGGATTTTTCCTCATTTTGCAAGATATCACAGGTATGCATCCGTATGGGTTAAGCAAAAAAGATAGACAATGTAAGAATTTATCAAAAAACAAAATCTAGAAAATGAAACTTTCATAAATAAAAGATTTTAATATTTCGTTTTGCTTATCCACAAAAGGTCTTGAGTATAATCTGGAAAAGCAGAGCCAGTCTGGTGTGTCAGTTGATCTGGATGCTTCACTCGCCAGTATGGACACGATGGAATTTTGTCTTGTTCGAGAAAATAGTATGTAAATAATACATTTGTAGATTTTTCTCTTGATTTCCATGCATATCTGTCAATTCATATTTCCTTTCCATAACTGTACATTGTCTGTTACAGTGAATATACTATATTTGGTGGGTACCAATTTTCATGGGTACCAGTTTTGTGGTTGCTGCAAACCAGGAATTTAAAGACCCAATGAAAAATAATTATTTGGTGGAAACAATTTGAAATGTAATATGACTCATTTTACATATATCAGGAGATGTAGAAAAGGCCCAATGCACCCTTTTGCATGTCATAAGAGGCAACTTATGAAGGCAACCTGTTTACCATGGGATATGCCTGTGATGATTTTCCATGGGATGTGCATTTGATGATATCCTATGGGATGTGCCTGTGATGATGTCCCATGGAATGTGCCTGTGATGATGTCCCATGGTATGTGCCTGTGATGATGTCTCATGGGATGTGCCTTTGATGATGTCCCATGGGATGTACCTGTGATGATGTTCCACTTCAGGTTTTGGACTATTTAGAAGAGTCAGGTTTATATAGAAAACATTTTTGCACTGTATTATATAAGGACTTAATATTTTTTGTTTCTATCTTTGCTAGGCATTTTTGGGGAGCATTGCAACATCTTTAACTTTAATCTGTTGTCTCATGGTGTATATTTACATTTGGTTGGAGGGGTTTGTCATCCAGGGAATTTGGCATGGTTACTTACTTCACCACTTTTGCTACCTGTCTTTCACCTGGCATTATATAGTCATATCTGTGCTGATGTGCTGTTAAACCCTGTACATACATACATAAATACTTATATATAAAGACTTTTTTTATAAAAAGGAATGAATTAGAAGACAAGATGTAAAAATAGACAGCACTCATTAAAAGTTACACACACATCTTCACATAGCAGCAGCTTGTGTTTCAAGGTCAGGTAAAATAGGTTACAATGATACATAAGTCACTACAAATTGACCTTATGCTAATTTAGTTCTTATTTTACAAAGCCCATGAAATGACCTTGTTATATAAACAGATTGTACTGTATACCAAAACAAGCATTTTTCATGGCCACTGAATTTAGCATTTTCCAGATGTTAAACAGTTTTCCATTAATTGTAATCATGCATCTGTCTCTGTTTGTTTATCTAATGGCTTTAAAAAAGTAGTATTTAATTTCATGGATGCAATACTCCACCAAACTCCATAAAAACAAATAATGTGAGAAAAGTAAGTTTTACTTTTTATAGATTGCAAATTAACACACACTTACATGAACAGTGGGATGTAAATTTGTCACATGCCAGTTGTTACGAAAACACAGCATGTGTGTAAGTGATATGTGTGCGTGTTGATACTGTTTAGTCAAATTATTTCATGATATGTGGGATATGATTTTAGGTTCTCGTGGTGATGTGAAGCAGGATGAGTCCGAGAACACATCCTCGATGGCCGAGTCACTAACAAGTCATCATTACAAGTCTTTTATAGTCAGCATGGTCCACAAGCTACGCACCAACACTGATGTCCAGCTGGGTACGTGGTCTGAATGATGACATACAACATTTTGTAAAATATATATTTTTGACAATGTTAGACCCAGGTCCCATTTTCATGTAAATTTACAAAATATTAATTTTTTTATTTAGCTTTTAAAATTTCCCTTTTGTTTCTTTGGGTTTGATGATGAATTATGCATTGAAAACAACAGAACCAATAAGAATTAATTGATGTTTTCTAAGTGTCCATCATGCTTGTTGCCCAAGTTTGGAGTGTAAAATTTTAAAAAAATAATCTAAAGACCTCGATACACTACCATTTTGATTCATTTTACAGTTAACCTTGATAGAAATCTTCAGGTTTGGCATACATTTCAATATGACTTTTCCCCATAGGGAAACATTGTCTGTTTTAAGTATTTGCCCATTATTAAATCTGAAATACAATTCTGTTATCAGATTTTTAAATACTGCAGATTAAATCAACATGTTTTTGCCTTACCTAATGTCTTACATAAGAAATTAGGCCAGCATTAAAATTGAAAAAAGTTTTATTGTTTGGTCTGTGTTATTTAACAAAATCAATGGGGGTACAATGCTGAAGGCAAAATTACTAAAATATTTAACATTGTGGTAACAATGACCATAACTACAACATGTGTAATTTATAGCATGTAATGTATACCTACACAGGTTATTACCTACCCCATTGTGGTTAACAGTGGTCATAATTGCAACGTGTAGTTTGGAGCATGTAATGTAGACCTACACAAGTTATTACCTACCCCATTGTGGGTAACAATGGCCATAATTACAACATGTGTATTTTTCAATATGTATTGTAGATCAACACAGTGTCAGTTGTTCTATGTCAGTGGTTTTCACATTTTTTTCTCGCAACCCAGTTGTGACCCAGTTGAAGAAAATATTATCATACAATCATAATATTGCCTGACATTCTGCGATCAAGTACTAGGTTGCGACCCGTACATTGAAAACAACTGTTCTAGGTTACTACCTACCCCATTGTGGGTAACAGTGGTCATAATTACAATATATGTAGTTTATAGTATGTAATGTAGACCTACACAGCGGCAGTCATTTTAGGATATTACCAATCCCATTGCATGCTTGGTGTCTCCTTACCACTTAACTTACCACCATGCTTGCTTAGTATCTCATTACCATGCTTGGTTTCTCAATACCATTTAACTTGTCACCATCCTTGCTCACTGTCTCATCAATACTTAACTTGCCACCATGCATGCTTGGTGTCTCCTTACCACTTAACTTACTACCATGCTTACTTGGTGTCTCATTACCACTTTACTTATCACCATGCATGTTTGGTGTCTCATTACCACTTAACTTTGTGGCTTAAATAAGTCTCAAAAATAAATCTTGCATCAGGTTATACATGGCACAACCATATTGGAGAGAGAATAAAAGTTCAAAGCATAGATTTCCCAACATAAAGAAAGGGAGTTAACTCATGATGGGGACATTGTTTATAACATCATTGATGTTTTACTTATTATGATGAGCTTTCACGTTGTGAAATTTTTGACCCAAATAAGAATTTTTAAGTACACAGTGTAGGTATTATGTTGAATATGGTATGTTAATATGATCATTGCATTGTATTCCATGTCCATTGGACAACTTTCATCTGTGTCAACTGTTCCATCTGAGACTTTGATATACTGTGTATAAAAATTTAAATGGATTTATACGTTGTCAGGTATCAGTGGAGAGAAGATAGAGATTGATCCTGTAGGGAGTAAGGGTTCTGCTAGACTCTTTCGTCAGAGAGCTGTAACATATGATGCTGACAGTATAGCTGACTGTGAGGTGATAGAGGAGAAAAATACAGGTACACATACAAAAATTCTTGCCTCCCATAAGTTACCTCCCCCCAATAGCCACTTCTCATGTTCAAAAAGATTCTGGTTTTCTCTCATAATACATGTATTTCCATTTACAAGTTTTAGATCCCTACACCAGTCATCTCCCTTATATCTGCATAATTACTCTGTCACCCAACTGGCTTGTTAAGAGATGTTGTTTTGTCCACTATACAATTCACCATATCAACATATGCAACGAAGACACAGTACAAGCACACCCAACACATAAAATTACACTTACTTTGTCCACTACACATTTCACCATATTAACATATACAACCAAAATATAATAAAAAGCATATTAACCACTTGCTTTGTCAAGTGCACAATTCACTATATCAACATACACAACCAAGACACAGTGCTATCACAACAACCACATCAAAATATATCATAGGGCTTAAAGCACTGTGGCAACATGCTTGCTTCACACTTCTTAAGTCATGGTTGGATCCAGGAGTCAGCCTGTGCAAGTGTTAATGGTCACAAATTCAAAGTGGATGGTTTTCGTTAAGGTTCTTCAGTTCACACCACCTTGAGAACCACTTCAAAAACCAGTACCATGACCATCTATTCTAATTGCTGCAATTCATTGCTGCTCTAGAATGAAATATATGGGAAGTGTCAGAAAGCACTTTTTTGAAGACTCCACTACCGATAAAAGTTTAATTGGACTGGTAAGCGTAAGACTCTTAGAGCAGTCTGAATTACAGCCATGATACATATTTAATAAAAATTAAGTTCTTTCTAAATTCCATTCCCTGTCCCGTTTAATTTTAGAACAGCCCTGAGGAACCTGAATTGTACATAATAAGGCAAGACGAGGACTTTGACTATTATGTCCATATGACATCATCAATGGAAAACTTTATTGTAGGTCATTAAAATCTTATAACTATATCCTAAACAGATTAGTATAGTACTTTTAAACTGAAGACACTTGCATCCACTTTAATGAGGAAAAGAATATATATATATATATATATATATATATATATATATATATATATATATATATATATATATATATATATATATTGAATTTATAATATGGGTCCATGAGATAAGTTGCACTTTAGTGCTCATTTTGTAAACAACATATTTACTGCATATGAGTTCAAGATTAGTCTGGTATACATAGGATTTAGTACTTGGATTGGAACTTTCCATGTCTTGATGTGAGAAAAGTCAGGTACGCACAGAAATTTTCCATTTGAGTTACTCATATTCTAGAATATTCTGTCAGGTGACTTGTCTTAATATTAATGGAGCATTTGGTAAACAAGATTCCATTCCTATACTAAACTTCATGTTATAAAGATCAGTATATTAAGGATTATCTTTTAGTAATCAGATGTTACAGTTGTGAAAATCAGAGCAAATTCAGAGAGAGGAATTATTTATTTGAGATGTTCATTGGAATTACTAAAAGTGCTTATTCTCATTTTGGATTAATACTTGACTTTAGGATTTATGTGAATTCATTCAAAGATATTATGGATTACATCATTCTGCATATCAGGACATTCAAGACTACTGTCACGTCAGGTCATTCAAGGCTACTGGAATTCAGTTTGAACATTCTCTTTTTAGGACTTGTGATTAGGACACTTAGGATTAATGGATTATTTGGACTTTAATTCACGTTACTGTAAGGGTCTTTTGAATTTTCACTTTTATTGTCTCAAAATAAATTGCTTGTTGATTTTACTTACATCGTTTGTTTCACTTTCTTTCTGTTACATTATTTTAAGACCTAGAGTCGTAACAATATATATATGTGTGTGTGTGTGTGTGTGTGGAGCTATGGAGGGGACTTGTAGTGTTACCATGACCATCCAACCTATCCAGTCTTGGGTCATGTCCATCAGAAATTTCATTTCTGCTGACATAACTTATGAAGGACTTCATGGATTCAAATTTGGTGAGAGGCTTTACATTAAAACATACCTAGGACAAGTTTGATTTTCACCATTTTTCCGCAAAATTTATCGAAGTAATAAACCTTTTTTTGACTTTGAACTTTTCCTTGAATTGCATCAAACTATCATTTCCGCTCAGTAACTTTTGATGGACTCCATGGATTCAAGTCAAATTTGGTACGAGACTTTACAACAAAGTCTATCAAGTTTGATTTTCACCATTTCGATCACAATATAACCAAGTTATGGCCCCTGTTTAATGTAACACTTTTCCCTTCAATTGTATCTGAATTTCTGAACCAAATTTGGTACGAGGCTTTACATTGAGAAAACCTGAAACTTTTCCCTTAAATTGTATCATATCAGCATAGGCATTCATGTTGTATAGACACATTTGAGGTTCTAAGTAGTTCAATTTTTATGTCTTTTATACAGTCCATTTCTGATCATCGTCTTTCTTTGCAGGAAAATCTGTATTTCGCCTCACATACTGGGGAGGCCACGAGTACAAGCATCATGATTTCGAGGCCGACATGGAAATGTGCAATGAAATCGTGCATAAAATCAATAATATTCTCGAACTTAGGCTGAGTCCAGTAAGAAAAGACTTTGTCACAAACCGTGAAAGAAAGCTACTGAGAAAGCGTGAATCCTTGAATTTCTCATCATGATAATTTGTACAAGAGATGTCAATAAATTTTGAAAACAAGAATGCATATATGTCTGCCATATTTTATTTTCTTTACTGCCTTAACTGCATTGTTTTATATTGTACAGAAAGACCTGCATAATTTGTTCCAAGAATATTACATCCCTGTACATTTTGGCTGCAGGATTTTGTCCATCCATTCTTGCAATATATTAAACATGAGTATTTCAACTCACTATCCAGTCAGATCTGAATTGATAGTCACCTTTATGACTGGATTATACACTCTGGTTTCACCATATAATTACTGCCTCTTGCCTTATTGTGGAAAGCAGGAAACATAGTATTCATGTTTCCATTCATCTGTCACACTTAAGTTTCCGCTCTGTTAACTTTAAAGTCATTTGAGATTAAGGGATAAAAACGTGGTTTACTTGTGCATTACCATTAAAAGGTGCTGCATGCCACACTGGTGGTCCTATCTTCAAGGTCAAGGTCACAGCTTCATATATTAAATTTTCCATTACATGTTCCTTTATGGACTCTGAATCAAGCTATTTGAGATTAAAGCATGTAACTCAGTATACTTACACATCATCATTAGATGATGTGTTGCATACCCAAAAGGGGTTGGTTCCTATCTTTAAGGTCAAGGTCATGGCTCAGTATTTGAAATTCTCTATTTCTTTCTTTTTCACTCTATATCATTAGAGTTTTTTAGATTAACATATGAAACTTGGTAAACTGATATATCATCACTAAAAGGTTAGTTGCATACTACAATGGGAGTCCAGTCTTCAAGGTCAATGTCATGACTCAGTAGTTTAAGTTCTCCATCACACTTTCCATTCAGCTATGTAACCTTAGAATAATTCAAGATTTAGGGATGAAACTTGGTATACTGATATATTATCACTAGTAAGTGTTTACGAAGTTGAATCAGGAATCAATTTTTAAATTAAAGATCAAAAATATGATAAATTGCTAACCAGGTGTCAAGACATTGATGTAGATTGCTTTGTGTAACCTATCCCGTAAAGTCATTTTGCAATCAATGTGGGTCCAATGCTATTTATAGTTTGTGCACATTATGCCCAAATAAATGATTATCCATATGCAGGGAGTAATCAATGATGTGTAATCATGGAGCACCTTTTACAGCTTTCATTGTGTCATACAGTATGCTGCTGCATAGATTTTTGGACTTCAAACTTAGTCCGCTCTAAAAACTTCTGAAGAGTTGATGATGCTAATTATACCTGCTGGTATGAAATAAGTTCTCATTTATGTGGTTCACCTTGTTATCATTATTCCTCCTGAATGGATGGTCATATCAACATGGGGTTTTCACTAAAAGACTTTTTATGATGTCTAGATGATCCTAAATAAAAATATGACATACAATATGACCATCACAGCAGCCATTTTGAAAATCTTGTTAGTGCTATTCAACCTGAAGGGAAAGTCATATTGACATGTGGCTTTTACCAGAAGACTTAAGATGTCTAGTTGGTCTTAAATCAAAATGGTGCCAACCTGATGTCTGATATGGCCACCAAAGTAGCCATCTTAATAATCTTTTTACCACTACTCCTCCTGAAAAAAAGTAATATTGTCATGGGGTTTCAACCAGAAGACTTCTTATGATGTCTATTTGAATCTAAATGAAAATGATATTGTCTGCACATCCAGTATTGCCACCACAGTGGCCATCTTCAAAATCTTGTTATCACTACTCCAGAATGGATGGTAGTATCGAAATGTGGTTTTTTACTAAAAATCTTTCTATGTCTAGTTGGTCCTAAATGAAAATGGTGCTGCTCAGACATCCAATATGGCTGCCACATTTACCATCTTGAAAATCTTGTTATCACTCCTTTTCCTTAATGAATGATCATATCAGCATCAGATTTTTACTGAAAGATTATGATGTCCAGTCTGTCCAAAGTTAAGATGGTGCCAATATGGACTTCACAATGGCCATCTTGAAAATCTGTTACCATTATTTCTCCTACATGGCTGGACATATCAATAGCATAAGACTTCTTATGATATTTAGTTGGTCCTAAATGGAAATGGTGCCCATCTGATATCCAATATGGCCACCATGGCAGCCATCTTGAAAATCTTATCGTTTGTCTCCAAACAGGAAAGTCATATCAACATGGGGTTTCAACCAGATAACTTCTTATGATGTTTTGTTGGTCTTAAATGAAAATAGTGCCAGTAGGACATCCAATATGTCTACCACAGCAGCTAATTTGATAACACTCAGCAGCTGAAAGGAAGAAATGGTCTTATCTTGAATTCCTGGAAATCCTTTTCAGCCAGTAGAGCATTAATCCCTTCAAGGGCCTCTTGCTTTTGTTTTATGTTTATTTTTATGTTCTGCACTCAAACAACCCTTGTGAGACAGAGAACCAGTCCAGACATTGTACACACTCGCCAGCCACCAAGCCAGATAGAATTTTAGAATGATATAAAGACAGGTAAAGAAGAGGTTGATTCATGAAATAAATATGATTTCAAGTAATAAAAAATATTGTAAAAATAATTGACAGTGTTTGGCAAGTTTAATACTTTACTTTTCTATTTTTGTTACAGCACTCGTATATGGGGAATGTAGATAAGAAAAACATCATAAAAATCCATCTTACAAAAGATATTGGGAACAATTGCCAGAAAGTATAAATTTTACAAAATCACTTTGTATACCTTACTGATAAACTTAAATATATGTATACATTGTCTGGACATAAAGCGTTATTAAGTATACACACTGACGAGGCAGACATACAGAGAGCTATGGTGTTTACAAAATTACCTTGTATTTCCAATTACAGACATTTCCATGAATTCAAGAGAATTTAAACCTCAATAAAAAGAAAATGGAACCCAGAGACAGTAAATAAACATACACAACATATAATCTATATTTGCCCCTCTCCTTGCAAAAAAGGTCAAAATTTAGAAAGCAAATTATAAATGCTCTTCAAAAGTATTGATGTACAAGTCTGAAGATATTTATAAAGTAACTGATAGAACAGAGTGACCATAAAAAATCCTTTTATCTGCAGTTAGAAAAAGTAATTCACACCTGAATGAAATTAACAAGGACACTGGTAAAAGGAGTATGCCCCCAAAATTTAAAGCACATATTATTTAGAAGATACCATAATTTACCCTTAAGCATGCAATACTTTCAATTGTCAGCCATATTTTGAAAGAAAGGAAAAAAATCATATGCAGAAAGTCAAAAGAAACAACATGTTTAGCCAGATAATTTTGATTATGACATGAGAATATTAACTTACAGCCTAGAAGTTAAATATATTGAATGAGAATATTAACATAAATCCTAGAAGATAAATATTTTGAATGAGAATATTAACATACAGCATAGAAGATGAATATTTTGAATGAGAATATTAACATACAGCCTAGAAGATAAATATTTTGAATGAGAATATTAACTTACAGCCTAGAAGTTAAATATATTGAATGAGAATATTAATATACAAGAATATATTATCTATCTTAAGGAAATTAGTTAACAAGTACAACACAAAACATATATTATCAAAGACCTTTTCACATGCACAAAATTACACAAAAATACATATTTGCCCCTGTGTACATTTGCACACATATGTATTAATGTAATGCTCTCGGAGGAGTTTTAAGACTGGTATGTGAATTCGTTTTTTTTATAGGCACAATGGGTTGCTTCTTTTTAGTGTTTTTCAAGTTGCAGTCATCATACTGTAGGGAGACAGGATTAGTGGAGGATGAGAACAATTATTATTATTATTATTATTATTATTATTATTATTATACAAGTGATATGAATAATCTAAAACAAATTTAACTTTATTTTTCAACAATAGTTGGAGACACAATTCATTGCTGTGCTTACACAATCACAAACATATTCCAGATTATAGTCACTGAATGAAGAAAACAACCGATAAAAAAATGCAATGACAGGAACACAAAATGCTGGAAGAGGTTTATAAAGACATTAAAATATTTACCATAAATTCAAAAAGGTTTCATTGTTTTGATCTATATGATAAAATGCTGATTTTCCATGTCCTGTGATTTTCATGTCAGACAATGCTCTGCAGAGGACAAAGCGTTACTCAAGTATGCTCAATAACATCTTAAGGATTTCATGGACTGAAGCAACATTTTATCTGGGGTTTAATATCCAGAAGACATGGGTCAAGTTTAAGTGTCACCCTTTTCCGTCAAAAGTTTTTCCAAGTTATGGTCCCTGACCAACTTACACATTTTTCCATGAATCACTAATTTTATTGTCTCAATAATTTTGAAAGTACTTCATAGATCGAAACCATAGTTGGCATTGGTTTTATATAAATACAAACTAAGTCAATTTGGATACATTTTACTGAGTTATAGCCCCTGTTTGACTCAAAAGTTGACCTCACCTTGACAAAATGTCTTCACTTATACTATACTGGCAGGGACAGCTATGTAATCTAACTCATTTCTTGTTTACTTGATCCTTTCATTTTCAAAGTCCATCAAGGAAACTAAAGTAACAAGAAACATCAAAAATAAATTGGTTTTCAGTTCCTGGATTTGAAATGCACTCAATCACCTTTAAGTTCATTTATATACGAAAAATATTATCATACTAGTTAGGTTTTATTCTACTTCAAATTACTTTCACCTAGCCATAATACAGTCATCCATAATCATTCTCATATCATACCTTGACAAATTACTTGGGATAGACAGGTGTATACAATGTGCACATGTCAGAAAAAGAATGCTACCAGAACCACATGGTCTTGTACAAATATTTATCATCAAAACTGACTTTGATAAAGTTCTAAAAGGAATCACTTTCATTTCTTGACTATAGTATTTGCTTACCCGCCCATCTTTTTCTACCACCCCTACCAATTTTAATAACGAAAAGCAACAAGGATTAAAAAATCCACAAAACTTAGTCATTTCATTCATCAATTTATAATTTCTAATCTGACTGTTGCCTGGTGGCCATCACTGTACACAACCAGACAGACCGCTCACTGTTCTTTTCCGGTTTCTAGAACAGTCCATTTTGAGGAAAACCTGTCGTTTGCATCCAATATTTGCAATATCTGGTTTTAATATTTAAAAAAAGAATTGAATAAAATAGAAAAGTGTAACTCTTACATACATGTGTTTTAAGGGATGTGACTCCCAAAGTTACAGAAATTTTAGGAATTATAAAGAGCTTATCAAAGACGGCGAACTACATCACATCTGTTGTTTGAAAAAGATAGACCAGCCCATGCAAATATGGCACCATGTTAGTAAAGAAACTTCCATTTGGTTTAAAACGTGTAGAAGATAAAGTATTAGGGACCTCCTGGTGGCAATCAGGTTAGAAATTATTAATTGATCAATGAAATGACTAAGTGTTTTGCATTTTGTATAGCCTTGGTGCTTTTCATTTTTAATATTGGTAGGACAGTACAAACAAATGGGAGGGTAGGCGAATACTATATATCTGTAATGAAATAATTTTAAAATGTGTATATAGTTTGTTATACATTCACATGCCAAAATATGCAAACAATGCAAATGTATACATGTGTATGAAAATTTGATTCTGCACTAACTTCAGAGATGGTGCAAATTTGCATATTTGTACTAATCAGTTCACAATTTACAATATTTACATAATTGTGTAAGTATACATGTGTAAATTTACACACATAGTACACTGGTACATGTGATAGAAATGTAAGAGTCACATGACTATCAAACATTAGTTTATGTGTTACAAATTACATACAAGTTTATAAAGACCAGTATACAAGATATGTATACATGTATTTCTTGTTACAAATCACATACAAGTTTATAAAGACAAGTATACAAGATGATGTATATATGTATTTCTTGTTACAAATCACATACAAGTTTATAAAGACAAGTATACAAGATATGTATACATGTATTTCTTGTTACAAATCACATACAAGTTTATAAAGACAAGTATACAAGATATGTATACATGTATTTCTTGTTACAAATCACATACAAGTTTATAAAGACAAGTATACAAGATATGTATGCATGTATTTCTTGTTACAAATCACATACAAGTTTATAAAGACAAGTATACAAGATGATGTATATATGTATTTCTTGTTACAAATCACATACAAGTTTATAAAGACCAGTATACAAGATATGTATACATGTATTTCTTGTTACAAATCACATACAAGTTTATAAAGACAAGTATACAAGATGATGTATATATGTATTTCTTGTTACAAATCACATACAAGTTTATAAAGACAAGTATACAAGATATGTATACATGTATTTCTTGTTACAAATCACATACAAGTTTATAAAGACAAGTATACAAGATATGTATACATGTATTTCTTGTTACAAATCACATACAAGTTTATAAAGACAAGTATACAAGATATGTATGCATGTATTTCTTGTTACAAATCACATACAAGTTTATAAAGACAAGTATACAAGATGATGTATATATGTATTTCTTGTTACAAATCACATACAAGTTTATAAAGACCAGTATACAAGATATGTATGCATGTATTTCTTGTCACAAATCACATACAAGTTTATAAAGACAAGTATACAAGATATGTATGCATGTATTTCTTGTTACAAATCACATACAAGTTTATAAAGACAAGTATACAAGATATGTATGCATGTATTTCTTGTTACAAATCACATACAAGTTTACAAAGACCAGTATGCAAAATATGTATACATGTATTTCTTGTTACAAATCACATACAAGTTTACAAAGACCAGTATTCAAGATATGTATACATGTATTACTTGTTACAAATCACATACAAGTTGAGAAAGACCAGTATGCAAGATATGTATACATGTATTACTTGTTACAAATTACATACTAGTTTATAAAGACAAGTATACAAGATATGTGTACATGTACTTCTTGTTACAAATTACATACAAGTTTATAAAGACCAGTATACAAGATATGTATACATGTATTTCTTGTTACAAATCACATACAAGTTTATAAAGACAAGTATACAAGATGATGTATATATGTATTTCTTGTTACAAATCACATACAAGTTTATAAAGACAAGTATACAAGATATGTATACATGTATTTCTTGTTACAAATCACATACAAGTTTATAAAGACAAGTATACAAGATATGTATGCATGTATTTCTTGTTACAAATCACATACAAGTTTATAAAGACAAGTATACAAGATATGTATGCATGTATTTCTTGTTACAAATCACATACAAGTTTATAAAGACCAGTATACAAGATATGTATGCATGTATTTCTTGTCACAAATCACATACAAGTTTATAAAGACAAGTATACAAGATATGTATGCATGTATTTCTTGTTACAAATCACATACAAGTTTATAAAGACAAGTATACAAGATATGTATACATGTATTTCTTGTTACAAATCACATACAAGTTTACAAAGACCAGTATGCAAAATATGTATACATGTATTTCTTGTTACAAATCACATACAAGTTTACAAAGACCAGTATGCAAGATATGTATACATGTATTACTTGTTACAAATCACATACAAGTTGATAAAGACCAGTATGCAAGATATGTATACATGTATTACTTGTTACAAATTACATACTAGTTTATAAAGACAAGTATACAAGATATGTGTACATGTACTTCTTGTTACAAATTACATACAAGTTTATAAAGACAAGTATACAAGATATGTGTACATGTATTTCTTGTTACAAATCACATACAAGTTTATAAAGACAAGTATACAAGATATGTATATATGTATTGCTTGTGGAAAAATATATTATCTATACACTTGAACAACAAGTATACAAGATACATTTATACATGTATTTCTTGGAGACTATTATCTATGTTCAAAACAAATCTTGCATAATTTTATCCTTAACAAATTGTATTTGATAGATCTCCTTCCAGACTCTGATTGACATTAACTCTTTAGAAATTAGTGTTGGTACAACACTGATATTTGACCATATACAATGTTATCTCATCCAGACCACCAATTTCACTGATTCAGCTGTCATTTAAAAACACATTATACACTAAGAAAATATAAAATTGAGAAAAAAGGAATAAATTGAATCACAATGAACAAGGAGAACAATCAAATGGAATCTTTACATTTATTTCAAAAGACATCACATTAAAATACAACACAAAAGATTGAGCTTTTTCAAAAGACATTGCATTAAAATACAACACAAAAGATCTACCTATTTCAAAAGACATCACATTAAAATACAACACAAAAGATCTACCTTTTTCAAAAGATATCGCATTAAAATACAACACAAAAGATCTACCCATTTCAAAAGATATCGCATTAAAATACAACACAAAAGATCTACCTATTCTACACATTAAAATACAACACAAAAGATCTACCTATTCTACACATTAAAATACAACACAAAAGATCGAGCTATTTGAAAAGACATCACATTAAAATACAACACAAAAGATCTACCTATTTCAAAAGACATCACATTAAAATACAACACAAAAGATCGACCTATTCTACACAATAAAATACAACACAAAAGATCTACCTATTTCAAAAGATATCATATTAAAATACAACACAAAAGATCTACATATTCAACACATTAAAATACAACACAAAAGATCTACCTATTTCAAAAGACACCACATTAAAATACAACACAAAAGATCGACCTATTTCAAAAGACATTATATTAAAATACAACACAGAAGATCTCTCTATTTCAAAAGATATCACATTAAAATAGAACACAAAAGATCTACCTATTCTACACATTAAAATACAACACAAAAGATCTACCTATTCTACACATTAAAATACAAAACAAAAGATCTACCTATTCTATGCATTAAAATAGAACACAAAAGATCTACCTATTCTACACATTAAAATACAACACAAAAGATCTACCTATTCTACACATTAAAATACAAAACAAAAGACAAAAGATCTACCTATTCTATGCATTAAAATACAACACAAAAGATCTACCTATTCTACACATTAAAATACAACACAAAAGATCTACCTATTCTATGCATTAAAATAGAACACAAAAGATCTACCTATTCTACACATTAAAATACAACACAAAAGATCTACCTATTCTACACATTAAAATACAACACAAAAGACAAAAGATCTACCTATTCTATGCATTAAAATACAACACAAAAGATCTACCTATTCTACACATTAAAATACAACACAAAAGATCTACCTATTCTACGCATTAAAATACAACACAAAAGATCTACCTATTCTATGCATTAAAATACAACACAAATGATATACCTATTCTATGCATTAAAATACAACACAAATGATCTACCTATTCTATGCATTAAAATACAACACAAAAGATCTACTTATTCTACACATTAAAATAGAACACAAAAGATCTACCTATTCTACACATTAAAATACAATACAAAAGATCTACCTATTCTACACATTAAAATACAACACAAAAGATCTACCTATTCTACACATTAAAATACAAAACAAAAGATCTACCTATTCTACACATTAAAATACAATACAAAAGATCTACCTATTCTACACATTAAAATACAACACAAAAGATCTACCTATTCTACACATTAAAATACAACACAAAAGATCTACCTATTCTACACATTAAAATAGAACACAAAAGATCTACCTATTCTACACATTAAAATACAACACAAAAGATCTAACTATTCTACACATTAAAATACAACACAAAAGATCTAACTATTCTACACATTAAAATATATAAAAAGATCTACCTATTCTATGCATTAAAATACAACACAAAAGATCTACCTATTCTACACATTAAAATATATAAACAAGATCTACTTATTCTATCTTTTAAATACTCTGAGAACTACATATCACAAAAAAATGGTTTCAGTATAAATAACTCTAGTGACACCAAAGTCAAAGCTAATTACTGAACTTCCAAAAAATAAACTACTTATATTCAAAGTTAATGTGAACTAACGATCCAGTCTCAATAAACTGTAAAAACAATGATGAAGAAAGCATTGAACAATATTTGCTATATGATTCATCTATAATGATGTAATTTCTCAGCAAAAATCATATTTCACATGGTTGTGTCTTCAGTGATTGTCATAGTATACACCATTTAGCAATGATGTTCACCAAAGTTAAATTCCAGGAAACAGCTTCCGATTTCATTTGCGTTTTTCCATTTAATTGAATCAGCCATCTGCAGTGGTCTAATTTGGCTTTGCCAAAAGTTGGTTATGCTTTGAAAAATAATAGTAAAGAACTTTTGCTAAAATTTGGCGAAGCCTTCATAGTCTAGAACCTTAGCCAAAATTTGTCTAAAACCCGAT
This sequence comes from Margaritifera margaritifera, assembly GCA_029931535.1. NCBI lineage: Eukaryota > Metazoa > Mollusca > Bivalvia > Unionida > Margaritiferidae > Margaritifera > Margaritifera margaritifera. The sequence goes on along the minus strand of JAQPZY010001610.1, from coordinate 4,257,715 downwards.
AGTCAAGAACTTTAGTCAAAATTTTGGCTTAGCCATAATGGTCCAAAACTTTAACCAAAATCTGGCCAAGCCTTGATAGCCCAGCTAATGAAAGAAGCTTACCTAGTTCCCGTAATTATTGTTATGCAGCTATGTCGCCCTTCATTTTGCTATACGTCAGACTTCCTGTACAGCTTTACAAATATTTCACCTTAAGTATTGCTACAGTATTGGGTCAAAAGTGAAAAGTCACTTACAGTAATATCATAGGAGGTAAACTAATGTCATTTCTATTTCCTGACAAAAATATTGAAGAAAATAGTACTTACACATCTACAGTTGGTAAATGATCTCTTGGCTCTTATAAAAATGAGCCCATATTAACAAGAAATTGCATAGAAATTATATCCAACTTTTGATGACTGTGATATCTCAGCAAGAGAAATAAATAAGGTACACTACAACTGTTTATTCTTCAGATATGTCTAGGTCAATTTCATTCCAAATATCTCATTTTTTTCAAAGAGTACATAACAAACATGGTTGCAGAATCATAATGTACATGGGCAGATAGTTCTCTTTTTTATAGAGTTGGAATATCAAATGGTTCATGTTGCTATAAATGGCTTTTACACTTAAAAGTGTACTACTTGTAGTAGAAAAGATGGTTCACATGCTCCCCTCACCCCCTAAACTCCCTCTATTAATCTTCTCCGTGTCTACTCTATTCAGCACTTATGTGTGGTACATGACACATTATCACAATTTACTGATGATAAGGTTTCATTCATACTTATCATGTTGTTTATATGCAGTCTGACTTGTACGAATTTGCTTGTCAGCTGTACTTGAGATTTTGTGGGTCTATATTTAAAAGAATCAGTATACAATTCGTGTATTTAGTAATTGTAAGAATAACAATTACACATAGTTTACTGTATGCAAATGTTACCTGAGCTGTGGGGAAAAATTGAAATCCTCTACTGGTTAACAAAGATTAACTAAAGGCAGGAAAGTGGTACAAATGATATTTGAACTTTCTTTCATCTGGATTCCAAAGTGTGGCATCTGACTTTCATACACAACACCTTTCACTTCACCTTGAATCAATACAACAGCATCTGACTTTCATACAGAACACTTTCATCTTGACCCCAAAGTGTGGAATCTGACTGTCATACACAACACCTTTCATCCTGACCCCAAAGTGTGGCATCTGACTGTCATGCACAACAACTGTCAGCTTGATCCAACAGTACAGCATCTGACTGTTGTGTTTTAGTGATGATAGGTGTCAGAATAAATTTTCATGGAAATATCTCACAATTCCCTAGCCCAACTAGCTCAGACAACTAATAAGTGTGGCATCTGACTGTTGTGTACACAACACCTTGTAGCGATGATAGCTTTTCAAAATAAATTTGCATGGAAATATTTTAAAATTTCCAAGTCCAACCAGCCTGGACAACTTAAAAGTGTGGCATTGACTGTTGTATTTTAGTGATAATAGTTCTCCAAGTAAATTTCCATGGAAATATCTTACAATTTTATAGAATAAAAATTGTGTAGCAAATTAAATTTGACATAATTAGCCCAATTCAAATTTCCTGAACACTGAGATTAATTTGCAAAAAAGGTTTGTTCCCCTCCGCATCTTTTTTCATAGCCCTAGATTTATATTTAAAATTATTATTTATTGGCCATGTATCCATTATTCTTACCCTATGTGTGGGTTTATTACTGGATCTCTTACAAAAAACATGATAACCTTAGGAAGGTAATATTATAACCAACATGATAACAAGTCCTCTACTACATAAAAATATAAATATTTCATTTTACTTCAACATAATTTCCACATATAGCTTATGTCTATTAAGTATCAATAAAGATCTGTCACAGATTCAACTTCAGATTCATAGTCCATATCTAGGTCATCAAAATCATCAAAATCATAATCTGAATCTAACAGATTAACCTTCCAGTTGTCATTGTCATAAGGTGACTTTTCAAATCTATCACCTAGGATACGAAACATCACACATATAAGTGTATAATATAATAATTCAAGATGCTTACAGGCACTGCTCGACAGTATTACTCCTTTGAGCTCAAGTTGGTTTAGTGCTTTCATATTAGAGATATGAAACATACAATTGTGAAGGTTTGTGTAATTTATCCGAAGTGTGTAGCACTTAGTACAGTGTTTGAAGGTACTGCCAAATACATCACAACATCTGCTGGAAAGTGTTACCTCTGACATATCCAGGCTTGTGAGTTCTGTCATATTAGATAGATCTAACAGACAGTTGTGGAGGTTTGTTTTGTGTATCTTAAGTGTCTCCAGCTTGGTACAGTTTGTCAGTGAACTGCCAAATACATCACAACAGCTACTGGACATTGTTACCTCAATCATTTCCAGGGATTTTAGTTCTGTCATGTTAGAGAGATCTAACAGACAGTTGTGGAAGTCTGTCTTGTGTATACTAAAACTATGCAGCTTCTTACAGTGTGTCAGGGTACTACTGCCTGATACATCACAGCAACTACTGGACAGTGTTACCTTTGAAACATTCAGATGTGTAAGTTCTGTCATATCAGAGAGATCTAACAGACAGTTGTGGAGCTCTGTGCTGCATATCCCAAGTGTCTCCAGCTTAGTACAATGTGTCACTGTACTGCCAAGTACATCACAACAACTACTGGACACTGTTACCTTCCAAATATACAGTCTTGTCAGTTCTGTCATGTTAGAGAGATCTAACAGACAGTTGTGGAGGTTTGTGTTGAATATTTCAAGTGTCTTCAGCTTAGTACAATGTGTCAGGGCACCGCCAAGTACATCACAACAACTACTGGACATTGTTACCTCTGACATTTCCAGGGATTTTAGTTCTGTCATTTTAGAGAGATCTAACAGACAGTTGTGGAGGTCCGTATTGGATATCTTAAGTGTCTCCAGCTTAATACAGTGTATCAGCGTACTGCCTAATACATCACAACAACTACTGGACAGTGTTACCTTTGACATATTCAGGACTGTTAGTTCTATCATATAAGACAGATCTAACAGACAGTTGTGGAGGTCTGTGTTGCATATCTTAATCTTCTCCAGGTTAGTACAGTGTGTCAGTGTGTTGCCAAATACATCACAACAACTGGACAGTGCTACATTTGATATATGCAGGACTAATAGTTCTGTCATGTCAGACAGATCTAACTGACAGTTGTGGAGGTTTGTGAAGCATATGCCAAGTCTCTCCAGTTCAGTACAGTGTGTGAGTGTACTGCCTAATACATCACAACAACTACTGGACAGTACTGCCCTTAGCATATACAGCACTGTTAGTTTTGTCATACTAGAGAGATCTAACAGACAGTTGTAGAGGTTTATTCTGGTAATCGAAAGTGTCTGCAGCTTAGTGCAGTGCGTCAGTGTACTGCCTAATACATCACAACATCTACTGGACAGTGTTACCTCTGACATATCCAGGACTGCTAGTTCTGTCATACTAGAGAGATCTAACAGACAGTTGTGGAGGTTTGTGAATTTTATGCTAAGTATTTTAAGCTTAGTACAGTGCGTCAGTGTACTGCCTAATACATCACAACAACTACTGGACAGTGTAACACCTGACACATGCAGGACTGCTAGTTCTGTCATATTAGAGAGATGTAGCAGACAATTATGGAGGTCTGTGCCGATTATTTGAAGGTATTTCAGCTTAGTACAGTGTGTCAGCATCCTGCCTAATATATCACAGCAACTAATGGAGAGTGCTGTTCCATTAATAATTAAGGCAGACAGAGAACCTGACTCTGGCAGATACAAGTCACATGGAAATTCATTTAGTCTGAGATATGTCAGTTCTGTAAGTCCTCTCAGATCTACTAAAACATCATCAATGAATATATGTCTATATGAAAACCCAAAAAGCTCCAAATATTGTAGGAAGTCTGGATTCCAAGAGTGTGGGTCAAACTGAGTGTAATCTAGATATAAACCAGAAACATTCAATAGCACATCTTCTCCAATGACTTCTTCCTTGCATCTAAGAAATATTCTGCTAATATTGTCTAATTCAAATCTGAACATTACAGATCTCGTTCCATTCTCCAATGTCTCCCATTCATCTTTGCACAATTCATTCACTTTTTCAAGCACTTTGTTACCAAGCTCAGGCATGAGGCCTACAAGAAATACAATGATATTTTCATTCTGCTGCACAGCATTTAAATCTGCTATTGAGGAAATAAAGTTTGCTAATTTGTCTGGACTGAGAATGAAGCAGAGAGCTGTGAAGAACTCTTGCATTGTTTTATGAAGGAAGCTCACATTAGTTTTTCTATTAAGATATGACACAGAGTCTGTCACTGACAACACACCCAGGTCCAAGGCAAGATCCAGTTTTTCCTTTCCCCTATCCCCAAGAGCCTTCTGCAATTTCGTCTCTTCAAAAACTAGTGAGTTGTGCTTTTGACTACTGACCAGGAAGTGGTGAGCAACTTCACAAAGTGAAATCAGAAACCCATCTCCGAAATTCGCCACCAGAGAAGTTTCAGATATTTTACTAGGAAGTGGAGACTGAGTATCACCTAGTGTAAATCTCATTTGCCTGTGATTAGGATCATTTTTGTACTTTTCATTCATTCGATCTACCAACAGGTTGAAGAACAAAATATAGAGCTCATGAAGCTTACTTGGTAATACCCTTTCATTTTCATACCACACCTGTGCCAAGAAAAGAAGGAGAAGGGGCACATGAATTAGCTGTCTAGCTAACTTATTATCTGCTACATCCTTTTCAAATTGTTTAATAACAGTCCCATCTTCATAACAATTCCTAAAAATATTCTCTGCAAATTTCAGAGCATTAATCCGACTAAAGCCTTTAAGGTCTAGCAGCAGGTCTATTTCAGTCCCCTCATGTAACTCCATCTGGGAAATTTTCCAAGGTCTAGAAGAAACCAGAAAACAACAATTTGGATAGACTCTACGGGTGACAACATTTTCAATGAACCTAGCTTTTACAATCATCTCATCTAGGCCATCCAGGATAAACAATACTTTATCCCCATTATCTTCCAAGAGGGCGCTCAAGATGTTTTTATTGGGTACGTCCTGCAAAGGAAACTGAGCACATATGACCTCAATCAAATTTTCCTCAGATGAAACCTCTCGAAGATTCATATAAAACAAGAGGTCAAACATCTTAAGAACTACCTCATCCTGAAAAAAACCATCTTGGGCAACTGCTCTTGCTTCATGAGCATTGCACCATGCATGGAGAACTTTCCTGCAAAAAGTGGTTTTCCCTAACCCTCCTTTTCCACGCAAATAAACACGTTTATACTTTGAACCTTTCTCATCCAGGAATATTTGTTTATAGCTGGTGACCTCGATTGGTTCTTTTGATTGAGACTGAGCAACCTTACTTTGTTTGCTTTCCCCTTGTGTGTTTCTCTTGTCTTGTTTCTCTTCAATGACTAAGTCAACATAGATGCTATCAATATCACATCTTCTCCTTTCAAATATTGGAGACACCTGTATACACCTCAAATTGCTGTATGCTTTAATTAAATCATCTCGAAGCTTGCCGATGTCTGTAAAGAGAATTAAACATCTGATAAGTCTTTAAATTGCCAATATGCTCATAGTACCCACACTGTAACACTTAACTGGTGTAAAGGTGATGCTAAATAAGAGTAGGCAACATATAAACTAAAATAAACTGAAAGCAGCTACATGAAAATGACACTCAACATCACAAACACTCTGGTAATAGTGGCCATATTAGATCGAAGGTCAGCATCATTTGAATCAATATGAAATGCCTTCAAGCCAAGATGCTTTTCGTCAAATTTGGTTAAGCTTTGTTTAGTGACTTTTGACAAGAAGTCATTGCAAAGATTTTCTATTTTAGTTACGGCAACCATATTTAATGGAGGATTGGTACCATTTGTATAAAATTCAAAGGCCTTCATGCCAAAATTGCTCCCTACCAAATATGTTTGAAAGTAATACAGTTGCTTTTGCAACGATTAAAGTAGGAAATGATAACATATCAATAACAGGCAATGCATGATGGCAGCAGGGCTATACCATAAGTTAACATGGCCTTACACCCATGTATCTGCTAACAAATGTTTCAAGTGGGCTGATTTAACTGCTTACCATTTCACTAAGCAGTCTTATGTAGTATTCTAAAAACAGAACCTATAAAAACTATTTCCCAAACATTATATCATGTCAATTTGACATATTTTACTATAGCTTGATAAACATTCTTTTCAAATATAATTGCATACTTAATATACATAGTCTCTTGTTCATAATCCAAGTCATCCAAGACTTTGATGACATAAACCCATTTACCAAATTTTTTTAAAAATTAGATGTTATGTATAATCTCTAGTTCTAGACAGGTAACAAACTCAGCCAAAAAATATACAACATCATTCCATTAATACGCACAGATCCTACTTATTATCATACCTAAGACAATACTAAAAACTCGTTTGTCAAGTTGGTGCAAAATCCGATGAAATTCCGTCATCAGAGAACCAAATTCAGACAAACAGATACAAGATTACTTGATTAATGCGCATATATCTTGATCACAATATAACACATCCAACACCTTGATAATACAAGACTATTTAACAACTTTGATCCAAATTTAATCAGAACTAGAGTTGCTGTAGGTTTGACAAGCTCAGCCTATCAGGTGCAAGATCACACTATTAACATTCATGGGCCACATTCATAATCATACTAAAACAAAATAATTGATGATATAATCTTAAATTACAAAGTTTAATCAAAATCATTTTTAAAAAAATGCTAACAAGCTAAGCCAGTCTGTTGTAAGGTCACCTCATAAATATGCAGGACTTTGTCATAATCAAAATCATCCAACATTTTTGAGTGTGAATATAGTTTCTCAAGTGGTAAGAAGCCCAGCCAATCAGGTGCAAAATTGCCTCATTAATATGTATAGATCTAATTCATAATAGACTACACTGGATATCTTGATGATAGAAGCCTATTTATCATGTTTGCTAAACACCTAATCAAAAGAAGAGTTCCTAAGATATTGCCAAGCTAAGGTAATCAGATGAAAATCACCTAAATTTTTATGCATGGATCTCATTCATACTTCTCGCGATCCAAGATCTTGATCTTTTAACCCTATGTACCAAGTTTGATCAAAATAGGATCAGAAATACAGTCTCTAGATAGATACAGTCATGCTGAAAAGGGTTATTTAACAAATCTGTATTTCATTTGGCTTTCATCTGCATTCATTCTGCATTGCATTTGCATTCTGTTTACATTTCAGCTATCATCTCATTGTCTTTCATTTACAGTCTCAGAAATGCAATGTGCTTTAATATAAAATAGAGAATGCATAAAATTCAAAGACTGAATTTAATTTATGATAAATAAAAATATATATAATGACAACTGCAATAAATGTAAAAATACACTTGAAAAGTATTAGTTAGCATTTTTTATTTTGTTCCATTCAAATAAAAACTGTAAAGATGCAACTACTGGTGATGATGTCATCTCATCAATGTCGGTTGTCAGAACTAGTTCACACCTTGTATATAGAGAAAAACTGTCCATGTAAAATCTGATCCTGTATTATTATCATGCATAGGAGCTTTTGACAGTAGCAATTTAGTATGCCGAAATTGATTTTCATATCCATTCATGAAATGTAATCATGTTCCATTTTGTTGTCATTTATCATTCATTGTTATGCATTCTGTGTTTTGCATTTGCATTTGCATTTCCTTAATATTTCATTCATCATTTCATTTGTGTTCATTTCAGCATTTCATCTGCCCTGATCCCTTATTTCATTTGCATTCATTTTGTATTTTGTAAACATTTTCCTATTTTACCGGTAAAATTACCAATTTCAGTGTAATTTGTAAACATTTTCCTATTTTACTGGTAAAATTACCAATTTCAGGTTTTAATAACAAGCTCAGTCAATCATATGCAAGATCATCTCAATAACATGTGACCTTGATGACAGAAGTCCATATTCCAAGTTTGATGAAAATCGGACTAGAAATATGGCTTCTAAGCTGGTAACAAACTCAATCAATCAGAAGCAATATGGGTTTATATTGCTTATTATCAAATTCATATCTGAAATCTTGAAGGCAAAATTACATATTCCAAATTTGATAAAAATCAGATCACAAATATGGCTTCCCAGAATGGTAACATGCAATTGTTGATGGACCAATGGATAGATTGATGTCAGGCACAGGGAGGTACCATAGGTTCATTTGTTACTATAGCCAGATGAACTAAAATCCCAAATGTTCAGATGTATCAACATGTATAATGCTTATATACCCTGACACCCTACTAGCGCCCGACCTAAGTATGCAGAAACCCACGAGAAGGACATATTTCACTACTTTATTGTTTTTAACTGCCAAGTATTGAAGCCATCTCAAGAAACTCCAAATAACCAAGTTTGAATATTGAACTAGCATTATTTAAGGTATTCTTCAGCTAGATCCATCCATACTTGATTGCACTATCATGCTCATAAGTCATTACAGATAAAAAAAAATCTTGAAGAATATTAAAATACACACTGTTAACTTGTTTGTTAACATGCGCTTAATACAAGGTCTATTCAAAGTTTATTTGGATATGTACAAGTCACTGAGTTCATAAACTCTGTAAAGTAAAAAATGTAAGAAATTACATTTGACTTGATCCTAAACCTAAGTGAGCACAACAATGCATCTATCGTACACTTGAATGTACAAGAGGAAAAGCAACATATAATCCTGCGACAACCATGAGAGCATCTTCTTGATGTCAATACCTGGTAACATCCTCACAAGAATTCTGCTGAATCACCTTGTGCATCAAGTAATGTCAGGCTACGCCTGCTGCTGTACATAACAGCAGATGGTACTACGTGTGACCGTTGAGTCAGGGTGGGCAGCTACACCTGGCTACCTGTGGAAAGTCCTTTCTGGTGGATCTGGCAATCAAAAAAGCTCATCCCCCAGGTTGTGAAAGCAGATGACAAGGGTTATGCGGACAACACAGGTTATCAGTTCCGGTGCAGTAGAACCTGATGGCCATCCACTGCATCCTGACCCATCTACAGATGTCTCACCATTGTCTTGCCATTAGATTCAGACAGGTCTGGACGAAAAAGTATAAGTGACTCTGTGCAACTTTCCCTCACTTAAATCCAACTTACACGTAAGTCATGACATCATCCCTCCACCAGACACCTTCAAACCTTATGGCACTGTGGGCAAGCAGCGAAGCAACAGGTGTGGATACAGTGGGAGCTGTAGCTGCAGACTTGTATACATGGAACTTAAGGCATTGGGTCGCTTTTGACTGGACCAAAGCAACACTGGAATCTTGGGCGACTAATTTCACTTATCACATCCCTAGCATTAGGAAGTGGATAGCAAAGGTGCCATAAACTTGGCCAGCTTCACCTTGACTCTGGTCACCATACCACAGCTTGATGGGGATCCCACCATACACCATAATGGTCGAAAATCACACAAGACAATGGTGAAGCTAGTCACCATCGGTGCCTGGATTGTGTGCACACTAATGGACAGCACATCAGCAGATATACCAAAGAAAAGAACAGCTCTAGTTGGTAGAGAACTGGCGAGATTCAACATCTAGATAGGGTACCGGAGTAAAACTCGCCTAGCCGAAGAAGGACAATTCACTGAAGTAGGACATGGCTACACCTTCTGCAATGGTCGAAGTCAAGAAGGGCAATGTGAAGCTGGTGCTGTATTCGCCATCAAATCACAGCTACAAGTAGTTATCAAGTTCACAAATCTCCTAAAGAGCATGAATGGCTGACCCATGCAAATGAGACTCCCACTGTCTACCAAAAAGCCATACAACTATCATCAGCACTTATGCATCCACCATGACCAACACAGACCAGATCAAATGCAAATTTTATGAAGACCTGGAGTCTCTTTTTGCAGAAGTGCTGAAGGAAGACCAGTTCATCATCCTTGGTGACTTCAATGCTAGAGTTGGCGCTCATCGCCAGACAGGGCCAAGAATCATCAGAAAAAATGTCATCGGCAAATGCAACACCTATGAGCTCTGCCTATCAAGGAAATGTGCTGAATATAACCTCCTAATCACCAGCCATAGTCTCCAAGCTCAATATCTGGATTCAGCCTAGCAGAGGACCACAAGACAAACTAGTACTCAAAAAGCACAATATCTCTAAATTGAAGCAGAACAATGTAAAACAGGCATTTGTTAAAGAACTGTGCATCCAATTAGCAACAATTCTTGAAAAGTCCGAGAACGTCAAGAACAAATGAAATATCCTTCACAGACTGTATAATCTACTGCATTCAAAAACTCTCGGTTCCACTACATGAAAATATCAAGCATGGGCCGATGAGAAAAATTTTGATATATGGAGAGTACTGAATGAGAAAATGTCTAATAAAGCAGCCTTCAACAACATCAAGAGGACTGTCCAGTGCAAACTCAGAGAGTTGCAAGAGTAAGCAACAAAGCAAACGAGATTCAGTCATACATAGGCAGGAATGACATGACAGACTTCTGGGATGCTTTGAAGACAAACAGTCATCAGGAACATCTCCAGTACTGAGTGATGATGGCACCACTCAGCTCAAAATAAAGAAAAGATAATACTAGGATGGGCAGAACACCTCAACAACACCGCCAATCAATAATCATCAACCAGTGAGGAGGCAAGTGATCGACTAGTGGAAATCAATATGTCACCTGCTGATCCTCCAACTCTGAATTAAACTCAGAAAGCACCCGAAGCAGATGCTATACCAGCAGATTTCTAAAAAACTAGAGGTTTGCATGTGGCTCAGAAATTTACTTAACTCTTCCCATCAATGTAGAATGAAGGAACTATACCCCAGCAATACATCGATGATCGTAAAAGCAACAGACAATCATGTAACAACCATCGGTGCATTTCCTTGCTGTTGATAGCCAGCAAATCTTCACCATATTTCTGCTGAATTGCCTTGTGCATCACATCAATCAGAGACTCAAGCTTGAGAGTCAGTGTGGCTTTAGGAAACGATGAGCAATTTCATGATGGCATCTTTGCTCGCATTGTGGATAATGGTGAGTCATCTGAATGATCCAGTCACCAATGAAGTCAAGCAAGGCTGCAAGTTGACCTCAACCCTCTTCAGTATGGTCCTCCCTGCCATGTTCACAGATGCTTTTCCGTGACTATGATACTGGGATCAACATTAGATCCTGGACTAATGGCAAGCTCTTCAATATAAGGAGACTATGCACAAAGACGACGTTACAGGAAGTGACTGTTCGTGATCTCCTATTCGAAGATAACTGTTCCCCTTAATGCTAAATCAGACTCTGACATGCAACAGAATATGAATCATTTAGCTTCAGTTTGTGACATTTTTGGTCTCACAATCCATATCTAAAAGACAAAGGCAATGCACCAACCTACACCAGGGAAGTCTTAGACAGTGGACAATTTTGCCTCTCTTGGCAGTACACTATCACCTACAGTCCATATCAATTACGAAACAAACACCAGAATCGCCAGAGCAAGTGTGGTTTTCGGCAGCTAACGCACAACTTTGTGGGAGCATAGAGGCATCAGTCTGCAAATAAAACTGAAGGTCTTCAAAGCCACAGCGTTGCAAACTGTTCTTTATGGATGCATATCCGGAACAGTGTACAGATGCCATGCCAAAAAGTTGAACTATTTTCATATAGGCTGTCTGAGGAAACTAATGAGGATTGGATGTCAGAACAAGGTCCCCAAAACGGGAAGGTTTCACACGGGCAGGCTAGCATCCACACCCTGCGCATGAAATCACAGCTGAGATGGGCAGGCCAAATCACCAAGATATCAGACAAGCGACTACCAAGGATCTTCTATGGCGAGCTGAAGGGGCAAAAACAATCTCAGGGGGATCAGAAGAAACACTTCAAATACTCCCTCAAGCCATCCTTGAAACAACTCAACACTGATCCTGAGTCTTGGGAAAATTGATCGTTCCACCTGGCATAGTCTCAATCATACTGAATTACCGATTATGCAGCATGTCATACTGATCAAGTAAACACAAGCAGCATCTCCTGTCCCGTGTGCCAGACAGTTCTGAGCATAAATTTGACTATCAACCACTCACATTTACAAAAACAAACCAAAATATTGCTGTTATGATCATCTTCAAACTCCAGGTACGACCAAGAACAAGGTACCATCATCAATCAGATCAACTATTATCTTGCAACAGTGTTTAAGTGAAAATATCCTGTGAGTTTTGGACCTAATTATCCATGGTTTTGAGAAAACTGGACTTGGTGTAATTTCCAACCATCCATTCAACGGAGTAGTAATAAATATCTTTGAGATGACCACTATGGTTGCATTGCAGGAGGTCAGATGAGCACCATTTGCATTTAGGTGCATCCGCATATTGAAGAAGTATTTCAGTGCAAACCCCGTGCTGATGTGACCATCCATTAAGGTGAAGTAGAAATAAAAAGATTTTCAAATGGCCACCAAGGCAGCCATTCTGAAGTTAAACTAGCATCATTTTAATACAGGACCAACTACATTTTGCAAGATGTACTTTAGTTCAATGCCCATGTCACTACGACAATCCCTACTTGAGAAGCAGCGACAAAACGAGTATCAATGTGGCTGCTGCCATGACTTCTGTATTGTAGAACTGTTTTAGTGAAAACACCATGACAAATTTGACGCTCTGTTCAGGAGGAGATGTAATGACAAGATTTACATTATGGCCCCCATGGCAGTCATCTAATGAAGTCAGATCAGCACCAGTTTCATTTAGAAATAACATATTGTTATAAAGAAGTAGCCTTAACAACATATTCAAGATGGCTGGGTCAACTTGGTACCATTTTTTTTAAGGACCTACTACCAAAAAAATGGGGGGTGGGGTGTGTGAAAACTCCAGGTCCATACAATGATACAACGAGCTGTTCAAGGAGTACTGATACAAATATTTTCAAAATAGCCATTTACGGAGGTCAAATCAGCATAATCTGCATTTAGAAAAAGCAACATATTATGGGAAAGTAGCCACAACATTTTCAAGATGGCTGCAAAAACAGCCAATTTACCATTTTCACTAAGGATCAACTAAAAACGAAAAAGGGTTAGTTTACCATTTTCACTAAGGATCAACTAAAAACGAAAAAGGGTTAGGGTTAGAACCAACTGTTCAAGAGTACTGATAAAAATATTTTCAAGATGGCCACCATGGCAACCTTGTTAGAGGCCAGACTGGCATCAGTTTGTTTAGAACCAAATACAATACACAATGTAGATTGACCATGCTACATTCGTATTAATTAGGAGTGATATTAAGTGTAGTTCAGTGACATATACCAGTGTAATTCAGGTAAATCTTGTATTTCACAAAATAGGTGCTAATTCCACTTTACTGTCCCAAATTAGAGAATTAACTTGTGTATTGACTCCATCTTCAAAGGCCTCAAAAAAGTAACACCCATCCTGTTGTAAATGTATCATGGGTAACAACACAAAAGTTTAGCACAGGCCCGACTTCACCTTTAATTCCTAAGTGTTACACTGTCAAGTGGGGTGCAATGAGATGGCAAATAAAATGGCAGAAACGAAAGATGGTCAATACACTGAACATAATGTGCATATGAATTCTTTTAGGACAAACTCCAATTTTAATAAGACCATCTATTCAGCAGGGTTTGTGATAAAACATAACAGGTTCTCATTTTCAGTAGTTTCAAGTATTCAAGGTTACAGCTATGAGTTAAACCAGAACTGAGCAAGTCATCTGTGACATGCCAAGTTTTCCAGTAATTGATGTTTACGTTTTATAAGATTACTCAACTATATTTTGCCTGGTAATAACAATAGTTCTGTAGATTTTTATTTTCAGAAGCCTTCATATACAATCTACGTATTGAAATAGCAAGGCAAACAAACGTCTCATAAAAAATTGTGCAGGCACTGTCGTTTAATTTATTTTAGAGGGTGTCAATTTTTGTTGTTCTGTAACCTCCATCAAAGTTTGAATATTTACACGTAATTATGTTCATGGAGTATCCTCTACAAATACCAAAATAAATACAATACAAATACATGTCAACAAGACGTGGTTATCCGAGTGATTACAAGAATACCACCGCCAATGTAAGCAAAAATCAGGTACCTGTCAAGATCAGTCTCAAGTGCTGAACATCAAAAGGAGCTAATGCGGCCAAAACCAAGCTTAGTGATGATTGTACTTAAACCATTGTACATACAGTTGCACCATCAGTAAGTTCTGACAATCATGGTGTTAACACGGTGGCTAAGAAGTGGTGAATTTTAATCACTCCATATGTGAACCAAACATGTGATCAGATGCTTGCTAGATAAACTGAAAGACAATGGAATCACTAATTTGTGCCTTCCCCATGTACAAACTCCAACCATTAGACTAGAAATAAACAAACACTACCATGAAGAACGAAAATGTGTTGTTGTTTTTGGGGGGGGTTTTTGGGTGGGGATGGGGGTAGAGGTAAAACTAATTTTAATTATGTAATACCAGACACAGTTGTGTACCTTACCCTTTTCGGTATGAGAATACCATCGTCCGTGCCAGATGTACCACCGTTCCTTTCTAGACAATTTCTATAACATGTACATCGACCCAGTCTGACTCTACGTCAGAGATCAGTGTGCAATAGCACGTGCATTATCGTTCTTTTTCCAGCCTTGATAATGACATACATCAGAGCGGGGTGGGAGAAGACCCTCTGACAATAGTGACGGGTAAGTATTACATAGTCAAAATTTAGTATCAGCAATACAATACCTATCACTACTGTGTAGCTGAATTTGTCAGTAAGGAGGAAGGTTGATGAATTCCAACAGAGTGGAATTTAACATTACTCACCTTGCAGCTCAAGCATTAAACAAAAGTTATGCAGCAGCAGTCTGAATCACTGTTTGTGCCACAACGATTGGACCCAGAGAAAATATATGCCATTTCCTACTCTTCATTCTCCCTTTTGCAGATACCAAACAGAACCACGGTGCCCTAACAGGGCAAAGGAGTCTGTCCTGATCATCAGCAGCACAGATGCAACTGAGACAGGTGATCTCTATCCGTGATGGCAGTTCTGGGGGAGGTTGGTTCTTTGCAAGAAAAGCAGGCTGACATCGAAGGGAAACAAAGTCATAATTCCCACTGAACTTGAAACATCCCTCTTGTAAGAGATAGCATGGAGTTTACTTCATCTCTCTGAAGCTACAACTAGAAGAAAGACTGTTTTAAGAATTAGATTTTCAAACGTTGCCTCATTCAGAGGTTCATAAGGAGGTTTTGACAAATCCCACAAAGCACACGATAGGGTCCATATTGGCATCAAAGAGTGAGACACCAGCCTCTGCAGCTCGAACTATTTAATGAGATCCGCTAAGTGGGGATCTGAACCAATGGTCGAACCTTTGGAGAGTTTAAAAGGACTGCCCTATAACCTTTGACTGTATACACTGAGTATGCTCTGTCCTCAAGGAGGGAGAGTAGAAAATTAGCTACTACTGATACTAGGGGTCAGCTAGGAATAACGCGTTTCCTAGTGCACCAGTCGCAGAAAAATCTCCACCTTGCATCACTGAACTTTGATGTAAACCATCTGTGGGCCTGAATTATGCAAATTGGCAATCTGACTCGAAAATTCTGCCTGGCAGAATGATCACCTGAGATGGGTCAAACGTCAAGGTGGAGATTGTGAAGGCTGTTGTGAACAAGAGTCCCCTTGTGTTGCGACAGTATATTCTTCCACGGCGGTAATGACCTGAGTTGATCGATCCACATATTGAGAAGGTCGGTGAACCAAGATCGCTGTGGCCACAGGGGTGCTGTCAGGATAATCCGGGCTGTGGACAACCTGATCTTTTGAAGCACTTGCGGAATCAACCGGAAGGGAGGAAACGCATAAGCAAACAGCCAATCCCACCTTAGGCTTAAAGCATCCACTGCCCAGGATGTCTGGTCTGGGACTGGGGAGACAGAAAATGGAAGCTTGTTGTTCAGTTTCGCTGCAAACAATTCCACTATCAGTCTCTACCACAGATTGAACACAGACTGTACCACTGATTGATGCAGAGATCATTCTGTGAGGACAACCTTGGCTGTCTGCAAGGATATTCTTCTTGCCCTGCATGTCATGAACTCGGAGTGTAATTCCTCCTGTCTTTGCCCAATGTAGGTGGTTATAGACCTCCATGCAGAGAGAAGGAGCATGAGTGCCTCCTTGATGTCTAAGGTATGCAACCGCCGATGTTATGTCTGAGAATACCATCATGCAATGCCCCTTGACTTTATATATGCACCCTTGTAGGATTAGGAGCACTGTCCTCATTTTTAGATTGCTTATGTGAAGGAGAGTTTCCTCCTGAGACCAACATCCTTGGAGAAGTACTTCTGGATATAAATGAGCATCCCAACCTGAATCTGACACGTCCATTTACAAATAGGAATTAGGTTCGGAGGCATGCTGAGGCAGTGAGCTCGTCAGAAACTTTCTTGACTGTACCATCATTTTAGATGGTACCAAAAAGTTCACCCAAGAGTAATGGGGGCTGACAGAGGATCTATTGTGGTTTCCAGATCATCAACAGGAGAAAAAAGTGGAGAGGACGAAGATGAAGTTATCTTAGAGGTACCATGGTCCCCAGAAGTGAATGATCACGGCGCGGGCCAACAACAAAGTCTTGGCCTGTAGAGTCCTCAAAAGATCCGGGATTATGTCTACTCTGTCTGGGGGAACACAATTATGGTCCAGAGAGGCGACTAAATTCATTCCTATGTAAACGAAAACCTGAGAAGGAATGAGCTCATATTTCTCTAGATTCATTACTAGTCCTAGTTGGGTCACTATGGACCAACAACGAGATATATGACGCAACAGGATTCTTTCCTGCTTTTGTGCATCAGCCAGTCATTAATTAAAGTGCTGGAGAAGCGGAATCCCAAGATATCTTAAATGAGAAGCTAATACTCCCATCACTCTGGTAAAAACAATGGGGCCTGCGGCTAGGCCAAATGGCATGACGCGAAATTGAAAGAGCTCCTGAACATTGCAGAAACGGATGTATTTCTTATGCGAAGGAAGGTCTGCGATGTGAAAGCCTCTTGAAGGATTCGTCTCGCAAAATTTTTTTTAAAGGGGAAAGATGTATAAAAAGCCTGTTTCCCACCTTTTTTGTTGGTACAAGGAAAATCTAGAAGTAGAAGGCTGGCGATCGGATATTGTGGACCCTCTGTACCGTGTCATTCCAAAAATGAGTGTGCAGCTCTTCCTTTAATTTTGGTATATTTGATTTGTGGAACAGATTCGGGATCCTTGAGAGAAGAGGGAGTTCTGTGAAGCACATATGAAAAACCTCCTTTACTACAGAAAGGATCCACCAATCTTCCGTGATGCCCGTGAAAACCCCCAACAACAAGGCTAACCGGCCTCCGACTGGAGATAAAGGAAGTTGAATGCACCACAGGAGAGGTATGGAATTCCTAGGATTGCGCCCCTCCCCCCCCCCCACTTTTCCAGACTGGAAAAGGAGAGGAGTCAATGGACTTCCTCACCTTGCCTTTCCATCCCCTCCATCCTCTCCGTCTCATGGACAATTGGTTCGCAGAAGGTTTGAAGGAGATTTGCCTACTGTTTGGGTTGCATACCATTTTGGAAGCCTGCCTGCACAAAGGATACGTCATTATGAGTTTGTTTCCTGGCAGGTTTCGACGCGGTTTTGAAGCAATATATGCAATAAAATCTCTGCTTCGAGGGCACAGCTCAAAGGAGATTCTTGCTGTGATCGAGCAGAACCTATGGTGTCCAAAGCGACATCTCTGCAGAGATGGAGGAGCTCGGCTGACAGTGCCATGGTTGTAGATAAGGGGTGTAGGCCAAGAGGGACAGCGGACGTTATCACTCGATGCCAAAAGGTCTAAGCGTAGCAGATGGGAGTGACCACCCTTTATGTTGCCTCGCAGTTTCCTGGCCTTTTTTAAGCCTCTGTGCTAGCTCTTTGACCATTTTAGAATGATGTAGCAAGCGGAGATCAGGTCATAGGGACCCCCAAAGTTTTTCCAGATTCGAAAGGATCTTAGTGTTTCCCAGGCCTAAGGGCTTAGGATACAGATCAGGGGGAAAATAGCAGTAAACATTGTTTACCACCTTATCCCACGAGCAAACCTCTTCTTCAACCATGTGAAGGGGTCAGAGACTGAGGTAGAGGAGGACGAAACATCCCTTCCTGCATGTCAGCAAATTCATTTGAATCGACCAGAAGAGACAAAATATCACCATCCTGACCTTTACCTCTGCAAGATACAAGACTATTAGAACCCAAGCAATCCCTTTGAGGAGAAGAGGGAGCAAGAGAGCCCCATGACTCTTCAATGGAAGTGATTGTACTGTCCTTTGTAATAGAATTTTCTGAAGGGCAAAAATACTTCTCGTCCCTCCTAGCCTCTTAGGAAAAGGTGGTCTTACCCTCACCTTTGTAGAAAGATCCTCTTGAGTAGTCAATGGTGGTCTTGTCTTGCAACATCCGCATTACTTGAAGGCCATGCTGATGCCATCTATGGTACTGCAGACGGATAACTAGTATCTTTCCCTTGAAAGGGAAAACTCCATATCCCATAAGGATTGAAGGGCAACATGGGAAAGTGGGATATTGATTCCAGCTCATGTCGCATGCGAGTGCATAAACGCAGCCTATTCCCTGGTAAATGTATAATTCGGCATTAAGGAAACAAGGGGGTCTCGACCTGATCCTCAAACCCACACTGAAAGTCAGCCCTAAAAAATATGTGATCTGTGACAGGATATGACTGTATATTGGAGAGTGGTGAACGAAACCAATGATGAAATCCCAGGGGCTGATAACCAGTGCGGAGCCAGGTGTCCAGTGGCCACTACTTGATGACGAAATGACCGGCACCCTCTGACAAGTGACCGGTAAATGACCAGATACTTGAACCCAAATGTGAGCTAACAGAGTTGCAATGCTGCACATCCTTCTTGGGGATGTGCGAACCACTCAACATCAGCAATGAGTTTCGGGTACTTGGAGAATATTGGCCAGTCCCCGAATGAAAGTCAAAATTACTCTTCTGTACCCCGTCTGGAGGTAAACCTTTGCTCATGCTCTACAAGATATTGTCTCACCCTCCTATAATCGGGGTGAGATCGGGGTGAGGGGCACACTTGATCCCAGCATTGAGACTACAACCCTCTATGATCACTGCTGCTTTATCCCTTGCAGACACAATCATTAATTCAGGGAAGGTGCTTACCCACCATCTTGTATTTGGGGGAGCGCACTCAACCCCAATATTAAACTGAGATGAAAATGTTTCATCCTCCTGAAAAGTAACAGTAACTCTCTCCAGGAAGGTGCTGTCCCTCCCTTTTGTATTCGGGGGAATGCACTCGATCTCAGATGAAGGAATAACACTCTGCTTTTCCCTGGAATCAGAAGTAGATGGAGAAGGATGAGTTTCCCTTCTCTGTTTGTAGTTTGTCTTTTGTTTGCTAAATTCCATGTATTATCTGACCATCAACAACAGGTAGGACAACCATCCAGACATGTACATTTAGTACATGAAGGCATACAGTGTGAGTATCCCAGGGGGACTCTTTGTGCCCACTTGTTCTCACATTTTGTGATATTCTCAAAGAAAAATGTCTGAAAGAGAAATTATTATTCACAAAATATACTGATGTTAAGTAACAATGGGGGTTGTGTTAGTACCATTGTTATCGGTACTACTTGCCACACATGAATACCTTTCAAGGTTGTGTTTATACAAACAGAAGTGCAAACATAGGTACAGCCATGATATAAGAATTGATGACTATGTCAATTTGTTTTTTAAATAGAGGAAGCTGTAATCTCTACTAATACAACTAGGAGATAAATTGGTTGTGAATAAACACATTGAATTATTAACAGGCTGAAATAAAGCACATACCCACCAATAAATATAAATACTAATGTAAAAACATATTAAATAGATAAATCCAAGTGAATTTAGAAGGCCCTTTTTCCAGAATTCAATGGTCCTACAATGCAATTCCTGAATCCATGAACTCTTTTGAATATCAAAAATGACTTTGATACATAAAGGACTGAGGGATAAAGTTCGCTAATGATGAAGAATAACAATTTAAGATCCTATAACAGGAGTAAGACACAACCAGGTATTTTTTTCCTCCAGTGAGAATTTCCATGTTGACGGCCTCCTCATCAAAAAGAGAATAAGAATGTACGTACTATTGCACATGAACGTGTGATGTAGAGCCAGACTGGGTCGATGTACATGTTCTAGAAATCTTCTAGAAAGGAAGGATGTCACAACTGGCATGGATGAGGATATTTTCAAACTGAAAAAGGCAAGCTACACAACAGTGACAGATAACATATTACTGATATTAAACTCCCAATTCCTTTGTGAAAAATACATAGTACTTAATTAACATTTGTGCTTTAAGTAATAATTCTAGTATTTTACAGTCTTGTTGTTCCTTCAGCTAAAAATATGTAGATAAAATGAGATTTGCTTTCAGGCGGAATTTTAACAGGAAAGGTTGCTACATGTATAAATTTTTCATTAATGATCACTGAAGTTATATCTTAAATCAAAGAGAACAGAGAATTAAAAAAAAGTATTCTTTCATACAAGTAAATTTATGGGCAGTTTCACCTGAATGAATGAATGACATAAATAAGCATTAAATCTAAGTTATGTTGGTTATTTATTCTTTCATTTCCTATAAACTAGTATTTAAATACTTTAAGATCTTTCTCTTTTCTTTCTCTCCATACTGACCTCAAAACACATATCAATTTAGGCAGTCTGTAGACTCTTTTGACTAACTGATACTGTATACTTACATATGCACTGAAATAATATTAAATGCTTTGTAATTCTTTTATAATTCTGTTTCTAATGGGTCAAATTAAAACAAGATTCCCTCCAGGGTACTGATGCTATTCTGGTTAGAAAGAATTTCTAGGAATCCAAGATCAAACTGTTTATTCTTTTAATTGCTGTGTTAAAACCATCTCTGATATTCTTGAGCATTAACATGCTTCTCAAGATTGCCTTTATGGTGACCAGCCAGATCTCTTAAGAAGTGTTTTGCTGAAAAACGGATGTAATACAACCATCCATTCAGCAGAAATAGCAATAACAAATGGTTTTCAAGATACCACCATGGCAGCCATAATGATCTCAGATGGGCATCATTTTCATTAAGGACCATCTAGATACCATAAGATGTCTTCTAGTGAAAACCCCATAGTGATATGACTTTCCATTCAGATTTTCAAGCTACCTTCCATGGTGGCCACATTGGATGTCAGATCGGCACCATTTTCATTATGGTCCAACTAGATAACATAAGAAGTCTCTCAGTGAAAACCACATGATGATATGACCATCAATTCACGAAGAGTAGGAAAAAGATTTTTAATATGGCTACTGTGATTGCCATATGGTAAATTCAATTGTCACTATTTTCATTTAGGACCAACTAGACCCTGAGATGAATGTGTATGTGAAATTTCAGACAATCTTCTAAGTAGTTTAGGAGCAGTAGCAATAGAAAACTTGTGTTAACAGATGGACAGACAATGAACACAATGAACAGTGGATGACAGGCCATCCCGTAAGCTCTTATGGTCTATGGCCAGCAGAGCTAAGAAACGCATATAAAAGATAGTATTATAAGTAGTATATAATACCGCTATGAAGTTGAATTATCAAATGGCTTTGTTGATCACTAGGAATGAATAAGTAAGAAATTGGGGCAGGGTGGTAGGGGCCTTTCTGCATCACTTGTATCTCATTTTTCATTTGGTCTAAGTTTATGGTTCGGAACTGCCATAAAATCCATAAAAATTGGTACCCCAATGTTTTTGGTAATATTGGTTTTCGAAAAGAATTATTCTTTCCATCATGTATTATACTCATTGTTTCAGATGGGTGTTGGTTGTATGAACATTTTTACAATATTGACAGAGTTTTCAAGGGGAAGTTCAGATGGAAGGACTGATAATCAAAATTCAACATAATCATTACAACTGGTGTAGGTTTAGTGCAGTGTAAGCATATGCTTCTTTACATTCTAGATTGGTTATCATAAGCTTGGTTTTGATTCAATGCATCATCACCTACTGACCAATGACAGTATGCTTTACAAGGCATAGTGACTAGCAAAATATGGCATCACCTATTAACAAGTGCACTGTTCAGATTCCTTGCCTGAATGAGTGGGCCAGACATTTGTTATAAATGTTTACAGTAATGAGTAAATCTCCTGAAGACGGTGATACACAGGTAAGAAGTATGATCTTTCTTGTGTAAATGTTGCATAACTCCAAAGCATAATGCCACCGTGCATGCAGGTTGCAGTCTTGTATGCTACGATATATAAGGTCATGGTCCTACTAGGAATATTTTTAACTATGTAGCATTTTATCCTTGCTATAACATATTCCAAATAAATTGTGATGCTGGAATAACTGAAATCAATGGGTTCTAAGTAAGTGTGTGTGATTGTGTGTGTTATGGGGCATTTGTCATTTTCTGATCTTATTATCTGGTTATTGTAAACAGAATCTCTTGAAGTGACTAATTCTGGCTTAAAAGAATTTTCAGGAAGCCAAGATAGCACTGTTTCTTCTTTCTAACTGCTCAGTGTTGAGCAATAACAAAATTTTCATGCTGGTCACAATGGCAACCATATTAGATGCAAGATCGGCACCATTTTCACTCAGGACCATCGAAGGAAGCCTTTTGGAGAAAACCCTCTGTCAATATGACCAACCATTCAGAAGAAGTATCAGCAACATAATTTTCAACATGGCCTGCATGGTGGCCATATTGCATGTCAGATCTGCATCATTTTCATTTAGGACCAACTAGATAGCATAAAAAGTCTTATGGTCAAATAGTGACTATACTTTATGCCAGATCGATATCATCTGACAAACTTGAAAGAACATGATAACAAAATGCCCCTGTACAATTTGGTTGAATTTAGTGAAGTTGTTGTATGAGAAGATGTCTAAAATGTTCATGGAAGCATGACCCAAAATAAGATTATGGATGATGCATACTGTGTGCAAAATGCAGGGCTATACCACAAGCTCAGTTGGCCTTATGACCAGGTGATCTGATGCACACTGTGTGCCAAATGCAGGGCTATACCATAAGCTCAGCTGGTCTTATGCAGTCTTTTCAGCAACCCATTGTGAGAAAAATAGGGATAAAGTAGGGAAAAAGTGGGGAAAAATATGGAAAAAGTAAGGATATTTTATAAAGAAATATAGTATGAAATTTATGTAAATTACTGGAAATAATATAACTTTTACTTGATTTACTTTTGTGAACTTGAACAGAAGCATGCTCTTACTCACATACTGTCTCTTTAGTTCAGGTTACCTCTATTTACTTAAGTACCCAGCTCTACAGCACAGAGAAATTATTTTTTACTATGCTTGTCAATCACAAAACTTTAACTTGAACAACTGCACAAAATTCTTAAGCAAGATAATTACAATGCTGAGTGTTTATGGTGACTCTCCCACATGAAAATTGCCAACTATGACCATTATGATTTAAGGCTATGCTTTATAAACATTAATTATACAAAGAATACAGTGTTTTTTTTTAAAATGATTGTCTATGACTTCTGCAGGCACTGTGTGTATGCATATACCGGTATAACACTTGTGGTGTACATAAGTGACAAATACCCACTAAGCAATCAAAAAGAAATTACTGAAAAGTCATAGCATGTGTTATTTACTTGGCCCACATATCATCTTGATAAAAGATACTAACAACCTTTAAACATCAGTCAGGTATCTTTCATTTCAAAGAACAAATCCACTGGCTACATTGATTATCTTAAAGTCCTTGTTCTTTACTGCAGAATTCAGTCTTCCAATGGCCTCTGCAAACATCTGATAAGCCTTCTAAAGCTCTTCTTGAACGGCTCCTTCACTTTTTTCAGTTCTAAAACTCTTCCCGAGAGCTTTCTCTTTCATTCTTCAGTCTTTTTCATGGCTTCAATCTCTCTGTCAAGTTGCTTTATTTGATTTTGTTTCTTTTTCTGCAGGAGTTCTGTTTCAGCTATTGCTCCTCAACATGATTTTGTATATATACTGTGTGACTTTTCCACAGCACCAAGTAAGCTCTGAGTTATTGGATTATCAGTAATGTTTTCCCTGTACATGATTACAGCAATTGTGGTAATTCTTAGTCCATTTATAGACTATTCTACACGGAGTGTTTTGTCTTCTGTCAATATCTTCCTGTTTGCTGACAAACTTCTGTCAATATCTTCCTGTTTGCTGACAAACTTCTGTCAATATCTTCCTGTTTGCTGACAAACTTCTGTCAATATCTTCCTGTTTGCTGACAAACTTCTTTCAACATCTGCACTTCCATGAACCAAACTGACAGATGATTATACAACTTTCTCAAGATAAATATACTTTAGCATTCCTGTCAAACTTCTGGTCTGCAACACTTCATTTCAATAATGTTCAACCCTCTTATAAGGTCCCCATTATCATCTTATATCCATTTTTCTGGGACCTTTTCATTCACAACTCATCCATTACAAGCAAGACATATTTGCTGATATTTAGTAAGTTTCCTGCAAGCCTCCTCATGCATCTATATGCCACTTCTTGATGTAAGCACTGATCATTTTGAACAATGGGCTTATCAAGTGGCATATTGAAACATCTGGTAGTAACTTCTTCGTTTTTAATACCAATATTTTAAGATGTGGAGATTCCAATTTTAACAATGCTCTGCAACATTCTACACCAACCTCCAAATCTTTCTATGACAAAATAGTTTTCTAGCTTCATAACATCACACTCAGAAGCTTTTTTTACTCAAATTACCATTGACAGACACCTTGATGAATGAATTTCTTCAGCATCTTGCATGTCTTGTCATAGAGTACATGAATTAAACATACATGTTTTTGAAACCAAGTAAAAAATCTCAGAAACAGCAGCAACACAATGATCAGGATCTGAATACAGGTTTCCACATTTTTCGATCTTCCACTCTCTTTTGTGCCTTTCATTCTTCATCAGAAGCTTCTCAGATTTGTTTTCCCTTGCCCTTGCAGGTAAATCTGTCCAAAAATAATGATACACAACTTCCCACCTCATTCACAGCTGGAAAAAGAGTGAACCACCTGCACTGAACATACCCTATGAATAGATCATCTTCAAGTCCAATCTTCGACAGAGTATCTATGAATCTTCCTTCTGACTAATGTGAGACTTAAACCAGTGAAACAGATCTAAAGTTAAGTGTTCTGTCTATTACCAAGACCTTATCTGAAGGCATTGAGAACAACATGCAATGGACATGGAATAACTTGTACCAGCCCTGGAAAACCTAAGCCTTTCAAAGGAGTGTAAACAGAGGACCACATTGTTTAATTAACATTAGAGCTATCACTTCCTCATGAAATAAACCGAGATGAGCAGTTGATACTTCTCATCTGACAGTATGTCAACCAGTGCCTGTCCATAATCACTTCCTTTTGCTTGACCAAACATACTATAACAGCTTTAAAGAACTGAGTCACAACTTCCCCAGCTTCATTTGATCAGAACTGAATAAGAAC
The DNA here is from genome assembly GCA_029931535.1 of Margaritifera margaritifera. Taxonomy (NCBI): domain Eukaryota; kingdom Metazoa; phylum Mollusca; class Bivalvia; order Unionida; family Margaritiferidae; genus Margaritifera; species Margaritifera margaritifera. The sequence continues at coordinate 4,231,977 of JAQPZY010001610.1, read as the reverse complement.
CTCGCACTGTTTTTTTCCCTGAGCATTCACTGTTTCATGAAACTGAAAGGCAAATGGCATTTTACTATTACTAATTTTCTGGGAGATTTACTTCCTGAAATATTGCCCAATTAGTCTATCAGAAATCATGTAAGAACTTTAACTTTTCATCATTGTAAACCTTTAAAAACTGAGCCAGAAAACATTGTTTGACAAATGTTCTTGGGTTCCATCACAGAAATTGTAAGAATACCTAAAAGCAGCTACTTTAATGGCCACAATGCTTCTGCCATGGTATCTTGTTCCTGATGGGTTTTAGACTGCAGAGCCACTCAATGTAACACATGTGCTGGTCGAAGATCTCTATTAGACCTGCTACTTTCTCCACCTGATGATATGAACAATTTCTGAGATTACTGAATCTTACTTCTGCAATCTCTTTATGCTTCTGTCATTCAGCATGACTCATTACCTGCTTAAGTCCAGTGTTTCCACACTAAATAAACTTGCTACAAACAAAACAAAAGCCTGCCTATTCTGAAGATGAGTCTTTCTTACATCATGATTTAACTTCATGTCTGTTGCTATCTTGTTTTTCAAGGCTAACTAGTATTAAACTTTGTTCTTTCATGTGGCATTCTCAGTTACCTGAAAGCAAAATCACTTCATTCCTTTTTTACCTCTTAACTTCTTTATAACTTATTTCCTTGAATGTCATCTACAGATATATAAACCTAATCTTCTGGATGAATCATAATTTCTCACTTCCAAAATGACAACTACTTAATCTGATCTGCTTTTTAAATGTAGAAAGATCATACATTTACCTGTTTTTATACATATCCAGCAAAATGATACCTTTATGTACCATGTGGAAACAGTTGTAAAACCATCAATAAATATTGGTAATAAAGAATCAATATTAAATGTTGCTACACTGCAATTCTTGCAAGTATTATGCAGCTGCTTTTAAAGCATTCTCAGTTTACTTCATTGGGAAATACAATGATTTTAATTAGCTTCAGCTCACCTTCCTCCCAAACATCACATGGAACTTGCAGAGAGAACAAATCTTTCCTTGTAGTAAAAAATACTGAGAGTAAAACAGAAGCCTCTCATTATGTTGCTTGCAAAACAGAAAATTTTATATGTCAAGACAAAATTGAAAAAAGTAGAGATAGTAGTGTCATTTTGGAAAAAATTGGGAAAATTAGGGAGTCTAAAAAAAAGTATGAAAAACTAGGGCTGCTGGAAAGACTGCTTATAAGTGGGTGATCTGATACACAATGTACACCAAAGGCTACTATACTATAAGCTCAGCTGGCTTTATGGACAGGTGATCTAAACACAAACCTTATTTTTAAATCATATAAATATTAACGATTAAGGAATACTGTATCATGAGCTTCACTATGAAGCAGTCTCACTATAAGATGAAATACTCTAAGGCTCCCATGAATCGCATTATAAAAAGGGAGTACTGTATTCAATTTTAATTTATTTGAGATTCAAATTTATATGATTATCCATTTAGGAGTGCTGACAACAAGATTATGAACATGACCATCATGATGGCCATGCTGGATGTCAGATCATCATCATTTTTATTTAAGACCAACTTAGACACTATAAGAAGCCTTCCAGTAAACAAACCAGTGTCAATATGATTTCCCATTTAAGAGATATAGTGATAGAAAGAGTTTTAAGATGTCTGTCATGGTGGCTATATAGGATGCTAGATCAGCATCACTTTCATTTAGGACCAACCAGACATTATATGAACCTTTTGGTGAAAACCCCATACCAATATAAATTTCGATTCAGAAGGAGTAGTGATAACAAAATTTTCAAGATGGCTGCCATAGCAGCCATATTGGATATCAGTTTGACACCATTTTCATTTAGGACCAACCAGACATTATAAGAAGTCTGTTATTGAAAACCCAATCTTGCTATGACCATCTTTTCAGAAGCAGCAAATAATAAGATTTTCAAGACGGCCAATGTGACAGCCATTCTGGATGTCTGACTGGCATCATTTTCATTTAGGATAAACTAAACATTGGGACGAATGAATAAGGTTTCATGTCGATACTTCAAGTTGTTTAGGAGGAGTGGCAATAAAAAAATTCTGCTATCAGACAGATTGATAAAGTACAACAGGCCATCCCAATAAGCTCTTCTGGTCTATGGCCAGTACAGATAAATCCAATGGTTATAACTGATGGTTTATTACATGAACTTGTGTTCATTTTTATTATTATTTAAATTTCTATATCCATCCAATGTGGTGTTAGTTAATATTTCCATGATACTGTTACACCTTTATCATTCAAAAGAATTTTCTTTGTCTGAGGTTTAATATTTTTAAAAAGAACTGGTTAGGAGAAAATTTATATGCAAACAAATACATGTATATAGTAAGTCATGTGTACAGAAGTACATAATTAAGTCATCAATGACTCCAGTAAAGTATTATTAACAGGAAAGCTGTCAGATAATTAATGAATGCAGATAATGAATATGATGATAGATCATACCATAAGCTCACTTGGCCTTATGGCCAGGTGAGGAAAAACATTTAACACAGAGGCTAACTAGGATGTGGACAGGTCTATGAATATATACTGGGTTACCACACATTTTGAAACTATACAGTTTCCAGGTGTGCTCAAGGTATTCTCCTAAATGAAATTTGATTTTTTAAAGGTTTACTTGTGACCCTCACTGAAAGAATTCAACAACAAATTGGCTTCAAAACATGCATTTTTTAAAATCAAAAGCTATTTCTTGTTCTGCTTGTTTTTCTTGAAATTGACTTATTATAATTTCATATTTTTGGCAGTGATGGCCTTCCATACTCTCCCATAATATCTTAATTAGACACATGACCATGTACTAAGCAACAGGATGTAACACTAGAAAGAAGTATAACTATTGAAATTCATATAAATTTGGATGTAAATCATTTTAATTTACAGAATAAAAATGTTATATGTTGGTATGAAGAAAACTTTTAGATAAGGATTTTTTAAAACTTTGACAAAAAGCACTAAAAAATAATTTACCTTTGAATAAAAAGGGACTTCAACTTAAAACAAAAAACATCTGGTTGGTACCTTAACATCTACTGTCAGTCTAATCCAACAATGGGCTGTATATTTAATGCAATTATTGTCAGGTACAAACAGAGCTTGGAATTCTGCATTAAAAATTGCCCCATTGGTCTGTAGCATTCTATGTATTTAGCAAGTTCTGATTATAAAATTCACTGCAAAGATGTTTTGGGGGTGAGAGTGGTGTCAAAGGTTAAATTACTATTGATGATAATGTTTACCATTAATAACAATGTAGTTTTCAGTGTAAACTACCAAACAATAAGCAAAGATTGATGACAATGCTTTTTGCTAACTTTACATATTAAACAGACAAGTGAGGAAGATAAGCTTTATTATTTTTTTCTTTAACTTTTTGAGATCACATTTCACAGACAAATCTCTCAATTGTTTTTCCCTGACTTTGATAAATATTTACAAATTTAAAGGCTTTTGCCAGTCAGGAACAAACCTTTCTTTTTCCTGACTTTTTCCCTTTTTTCCCTGAAGTGTGGAAACCCTGTATATACATATGGACCTGGGTACCTGATATTCTAATGGATCTTGCCTGTTATTTTTTTTTTTTAAACATAGCAGACAAATATTTGTAAAATTTAATATAAAAACATTCAAATGAGATATAACAAGTTGTGACTAATAAGAATACATCAACATACTTAACTATTAAATGTCATTTTTAGTTACAGATTTGCTGCTGCTTGAATATTAATATTTTCCTTCCATGATTAACTGGTTTCCTCTCAAAAATTAAATTTTTATAAATCATTTTTTCTTTCAAGAAAAACTATACTATTCAATTTCAGCCAACAATAGTATATTATTCAACTCTACTGTTGTTAAAAAGTAATTATTAATTGAGAAGAAGCAGACTTACTACTTCAAAAATATTAACACTTAATTGAAGAGTATTCTCAGTAAAGTCAATGGTGAAGTTTTATTTGATCAGGTACCCAAATAAGTCATGGAGGCTGATAATAAAAGTAAGTTATAGTTAGTAGTATCTTTCTTTTTGATTCAGGCCTAAGCTACACATATTTTGCTTCAATGGTCTGATGCTGACACAAAGTGACACTATATACACATGAATTTAAAAATCACATGCTGTGAGGGACTGGTGTAATGTCTTCAGTACATACCATGAAGCAATCATTCAATTATAGGTTTTTTTATAAGCCCCAGTGATAAGCTTTCACACCCATTCTGTAGTGGGCTTGGTGATTATAGAGTGTTTAAACAACTTAGAAACCATAATGACCAATGATCTGTATGAATAAATTTACTTTTGAAATTGAATTTAAAGTGCAAGATACATATTCTTAAAATTTATTGAGTTACATTCAGACACTATACTTGTATAATTTATTATAAAGATTTAAATTTACAATGAAACCAAACATATATCATAGTATGGCAGATCAGGTATCCATTCTCCTTCCCTTTTTGTACCTGAGTTGATTTGCCTTTGTTTCTAACTCCTTCAATTTTGTACCAAAATGTAGTAAATTTCTGAAACAAGTCTTATTAATGTTAATAAAAATAAGAGATACAAATAAAAAGTACAACAATAGCCAGCATATGTACTTCATAGCTTATCTACTATAATATGGCCATCCCTTCTCAAGCCACTTTACCTTTCATACAAGAGTTGTTCTCCCCTGTCCTTTGTCCAATCTCCTGCAGTTTGACTAAATTTTCTGCAACTTCTTCAACTCTTACTCCATGTATGGCAACACTTGCAGACATGGTTTCCACAGACTCTGACAACTTCATCTGCTGTTGTTGTGTAGTGTCTGTCTGCTCCGTTACTGTTTCAAACTTCTGTAATTTTGTTCTTAAAGACTTTACATTTTCATCAACTGCATCAAGTCTTATTCCATGTGTAGCTATACTTGCTGATATGGTCTCCACAGACTCTGACAACTTCTGCTTCTTATGTAATGCAGAGTCTGTCTGCTCCTTTACTAACTGAACATCTCTCTCAATGGTGTCCACCCTATTCTCAACAGTGTCCATTCTAGTCTCAACAGTGTCCTGCCTATTCTCAACAGTATCAACCCTATTCTCAACAGTGTCCACCCTATTCTCAACAGTGTCCACCCTATTCTCAACAGCTTCTACACTATTCTCAACAGTGTCCATTCTAGTCTCAACAGTGTCCTGCCTATTCTCAACAGTATCCACCCTATTCTCAACAGTGTCCACCCTATTCTCAACAGTGTCCACCCTATCCTCAACAGCTTCTACACTATTCTCAACAGTGTCCTGCCGATTCTCAACAGTGTCCATCCTATTCTCAACAGTGTCCACCCTATTCTCAACAGTGTCTTGCCTATTCTCAACAGTGTCCATCCTAGTCTCAACAGCCTCCAACATTGTTGTTAGTTGTTCTTTAAGCTGTCTATATTCCTCTTTCAAAGCCTCAACAGTGTCCAATGTTCTTTCCTCCTGCATTCCCAGCTCCTGTCTGACTTCAGATACAGCTCTCTTCAAGGCAATCATTTGCAGGTCCACATTAAAGAACACATCTATCGAGTCATTATCAATCTGCAAAGAGACATGTTTACACCTGTAACTAAATGTACTTCTGGCAAAAGTTTAGCTGTTATAAGATCTATCCATGTATATAAACTGAATCAATTTAATATGTGTAATTGGCCTTTACATGGACTCTAAAAGGGTTGGGTGAGTGATGCGATTATTTGATGATATTAAAACAGTTTAAGACCATCTAAAGTGAGGCACATATTTAAAAGCACAGCATTTCATCAGGAGGAAGAATGAATGATAGTATTTACAATGTAGTGGGGAAGACAGTGACTCAGGAAGAGGAATAATAATATTTACATATATAATGGGAAAGGCAGTACATTTAATAATATACAGAAAAGACCATTAATCCTTCTGCTCTCTTTGTTATCCTTAGCCATATCCATATCATTTCAACCCATAAATTGTCTTTATTATTTTAGCCTCATCCATAGCATTCCTACCCACCCATTCTCATTGTCATTCTTAGCCTCATCCATAGCATTCCTACCCACCCATTCTCATTGTCATTCTTAGCAATACAATATATATATATATATATATATATATATATACACACACACACATACACATACACACACACAAGAGGATCCCAAAACATCCACATCAGCTGGACACAATCAAGAAATGAGCTCAAAAAACCGATTGCTAACAGAGCATGACAGACATAGGACATAAGATGCCCGTAATTATCCCATGTACCCATGTAATTCTTTGTCATTATCATTTCCAGTTGTTTAAACACTCTATAACAGAAAGCACCAGAAAACATGAGTCCCTCAAAGGGACTGATGCTCTAATGGCTGAGAAGAATTGAGAGGAATTCAAGATAAGACCATTTCTTCCTTTTAACTGCCGCAATAGCAAGATTTTCAAATCAGCTGCTGTGGTGGATATATTGGATGTCAGATTGGCACCATTTTCATTCATGACCAACAAGGTATCATCAGAAATCTTCTGGTGGAAACCCCATGTTGATATGACTTCCCATTTTGGAGGAGTAACAATAACAAGATTTTCAAAATGGGTGCCATGGTGGCTATATTGGATATCAGAATGGCACTATTCCTATATAGTACCAACTAGACATCATAAGAAGTCCAGTGCCAAAATCACAATTTCGATATGACCAGTCATCTAGGAGAAGTAGTGATAACAAGATTTTCATGATGGCCATTGTGGTGGCCATATTGAACATCAGATTAGCACCATGTTCATTTAAGACCAACTTGATCATAAAAAGTCTCTTGGTGAAAACCCCATGGCAATATAACTTTCATTCAGGAAGAGTAGCAATAATATTTTCAAGATGGCCATTGTGGTGGTCATATTGACCATCAGATTGGCACCAATTTTGTTTAGGACCAACCAGACATCAAATGAAGTCTTTTAGTGAAAACATGCTGATATGACCGTCCGTTCAGGAGGAGTCATGATACCAAGATTTTCAAGATGGACACTGTCGTGGCCACATTGAATATCTGATCTGCACCATTTTCATTTACAACCAGCTAGACATCATAAGAAATCTTCTGGTGAAATCCCAAGTCAGTTACAACTTTCAGTCCAGGAGGAGTAGCAATAACAAGATTTCCAAGATGGCCACTGTGGCAGCCCTTCTGAACATCAAATTGGTACCATTTTCATTTCCAGCCAACTATATATCATAAGAAGTCTTTCAGTGAAAACCCCATTCTGATATCAGTGGTTTTCAGTTTACTGAGAGTTTTGTTAAGTGAAAAAATACGTCTTTTTATAAGTGTTTATATGATGAGAGAAAGTGACTTTTGGTTTTATGGGGTAATATTACTGTATAACTGAAATTTGGGATTGAAATTTGTTCTGGTTTTCAGAGTAAAGAGATCTTAGTTTACTGGCAAAAAATTACTTAAAGAAGGAAAACTTAATGACCCCAAATACTTTTCACCTTGAGAGGATTCTGGTACAGTGAGGGTTCTGTTTTAGGAAGTTTCACTGTGTATCTATATATATATATATATATATATATATATATATATATATATATATATATATTAACCTTCATATACCTTGATTTCTGTTGTAGGAATCTGGAGTGACTGTGTACTTAGATGAGAATTAATCACTGGGTTGACATGTGTGTGTGTCTGTTACACACGAATGCCTAGACCAGCAACTTTGTAGCATTATTTTTGTGATGTGTGCATGATTGAGGGTGTATAGGGGTTGGTGCTTATAGACAAGGTGATGGTTGCCGTTACCTGCAGACCCAGATTTGAATCTCCGTATAAATACTATGACATTATCTACATGCCTCATTAGTTAAATTGCTTGTTTTAATTGTTTCTCAAACTTGAATTACTTTGTTAATTGATGGTGAAAAATGACATTCTACTCAGATAAAACACTAAGTGGCAAGTGTACATCCTTGCCCAAGCTTAACTTTAACATTAAGGGCATTAATGCAAGCAGTCGAGCTTGGAAGGATCTGTCTCAATAAAGCTCATAACTAACTCCAAAGATGACTTTTCTGACACATTAAATAATAAATGTAAAATCCTACATAACGCAGGAATAAGTCAATCTTTTTTTTTTAAAAGCCAATGCAATTATAAACCCTAACATTTAACAATTGTTGTTCATGGCATTTACATCTAAGACAGAATCAAGCAGATTGGAAAACATTGACTTTCCCAGCTTGAAAATCAAGAAAAAAAAATGTTGCCAAGACACAACCATTCAATAACTCCCTTTAGGGCAAACAACAGCTCTTCCAGGAAAGCTTTTTTTTTATTCATTTCAATTCTTGATGAATTTTATGCTGTCACCATTAATCACTAGCCATCATTACCTGACACACCACCCTGTAGCCAGCCTCATTTTGATGTGGAATAACTAATGAGAGGCTGTATACATACTTGGAGATGAAATACTGTATCAATAACTATATAGAAAAGTTTCTGTGAAGCTGTAGATAAAATAAACCCATGATGAATAAGAGCCCTATCGCTGACTCCATAATAAACTTCTTTTTTACCATCATAGTATGTTGTAATTTGCAATGGAATAGGTGATGTCTATGAGTAAAGAATACTTTCTATGTAATACAAATGCCTTTTATGATACTGTACAACTTTCTCTACTTTATCATCGATAACAACCCTAATTTGTTTTTTATACTTTCAAGAAATAGTCATGATGATTTTAAAGGTCATAAATTGTCATTCTTAAAAGCCCCTTCCACATCTGATACATGTAGAAATGAAACAAGTAGATGGTTAGAACAGCATTTCAAGTACACAAAGATGCCTCATTGAGTTGACACTTTATTTCTGATCAAGGAATGCTAATACAGTGAATGCTGTTTCAGTTGCAATACAAGCAGTACTAAAGCTAGTCTGTTCTATTGTACATATCAAAACATACACATACATGAAATCAATAGAGTGCAAAACCTGATGAAATTTACAAACAAAATGCATATTTCACAAGAATACTTTAAAGATAAATACATCTTTTAAGATGGAAATTAAGTAAATTGCCTGAATAATTATTCAAAAGGGGATGGGGGTATGAGCACTTATACCAGTGGCTGTGCTTATTTGGTCAAATATGATAATTTATATTGAAACATAGATCTTTTTATTAAGTAACCATGTAAATTTGTGGTTGTAGGAATCTAAAACTAGAATATTGTCTTTCTTTCCTAATAAATGTTATTACTACTTTATAAGTATTGTTGTTTACATGTATATTGCTGACATGTTATTATTTAATCAAAGTAATCAGTCCACTATACAAAACATAAGTTGTCAACTTGCTCCTTATTATCTTGATTCTGAACTTTCTTAAAATATATCTGTCCACTTTGTTATCTTTGATTCATTTTATTTTCCTTATAATTTCTACTTCTTTGATCACAATTTGAGAAGAAAATATCAATGTAAATGTTCAGGTTTGAAATTATAATAAGTTCTCTCAACAATTGCCACTATCACAAAAAATACCCCTAATGGTAAGATGTCCTCTCCACCACCAACTGTAAGAAATGTCTGTCTGGAACACTGAATATATCCATATTATATATCTATATATTATATAGCAAGTCAATCTCTGACTTACTGCACTTATTGCAGACCTGCCAACCCTAACAAGACCTTCTCTGTAGGACAGTCAATATGTTTCTTTAAGTTAGACCAATTTTCAGTAAGGTGTAACAAAATATCATTTACTGCAAGTGTTGACTTAAAAAAACAAGTTTTAAATAGTTTAGAGGTGTGATCTGAGACTGATGCAGCAAAGACAAACATGTTCAATTAAAAATGTTTAGACACTAATTACCTCCAGTTCAGTTTCAGAAACTGCATTTCCAAACTCCATGGTGCTCAGTGGCTTCTTCCCAACTCTCAACTTGATGTAATCTTTGGATTCTCTTTCAATTTCACATGGCAACAGCAATCATCTCTACCTTTATGAGATATACTCAAATCAACATGACATGATGTCCAGTAAACATTTTTGTTACCTTTCCTGTTTTTTTTTGCAAGAATCTGAATATTCCTTCTTATACTTATGTGCTGATTGTTTAAACTTTTTATGAGGTTTATTGTCCCTTTCACCTTTAATGTGCTTTGTTTTTTAGACACCATTTCTAGAAAATGCTAACAGGTTTAGCTCAACATTTTTATACTATGAATAGGGTTTGATTTTTAAAAAAAAAGATTTTCCTAGGTTTTTGTCATTGGTTATCCTGGTTATTTAAAAAAGACTTTGTATATCTTATGCATTATTACAATAACTTGTAATTCCCTTTATTTTGGTGTATGATTGATGGGTGTAATTTAGGTTATAAACTATACTGCTTGGCCTTACTTCAGATGTGCACCACTCAAGAGACTGGCTAGCTCTGCTTGTCATTTTCACTTCATGGACTTCAAAGGTAAATTGAAAAAAACAAAAAAAACATAACTTTGTTTTTACCTTTTATATATTTTATAATTCATTTATTGCACTTTCAGAAGCTGGTATTGTCTACTCCGGCAAAATTTATTTTACCTATTTTAATAACTGCACATTTTTCAAGCACATGTGAGAAGCCATTTTGATCAGCTGTCTGTTTTAGAAAGTGCATAGTTTCCAAAATTACCACATGCAAAGACATTTCAGTCACAGTACATGAAAGTAGCGTAGAAGTATGCCAACATTCCCTCCAATGTACTTGTTGCCAATGCAAGCAATGCTATGTAAGCAACAGCTTGATCATATTTTGCATAAGATATATGGGTAGTTTAAAGCATCTGAGGTACTGCTGTAAAGTTAGTCTGATTCCCTGACCAACTCCACTGAATCTGATATAAAACCCAGATCTAGATCAAACTCAGACAAGCCAGTATCCAGATTTGACAGCAATAATGGTATTTTTGTAATTTTTGCTATTATTCTGCAAGTCCATAATTTAAGGGTAATTTCAGTAAGACTTACAGTCAAATTGTAAGGGCTGGCAGGTCTGTTACTGCACCATGCTTTGTCATGTTTGCTTCCTCTATAATTTCATAATCTTTCCTTCACAAAAATGATCTCTCAAAGATCTATTACATTTGGAAAGATTGTTATACATACATACATACATACATACATACATACATACATACATACATACATACATACATACATACATACATACATACATACATACATACATACGCACATACATACATACATACAGTACAGCTCACATGATTTTTCGGAACTCCATGCTTCGCAGTGGGGAGAGAGTGGAGAGGATTAAGAAAAACTCCTCCACCATCACTCCATGCGTCCTGATGGAGTTGCCGCGGCAGGTGTGCAGAGAATAGCCCTACACACCACTCTTTCCCGCGGAGTCACATCCGATCACCACCGCGGAGTGGACGTGGTCTCGATAATATGGGCATGGTTTACTATTTATCACCCCTGCAAGTAGAGGTTGTGAGGGAGATGGGGGGGGGGGAGGTCACCGATTTATTTGCATTGTTATCCCTCTGGGGAGCAATTTGCTAACTTTTTGATACATAAAAAAAACCATAGTCATTCAGTTAATTATACATATTTCCTTGTTCTAACGAAGATAATGTATGATACATAATGTCAAATCAAATTTTAGATGAATATGCATTCATATCCTTATTTCTTTTTCAGTAAACGCAATAAAAAATATTAATGATCATATGGAAGTCAGTAATATTGTACTCTCTGCAATGAAAAGAATGATAAACATCAAACAAATTAATAACAAAGCTGCAGTCATACCTGACTGAAGTGAGACAAAATCGCACAAGTTCCAATGGTTACTCCATGCATGAGTTCTCTTTCACATATTGTATGATTTCTTCTGACATCCAATCACTTAAATAAAGCATTATTAAGATTTCACATCATTATTTTATTTTAAACTGTACTATTTTGCATTAATTACCAAAGTAGCGTGTTTTTTTATAATCACAAATGGTCGCAAAAGGTCATCCTAGATACATGTAGTTGACACGTGCAGTTTTCGAAGAGAAGTGCTCATGTGCAAACCAATAACGTAGCACAAGAGAAGCCATCAACACTGCTTGTTTTCTTTGATATTGACGTGTTAATTTCATGTGCAAACTGATAACCTAAAAGTACAACAGCAGCGCTTCTGCGGGTTTGTTTTCTTTGCCATTGATTTGACAATAAACAGTGTACTCGGGGATAAGTGATTCATACTGTACAACCACAGTCAATTCCATGGTTTGATTCTTGTAAAAGAAAAATCAGTGAAAGAAAGAAAAATTAGTAAACTAATTAATACAGCTAGTATCAAAATATTTGCATTTATCTGTTTATTTTCTTCCATTCCTTGCGTCAGTCACATTATTTGTTTCAAATGGACAACGGTTTTGCCCCGAACTACTTAAAAAGATGTAATTCGACCATTTGTTATTAACAACAAGACGTACAGCACTCGATCATTCGGCTCCCTTTCTGTAGAACTACCTTGTATCAAAATGATTTTCTGCCTTTTACAGTTTACTAACAGAAATTATAAGTAACACACCTATACAAAATCTCATAAACTGAAATCTGGAAAAGTTCATAAGAGGTAAGAAAAGTAATACTGTACTAGACATTATAGCAGAAAAAAAACGGGAATGAAAAATCAAATAATTCCCATCGGTGGGTGCAAAACTCATGACCTCGTGCTCCAATATCAAATGTGTGTGTCACACACTCTATCCATTTGGCCACAGTAACTGTAGCTGTAAAGCAATATACCATATACAGATACATGCCAAACACTATTCAAATAAATTCGTTTATATCTTGTCTCAATAAGCAACCGCTCCAAAGTCACAAAGAGAAAGCTGCATACATTAATATCTGTGTGAAAATAATTATAAGAAATAGATCAATATTATGATTGGGTTACTGACATATCATTTCCATATGATATACTATTTTCTATAATGATAAAAAAAATTGTTTTTTATATTTTCCTCTTACAAAAATGAGCAAATAATAGGAAACCTGTGGAGACCATACATGCAAAACGTCTTAAATTTGTTTGAAATTAAAATCTCTGAACATCTGAGATTTGACAATTTTTCCACATTATTATTCATTTCAGCAGTAGGTTCAGTTCAGCTTAATTATGAACAAATATCAAACTTCCGTTGTTAATGGCTGGACCATAAATGGGGTTGTTAAGTACAATGCGCAAAGTCAAATGGCTTCGTATGATAAAAACACACCTTTCCCAAGCTGAAACCGACATTTCTGTTGCATTCACATAATATACTTTTCTAATGATGCTCTTCAGCAGGTTTGTTTTCTTTGCCATTATGTTGACAATAAATAATGTACTCGGGGTTAAGTGAACTGTGTTTTTTTTTGTTGTTGTTGTTTTATTGAATGAGCATTCTGTTGAAATATACGGAATAACTCACAGGCTATTCCATTGTTTGAATCTTGTAAAAGATAAATCAGTGATGTAAAGAAGAGTTTGTGAACCAATCACAACTGTTAGTATCCACTTTTTGCATTTATCTGTTTATTGTCATCTTTTCCATGCTTCAGTCATATCACTAAGTAAAGATTATTTGTTAATGAGAGAGAGAGAGAGAGAGAGAGAGAGAGAGAGAGAGAGAGAGAGAGAGAGAGAGAGTAAGATTAGTTGTTTAAACTGGACAATGGTCTTGCTCCAATTTTTAATAAACTTCATGCTTTCAACTGAATCCCCAGATATTGCATTGTTTTAAATTATATGTGATGTTTAATTCTATTAATATTATATACAAACAAAAAAGTGTATTCCTTTGCTGAATCCTCTGTCTGATATTTTATCTACTTTCTGTGGCGATGTTTGTACTAAATACTGTTGAAACCAAACCATACAACTGTATACACGGAAAGTAATACAGATTTAAAATATTCCACCCCCACCCCTCAAAGAAAGAGATAAAATAAAAACAATTCTGTTCCTTGTGTTTCTTTTTAAGATTTTCTTTTCAATCATCTGCAGGAATTTTCTGTGTGCATGGGCATCCGCAGGAATTATCTGGGGGGGGGGGATGCCAAAATAAAAGGGATATATTTATTATTTTTTTAAAAATTGGGGTGGGGGTGGGGGTGTGGATGGGGGCAACATGCGCCCCCCCCCCCCCCCCACCGCCAGACACCCGTGAGTGTGTGTGTGTGTGAGAGAGAGTGTCACACAGTTTATCCACTTGCGGTCACAGTAACTCTAGCTGTAAAGCAATACACCACATACAGAAAGACGCTCAATAACCAAAGGCTCTAACAGTCACAAACAGGAAACTGCACACATTAAAAATAATTATAAGAATATATTTTGATTTTATATTTCGCTGTAGAAAAATGAGCAAATAATAGGATACATGTGGAGACAATACATCCATGCAAAATGCCCTAAACTTGTTCGAAATTAAAATCTCTGAACATCTCAGATTTTAGAATTTTCCACATTATTTTTCATTTTGGTAATAAGTCGAGTTCAGATTAATTATTAACAATTATCAAATTTCCGTTTTTATTGGCAGGACCATAATTGCGACTGTCAAGCACAAAGCACCAAGTCAGATGGCTTCTTGTGATAAAAACACTGTTCCAAAGCTGAAACTGTCATCATCCTTTGATGCAAACCCTTGCTAATATTTTACAACAGTGGTGATTTGTAGGTATTTATCCCTCCACCGCAGAGCTAAAGTGGAGGGATTAAGTCATCCACCGCAAAGCGTGGAGTTCCAAAAAATCACGTGAGCTGTACTGTACATACATACATACATACATACATACATACATACATACATACATACATACATACATACATACATACATACATATATGGTGAAATTTAATATTACTGAATACTTGACAAATATTTTTTATCAGCCTTAAGTATCCAATCAACACAATATCCATTAACTTTACAACACAAGGTGGTTAGAATCCCAAATGTGGCTGAATACTAATGAACATGTAAGCAACGCAACAAGAAGTTTTACTTAATACATAAGCAACCCAACTAGAAGAATCACAGAACATATAACCGACACAACTAGAAGTCTTACTGAATACATAAGCAACCCAACTAGAATCTTAATGAATACATAAGCAACCCAACTAGAAGTCTTACTGAATACATAAGCAACCCAACTAGAAGTCTTACTGAATACATAAGCAACTTAACCAAAAGTCTTACACAATACATAAGCAACCCAACTAGAAGTCTTACTGAATACATAAGCAACCCAACTAGAAGTCTTACTGAATACATATTAAGCAACCCAACTAGAAGTCTTACTGAATACATAAGCAACCCAACTAGAGGTCTTACTGAATACATATTAAGCAACCCAACTAGAAGTCTTACTGAATACATATTAAGCAACCCAACTAGAAGTCTTACTGAATACATAAGCAACCCAACTAGAAGTCTTACTGAATACATAAGCAACCCAACTAGAGGTCTTACTGAATACATATTAAGCAACCCAACTAGAAGTCTTACTGAATACATAAGCAACCCAACTAGAGGTCTTACTGAATACATATTAAGCAACCCAACTAGAGGTCTTACTGAATACATATTAAGCAACCCAACTAGAAGTCTTACTGAATACATATTAAGCAACCCAACTAGAAGTCTTACTGAATACATATTAAGCAACCCAACTAGAAATCTTACTGAATACATATTAAGCAACCCAACTAGAAGTCTTACAGAATACATAAGCAACCCAACTAGAGGTCTTACTGAATACATATTAAGCAACCCAACTAGAAGTCTTACTGAATACATATTAAGCAACCCAACTAGAAGTCTTACTGAGTACATATTAAGCAACCCAACTAGAAATCTTACTGAATACATATTAAGCAACCCAACTAGAAGTCTTACAGAATACATAAGCAACCCAACTAGAGGTCTTACTGAATACATATTAAGCAACCCAACTAGAAGTCTTACATAATACATTAGCAACCCAACTAGAAGTCTTACTGAATACATATTAAGCAACCCAACTAGAAGTCTTACATAATACATTAGCAACCCAACTAGAAGTCTTACTGAATACATATTAAGCACCCCAACTAGAAGTCTTACATAATACATTAGCAACCCAACTAGAAGTCTTACTGAATACATATTAAGCAACCCAACTAGAAGTCTTACATAATACATTAGCAACCCAACTAGAGGTCTTACTGAATACATATTAAGCAACCCAACTAGAAGTCTTACATAATACATTAGCAACCCAACTAGAAGTCTTACTGAATACATATTAAGCAACCCAACTAGAAGTCTTACATAATACATTAGCAACCCAACTAGAGGTCTTACTAAATACATAAGCAACCTAACCAAAAGTCTTACATAATACATTAGCAACCCAACTAGAAGTCTTACTGAATACATATTAAGCAACCCAACTAGAAGTCTTACAGAATACATAAGCAACCCAACTAGAGGTCTTACTAAATACATAAGCAACCTAACCAAAAGTCTTACAGAATACATAAGTAACCCAACCAAAAGTCTTATAGAATATATAAGTGACCCAACATGGAAATAAAATTCCAGTAACATCAAATTCTTAACTTTTGAAAAGGATCTTATATTTTTTTTCTTCATATTTATAACAGTAAATGAAGGTCTACAATGAAATGAGTTTGCCTCATAATTCAAGAACTTTTCAAGTATTGAGCATTTCCAAGCACTTTTCCAGTCATATCTGGAGCTGACCTAAAATTCAAGCACTTTTCAAGGTGACCACCAAAATTCATGCACTTTTCAAGTACTGAGCATTTTCAAGTACTTTTCCAGTACTTTTTGGAGCCAACTTTAAATTGAAGCACTTTTCAAGGCAATCACCAAAATTCATAGATTTTTCAATCTATCCACCAAAACTCAAACATTTTTCAAGGTAACCACCAAAATTAAGACCTTTTCAAGGAAACAAAATTCAAAAAACTTTTCAAGATAACCACCAAAATGCAAACATTTTTCAAGGTAACCATCAAACTTCAAGCACTTTGAAGACTGTGCGAACCCTGCTTCATATAAAGTCTTCTGGTGAAAAGCCCATGCTGATATGACTTTCCATAAGGAGAAACAACGATAAAAAAATTTTCTACATGGCTACAATGGTAGTCATATCGGATGTCAGATCAGCACCATTTTCATTTAGTTCCAATTAGACATCATAAGAATTCTGGTGAAAACCCCACATCAATATGTCTATCCATCCAGAAGGAGTGACAATTACATGTACAAGATTTTCAAGATGGGCACATAGTGGCCATATCAGAGGTAAGGTTGGCAAAGTTTATCATTCAGAACCAACTAGACTTCAAATGAAGTCTTCTGGTAAAACCCCATATCATTAGGTTTTTCTGTTCAGGAGTCCTGATAACAAGATTTTCAATATGACTGCTATGGTGGATATACTGGAGGTCAAATTGACACCATTTTCATTTAGGACCAACTACACATCATAAGAAGTCTTTCAGTGAAAACACCAGGTTGATATGACTATTTGTTCAGGTGGAGTAGCAATAAAAAGATTGTCATACTGGATATCCAAGTGGTACCATTTTCATTTAGAAACAACTAGACCTTTGGATAAATGTGTCTGTAAAGTTTCAAGACAATCCTTCAAGTAGTTTAGGAGGAGTAGCAATAACAAACTTATGCTAACAGTTGGATGGACAGACAAGGGACAAAAGGCCATCCCATGATCTCTTCTGGTCTGTGACCATTAGAACTTCAAAAAAATGCATAAAAAATTACAACTGACATAATGGTCTGAAAATCTAATCAGGTCATCTACTCATGACAATGATAAAATGTGCACAATTTCATGGTTCTAAGTGAAATATTTTGTGCTCTTGTGCTAAAATGTATTTGTGACAGACATGATGACTTATGGACATATGGACAGACAAAAGGATAACAGTATGTTCCCTTCTGCTATCACAATGGAAGCATAACAAAAATCAAACATACCTGACACACGTAAATTTGAAAAAATCTAAAACTTGTATACCTTACTGGTATTAAACCTTCAATACAGACTATTTACTGAAGTGAGCAATTAAAAAATAAATACTCATGTTCCATACCCTATTTATCTCATCCACAGCCTGTTTACATTCCTCCAGTGATATGAGATGAGATGGGTCTTCTAACAAATGAATTATATCCTGTATGAAACTTTTCCTGTCACTATCTGAGAGTCTCATGTCCCCAGAATGCATCACTCTGTTCCTTATGGTGGACACCTGAAAGTTATCAAAGCAACAATTCAGATATATGGATAACACAATAGATATAATTATATTTTAGCATATTCAGTTGAAGGCACACAGCTGTAAATCTCTGTACTATAAATACATTTCAATAATGACTCATTTTGGGGGCATGGAACACAATCCCTATGAGGATACGGGGAATATAACATACTAGACTCAATAAACTATATTCAGTCATATATATTGTCCTGTTCATATATAATAGTATTAATTATTTGTCAACAATGTAAGAATAGTTATATACTTATATAGTTATATACTTACAATAAAATCTTTTTATAGTGTTTCTTCTTATACACTTTAATTCCTTTTAATGCTCACCACAAAGAGCCCAAGGTACTATATTCATTAATAGAACAAAACAATGTCCATATAATATACTTGTAAATAACATTTCTACTCATACCATCTCTGCTTATAAGTATCACTAGATTTTAATGTTCTAATCATACTGTCTCTGCTTATAAATGCCACTGGAGTTAATATTCTAATCATACTGATTCTGCTTACAAATATCATTGGATTTAATGTTCTAATCATACTGTCTCAGCTTATCAATATCATTGGATTTAATGTTCTAATCATATTGTCAGACAACTTATCAATATCATTGGATTCAATGTTCTATTCATAATGACTCAGCTTATAAATATCATTAGATTTAATATTCTAATCATGCCCTCTCAGTTTATAAATATCATTTTATGTCACAGGTCAAAGAAAAGTCATCTAGAGATGATACACACCCTCCCCCTGGTCACCCGCTTATGTAAAGACTCCAGCTGACAGTACCCTATGGTCGAGTACTCTACATTTAGTATGGTACTTATGTTAATAGCTTACGTATATTTTGTGTGTGAGTATGTAGGAAAAAAACACAAGATATTCTCTACACTTTTTTTTTTATATACAGACAAAGCTATTAACTAAATGATGGCCCAACACCAAGTGAACATAAAGGTGGGAGAGTATAAAATAAATGATGTACATCACAAGCATTCTGTTACTATAATTGGACTCTAATTAGACTGACCCTAGGTCTTACTAGCTTTAAAGCTGTCAACCTTTATCTGTGTCTCAAACTCCAATTACACATAACTGATACTACATCTCCCCCTTTGAGAACAATAAATCTGTGACCTGAAGAAATCTGAATATGCTATATGTATATAGTTGTCGGTCTATTCTTGATATTAACAGTTCTATCAGTCCTAAAGAAATGTAATAAAACATTTTAGCTTATACAATACACTTTACAAGTCTAACCTGTTTGGTGGAATAACAAGTCGATTTGATCTTGTCCAATAACTATGATTTGAACTTGTCTTTGGTGTTTCTGAAGAATTATTTCCATTTTCTACAGATTGTTTTTCATGTCTACTTATTGTAGAGTGAGTCATCACCGCTCTCAGTGTTGTTGTTCAAACCATCCTTGGCTTCATCATTTAACCATTGCAAGGTTTTATTTTCCTGCACTCTTGTAGACCTACTTGAAGGTAGCTGATTTAAATGTCTGTTTCTACGCAGATCACCCTCAGGGGTATGCACAATGTATGATCGTGGAGACAATGCCTTTGACAGAACCACACCTGTCTTTTGCATATCCCTAACAAAAACGTTATCACCTGGATCTAATTTGGGCATTTCGAGTGCACGGAAACAATTATCAAAATGTCTCTTCTGATTTTCCTTTGAGTGCTTCTCAAAATTTCGAACCCTTTCTAAATATGGCCAACCTGGAGTTAGGTTTGAGCTTGGGCTTGGTACAGTAGTCCTTAATTTACGATCCATTAAGAGTTCAGCTGGGCTGTAACCAGTATGTAGCGATGTAGCACGATAGTGTAACAGAGCCAGATAGGGATCTTCTGATTTTTGTAACATCTTCTTTATTATTTGTACACACCTCTCTGCCTCCCCATTCCTCTGGGGGTATCTTGGGCAACTAGTTTTATGCTCAAACCCATAGGTTTTTGCAAAGATTGCAAATGCATCAGAAGTAAATTGAGGTCAATTATCTGATATAAAAATCTCAGGAATCCCATGTCTTGCAAAAATAGACTTGAGGTGATTGATTACAGCTGCAGAGCTTGTAGCAGACAGCTTTTGTAGCTCAATAAACCTCGAAAAATAATCTACAACAAGCAAATATTGCTGACCTTTTAAGTCAAACAAATCAGTACCAAGTTTTTGCCACGGCCTATCCGGAATTTCGGCTGGTATTTATGGCTCTGCACG
Organism: Margaritifera margaritifera; assembly: GCA_029931535.1. Lineage (NCBI taxonomy): Eukaryota > Metazoa > Mollusca > Bivalvia > Unionida > Margaritiferidae > Margaritifera > Margaritifera margaritifera. The sequence goes on along the minus strand of JAQPZY010001610.1, from coordinate 4,211,278 downwards.
ATCAAGACTATGCATTGCGCAAGTTTCACAACCTTTGACCTTAGCTTCAAGCTGTTTTGACAGTCCCACCCACCAAACTGATGACATGGCCAACTCTCAACACTTTGAAATTCCTTGGTGACCAACATGTAGTCAATCAAGTATTTCAGACTGCATCATTGATGGAATAACCAATCGACAACCCTTCATCAACAGTCCATCTTGAACTGTAAAATCACCACATAATGGCCAGTATGGTTGCAGATTCTTTTTCAGCTGAAACTTGTGAGGCCAACATTCATTTACATAAACCATAATTTTGCTGCAAATAGCATCTCTAATCTGAGCTTGTCTAATCTCATGTAATCTTTTATTTGAGGCAGGGAGATCGGACAGAACCTGATCAACAAATGCCCTAGTTTCATTTTCTAATTCAGTGTCTCCTTGTACACCATGAGAGGTTGGAGCACATGAAAGTGCATCAGCAGTTACAAGACTTTTTCCCAGGAACATGGGATATTGTAAAGCAATACCGCATTAACCTCATTCTAAATCTTTGGATTCTGGGAGATAAATCCTCCAGATTTTTTTAACTCAACAAAGGAACGAGGGGTTTGTGGTCAGTTTCTTTGTGAAACCTAAGACCTAGCAAATACAGAGAAAATGTTTCACATGCCCAAGTGACAGTCAAAGCTTCTTTCTCGATTTGGGCATATCTTTGCTCTGTGACAGACAACAACCTTGAAGCATACATAACTGGCCTCAATGTTTCATTTAGCTGTTTTTGTAACAATACAGCCCCTAGGCCAAATGAGGATTCATCAGTTGACAAGACTGCCTGGTAGTTGGGATTGTATAGGGCTAACACTGGTGCAGAGCTAAGCTCTGACTTTACATCATGAAAAGCTTTCTCATGAGAAGGACCCCAGACCCACTCGGTGTTTTTACTGAGTAAATCTCGCAGCGGTTTTGTTTTTTCTGCTATGTTTGACGAGAATTTGCTTAGTTGGTTAACCATGCCCAGAAATCGTCTAACTTCTGTGACATTTTTGGGTGGTTCCATTTCAATGACCACGCGCTTTTTTTCTGGATCGGCCCTAATTCCCGTGGAATCAATAATGTGCCCTACGAACTTCACCGAGTCTCTGGAAAACTCACATTTTTCATTGAGTGTAATTCCTGCCTTTTCAATTACACCCAAAACAATTTTCAACCATTCATCATGCTCTGATTGATCACACCCAAATACTAGAACATCATCCATTTGACATACTACCCCCGAAATTCCCTCAAGAGTTTGGGACATATGTTTCTGGAAAAATTCAGGTGCTGATGAAATTCCAAATGGTAGTCTGTTAAAAGTAAAAATGACCTAAGGGCGTGATGAAAGTAGTAAAATCACAAGACTCAGGTGAAAGCATAATTTGCCAAAGCCCGGAGTTGGCATCTAGTTTGCTGAAAACTTTTGCACCAGCTAATTGAGCCAAAGCTTGATCTACACTCAGTATTGGGTGATTTTTGCACATTACCGATTCATTTAGTTTGGTGAAATCTACGCAAATACGAACATCGCCATTACCTTTTGGCACCATGACCACACCTGCACACCACTCCGTTGGGTGATCCACACAAGAAATGACGGCTAACTTCTCCATTCTTTGTAATTCTGATTTCACTTTATCCATTAACGGAATAGGCACCTTCCTAGGTACACTGAGTGCAAACGGAACTGCAACAGGTTTAAGTCTTATCTTGTACTCCCATTCAGTTTTCCCCAATCCACTGAAAACTTTAGGGTACATTCTTCTGTATTTGTAGTCTGTATTGGTGATCTCATCAACCCTAATGACGATTCCTAGCTCCTCTATTGCTGGTCTTCCCAACAGCGATTGCTTGAGACCTTTGATTACATATACGTCCTGTACTGTACTTCTCTTGCTCACTTTTAAGTGACACCTTAATTTTCCATGGACACTGAGCCTTTTCTGTCCTGGTCCAAAAAGATTTTGTCAGCTTTGATGAGTTTAACTCTGCAGTTTTCTGTATAAATCCTCTGAAATTACAGTAACATCTGCACATGTGTCAATTTTCATAGCACATTCCTGTCCCTGAACTATGACATTTGCTATCCAGGGTTTCGCTCCAGAATCAATTCCGCCAAGAAATCCATAAGATTCAGGATTATCAGGGTTCTCTACCTCTGAAACATTTTTCTTAGTTCTGCACATCAATGCGAAGTGTCCCATCTTTGAACATTTATTGCTTGTTCCTTTCTTGCAGGACATTTGTCTCTGCTATGAGGATTTTTCCCACATCTGTCACATCTCCGCACGCTTTCAGCACTGTAGTTCAATTTGCTATTTCTCCATAGTTGACTGAAACTGTGTTTATTTGAAACAACATTGTTCCTCTTTTGTGGAATGGAACTGACTTGGTATGGTACCTTCTTTTTTGAATTTATTCCATCAGCATTCAAATGGGAATTTATGTGCATCCCTCCCTGGATTAGAGGTTGCTGTATCTTCATGGCCTCACTCTGTCTAGATAAATTGATTGCTTTTTCTAAGGTAAGTTTGCTATCAAGTTGGAGTTTTTCTCCAAATGCATGTCTCTCAGTCCAACAACAATTCTGTCTCGAATCAATTCATCTTTAAGAACTCCAAAATTGCAGTATTCTGCTTGACACTGTAATGATGTAACAAATGTATCGACGGATTCATCTTCCTCTTGTTGTTGCTGGTTAAATTTAGCTCTTTCGAAAATAACATTTCTTTTCATGATGAAATACCCTTCAAATGACTCTCTGACAATTTTATATTTCTTTTTGTCATCACCACTTAAGCCAAACGAAGAAAATATGTCATCCGCCTGAGGCCCCATAGTATAGATCAGAGTATTCACTTGCATTCTTCTTCCTTGTCATTTAATCCAGAAGCAAGTCTAAAGCACTCAAATCTCTTAATCCACTTTGACCAAGACTCTGGGTTAGAAAACTTAAATTTTTCTGGACTTGGAACTTGGAATGTCGCCATTGCTGGAAACTGTTTGGTAAATTAAATCTGAACTGTAACATTCCTTTAGTGAAAATGATTCTCAGTTCGATTATATCCAACTAGTGCTGATAATCCACTGTATCCTAGGCATATCCCACTTCTGACACCATGTTGTGTGAGTATGTAGGAACAAACACAAGATATTCTCTGCAGTACTTTTCTTATATACAGACAAAGCTATTAACTAAATGAAGGCCCAACACCAAGTGAACATAAAGGTGGGAGAGTATAAAATAAATGATGTACATCACAATCATTCTGTTACTAATTGGACTCTAATTAGACTGACCCTAGGTCTTACTAGCTTTAAAGCTGTCCACCTTTATCTGTGTCTCAAACTCCAATTACACATGGCTGTGCCTCATTAACTGATACTACAGTATACACTGCCTATGACCTAATACTTTCAATTTTATACTACTTATACTACACTTTGTCTCTATGGATGGTAACATTAAAAATACTGAATGTGGACAATTCAAAGTACCACAAGGCATATATCTATACAACTTGCTTGAAGTGTACCAAGTTTGGTTGAAATAACTTTAACAGTTTGAGAGTTATGCTCTGTAAACAAAACTGTTTATGGAATGACAGACAGAAGGATTATGGACAGACAGACAGACAAACCAACAGATATATTCTCTCCCCATCTTACATACATGGAGGGGGGGGGGGGGGGGGGGTAAAAATAGGATGACACTAAACCATGCTGTCATGGGCATTAAAACAACAGATTTTTGAGATCTTTATAATTGCAAAGACTTTCTTCTGTTTATGATACAGATTATTAAACTCACTAACTTCCTGATAGGATATAGGGTTGCGTCAAGTTTTTCATATTTTAGTGCAACCCAGTCTCCCCCCCAAAAAAACCCTCAGTGCCTCCAAAAATATATTTTTCAGGCTTTTTTCATGTTACTTTTTTCTTTTCTTTTGGTATAGTTCTCAAAAACTGAATATATTTTGGGTAGGGGGTTCAAATGGTAAAAAAAAAAGGACATCGCCAAACCATGTAATCATATATGTCAAATTAAAGGTCTTTAGCATGGAATGAATTTGAATCTTTGACAATGTACAAAAAATGAAAGGCAGGAATATAAAAGATCAAAAGAATTTGTTACAGTGCTATATAGAGCTGCTATGAAAAAAGGATTTTTTTTTTTGAAACCAAACAATGTATATGGCATAATTGCTGATTGCTGGAAGGTACATCATAATAATGAATTTTGGGTTCTGACCCATTTGTGACTGTCTAGGGGTAGGGTGGGGATAAGGGAGAGGGGGTTGGCGGTGGGTGGGGAGAGTAGAGTGCGGATTAGCTATAGCAAGCCATCAAAGTAGCACTACTTCAAACTTCTTTCAATCTGAATTAGACAGCACTTATAAAAAAGCAGGTATGTTGCCATGGCATGCACTTGATATGCCTTTAGTTTTATTAAACAAGTTTAGCATGTCTCTGATTTGGGCTACCCACATTATTACCTGAAATGAATTTACTAAACTGTTGTGACTTTTGTATGCATTTCAAGTATTATAATAATAATAATAGTAAGTATGATAATAATAATAATAATAATAATAATAATAATAATAATAATAATAATAATAATAAGCATACTATCAAAGTATAATAATAAAAATAATAATAATAATAATAATTGTAATAATAATAATAACAATAAATAATAATAATAACAACAACAAAATAATAATAATAATAATAATAATAATGTCATAACAATAATAATGTCATAACAATAATAACATCATTTATGTAAAGGATTAACACACTTGCTTCTTTTTGGTTGTATTTTATGTCCAAAGCAAAAATGAGAGGCACAGACTTCTAGAGCTATTTGTCCTCTTAGAAATTACTTTATAACAAAGTAATTGCCTCAAAAGTTCTTAAAATTAATATAATATTACATTCATCAGTTATAATATTATTACAAGTACATTCTTTGGTTCCCAAAATGAAACATTATATCTGACTTTGTTATTATACTCTCTTTGGTTAGCCCTTCAATCTTATGATTCTCCATTGTTATATCTGACTTTTATTGTATTGTATTAGGCTGGCCATTCAATCTTATGATTCTCCATTGTTATATCGGACTTTGACTGTATTGTATTAGACTGGCCATTCAATCTTATGATTCTCCATTACTATTTCTGAGTTTGACTATTACATGAGGCTAGCCATTCAATACAAAGAGTGATGGACAATAACTTTACATATACAAAGTCTTTCACAAATTCAGTCTTGAAAACGGGGGAATGGATGACACAAGTAATCATTAGGAAGCATATAATTCAAAATAATGAGTGATGATGATAAATGTCAGACAGATAGCCATATACCTTATGTGTCAGTGTAAGGCCTGTTAGGGATAGTTTCCCATGGAAGTATTTACAATTAGCCATAAGGGTGAGTAGGGCTTGGGAATCACTCATGGATGGTCCAGTGTTGGCTGGCGGCTGACCTCGAGGCATGTACAGCTTTGCACATTCCCAGGGAACAAATGGCCAGGCAGTCACATCACAGTTCTCCCAGTAGATTTTATTGGATGTAGGGTTGGTGTGGAAAGTCATTAGTTCAGTCAACCAGACATCACAGAGACTAGATGGGCAGGGAGATCGAAACTTCCAGATGTATGTATTTCTGTTCTGTTTCATATCCTTGGACTTGCAACTGGAACATTGAGATTTTGGTACAACTGAGCCTCCATACAGATTCTGCAACAGGGACTGGTGCAAAGCATCCACCTCCCCCTGTATAAAGGAATGGAGTCCATCCTTTAGATAGTACAAAGCCAAGCCAACTCTAAGCCAGTTCTTGTACTCAGCATCCTTGACCTTCGTTTCAGCACCTGTAGGAGGCATCTCAACCTCTGTATTAGTCAGCTGGGTTTAGTACTCTTCTTATCAACCATTATTACCTGAGATAGAAAACCAAACTTCATTGATAGTTTTGCTTGCATCAGACTTACTTGCTCAGACAGCTGTATTTCATGTAAATTGTTTGCATGGTCACCATACCACATTAATTTTCCAAGATAAAACATTAGTTAACATGTTCACAGTATATATATATATATATATATATATATATATATATATAACAAAAGAAAGACAAAAGGCTAATATGCCAACCTTTAAATGTTATTGTGTGTCCCCACAACTTTCGAAGAAAATACAATACAGGGACCATATAAATATATATATATTGACAAAGGCCCTTGTGATCTGATCCAATCATGAACTGATACAATCAAGAGAATGATCTTGTTTAACTGCAAATGTAGCTAATAATTATAGTTATCCTATGGTAACCATCAGTAAGAAGTTGTGTCCGAAGTCAAATATTAAATGTACCAAAATTTCAATTACAATCAGATTTTCTAATATTTTCTGACCAAAGTTCATATAATACACCCAAAACAGGAAGACATACATGTGTGTCATGGAGCTTTTTCTTGTTTTTATTATTGTTTTTGTTTCTGTAAAATCTGTCATGAGAGACTAGCCTATTACTAACAGAAAGAGAGGCAGGTGATCTATCATTAAACATCATTACATTATTCATCACAGCTGATCCATACATAAGAAAAGTATTTTAGGACAGGTGGGTTTCCAAGACAGTGGTCTTGTAAGTAAAGGTTGCTTTATTATTATTATTATTACTCTCATGACCCATGCAATTTTGTTTAAAGCTGTTCCATTTAAATATACATGGTACCCTGGGAAGTCAGTTTTTAAAATAAATATATGCCAGGGTCCTCTGCTCCAAGATTTCATATGAAAATAATCAACATTTCTAAAGTGCATCTATGGGTGACTATTCCAAATTGAAAGTGCCTTCCCTGGATCCCAAATATGTTTTATTGGAACAGCCCTTAGATGTTCTACATGTCTCAAACACATTTTATCAAATGGTATTTAAATTTGAGAAATAGTAAAATCACTGTATTTGCCGTAAAACAAATACACTCAAACTGTTAAAGATGGTGAATTTGCATCATTTGTACAAGTCTGAAAACCTTAATGCCAGGATGCTTCCTGTCATATTTGCCCAATATCTGTTGAGTGCTTTTAGGAAATTATTTATTATTTTAACCAACAGTGGCCATATCTGAAAGCAGATCAATATCATTTGCGCAAACTTTAAAGCCATTTATCCCAGGATACACAGTGCTAAATTTGGTTTAAATCTGTCCAGAGGCTTTCTAGAGGTTAAAAAAAGCAATTATTGATAGATGCACAATGGATGCAGGGGCCTTGCGATCAAATGAGCCTAAAATTAATATGTGTAAGACACTGTACTAGCCATAAAAAATGATAAAAATTAATTAATTCTGTATGGACAGCAAACAAAATTACAAGAACCAGTCAATAGACAGCACCCTTCCACTTAAGTACTTTGATCATTTTCTGTCATAAGCTGGTCTGACCACCCAATAGGTGCTTCCTCCTAATGCAACACCCAGCCTTTAAAGAAATAAATAAGATAAATAAGGAAGTAATTTTTTTTTAAATTAGTGATTCTAACTCAAAGAATAACAATGTCCTTTCACTTTGGACAGAGCACTAAAACTTGAATGTAAATATTCTGCCTTTGTATTTGTGTTCATCATACTTGTGAATTATGTCTTTGTAGTTTTGTCCAGGGTACATTTGAATTATGTCCTTACTATTCATTACTTCCTTGCAAAGTTTGCTTCACTAGTTGATTACTCTATTTGAGAACCAGTTTACTCTCAAGACTAATTTATTACTTAAGTTTCATTACTGGCATGTCAGGTTATATGCCCCTTAGTTATTGTATACCAAGTGTCATAAATAACTTGTATTACTTATGTTCTATATTTCTTTCAATATCAGTGACAAATGGAAGACTTAGAAGTGATCACTTTCAACAGTAAAACATCACTTATCTGGATCCATTGGGATACACAAGTTGTTTAGATAATTATTTATCTGGATAACTTATAAATTTACACAGAATGATCTAGACATTCACTCAAAGGACATTGCAATGGCCAATACAATTGAAAAGTCCAGAAAAACAGTGTCCATATAATGGACATTTTACTGTAGTGATCTTATTGAAAAATGCAAACCACTCATTGCCCAGGAAAATATTGACTACAGTCAGTCTGTGAAAAACATTGATTTTCTCAGACCAAAAGCTGAAACTTAGGGAATGGTTTATGTAATTATATATCCCACCTCTCCCACACTCCACCAATATACAATGATGGAGGTAAGTCAATAGTCAAAGGAACGGCATAACCAGTGTTCAAAGAATTTGTTTTTGGGACATAGGCATTTAAAATATTATTTGCCTCTACTTGAAATTCCACTTGCTATTTTTTGACATAATGTTGAAATTACTATACTTTTAAACAAAAATTAAAAATGCCCTAAACTTCACTCATTTTGTGTCATTTTTTGCCTCACAAAATAGCGTACTTTCAAAATAAATTGTTTGTGATCTTGTCTATTAAACTTTGGACTTGATTTTATTTCATTAAAAGTAATGTTTTCTCCAGGTTCGGATGTAAACCAGTACTCAGTACCAAAACAGTTTACGCTTTGTATGGTTTTAAAAAAATATTCATTTATGTCTCAATTTGTTCACTCAAAGTCATATTTTTCTCCAGGGTCTTATGCCAACCAAAGTCTAACTGCTCTATCAATGTCCACCTAACTGCTTGGATCAGAAGAGTTTATGTTAATAAGCATTTGAATCTTGTCCTGCCTTAAACAGTTTCTCTTTGTACTTTTGATACTGCTCATGAGACTGAATCCTTGTTCCCATTCTAACTTACACAATCTCCAACAATTTTACAATTTCTGAATGTTCAGGTGTGTAATTCTTAATAATTGTAGCATACACTTTGCCACCGAGATTCCAAACTGTTATTGTGTCTTTAACTTTGTCTTCAGGTCAATGTACTACTGTCTATGTAGTTTCATCATCATATGTATGGAAGACTATTTGGGGAACTTGGAATATTTTCATTTTCTGAATGCTGCAAAGATCTTCATATATTGCTTGATCAAAGTTGAAATTTCAAGTTGGAGAACCGTGGGTCATTTTTTATTATTTAAATCAGTAAAAACAACAGCTTCAAGTTTTGTAATTAGTTCATGTTAAATTACAATGGATGGGTTTACAACTACAACACCCACTCACTATATCAATGGAATCATCTGCTGCGCAACACTTTGAACTAAATGGAATAAAATGTACAAGCAGCTATAACTGTTTCTTTTAAGGTAAAAAATCATGGTCTTGGATGCTTTTATAAGCTACTAATCCTAACTGTCAAACAAAAGGATTGGAATCACTTGATTTATTTAACCAGTGATGCATTACTCTGCAAGAGTGAGCAAGGGACTCATCATTATACATGAAGAAAAAGAATACCAAAATAACAGTGCTAATTATAAGTAACCAATAAAATGCTGAGAAAAGGAATAGTATTGTTCCCCATTTAAAATATCATGTGCTTCACTTTTAACACAAAGTTTATAGCTTTTAATACAAGTAGGCAGATGATCTTCATAAGGTTGAAGGAACTACAAATGGAACCCAAGCAGTTTTCTAAATATTAATAATTTACCAGCATCTTTCAATAACTTCAAAATAAAAATGCCACATTTGCTCAGCACACTCAAGGTTTCTCTGGCAAATTAGATTACTTTTTTTGACAAGCCTGACAGGCAACTCAATTAGAATATTGGCAGGGCCCAATCAAGTGAAACAGTGTGAGTACAGAATATGGGAGGGGCCCAATCAAGTGAAATAGTGTGAGTACAGAATATGGGAGGGGCCCAATCAAGTGAAACAGTGTGAGTACAGAATATGGGAGGGGCCCAATCAAGTGAAACAGTGTGAGTACAGAATATGGGAGGGGCCCAATAAAGTGAAACAGTGTGAGTACAGAATATGGGAGGGGCCTAATCAAGTGAAACAGTGTGAGTACAATGCTTGCTCAACATATCTACCATAATACATGAATATAGTAAGTTTCACAGCAATCCAATAAAAACTGCAAGAGCTGCTGTATTCACAAGGTTCTAACATAATACTGCATCCAGCTCTAAGTCAAAAAGAACAATAACTCTTACAAAAATCAAGGAGCACAAATATTTGTCAATATGTGTGTCTTTAAATGATGACCATAACATGCACCAAATTTCACGCCAATCTATAAACAAGAGTTCCTCAAGGGACTGGTGCTATATTGACTGAAATGAATATCCAGGAATTCAAGACAAGACCATTTATTCCTTATAACTGCTGAGTGTTAAAACCCTCTCTGATATTCGCCAGCAATAATAAGAGTTATAAATTAGCTGTCGTAGATGTCAGACTGGTACTATTTTTATTTAGGACTAACAAGACATCATTTAGGACCAATAAGACATTATAAAAAGTCTTCTAGTGGAAACTCCATGTGTTCCATTTTGGGGAAGTAAATAACAAGATTTTCAAGAAGGCTACTGTGGTGGCCATATTGGCTATCAACTGCCACTAGGGCAAGCAATTTAATTTTGTTCAGTTTCAAAAAATTCACCCAAAATTGATAAAGTCCAAAGAATTTACATTCAGTTTGGAATTGCCCACTTAAACAGTGTCAGTTGCAAAGGTTTGGAATTGCCCCCTTAAACAGTGTCAGTTGCAAAGGTTTGGAATTGCCCCCTTAAACAGTGTCAGTTGCAAAGGTTTGGAATTGCCCCCTTAAACAGTGTCAGTTGCAAAAGTTTGGAATTGCCCCCTTAAACAGTGTCAGTTGCAAAGGTTTGGAATTGCCCCCTTAAACAGTGTCAGTTGCAAAGTTGACACTACTCATCCATAATATTAGTGACCGTTACAATTTGAATAGATGACTATGGTGTGAAGACATCTGTGACCATAACAGTTTGAATAGATGATTATGGTGTGAAGACATCTGTGACAATTACAATTTGAATAGATGATTATGGTGTGAAGAATTCTGTGAAAATTACAATTTGAAATAGATGATTATGGTGTGAAGACATCTGTGACCATTACAATTTGAATAGATGATTATGGTGTGAAGACATCTGTGACCATTACAATTTGAATAGATGATTATGGTGTGAAGACATCTGTGACCATTACAATTTGAATAGATGATTATGGTGTGAAGACATCTGTGACCATTACAATTTGAATAGATGATTATGGTGTGAAGACATCTGTGACCATTACAATTTGAATAGATGAATATGGTGTGAAGACATCTGTGACCATTACAGTTTGAATAGATGACTATGGTGTGAAGACATCTGTGACCATTACAGTTTGAACAGATGATTATGATGTGAAGACATCTGTGACCATTACAATTTGAATAGATGATTATGGTGTGAAGACATCTGTGACCATTACAATTTGAATAGATGATTATGGTGTGAAGACATCTGTGACCATTACAATTTGAATAGATGACTATGGCGTGAAGACATATGTGACCATTACAGTTTGAATTGATGACTATGGTGTGAAGACATCTGTGTATATGCTCTCATGTACATTTATAGGGGTTGTTTGAAAATATATTTAACATGTTTTGAACTTTCATCTTTTAGTCATTATTTTGAAACGAAAAGAAAAATTACTTGTTCTATTAGCAGTTGATTAAATATTTGTACCTATTCATAATGACAATGATGTAATATAGGCACTCCTATCAGTTTTAATTAATTACAATGTATATTTTCTACTGTGCTCAATTCAAGTCATATGTCCCAATCACTCTTCTGCACACCACCCACACCTCCGATGTAGTAAATTCACCTAACTTTCAACCATATTTATAGGCTGGTGATATAAATATTAGCGCTTTAAGAAGCGGTAGGATTATGATGACACAATTTGTTGCAATAAACAACATTTTGACATTTTGTAAACCATTTTTCCCTATCGGGCCACATAGCAAGTCCGTTTCAGTTTCAGGTGTTTATCATTGTTGTCAGGATGGTAAGGGGAAATAACTTCATAGAGACGAGTCTAGACTGGTAACTTGCACTTGTTTTCACTAAAGCATCCCCAATCTGCCATTTTAGTAAAATGAATCTTTTGAGAGCTTATCGTATTTGCAATTGAAAAAAATAGAGACAATGGTTTATTTGTGGAATTTCAGTCCTTTTACAGACTTGATTTTGGAACCCTCATTACTGAAATTAGCACCAAATTCTTTAGGTGTGGAATTAAAAACACATGTTTGAAACACATGTAGATCAAACAAGAATCCATCGAAGGGAGTGATGCTTTACTGGGCGGAAAGAATTTACCGAAATTCAAGTTAAGACCATTTCTTCCTTGAAACTCTCGTGTGTTGAAACCATTGCTGGTATTCTTCAGCGATAAAAAGACTTTCAAATCAGCTGCTTTGGTGCACATATTGGATGTCAGCTTGGCAAAATTTTCATTTTGGACAAAGTAGACATCATTATAAGTCTTTTGCTGAAAACCCAATATCAAAATGATCATCCATTCAGGGGGAGCAGCGGCAACAAGATTTTTAAGACGCGGCAGCCATACTCGACGTACGACTGGTACCATTTTCAGTCAGGACTTTCTGAGAAGTCCATGTCGTAATGATCATCCATTCAGGGGGTATAAGTAGTTATATGTGGCACTTGAGGGACATAAAATGCACTTGGGGGACAATGATAAATTAACATGGAGATGGTACTTAGGGGACAATGGGAAATTAACATGGAGATGGCACTTCAGGGACAGAATGGGCACCTGGGGGAACATGGAGAGGGAACTTGAGAGCCATACGGGAAATTAACAGGGAGAGGCACTTGGGGGCAGATGGAGCACTTGAGGGCAGTATGAGGCTTTATGGGGTAGAAGTGTTTATGGGCAGAACTCGTCTTCTACTGTCCAACACCCCACATATACTATTCAACACGCCGTGTGTAGTGACCAATACCCCGTCATCTACTATCCAACACCCCATACTATACCATCAACACGCCATGTGTAGTGACCAATACCCCGTCATCTACTATCCAACACCCACACTATACCATCAACACACCGTGTGTAGTGACCAATACCCCGTCATCTATACTCTCCAACATGCTGTGTATAGTGACCAATATCCCGTCATCTACTATCCAACACCCCAGACTATACTATCCAACACGCCTTGTGTAGTGACCAATACCCCGTCATCTACTATCCAACACCCCACACTAAGCCATCAACACGCCGTGTGTAGTGACCAATACCCAGTCATCTATACTATTCAACACGCCGTGTATAGTGTCCAATACTCCGTCATCTATTATCCAAAATCCCACATATACTATCCAACACGCCGTGTGTAGTGACCTTCTGCCTAGTGGCTATATCTATATAGCCTAGATTTATATATAAAGCAATACCTATACCTCAGATCATGTTGATGATTAAAAATGCAATTTTCCCAAAATATAAAAATTATAAAAATAATGTTGGCAAATTAACAAAAAATTTAAAAGTGAGAAATTTACAAATTTACAGTTTCTTACTAATAAAAAATAAACAATATATACAGAATTTAGCGAAGACTGAAAAATGTCCCGACAAATTTAAAATTCTAATTTTCTTTACAAATTCTGAAAATAAAATTGACAATTTTAATAAAAGTTTTACAAAATTGTGAAAGATATGTATAAAAAATAAAATATTTCACGCTGTTTGCAGTGACCAACACCACACACTTACTAACCAACGAAAAAGGTAGAATGACCAGCACCCAGTCATCTACTATCCAACACCATAAATTTACTATCCAACACCCCAAACTTACTATCCAACACCCACTTTTTATTACTATCCAACACCCACATTTTAATTATTATCCAACACACACCCTAGTATCAAAAATCACCTTTTGATTACTATCCAACATCCACTTTTTGATTCCTATCCAACACCCACTTTTTAATTACTATCTAACACGCTGTGGGTGTGAGAAAGAGCCATTACATTGAAAGACATTCAAGCTTATGTAATCAACACCGACAACAGTCATCGACCAGGAACCCACTGGGTCGTGGTGTACTTTCCCAATTTATCACAGTGTGTAGTATTTTTATTCTTATGGATTACCTGTTTTTGGAAGATGACATCGTTGACTTTATGAGAAGAAATGCTGTCTCCACTTGATTCAATAATGTGAGATTACAAGGATCAGATTCTATTGTATGTGGAAATATTGTGTGTATTTTCTTCATCAACGCAGTCTTGGATTTCCCTTAGAACATTAAGTGACTTGTTTTGATCGCTAATACTCTAGAAATGATGCTAAAGTAGAAAGATGGTTTTGTGAACATTATGGTTATCTCTTGTCTTTAGCTCAGAAACGTAGTGTGCATCGATGGTAAAATGAGAGCGTCTCAGATGATTGGAAGTCCAGTTTGACTACACAACGTTGTCAACGCTGTAAATATGTTCATGTTTAAAAATGTTTGTTTATATTTGTATTACAGAAGCTTCTTCTTAGTATTAAACAATGTTGAATTTTGATAAAAATGGTGTTGTTTTGTTTATTTATTTATTGAAAAGCAAAATGAGATGTATATGCTCTTTGACCTCTCTCTATCAATCTTTTGTACATGCTCTTTCACATTTCTATTTATCGATCTGGGTCATGTTTTCCTTTACGTCCGCGTCCCATATGGGAGAGGATGTTTTCCGTCACGTGCGCACTTCAAGCATGTAAAGCGATGTGTTCACCAGTCTTGCCATCAACCTTTGCTTACTTGTGTATGACAGTGTGTGTGTCTATTTCATCCCCTTCTTTTACATCCCACCACTCTTATGTGATAGTAGGTTTGTGTGTATGTAAGTATAATGTGTGTTAAGCACTCCTACCCTTTTCGTTCGTTACTAAGTGTTGTGGGTCTTTCCGACTCCCACAGTGTGTTGGATAGTAATCAAAAATGTAGGTGTTGAATAGTAATCAAAAAGTGTGTGTTGGATATTAGGGTGTGTGTTGGATAGTAATTAAAAAGTGGGTGTTGGATAGTAATAAAAAAGTGGGTGTTGGATAGTAAATTTGGGGTGTTGGATAGTAAATTTATGGTGTTGGATAGTAGATGATTGGGTGTTGGTCACTCTACCTTTTTCGTTTAGTCACGTCCATTTTAGTGTTATTATGAGTTGGTTCCCTTGATTAAAGACTTTTATAACATAGGTACAATATATACACATTTACTGACACCTCCAAAATGATATGAGGTATAGGTAATGCTTTATATATAAATCTAGGCTATATAGATACAGCCACTAGGCAGAAGGTCACTACACACGGCGTGTTGGATAGTATATGTGAGATTTTGGATAATAGATGACGGAGTATTGGACACTATACACGGCGTTTTGAATAGTATAGATGACGAGGTATTGGTCTCTACACTCGGCGTGTTAAGTAGTATAGTCTGGGGTGTTGGATAGTAATGACGTGATATTGGTCACTACACAAGACGTGTTGATGGTATAGATGACGGGGTATTGGTCACTACACTCGGCAGATTGATGGTAAAGTGTGGTGTGTTGAGTAGTAGATTACGGGGTATTGGTCACTAAACTCGGCGTGTTAAATAGTATAGTGTGGAATGTTGGATAGTAGATGACGGGATATTAGTCACTATACACGGCGTGTTGCATATTATAGATGCCGGGGTATTGGTCACTACACATGGCGTGTTGATGGTATAGTGTGGGGTGTTGGATAGTAGATGACGGGTTCTGCCCATAAACACTTCTGCCCCATAAACACTTCTGCCCGTAGAACCTCATACTGCTCCCAAGTGCCCCATCTGCCCCCAAGTGCCCTCTCCATGTTAATTTCCTGTGTGACTCTCAAGTGCCCTCTCCATGTTCATTTCCCATTGCCTCACAAGTGCCCTCTCCATGTTCATTTCCCATTGTCCCCCAAGTGCCATCTCCATGTTAACTTCCCATTGTCCCCCAATTGCCATCTCCATGTTAATTTCCCATTGTCCCCCAAGTGCCACTTTTGTCCCTCAAGTGCTACATATAACTACTGGCGTAGGAACAACAAGATTTTTAGACAATCGTCGTGGCAGTGGATGTACGACTGTCATCATTTTCATTTATAACCAACTCGGTATCATAAGCAGTATATTGGTGAAAATCCAATGTTGATATACCATCCATTTGGAGAGGAATAGAGATAGCAATATTTTCAAGATATGACTTTCCATTCAGGAGGATTACAAATAATCAGATTTTAAGGATGGCTGCTGTGGTGGACACGTTGGATGTCAAATCGGCACAATTTTTGTTTAGAACCAGCTAGACATGATAAGTTTTTTTTTTAGTGAAAACCCCATGCTGATATGGCTATTCATGTAGGAGAAGTAGCAATAACACTATTTTAAAGATTGACTCTGTGGAGGCCATTTTGGACGTCAGATGGGCACCATTTTCATTTAGAACCAAGTAGACATCTTTTTTTGAAAATCTCACGTTGACATGACCATCCTTGTAGGGGGACTAGTGACGACAGCATTTTCCAGATGGCCGCTGTTGCGGTCCACATTGGACGTCAGATCGGCACCATCTTCATTTAGGACTAAACATACATCATACGATCTATTTTGGTAAAAACCACATGTTGATATGACCATGCATTCAGGAGGAATAGCGATAACAGGATTTTAAGATGGTCACTGTGGCGGCCACATTGCACGTCACATCGGCACATTTTCATTTACAACTAACTAGACATCATAGGAAGTATTTTAGTGAAAACCCCATATTTATATGACCTCCATTTAGGAGAAGTAGCGATAACACGATTTTCAGGATGACTGCTGTGGCGGACGTATTGGACCTCACATCGGCACCATTTTCATTTAGGACCAACATACATCATAATAAGTCTTTTAGTGAAAACCCCATTCTGATATGACCATCTATACAGGAAAAGTAGTGATAACAAGATTATACAGATGGCCACTGTGGCGGCCATATTTGGCGTCAGTTGGGCACCATTTTGATATAGGTCCAGCTAGACATCATTAGAAGTCTTTCAGTGAAAACCTCATGTTGATTTGACCATACATTTTTGTTAGGAGTAGCGATAGCAAAATGTTCAAGATGGTCGCTGTGGCGGCCAAATTGGATATCCGAGCAGCACCATTTTCATTTGAAACCAAGCAGACCATGGGATGAATGTGTGTGTAAGGTTTCATGGCAATCTTCCGTGTAGTTTAGGGAGAGTAACAATAATAAACTTGTCCTAACGGAACGACGGACGACGGAAGACGTCTATCCCATAAGCTCTTCTGATCTATGACCAGTAGAGCTAAAAGATGCCGCGACTCATATGGTTTTCTGTACACAGAAAATTGCATCAAGGATGAGTCTGTACTGAGAAATCTAGGTTTGATTATGAGCATTCATAAATTTAAAGTTATTGAATTTTTAACGTCATGGTATTTCCATAGGTTTACTATGGGAGCTGTATTAGTACCGTGAGTCCTATACCGATCGGCCAAGCCCTTCACTGTTCGTACACGCGATTTCAAGTGATTATACATTGCCTAAAATATGTTAAACATTTCTCATGTACGCCTTGATTGACTATGTTTAGGAGTAAGCTGTAATGTTTAACCTTATCGAAGGCCTTAGAAAAGTAAATGTAGAAACAATAGAAACGACCCCTCTTTCGTGACGAATATTTTTAAACTTTGTTTCTGTTGCGAAAATATTATCTACAGCAACAAAAATCCTTGCAATCCTGATTCAGCTTCATCTATCTTATTATTTGTCTCAGCCCAAGTATAAACTCTATCAGTCACAATTTTAGAACATCTCACTCCAATTTTATACATTGGACAGATAAATCCCTAATTTTATACATTGGACAGATAAATCCCTAACTTTATACATTGGACAGATAAATCCCTAATTTTATACATTGGACAGATAAATCCCTAATTTTATACATTGGACAGATAAATCCCCCTCCCCAGGTTAATTCCAGAGATAATTATAGTATAAATATACTATTAAAATTTTTGTTAAAACCGGCGTGATCTGAGTGCAAGAATTGTTTTTTTTAATTCAGCTCCAATTTCATCAGGTCCAGTACTTTTTCTCGACTTAAGCTGCTTAATACTTGACCTTACTTCAGACTCAGTAACTGGTTTATTTAAAATATTGTCATCATGTGGCATTCTTTCCCGTGTAAGAGAGTTCTATATTGAATGTATATGTTATTCTTCAGTAAAAAGAAGACCTGTAGAATACTTTAACCCATCTTTCGTTTCTTATATATGGTATATACGAATTACATACACAAGATATTGTATCAATTGCCAAAATAAGGATGAATCTTTTCGCAGTTTTAAAAGTTACGTTTTTGCTTCTGATATCACGTTACTAAATAACATTTAGTTCTCTGTTGATATACACCCTTTTTCGTGACATATTTTAACATTTATTTTTTCTGTCTTGTATTGAAACCGATCGTCCAGAGAATTTGTTTGGTGAAATTTTCTCCGCAATGCATAATTTTTTTTTATTATTTTTTTTTCTTCAGCTCATCACATTCTCTATCCTACCAGGTAGGTTTGCTAGTCGACCGAATATGCATATGATTTTCTGAATATAGGTTCAGTAGCTTTTTTATACATTTAAATTACTTTATTTACTGATTTGTTGACATCGACATCCAATATGCAAAACTGGTACGTATACGTTTCTTCCAGAACAGTGAAAAGAAATCGCATACGGTATTTTTCAAGGTATCTATATTTGAAATAAGTTATGTTACACATTCCTTGGAGCGATAAAACCTAATGTCAGTTCGGGTACCAAATTTAAACCGACAGTATATTGGGAAATGCACCAATTCGTCATGCTCAACTACATTAAAATAGGAATCTGAGAAAAGCTCACCAGAAGCAATAATTTGGTCGATTACACGGGCCCCTTAATTGCTATACAAATCAAGTTGCCCTGCACGTCACCAACCAATCTACCATTCAATAATATGTATATTATTGTTGTTGTTGGCATCCGTCCGTCTGCGTAAGACGATAGGTATGCAGTAGCCGTTAGTGATGACGTTTTAGTTTTTGCTGCATTTCCTCTGGAACGACAGGTCCTGCTGCAAGTGACTCAACTCCTGTGATAGGATGAGTCTAGTAGGCGCACTGCATTCTGCGTTGGCACTTGCTGTGTAGTTGACCCAGCCACTGTTTGTCTTGTTTATGCACTCAAACCCGAAGTTTGCTGTGCCACTAGTCTCTGCTGTTTGTCAGTGACTCCCATTCTTAGATGCCGATGTTAAGATCTCGTACATTACAAAACTTGCATGTGTCTTTAAAGCCGAGTTTTGTGCGTAATGCTGGTCTCGTGGAATTGGCAATTTCGCTGTAGAGCATGTTCTTTTGGGATGCGTCCATCTTGCATCATGTGTACGTGCCCCAGCCAGTGTAGCCGTTTCTGTTTAAGGAGTGTCAGGAATCTTTGTGGTTCGGCCTGTGCAAGGACGTCAGCGTTGGTAATCTTGTCCTCCCATGTGATATCAAGGATGCAATGCATGCAGCAGAGGTAGACGCTGTTGAGTTTCTTCTCTAGGCGACTGTACGTAGTCCATGTTTCGCTACCATACAACAGGCTACCGAGTACGCAGGCTGGATTGATCAGCATCTTAGCCTTGATGGTAAGTTTTGTTGTTATCCCAGAAGTGTTTTGTGAGTCTACCGAAGGTGTTTTCCGCCTTTCCTATGCGTGTGTTGATCTCAGCGTCAAGAGACACGTTGTCGGTCACTGTTGATCCTAGGAAACATAACTTGCTGACTATCTGATCGACTGAAATGATAGGAATTGCCATTTTATCCAGAGTAATAATATTTTAACACTGAAACTAATGTTAATGTTTGACAATTCTTATTTCAAGCTGTGTTAAGCATTACCAATACTATATCCTAAGAAATTAATAAAAGACTATGTCAGAAAGATTTCTTTTTTATTTACTCCAGCTCGGCTATCCAGAAAACTGATGTAACAGTATCTTGGTTCCCCCAAACACTTATTCTTCTAATCTCATCTCAGTGGACAATTGGACAATGCAGTTTGTGTGTATTTGTCCTTTGACCCGTCCCAGGCAACCAAGCTTGATGAATTTTTAAACAGTGCTTTAGTGGAAAATACTGATGTCGTCCATTCTAGAGCATGGAGATAATACCAAGTATACAAAATCTGAGCGTAAAAAGATGCAATCCTTCTGAGAAACATTTAAATTATTAAATATTTTTAAAATATGAAGAGGTTAGAGGTAATTGATGAATTGATATAACAGAGATAACTACACCAACTAATTAACATAGCAGTTTTAATACAAATACTTTTTTTTCCTTGAAACGTTTAGCACGTTATTATAGCATAATGTCCTTTGATGGTGAAATAATTCAATGAAACTACATGAAAGATACACGAATTATTACTGAATGCAAATCCAGACTTATATTCCTTTGTAAAAATTAGGGCCAAGTATCATTATGTGATAATTCACACACGGTCTGGTATCAGATTGGTCAACATTCCATTGGAATTTCTCATGTAGATAATGATTTAATAAGACAAATATATATATATATATATATATATATATATATATATATATATATATATATATATATATATATATATATATATATATATGGCTTTGGTGATTACTGAGCGGGTCTTCATTATAACGACCCTCTTTATTTTGAACTCTTGTTGATGCCTCTTATGCATGAACCTCATAAAACAAATAATCTAAGTAAAGATCACCATTGTCACATCATACGGTTAACCATAAAAAAAAATTCCTTTTTATCCGATGTTGTTTCATTACGCCCTGCATAGAGACATGGCAACATGTATCAATTGATTCATGCATGACTTGTTTTACTTGAAATTATGGCCACGTTTTAAGAATTTGTTGGCATCAGCTTCTTGGGTGATTGAACATGCACTATATGTTCCAGGTAAGAGTGACTTACTGTCAGATATCTGCATAGTACAATACGAAACATATTCTAAATAACTGATACGACAAAATTATATTTATTAATCTAAACTGTGAAGAACTGCTTCGCATGCTGAATTCTGTACTCTTACACAGCTCATAAGCAATTTCAAATGGGCATTGATGGTATTCGTATGCTATCCATATTATAGCTGTCTTAGTTGTTACATAAAGCACATAGGTATCTGCCATCCTGGAAATAAAAACAACATCACAATTTATCATTTGACATTTTCCTATTGGAGCTTGTTCCTGACCTTTCATCATACTCCTTTTAAATGTGTTTCTACTATTCATATGGAGCGGTTCCTGGCCTTTCATCATGCCCTTATTAAATGTGTTTTTACTATTCATATGGAGCGGTTCCTGACCTTTCATCATGCCCTTATTAAATGTGTTTCTACTGTTCATATGGAGCGGTTCCTGACCTTTCATCATGCCCTTATTCAATGTGTTTCTACTATTCATATGGAGTTTGTTCCTGACCTTTCATCATACCCTTATTAAATGTGTTTCTACTATTCATCTGGAGCGGTTCCTGGTCTTTCATCATGCCCTTATTAAATGTGTTTCTGCTATTCATGTGGAGTTTGTTCCTGACCTTTCATCATGCCCTTATTAAATGTGTTTCTGCTATTCATATGGAGTTTGTTCCTGACCTTTCATCATGCCCCTATTAAATGTGTTTCTGCTATTCACATACTATTTTCCCAAACGTCTTAAAAATTAACTTTTTATAGACACTATGGCGGACCGTTGCTGACAGCAATATACATTGGTTTAAAAATATAAATTGATATTTATAATATTATAACAATTTCACATATTAGAAATTCAACTTATGATCATAAACAAATGTTTTCCGAATAATATAGAATGATTCGCAATAATAGATAATCAAACAAAACAAAAAAACAAAAGCATTTTGTAACACTAAGCTATAAAATTATTTTTCTATTTTTACACTCACACACACACACACACATATATATATATATATATAGACAGACAGACAGACAGAGAGAGAGACAGATAGAGAGAGAAAGAGAAGTGGGAAACATTGTAAAAAATGTTTCCACGTCACGAGTGAAACATTTCCTTATATTTACTTACAAAAACGTAGATTTTCTTTTTATTATATATATATAAAGGCAAACCCCGTCGATTTGCATGGATAGTTTTCTCCATGATGTACCAATGCGATTACCGACAGCATTACTGCATCAATAAAAAGAAGACAATTTTTAGGGCAGCGACAAATTTAGCTTGTGTATATGCTTAAGATTGGGCATTTTGTGAAATTAATGACTGGTTTCGAACGAAAATGAAGAGATGTTTATTTTGTAAAATTAATGACTGGTTTCGAACGAAAATGAAGAGATGTTTATTTTTGTTAACACATTTCTTGCGCGGATTGATACAGTGAACATTGTTTGTGGTGGGGGTATTGGAGAAGCATCACAGAGTAGTCGCATCAGACAGATTTCAGAGCGTAATATCTTTAAACAAAACACTTTTATTGATTGTTAATTTACTTGTATGGATTTTGGTTCTTTACTTTGTTTATTTCTGCAATCAGACGGGAATTTTTGGCTTTGGCAAGCCTGCAGTTTAGTTTGCTGACAGACACAAATTTCGAATTTAGGTTTGCAATCAACACTCATCAATGTCCAAATTCTCCATTGTTTTCAAACAGGATTATGATTGTGTTGAGAGTTAAAATCGCCAACTAAAACAATTTTATTTCTATACGTAATCAAAATATTTCCCTAAAAAATATGTCAATTTGTCATAGAGTATAAAAATGATGTATGGGTGACACAGAATGTCGAAAAACAACAGGCCATGTAAGTTTAGTAACTAATAATTTGCATGATTCATGTGGAAAACTAATTTAACCAAAGTTAATACTTGAGCCCACTTTTTGTTGTTTTGAAGTTCGTTTTCAGTCATTTTTTAAGGTGCTTCTTTATTGATTACATTATTGTGTATTAGAGGAGGTGTACAGTCTTGGCACATTTCAGATCTGTTCATCCTAATGCGTGTGTGTGTGTGTCAGAGAGAGAGAGAGAGAGAGAGAGAGAGAGAGAGAGAGAGAGAGAGAGAGAGGAAGAAGAAGAAGAAAAAGAAGAAGAAGAAAAATGAAATAGGTGTTAATATGGAAATAAAGATTTCAATAACATACATAAGGGCAGATTTATTTCCCAAACGGGAAAACAAAGTAGTTCAAAAAGTGATATCGCCACCATGTTCACAAAAGTAGTATCGCCTCTATGGGCGTTATGATTTTTCTCCTATTGATATATTTCAATATTTCATTATACAGTGAAACCTCTCAAGACCAGAATCATTCGGGGTGAAACAACATTTCCGATCTTGAGGGACTCTATTTTCAATTAAGAACGAGAGGTGATCTGGTGTCTTCACATATACAAGCAAATTATTTTATGTTTTGATAAATATAGTTACCAGTCAATGTTTAAAAAATATATATATGTAATAACTGGGAATTAATTTGATTTATCTTAGGTTTTATTTCACTGTGCATCACTTTAGGCTGTTTAAAGTCCATTACCGAGCCACATGCTGAGATAGAGGCTATTGAATTAAGAAGACAAAATTGAGTGAATCGTTCGCAAATGGATAGTGTTTACTAAGTAATGTGATTAATATTCCAAAAAGAATTTATTAATAAAGTATCATGGATCGTTCGCAAGGGGATATTGCTTACTGAACAATGTATTTGATATACGAAATATACATGATTAATAACGTATCTTACTTGTTGAAGAATATGCATAGTTTATTAAATAAAATATCGCATACTCTGTATAAAGAACATAAAGTAAAAATGTCTGCCATAGACAAAGTCTGTTTCTGGGCTGTAATAGGTGACAGCAAGTTTGAAAAAAGAAATTAATCATGCGAAAGTTCTTATCATGATGGATAAAAATGAAACAAGTAGTTTATAGATAAAGCAAAATACTAGAATAATACTTACAATCCATAGATAAAGCAAAATACTAGAATAATACTTACAATCCATAGATAAAGCAAAATACTAGAATAATACTTACAATCCATAGATAAAGCAAAATACTAGAATAATACTTACAATCCATATTTATTTAAAAGTCTCCAGTCTGCAGTTTGGCAGTAGTTTTGATTTGCCGTTTTATGATATTGGAATACGACTTCCTGGAATAAAATGGATGCCCATATTTCCATACTAAAAACAATGTCTATATCTACATTGCTTGAAAGATCCCACATATGGTAATATGTAAAATAATCTGCCCCCAAAAGGGAAACCAAAATACCTTCAACTCTCTGTGAAGCCTTTAAGAAAAAAAATAACCCAGCGGATAACAAGCAACTTTAAATCAGTATTTATCAGTTTTTATGTTGATATGAAACAATGAGATGATCTAAAAATTATATAAAGTCAATGACTATTTCCTGGCTCGGCTCAACTGCATCTCCATATAGGGAAAACAGATAATTCTACCTGTTTAATTGACTCTTTTCCTTACTTTTATAATGAAAGCAATTGTTTGAGTCAGTAACATCGAAGTGTGGATTATAATCTTGAAAACATTAAAGAAAGTCAAATCAATTTTAAAAAACGAATACTTTTACATAGATATTGACAACGATAAGAAGACTGCAATTCAAAATGTTTCCTCATCAAATACATACACATACGTGCATCTTAGCAGGCAAGGCTCTACCAAAAAACCAGTTGCATTTGTATAGAAAAAATTTGCTGATATAAGTTTATTTACTCGGAATCTGGAGAGTTGCATAAAAGTTCAGACATACAAATGATAAAGATGTGATCTTGGTAAGCGATCCACTTTATCACCATTAGGTATTATTTGATACAAATATGTATTTGCTAAACTGATGTGGAAAGGAATGTGTATCAATCCTACACCAAAGCTGTACTTAAAGTTATTCATAACTAGATATTTTACTTGTGAAGAGATTGCACAGAGATTAGCACTTGATTTAAACGTGTTTCATGAATAAAGAATACAAACGAATGAAGAAAAAAGAAAGAATTAGTTTGTTCAAAAGTTTTGGAGAAAGAAATACAATGTATATGTGTGCAGTGTTCTGTAATTAGTACGAAATGCAAATGTGACAAGCTATAACTATAATCTCAGTTAAGTTGTAACATTATAAACGTTACAGACAAAAATAACAATAATGTATCCCAGCTATCAAGACACTGTGACCCAGAATTTAAAAGCAACTACATTTCCCCTTGAACAGTTTTAATAATAATAATAATAATACTTACGGATTTATTCATAGAGGATAACACAATTATTTTTATGGAGCTAATCTACCTTTTGACTTTCTATTATTTACATAATTAGACAAATGCTCATATTCTCATTAAACACCACACACACACACACACACACACACACACACACACACACATTTTCTCTGGCTAAAGTGAAAGAATATTTCCTAGTAAATCACACTCCAGGCATTGTTTGCGGTTCCTTTTGTTTTTATTTTTGTTTATTTACAAGGTGGTAAGAATTTATATCATTATTTATACAGTATGGTTAGGCAACAACAATGAAGGTGGAGGTGTTCATATGTACTTTGGGTACAAGTCACTACTTAGAGGAAGTTTAACTTTTCATAAAATGTATCAGATAATAGTGAAATGAATTTATTGTCAAACTTTCCCTTATTTCCTTTGTAATGCTGTTCCAAATGGGTGAAACTTAAAACTTTTTTCTAAAAATAGCTCTTTGTTCGGTTTTTGGAACAAGAAAATGGTTGACTGAAAAAGACCTTACATGAGTTGTGTTGCCTTGCGCACCCGCATGACATAACGTCTGCATTGGAGCTGTGTTATTTTAAATTGTGTACATAAGTTTGGCTTTATCAGGAGGATTCTTTCGTCAGATGTTGGAATATTAATATTATTCATTTGACACTGAATGTCCTCAATGTTATAAATTATAAGCTTACGTGCTCTTTTATAGACCGGATAATACATTTTTATGTTCCTATCAGACATGTTTCTCCAGAGAACATTACAGTTATCTAGGTATGGTTCAGTATAGCTCTTTATAGTTCATTATTCTATGTTTCACTGACAAATATGATTAATTCTGTATAATAATCAGGGCTAACAATTTAGCTTTCTGCATAAAGCCTGGTTACGTTCATTCCATTGCAACTTGTTCACAATAATCACTCCCAGAATTTTGTCTTAGGCTACAATTTGTAGACATCTATCATTCAATTTAAGATTTAAAGTATCATTTAATAGGTTTGCTCTCCTTTTTTATGATTGATAATTAAAACCTTGTTTTCTTTAGTATATATTTATTATGCCATTTTCCTTACACCAGGAATCTAATTTAACAAGAGCAAGTTGTAAAGGTACCTCCAGGTTCGATTTTGGATTCTTTACAATCAGACAGGGCGGGTTTGTCTTCATACCGATCAGTGGAGGAAATGCAGTCGCCAGTTTACAAAGGCAGATCTTTAATCAATATGAGGAAAAAGAGAGATTACCCAGTCTGGACCCCTGTGGTACTCCGTGAGGTATTGACTCCTCTTCAGAAAGGTTGCCACTGACTATGACACATTTTGATGGTACTCCGTGAGGTATTGACTCCTCTTCAGAAAGGTTGCCACTGACTATGACACATTTTGATGGTACTCCGTGTGGTATTGAATCCTCTTCAGAAAGGTTGCCACTGACTATGACACATTTTGATGGTACTCCGTGTGGTATTGACTCCTCTTCAGAAAGGTTGCCACTGACTATGACACATTTTGATGGTACTCCGTGTGGTATTGACTCCTCTTCAGAAAGGTTGCCACTGACTATGACACATTTTGATGGTAGTCCGTGTGGTATTGACTCCTCTTCAGAAAGGTTGCCACTGACTATGACACATTTTGATGGTACTCCGTGTGGTATTGACTCCTCTTCAGAAAGGTTGCCACTGACTATGACACATTTTGATGGTACTCCGTGTGGTATTGACTCCTCTTCAGAAAGGTTGCCACTGACTATGACACATTTTGATCTATTTGTAAGGTAGGAGGCAAGCCAAATTGTTGCTGCTGCATCACATTTATATATATTCACTTTTTTAATAAGAATATTGTTATCTACAAGATAAAAAGCCTTCCTAAGGTTAAACAAGTATTGCTGCCACTAATTTCCCCTGGTTCAGGGCTGCAATCCATTTGTCTACCGTGACGACTAAGGTTGTATCACATGAATGAATTTCCCGAAACACGGGTTGGTTTGGGTGTATCACGTTGTTTTTTTATAAGTACATCATACACTTATCATCAACATGTCTCTTTACAAGTTTAGATAGGTCTTTAGTTATTTACATCTTCTTTGTTACCCGTTTATGAATGTGTGTAACTTAGGCTATTTTGCATGTTTTGAAGCGACGGTGACTGACGAAAATTTCATTTAAAAGTGTTTGCAATTTCTACATATTTATCACCGACCTGACCTTCATACTTTAGTTCTTGAATTTTTGATGTTTTAATACTTGAGTTAATTGAGAATCTTCCAAAAAGAATTAGTCTTATTACTGCTATTTTCTACAGTTGATTGATTTGCATTTTTCATCATTTTAGTGACTTTAATTCTCCTGGTACTATAGTGTGTTTGTTGATCTATAGATTTAAAGTAAACATGTATTTTCATACAGCGAAGAATGTCGGGAGTTATCCAGTCAGGTTTAATGTTATTATTCAATTTAAATGATATTAGTGGTACATGTTTTTCCACAACCTGCATATAAAGTTGAGTTCATATATCAATATTATTATCAGCTACTTTTGTAGAATATTCAATTGGAGATTAGGCAGATCCTATTAGAATTCGATATCATCAAAAATGCTGAAATGATTGACATGTAATAGTTAAATAAGTATATGATCTGTTAGCTTTCAATCCAGATTTCCTCTTAAAAAAGTCAGGGAAGTAATCTCTTAAACTTTCGGTAGGAATATATACGCTGTAGGTTTGTCTACTAACTTGGTAATGTCAAAAGGTTTTATTGAGTTTAACCTATTATGATTTATCTCAACATTAATAAGATCTATGTTAAAGTCACCTTGAATATAGATTTATATTTGTTCATCAATCACCGTATTCATCTGCGTTTCAAAATCGTAATTGAAAGGTTTTGTATTTGACTGGTTGACTTAAACCTATATTGCTTCAAGTTCGTCTCATTTAATTTCATTTCTCCTTTTAACTGATATACAGTGCTTAACATAAATCAGAACACCGCCACCCCGTTGAGACTCTATCTCTTCTTTCAACTCGGATGGTAAAGTTATGACGTGAAATTAAAGTGTGATTTAATAGATAACACAGAAAGATGCATGAACAACTACGTTATTACTGCAGGCCTCTCACCTACCTTATCATATGGGTAGCATAGGGTGGGTAACTGGGCCAGTGGGTGGCACTCTGGGCCAGTGGGTGGCACTCTGGGGTAGTGGGGGCACTCTGGGGCAGTGGGGGGCACTCTGGGGCAGTGGGATCAGAAGTATTGGGTGTGTGTCACACACACACACACATATAGCAATCATGAAAATTAATCTTTTCTTGAAAAATGGTTGGCCCTGAAAAGGGCCGTTGGAGTGTTTACTTTCTCCAACATTGGGTCTTTTTTTTCTGGAGTGGTGGTGAAGAATCAGGCAGCCAGTCAGGATCTCCCATTCGCCTGAACTTGTCCTGGATTTTCATCCAGTTCAAATTCAGGCGTTGGAATTCCTTCTCTTTCTTGGCCTGCTCCTTACCCGTTCTTTCTTGATCCCACAGGATCTTAATGTGGGCCACTTCCTTCTCCAAAACTTTTTTTAATAATAACTTGGCGATGTGGAGGTTCACCTCTTCGAGCCTGACGCTACTGTGGGTTGGGGGTTGGGTGGTGGATACAACCATTCATCTTGTTTAACTTGGTGAAGAAAGTATTCCATCCCATCCAGTAAGTCTAGGCTCGTTTTAATGAACCCCACACGACAAGGAGCCAAGGAAGTCTTTTGGGATTCCTCCACCAAGACATCGTTCACCAGCCTCCTCGCTGAAGTTAGAGCTGCTAGTTGGCTAGTAACGTACGGCTTG
Source organism: Margaritifera margaritifera (assembly GCA_029931535.1). Taxonomy (NCBI): domain Eukaryota; kingdom Metazoa; phylum Mollusca; class Bivalvia; order Unionida; family Margaritiferidae; genus Margaritifera; species Margaritifera margaritifera. The sequence goes on along the minus strand of JAQPZY010001610.1, from coordinate 4,182,008 downwards.
GTGGCAGGGTATCTCCACCAACACTCCATCCTTTCCACCAAAGACTCCACACCTACCATTACATCCCAGGCTTCCTGCAGATTCTCTATGGTTGTCATGTTGTTCAGTGGATTGTGAATGGTGTGACTGATTTGATTTGATATTTGAATTAAAGTCGTGTTCGCCCATTCGGGCATGTACGACTATGTACCCCCACAGCGTGCGAAGCACGCCGTGGGGGGTTAAATGTGTGCTAAGCACACTATATTTGTGGTTAAGTGTGTTGCTAGTTTGCAACACACCTGACACATTAAAGCGTTATAGAAAACGCTGTTTGTTTTTCACACCCCTCCATCAGTGCATGGTTGCCCCACATAAGGGGGTTCATTGACGGCGCGATATTGGGGGGTGCGTACAAAATTTATATACCTGTACATAGGACTAGAACCAAAATGTTTACAGGTATACAGGTGTACGCTAGCGCACTTACGTAATTTATTTAAGCTGTTCAGTCTGGAGTGGCAGGCAGCACGGGCTAGGCAAGGCAGGCGCGAAGCGTGACGGAGTACTGAAGCGCCAGGAACGTATATAATAAAATTCTGCCCAGTTAGCTAAGTCGGGCTGTCCCTGATACCAATAATGTGTTAACCACATATTTAATTATGACAATTCTTTCGAGTTTCAAATTTTGTTTATTTGATTCCGTATAATTTTGAATTTTGCGTACACAGTGTACATATTTGTCCAAAAAGATTTACCAATAAACGAGTAAAGTTACTCATATCATTTTTGTATCACGCACAGATTAATAAATTAGAGATTGTATTTTTGACGGTGGTTCAAAATAGATCAAATTTGTGATATAAAAAGTCTTATCAAAAGGGGTTTTCAAAAATTCGAAAGGAAAACCCCATAACTGTCAGGCAATTTTGACCAGTCTGCTTGGTGGGAGAGCCATTCCATATATGGTCTGCTCTCAGGCTCTCCCCTCTTCTAACAGCAGGCTGGTTCGATTCCGGCTGTCGACAGCAAATCGTCTGAAGAAGGGCTGTTAGTATCGCCTGTCTCTATGGGTGGGTGCTCAGCGTCCTCCCTGCTCCTTCTTGCATTCAACTCCTGGCTTAGCAGGCTACATCTGCTGCGTCGGGGTACTTCCGGAGGGTCTTTGTCAGTCCTTTGTACTCCTCGACTCGGCTACGGCTCTTTAATGGCGGTGCTTTGGTGGTGGGGGTAGGTTGGCCACTGCTGTGACGAACTGCCACGTATATGCACGTATGCCCCTATCTTCCTGTACATCAGAGGCGGCTGTATATCAGTAGTGGGCTGGTCATTACGTGCACGTGGCAGTCCGTATATGCTCACAGGTGACCCCCTCCCCTTCATCCTACCACATCAGGTGTCGGTGGTATCAGGGACGATCTGACTTGCTGGACAGCTGACTCCTGACTTGAATGGAATGGAATCAATCGAATGATGGTGCGACTTACTTACTTAATTTAAATTATACTCGTGTGCGGCCATTCGGCCATGTAAGAGTTGTTAGTTTGCACACTGTGCAATGTTTACTTTATCGCTTTATTTACTGCCCCAGAGTGCCCCCTACTGCCCCAGAGTGCCACCACTGACCCAGAGTGCCCCCCACTGACCCAGAGTGCCCCCACTGACCAGGGTGCCACCCACTGGCCCAGTTACCCACCCTATACTACTCATATGGGTCATAAGGTTAGTATGAAAGAATTCAATAGCAGATAAACTGAGTTCACATTTTTTTTATTATAGTGTTTCTTACATTGGTATCAAAGATACTTGTTCCAAATTCGTGCCTTTAACGTTCCTGTTCGTAAACTTCCAGGGGTTTCTACACAAATTGGTGGTGTTTTAGCATGGTCACTGTCTTCACTTAAAGCAAATATTAAGCAGCATTAGTCTGTGATGGCATTTAACTCTGATGTATCTAACAATGACAGACACATTTTGTGGCATATTGCTTTAATAATTGGTGGTGTTTTAGCATGGTCACTGTCTTCACTTAAAGCAAATATTAAGCAGCATTAGTCTGTGATGGCATTTAACTCTGATGTATCTAACAATGACAGACACATTTTGTGGCATATTGCTTTAATAATTAATTTCAAATATTCCTCATAGATTCATAAATATCATTAGATATGATTTTACGCGATTTTCTTATATTCGACATTAAAAGTAAAATAAGTGCATTGTTATACGCATCAAAATTTTCGAAATATATTATCATATAAATGTCTTTAAAAATAATGCACGTGGATATCAGTCATAATACAAGATCAACAAGTTGCGTGCACTTAATTATTATCTTCAGAAATAGCAAATTTGTGATGAAGTAATATTTCTCATTTGTTCGAGTTCCTAACAATAACTTACTCACACTGCTCAAATTTGATATTTTCTTATGGTCTTTCTATTTTCATCAAATTTAGTGAAAGGGCAAGCTATTGTACCAGCAACTTGTCACGGTTGAACATATCATGATCGGGATAACTTTTTTTTCTCCACTCTATTTCCTTATAGTCAACGGAATTGTCTTTTTCTTAAAATTTATATTTGCTCATAACTCAAAACTGTGGTGGTAATTAGATACTGTTAAGTCTTTTTATAATAGGCAAATATATGTATATGCACTTACTAATGTAGATCTGTATAAGTTTAGAAATCCGAATCTTGTAACTAAGTTTATTATTTATATTATGCATTGCTTCATATTGATATTTCTTTTCTTTTCTTTTCTGTTATTATTGTTATTATTATTATTATTATTATTATTATTGAAATGAAAGAGCTTGTAACGTAGCAAAGATACTGTACACTTTATACGCTATGACCGGAGTCGATTCATGCTAAAGAGACTGCCGTTTGCTTATTTTATCTGTCAACAGATCATAGAACTTGTCAGCCTGGTGTGTCGGCTGAACAGACATTTCTGCCTAACAGTTTACGGTCACAGGCTTGGAATTCAGATACTGAGGTTTCGGGCATGATTCAGACGTTGGAATAGTGAAACATCACAAGCTTTAATGAGCTGGATGTTTTACTCTAGGTATATATGTAGGTAAGTAGGTAGGCTGATAAATAGATAGAAAATAGATAGAACAGCATGTATGATGCACACATGCATAAGTACATGATATATGTTATGTGAGTTTTGATGGCTGGATAGATGTGTACCCTGAAGTAGATATCAAGGTTGGTAGGTTGACACTTATGCATATGTTTCAGAGAGAGAGAGAGAGAGAGAGAGAGAGAGAGAGAGAGAGAGAGAGAGAGATTTCAAAATAGATTAAACATTGTCCTTATGAGTCACTTAGTCCCAAAAGGTCTCCACTTTTATATCTGGCAAATTTAATCATCGTCGTTACATTTTCTCACATGAACTTAGTAAAAGGTATCACTGCACTAATTTACTTTCTTATATCCGTCCTTCATTTTGTCTACATTCTATGAATGCGATGCATTAGTAAGGGACCGAACATGTAATTTTCTCGGGGATGGGTGATGGAAGGGGCGGGGGTGGGGGTATTTTTGAACCAAAATTTCCGGTCCCCAAATAGCGGGAAGAAATATTCTTCCTCTGATTTTTAGAAAAAAGAAGAACTTATTATATCCGTTATATTAGTTGAAACAAACATTATCTTAAGGTAAACGGAAGAAAAACCCTCATAAAACAATATTCTGGCTGGAAATAAAATCGAAATTGTCTGTCCCTTACAGTTCTGATGCAGCAAAACTATTGTATTTATGTTAGGAACTAAATTATGTCCCTGCTGAGAAGCAAGATATAAAATAGATCTAAAGACGTCTGTTTGCAAAGAACGAGCTATGTCCTAAGTTAGAACCAAATTTAGAAAGATATTTGTGACAGTGTCAAGCTCGAAACCCGACTATTTACACGTTGTATATGTATGTCCCCCGTCAGACCAAGCTGTGTCCCTGCTCTGGAACAAACATTAAAACAGACGGAACAGATTGTTCCAGAAACAATCTAACAATATTATTGCTGAAAATTAGACCCTTTTATTGGCATTTCATAAAGTGTTCTTGCTCAGAACTAATATGTTTATATGGATTAGGTCGTGTCAGAATCAGACTATTCATACGTCCCGTGTTCATGTCCCCGATCAGAACCAAACTTTTAAGCAGACACTAGCGTATGTTCCCGCAAATAGCCAGCTATATCCCCAATCAGAAAGAAGTTTTTCAAACATCTGCATCGTAGTGAGTCTGAACTTGGAGTGAACCTAACAAAAAGTCCTAAGTTTATATCCCTGGTCAGAACCAATTATCCCCCTGGTCAGAACCAATTATCCCCCTGCCCGGAATCAAAGTTGAAAAGAGACTTTTATGGCTGTCATCTCGAAAGAACCGCTCTTGTCTTAGATCAGAGTCAGCTTAGAAAGAAATTTATCAGCGTGTCCCAGTTCAGAGGTTGACTATTTACCCGTTGTATAGGTATGTCCTCGTTTGGTACCAACTTTGTCCAGACGTAGGACCAAACATTACAGAATACATCTAGCAATCATTTTGCTGAGAATCAGATTTTAATGAGACTTTATTAAGTCTTCTCATTCAGAACAAAGAGATTTATATGGACACGGTCGTGTTCCCGTTCACGCGTGTTGCGGCCATGTTCACGCTCCGTAGGAACTTATTAAATGGACACCAAGGTATGTATCTACATATAGCCAGCGGGGTCCCAAAATAGACCGAAGGGTTTCGAAAAATCTGCGTCATAGTGTGTCTGAACATAGAGTGAACATATTAAAACGCCCTAGTTTTAAACCCCTCACCCCCACCCCCCACACACATACAGGATGTCCCTACACAGAACCAAAGTTTGCAATAGACGTAAAGAACACCTATGTTGTAGATCGGAAGCAAGCTTGAAATGGGCGTGTCCCCAAGCTTGAAATGGGCGTGTCCCGTTCAGAACCTGACTATTTATCCGTTGCATAGATATTTATCCGTTGCGTAGATATGTCTCCGCTGAATACGAACTTTGACCCTGCTCATAAGAACACATTAAAACATACGGAACAGATTGCTGTTGCAAATTTCCAACAATCTTACTGCTGAGAATTAGACTTTTAATGAGACAGTATTAAACTTTCTCGCTCAGAACCAATATGTTTGTAAATGTTAGGTAGTGTCTCCTCTCCGAACTACACTATTCACAGGCCTTATATACGATGTGTAAATTAAACTTGCTCGAATAGGAACCAGGCCCTTAGGTAATTATCTAATTTTGGTTCTGGTGGAGGAGATAGATGATTCTATCAATATAAGACGTCTATAGACATTTAAGTCTATTTTAAAAATTTGGTTCTGAGTAAGGACATAATTTGTTCTGGGCAATGACACAATATATTTTGGTCAGAGATATAAACTTGGGATATTTTGATCGGTTCAGTGTAAGTTCGGACATTCTATCTCGCTGTTTCTGTAAAGGATTTGATCTGATTGGGGAAATAGCTGGCTATCTACAGATTTATACTCTAGTGCTTGTTGATAAGCTTAGTTGAGAACGGAGACATGGTCGTAAGGCGTGTGAATAGTGTGATTCTGATCCGGAACACGATTTATAGAAATATATCGGTTCTGAGGTAAAATATTTAACATATGTCATTAAAAGTCTATTTTTCAGCAATAACATTGTTGGAGTTTGGCACAAGCAGGTTCTTCTGTCTGTTTTAATGTTAGGTTCTATAAAGGGAGAAGTTGTGTCTTTGGAGGGTGGTGGATGAGTTGGGTCATACATCTACAACGTGCAAATTGATCGAGTTGTAAGCGGAAAGCATCCCAAAATTCTTTCTCAAAACCTTCTTCTCACGGAGTATATAGGTGATTCTGTGAATATGAAACGTCAACAGACATTAAAGTCAATTTTAAACTTTGGTTCTGACGAAGGACACAATTGGTTCTTGGCAAGGACATAATTGCTTTTGGGTAGCGATATCAACTTAGGGCGTTTAAATAGGTTCAGTGTAAGTAAACAATTTGTTCTGATTGGGGAAATAGCTGGCTATATGCAGGTATATACTCTAATGTCTGTTTATAAGCTTGGTTCTGGGCGGGGATGTGACCATAACGCGTGTGAATAGCGTGGTTCTGAGCCGGGACACCAATTTATTCATAGAAATATATCGGCTTTGAGGTAGAATATTAAATAAAATCTGATTAAAAGTCTGCTTTTCGTCAATAACGTTGCTTTAGTTTAGCACGAGCAGCTTGTTATGTCTGTTTTAATGTTTGATTCTGTGCAAGGGGGTCATACATATCCAACGTGTAAATTATTATGCTTTAAGAGGAATGACCCCCAAAAGTTTTTCTCTAAACTTGATTATGATGGGCGATATAGACAATTCTTTGGATATTAGAAGTCTATAGACGTTCAAGTCTATTTTGACCTTTGGTTCTGAGCAAGGACATAATTGGTTCTGGGCAAGGACATAATTGCTTTTGGGCAGCGATATAAACTTAGGGCGTTTTGATAGTTTAAGTGTAAGTTCAGACAGTCTATTGTGCTGTTTTTGTAAAGGATTCCTTCTGATTGGGGAGATAGCTGGCAATATCCAGGTATATACTGTAATGTCTGCTTATAAGTTTTTTTCTTGAAATTACCACCATGCATGACTAGTGTCATATTACTACGTACCACCATGTATGCTTCACGTCTCATTATCACTTAAATTACCACCATGCATGACTAGTGTCATATTACTACGTACCACCATGTATGCTTCATGTCTCATTATCACTTAATTTACCACCAATTTAACTTTGTGGCTTAAAAAAGTCTCAAAAATAATGCTTGCATCAGGTTTTACATGGTGCGACCATATTGGTGAGAGAATACAAGTTCAAAGCGTAGATTTCCCAACATAAATAAAGGGAGTTAACTCTTCTATTATGTACAGATGCATAATGGAGACATTTTTTAATAATATCATTGATGTTTACTTATTATGATGAGCTTTCACCTAGTGAAATGTTTGACCCAAATAAGAATTTTTAAGTACACAGTGTATGTATTATGTTGAATATGGTATGTTAATATGATCATTACATTGTATTCCGTGTCCATTTGACAACTTTCATCTGTGTCAACTGTTCCATCTAAGACATTGATATAATGAGTATAAGAATTGAAATGGATTCATATATTGTCAGGTATCAGTGGAGAGAAGATAGAAATTGATCCTGTAGGGAGTAAAGGTTCTGCTCGACTTCTTCGTCAGAGAGCTGTAACATATGATGCTGACAATATAGCTGACTGTGAGGTGATAGAGGAGAAAAATACAGGTACGCATACATTCTTGCCTCCCATAAGTTACCTCCCCTCAAAAACCACTTCTCATGTTCAAACAGATTCTGGTTTTCTCTCATAATACATGTATTTTCATTTACAAGTTTTAGCTCCCTACACCAGTCATCTCCTTTATATCTGCATAATTACTCTGTCACCCAACCAGCTTGTTAAGAGAGGTTGCTTTGTCCACTATACAATTCACCATATCAACATATGCAACTAAGACACAGTACAAGCACACCCAACACATAAAATTACACTTACTTTGTCCACTACACATTACACCATATCAACAAATACAACCAAAAAACAATACAAGCATATTAACCACACTTGCTTTGTAAAGTGCACAATTCACCATAACAACATACACAACCAAGACACAATGCTATCATAACCAACACATTAACTACACTTACTTTGTCCACTACACAATTCACTATATCAATATATACAACCAAGACACAATACAACCCAACGCATTAACTACACTTACTTTGTCCACTATACAATTCACCATATCGACATATACAACCAAGACACAATACAATCACACCCAACACATAAAATTACACTTACTTTGTCCACTAAACAATTCATTACATCAACATATACAACCAAGATACAATACAATCGCACCCTATGCATTAGCTGCACTTACTATGTCCACTACACGATTCATTATATCAAAATATACAACCAAGACACAATACAATCACACCCAACACATTAACTACACTTACCAGACTATGTATCCTACCAAATACATGCAACTTGACATGTAGTCATATCACATTTATACTAATCTCACAAGTATACATATGCCAAACATAAAAATTACTCTTCCAGTCATATATGAAATAAAGAAACCACATGGCATTTTCCACAAAGCATATACAATCAGCTTACACATCAAAATATATCATAGGGCTTGAAGCACAGTGGCAGCACCCTTGCTTCACACCTCTAAAGTCATGGTTGCACCCAGGAGTCGGCCTGTGCAAGTGTTAATGGCCACAAATTCAAAACGGATGGTTTTCGTTAAGGTTCTTTAGTTCACACCACCTTGAGAACCACTTCAAAAACCAATACCATGACCATCTATCTATTCTACATGCTGCAATTCATTGCTGCTTCAGACCAAAATTCACCAATGAGGCATAATTATACGTATCAAAATGGAAGAAAACAATTTATCGAGAAATAACTTTATTCGCCTATTTTACAAAAAAATATCTGAAATTTAAACTGTGAAAATTTAAACAACACCAATTGACCCATATTTTGTTTTTGTTTTCTCACAAATATGGTCTCACAACCTTAATTCTCAAGCAAAATACATACGTTACAAGAGATCTTCTCGTATTTGAAAGTATTTTTTATGATTTACAAGTAAATTTATACCGGGAATATGTTTGAAAATTGTATAATTAGGTATTTTGCGATAATTCCACATAGATTTAATTCAAAACATTATTGCGTTTTGGTATTATGAGTTATGAAAAAAGATAGATAAATGTGGGTAAAGTAAAATGCATCTTTAGTAAAAATTACTCATATTTTAACTTTCATATAAATGGATAATAATGCATATTCAAACATTAAAAAACATTTTAAGTTGTCAAATTAATACCATTCTAATCATAACAGTTTCCGATTCAAAATATAAGCACGAAAGTTTAAAATGTTTATGCCGTTTTAGTCACTCCAAAAATATAATGTATGTATCAGAGACTGTTCATTAAATCTATACTTGTTTCACTCAATTTTGTTGGTTCCCTTGTGGTCATGAAAATATGGCATGAAATTATAACAAATATGTTTGATTAGCCAAATTAAACAAGTACATTCGTGATTTTTGTATTTTTCTCCTGTATGTGACAGTTGAACATCATCCTTATTCACATGATCGTTCATCTGACTATCATTATGACTTATTTTATATTTTATAGGAAGATACAATAATTATATTTTTATGCTTAATTAAGTGAATTCACGAAATTTTAAAAATTCAATAAAATAACTAATGTATTTTATGAATTTTTTGTAACGTAGAATGGTAACGTATGTGTTGTAATGTAAAACACGGACATTTTTTAAAGTTCAAACAACTGAAATGTACAATTAAAAAGACTTGAATGTATATACAGTCTCACATATAGAAAACAACATTTTTAGCCGATTAAACAGGGGGGAATGTTCCTGTGTACTGTTTAGGTAACGTATGTATTTCACTAACTGAAGCAAATGCATTGTTAATTAATTGCATTTCGGCATCAGATATCTTGAATAGTCGTTCAGATTTTCCAGATGGAACAAGAGATTCGACTTTACAAAGGATATTTTGTTCGTCAATCCATACAAGATCAGGTTGTTCCGGACACTTGAAGAGTCCTTTCGCTTGTTTCATAAAGTTAATCTCACAGTCTTTGTCGTCCATATCAATTTCTTCAATCCTTCCCAGGTACCATTTTCCATCGTATATGACAGCTACGAAGTTTCGTTCTTTAAATCCAACAAATGCAGGCGATGAGGTGTCGTTTTCAGAGATTGTAGGGTCCATGGCTACGTCTGACTGTACACATGGATGTGTACTACTTGGTGGGTCACTGACAGTGACTGACCAAGTGCTCTCGTCTGGTGAAGTAGCAAGCTGACTCCAAGCGAAGTTCTGAATGGTCCAGCTGTCGCAGTAAGAACTCGTAATGTACACTGAACAGTAGCAGGAGGTTTCACGGGTCATCAATTTTTTAGGGTCATCAGTGATGCCAACTGCGTGTAGTTTCGTTGTGTTTCGCAATGATTTTGTCTTAATTTAATTTAGTTCACATTGTTTCAGTCTGATTGCTTCACTGGAGACGTGGATGAAGCGTACCCCATTCATATTTGATTTTTTTCCCCATGCATGAAAATCCGAAGCATCCTGGATTACAGCATTTTCCTGTCGTATGGTTTCATCTGCCATTCTTTATACTGTCCCTCCCAATCCATCACATGGCCCTTTCCCATGCCCCGCTTCGAAGTAATTCCACTTGGCACCAGTGGAGTACAGGTTTATGTGAATAGCAATCAAATAGAATATAAATCTGTTTCTGTACTGGCTTGATGGTGAATCTGTCCAATAATGGATAAGCCTAAGATTAGGTTTCATCTCCTTCAGCTCCAGAATGAGCTTGTCCAGAAATGCAGCAACTGTGGCAGCAACTGTGCTAGAAGAAAATGACATTACATCACTAATAACATAAGTATCGATAATACATTACCAAATTATCATGTGAAGTATTGAGTATAGCTGAAATTCATTTACTTTTTTATAAATATTTACACTTATGGTTTGTTTCTAATTTACCTTTGCACTGAATTTTGTTTCTATTTTTTTATGCTAGTCCTTTAACCATTAGTTACCGAATATACTCATGTCATTCATATTCACTTTTAAAACATTAAAAAAATGTATCCAATATTAATTGTGTTATTAAGAATAATTGTATAGTAGAGCTAAATTGAAGATCTGGATTGTACTCATATTTTACACTGATAATCACTTTGGTTCTGGATTAAGTCTTAGTACATACGTTACGCTCTGTAACGTGTGTATCAGTACTTTATACACAGTGATTACACCGCTTATAAACATAGAGGTCACTCTATTTTTATGTATGACATATACTGATTCTCTTTCACTGATTCCTGTCAAAGAAAAACGTAAATGTCAATACATTTTTTTAAATTTGAATCGCTTACCTATAGGTGGTCTTTAGTACATAGAGCGTAACGCAATTTTAACGGCTTGTCCTCGTTGTCATTGATGTATTATATACTGAGAATTCAAAGATGGCGGCGTGACAAGTTTCAGCATGCAAAGTTGGCCGGCTATCACCACGTGTTCCGTAGTTTAGTATATCTTTGTCACGTGTGTATCGGTAACGTATGTATTAGTAAGCATTATTTACGCTAAACTTTGTCAAAATATTACTTGATAGATTTATCAAGATTTTATTTTCAGACGTATATGGAACATGATTACATTTTCGAGCGGTTTATTCAATCCTTTTGATATTACTTTCATATTATTTTGACCAAGTAACGTAAGTATAGCATATTTTATAACCAATGAACATTACAACATATGGCACGTAAAAAAATGATATGCATCAACAATAACCATTTATTTGGTTGTTTTTTTTATAATAAAACGTACAAAGTGAATTTCGAGTGCCTTTTATACTTCCCAAAACCCTCGTTTTACACAAAAACGCCGTGCATAAAAAGGGGTTACGTATGTATCATGACCTTAGCGACCTGCATTCTGAGGCCTCGTGAATGAATGTTCTGCGTATAATTATACAAAATTTCCTTTTAGATATCTCAAAGAGTATAGACGATTGATTCAGAGACTTTTTAATTCAATCTTCAGTTTTATTTTTCATCTTTATTTGACGGAATTAGCTTGTAATTACACTGGCGACAGTAACGTAGGTATTGATATACACCATTTAGGTTGCGATATTTTCAGATGCAAATTTTATTTATTGTTTACATTGATTTTTTTTTTAATGATAAACGTATATTGATATAGCAAAAAGGTATGCATCAAGGAAAGAAACATATATAATGAGTTAACATATCAGCGAAATTGATTTGTGAATCATAAGTAAATTTGGGTGTCTAGAATGAAATCTATGGGGAATGTCAGAAAGCGCTTTTTCGAAGACTCCACTACCGATAATATTTTAATTGGACTGGTAAGCATAAGACTCTTAGAGCAGTCTGGATTACAGCCATGATACATATTTAATAAAAATTAAGTTCTTTATAAATTCCCCTCCCTGTCCCTTTTAATTCTGGAATAGCCCTGAAGAACCTAAATTGTACATAATAAAGAAAGACGAGGACTTTGACTATTATGTCCACATGACATCATCAAAGGAAAACTTTATTGATAGTCATTAAAATCTTAAAACTATATCCTAGTCAGATTAGTTTAGTACTTTTAAATTGAAGACGTTTGCATCCACTTTAATGAGGCAAAGAAAAAAAAAGAAAAAAAAAATATATATATATATATATATATATATATATATATATATATATATATATATATATATATATATATATAAGTTTTATGCTGCTGCCCTTGTGGTGGAGCTATGGAGGGAATGTATAGTGTTACCATGTCAATCCAGCCTATCCCATCTTAGGTCATGTCCATCAGAAATTTCATTTCTGCTGACATAACTTATGAAGGACTTCATGGATTCAAATTTGGTGAGAGACTTTACCTTAAAAATCTCTAGGACAAGTTTGATTTTCACCATTATTCAGCAAAATGTATCGAAGTAATAACCCTTTTTGTGACTTTGAATCTTTCCTTGAATTGCATCAAACCATCATTTAAGCTCAGTAACTTTTGATGGACTCCATGGATTCAAATCAAATTTGGTACTAGACTTTACAAGAATGTCTATGTCAAGTTTGATTTTCACCATTTCTATCATAATTTAACCAAGTTATCGACCCTGTTTAATTTACCACTTTTCCATTAAATTGTATCTTAATTTCTGAACCAAATTTAATATGAGGCTTTACATTGAGAAAACTTCAAACTTTTCCCTTCAATTGCATCGTATTAGCAGGGGCATTCATGTTGTATAGACACATTTCTAGTTCTAAGTTGTTCAATTTTTATATCTTTTATACAGTCCATTTCTGATCTTTGTCTTTCTTTGCAGGAAAATCTGTATTTCGCCTCACATACTGGGCAGGCCATGAGTACAAGCATCATGATTTCGAGGCTGACATGGAAATGTGCAATGAAATAGTGCATAAAATCTATAATATTTTGGAACTTAGGCCGAGTCCAGTAACAAAAGACTTTGTCACAAACCGCGAAAGAAAGCTACTGAGAAAGCGTGAATCCTTGAATTTCTCATCATAATAATTTGTACAGGAGATGTCAATAAATTTTGAAAACAAGAATGCAGATAAACATGAATGCATATAAAAGTCTGCCATACTTTATTTTCTTAGTAGCCTTAACTGCATTGTTTTACATTGTACAGAAAGACCTGCATAATATGGTCCCAGAATATTACATCCCTGCACATTCTTGGCTGCATGATTTTGTCCATTCATTCTTGCAATATATTAAACAGGAGTATTATAACTCACTGTCCAGTCAGATCTGAATTGATAGTCACCTTCATGACTGAATTATACACTCTGATTTCACCATATAATTATTGTCTCTTGCCTTATTGTGGAAAGCAGGAAACATAGTATTCATGTTTCCATTCATCTGTCACACTTAAGTTTCCGCTCTGTTAACTTTAAAATCATTTGAGATTAAGGGATAGAAACTTGGTTTACTTGTGCATTACCATTAGAAGGTGCTGCATGCCACATTGGTGATCATATCTTCAAGGTCAAGGTAACAGCTTCATATTTTACATTTTCCTTTCTGTACTATGAATCGAGCTTTTTGAAATTGAAGCATGTAACTCAGTATACTTACACATCATCCACAGTATTTGAAATTTTGTATTTCTTTCCTTTCCATTCTATATCATTAGAGCTTTTAAGATTAACAGATGAAACTTGGTAAACTGATATATCATCACTAAAAGATTAGTCACATACCACAGTGAGAGTCCTATTTTCAAGGTCAATGTCATGACTCAGTAGTTGACTTTTTCCATCACACTTTCCATTAAGCTATGTAACCTTAGAACAATGCAAGATTTAGGGATGAAACTTAGTATACTGATACATTATCACTAGCAAGTCTTTATGAAGTTGAATCAGGAATCATAAGTTTGTAATAAAAGATCAAAAAGATGATAAAATGCTGATGAGGTCTTAAGACATTGATGTAGATTGCTTTGTGTAACCTATCTAGTAAAGTCACTCTGCAATGTGGGTGCAATGCTATTTATAGTGTGTGTCAATTATGCCCAAATAAATGGTCACCCATATGCAGGGAGTAATAAATGATGCGTAATCATGCAGCACCTTTTAGAACTTTCAATTTGTCAAACAGTATGTTGATGCATAGATTTTTGGACTTCAAACTTGGTCCACTCTAAAAACTAACTTCTGAAGAGTTGATTATGCTAAAAATACATGTTGATATGAAAGAAGTTCTAATTCATGTGCTTCACTTTGTTATCATTATTACTCCTGAATGGATGGTCATATCAACATGGGGTTTTCACTAAAAGACTTTTTATGATGTCTAGTTCATCCTAACTGAAAATGGTGAAGATCTGGTGTCCAATATGGCCATCACAGTAGCCATTTTGAAAATCTTGTTAGCACTATTCATCCTAAAGGGAAAGTCATATTGACATTGGTCTTTCATCAGAAGACTTATGGTGTCTAGTTGGTTCTAAATGAAAATGGTGCCACCCTGATGTCTGATATGGCTACCAAAGTGGCCATCTTAGTGATCGTTTTACCACTACTCCTCCTGAACAAAAAGTAATATTGTTATGGGGTTTCCACCAGGAGACTTCTTCTGTCTAGTTGGTCCTAAATAAAATGGCACTGTCTGCACATCAAGTATTGCCACCACAGAAGCCATCTTCAAAATCTTGTTATCACTACTCCTCCTGAATGGATGGTAGTATCGAAATATAGTTTTGTGGGGGAGTAAAACTAATTTTAATTATATAATACTTACCTGTCACTATTATTAAGCTTCTCCTTTCCGCATGGAGAGCAAGAACTCTTCTCGCCTCTCTTTCGTCTCTTAGCGGGAGGGGGATTTATCTTCCTTTCCCTTGATGACCTATTCTGCAGAACTTGTGATGGAAGAGGTAGTTCTCTCCCTTGCGGGGGAAAGTTCCACATACCAAATGGATTGAAAGGGAACATGGGAAAGAAAGTGACATCGGTCCAATTTCCTATCCCAGAAGCGTGTCTATTTGCATGTTCTGTCCCTGTGGTGTGACAAGTAGGTAATGTCACGAAAGGGGGGTATTCGAACCTATCCCTAGCGCTAGACCTAGATTCGGCATGTCTCGCAGACCTATACCCAGTATATGGTCTGTCTGTATCCGGTGATAAGTGGCCGGTCTGTGACCTGTCACTTATAGTCAAGGGCGATCTAGATCTGAGAGAACTTCTCTTAGAACTAGAAGAAACAGAACGACGGCTAAACCTCTTGGGTTTGCGTGATGTATTTTTCGCCTGACTTCGGATACTATGGAGGTCTTGTTCCTGCCCCAAAGGGATTCTCCATATTTGGGCTCAGCGTAACCCCTTCCGGGAGTATAACTGTGTTTGCTTGTGGGTCTGTGCCACCCCTCCCTCCTGTAGTCTGGGGAGGTGCACTTGGACCCAGCAAGTTGATAGCCCTTAATGATAGAAGCTGCCTTCTTAGATGACACTCTATCATGACTTGGGAAGGTGCCACTCCTCCCTCTTATATTCGGGGGATCGCACTCGAACCCTTGAGAAATATCTGTTACCATCTCACCAGTAGTAACATTATCTCTCTCTTGTCTAGGGAAGGTGCTGCTCCTTTCTCTTTTATTTGGGGGATCATACCCTTTAGAAACATGTTTCTACCTCACAGGTAGCACTAGTATTTCTTTCTAAGTGAGATTTATTTGATTTAGAAGGGGGAAAACGTGCTTCTTTCCTCTTCAGATAAGTGTGAAGGCTTTCGGCCAGATCCCAAGTGTCGTCCGACCATAGAAAACACATGGGGCATCCGTCCATACGTGTACAGTTTTGTATATGACAACAAGTTTGGTGAGTGTCCCATGGGCCTTTTTTATGCCCACACTTACCAACTGATTGAGACATCTGAAAAATTAACAGAGCAATGATAATAATAATAAGGGTTCCGTCAGCACGTTGTATCTCCTTACAACTTAATTTTTTGTAAACAAGAATGTCTGAGTTTATTCGGTACTTCGTGATGGATATAAACACCAGAGCATAATTGTAGGTTACGGTAATGTTATAGAAAACATTACTGAAAACATTTAGGGGCCCTAGAATCTACTAATAGCGAACAGTTAAGAGATTCTGTCTCGTGACCAAATTATGACGTTAATAAATAATAATCACGGTAAAGATGGACCCCAGTGTTGCAACACTGTTTTAAAAAGGATATTCTGAATACTTATTGCTACCACTATGTCCCAAGCCGTTAACAATGCACGAATGGTGAATATCAATGTTAAAGTTATCAATTACAAATTTGATAAATACGGACAGAGGTTAACGTTCATTATAAAGAATATTCATGACAAGTCCTGGTTATTAGCATTCACACCTTTGCACTTGTAGATATTTTCTTCTTCATAAAGTTTTTCCATGTGTTGACTCAACTGTCGTCCGGAAAAGAATGAGGACACTCTGTGAGCATGAGCTGATGACATAGATCAGACTGGGTTGATGCATATGTTCTAAGAAACTTCTAGAACAGGGAGTAGGTGCATCTAGCACGGACGAGGTCTTTCCATGCAGAAAGGAAAAAGCTTAATAATAGTGACAGGTAAGTTATTACTGACATTAAAATGTAGTTTTTACTACACAACTTCTTGTGATGTCTAGCTGGTCCTAAATGAAAATGGTGCTGCTCAGACATCCAATATGGCTGCCACTTTGACCAGCTTGAAAAAAATTGTATCACTATTTAATGAATGATCATATCAGCATGGGGATTTTACTGAAAGATTATGATGTCTAGTTTGTCCTAAATGAAAATGGTACCAATCTGATTTCCAATATGGACACCGCATTGGCCATCTTGAAAATATGTTACCACTACTTCTCCTACATGGCTGGATATATCAATATTGTGCTTTCAGCATTAGGTTTCTTACGCTGTTTAGTTGGTCGTAAATGGAAATGGTGCCAATCTGATATCCAATATGGCCACCTTGGCAGCCATGTTGAAAATCTTGTTATCGTTTCCCTTCAAACAGGAAAGTCATATCAACATAGAGATTCAACAAGATAACTTCTTATGATGTCTTGTTGGTCCTAAATAAAAATTGAGCCAGTCTGACATCCAAACAATTCTACCACAGACGCTAATTTGAAAATCTTGTTATTGCTGACAAATATCAGAGATGGTTTCAACACTCTGCAGTTAAAAGGAAGAAATGGTCTTATCTTGAATTCCTAGAAATCCTTTTCAGCCAGTAGAGCATTAATCCCTTCATGGACCTCTTGCTTTTGTTTTTTGTTTGTTTTTATGTTCTGCATTCAAACAAGCCTTGTGAGGCAGAGAACCAGTCCAGAAATTATACACACTAACCAGCAACCCAGGCAGATAGTGTTAGAATGATATAAAGACAGATACAGAAGTGGTTGATTCATGAAAAAAATGAAAAAAAATAATTGACAGTGGTGGGCAAGTTGAATACTTTACTCTTCTATTTTTGTTACAGCAGTCATATATGGGAAATGTAGGTAAGAAAAACATCATAAAATCTATCTTACAAAAGATACTGGAAACGTTTGCCAGAAAGTTTAAATTAAAAACATTACTTTGTATACCTTACTGATAAACTTAAATACATGTATACATTGTGTGGACATAAAGTGTTATTAAGTATACACACTGACAAGGCAGACATAGAGAGAGCTGTGGTGTTTACAAAATTACCTTGTATTTCCCATTACAGAAATTTATGTGAATTCAAGAGAATTAAAACCTCTATAAAAAAAAAGAGCCCTAGAGACAGTAAATAAACATACAAAACATGTAATCTATATTTGCCCCTCTCCTTGCAAAAAAAGATCAAAATATCTTCAGACTTCTAGATCCATATTTTTGAAGAGCATTTATGATTGTTGGGAGACAGGATATGTGGAGGAGGAGACCAATTATTATTATTATTATTATTATGCAAATGACATGACTAATCTAAAACAAATTTAACTTTATTTTCAACAATATTGGAGACACAATTCAGTGCTGTGCTTGCACAATCATAAACATATAGTCCAGATTATAGTCTCTGAATGAAGAAAACAACACATAAATAATGTGAAGATAGGAACACAAAATGCTGGAACAGTTATAAAAAGATGACAAAAACATTTACCATAAATTCAAAAAGGTTTTATTGTTTTGATCTATATGATCTAAAATGCAGTGCATAGATGGAAGACACTTTTTGATTTTCCATGTCCTGTGATTATCATGCCACACAATATTCTTTTGAGGGCATAAAGTGTTACTCAAGTTCATGAGTCCATCTTTACGTCAAGTGCCCACTCAAGTCAATGTGTGCATATATATGTCCAGTACACTAAATAACTTCTTAAGGATTTCATGGACTGAAGCAACATTTTATCTGGGGTTTAATATCCAGAAGACATTGGTCAAGTTTAAGTGTCACCCTTTTCCATCAAAAGGTTTTCAGAGTTATTGTCCCTCACTAACTTACACATTTTTTTCATGAATCATTAATTTTGTTATCTCAATCGTTTTGAAAGTACTTCATAGATCGAAAGCATAGTTGGCATTGGTTTTATATAAATACAAACTAAGTCAATTTGGATAAATTTGACAGAGCCATAGCCAGTTTTGACTCAAAAGTTGCCCTCACCTTGAAAAAATGTCTTATACTATATTGGCAACAACAGCTATGTAATCTAACTCATTTCTTGTTTACTTGATCCTTTCATTTCAAAGTCCATCAAGAAAGCAAAGTAACAAGAAACAAAAAATGAAAGCGATTTTCAGTTCCTGGATTTGATATGCACTCAATCACCTTGAAGTTCATTTATATAAAAAAAATATTGTCATACTAGTTAAGTTTTATTCTACTGCAAATTACTTTCACCTAGCCATAATACAGTCATCCATAATTATTTTCATATCATATCTTGACAAATTACTTATGATAGACAGGTGTATACAATGTGTGCATGTCAAAAAAAGAATGCTACCAGAACCACATGGCTTTGTACAAATATTTATCATCAAAACTGACTTCGATTAAATTGTAAAAGTAATCACTTTAATTTCTGGACCATAGTATTTACTTACCTTCCCTTTTGTTTTAAAAGGACCAATTTTAAAACGAAAAGCAACAAGAATATAAAAAATCCAAAATTTATAATTTCTAATCTGATTGTTGCCTGGTGGCCCTTAACATTCTCATCATGTTCACCTTTTAAACCAAATGAATGATGTTGCTGTACACAACCAGACAGACTGCTCACTGTCTGGAAAAGGTTCATTTTGAGGGAAAACTGTTGTCTGCATCCAATATTTGCAATGCTGGTTTTAATATTTCAAAAAAGAATCGAATAAAATAGAAAAGTGCAATTCTTACATACATGTGTTCTAAGGAATGTAACTCCCAAAGTTACGGAAATTTAAGGAATTATTCAGAGCTTTTTGAAAACAGCAAACTACATCCCATGACTTGCTTGAAAAAATAGACTGACCCATGCAAATATGGTGCTGTGTTAGTAAAGAAACTCCTGTTTGGTTTAAAATGTGCAGACGATTAAAGTGTTAGGGACCCCCTGATGTCAATCAGGTTAGAAATTTTACATTTATGAATGAAATGCATTTTTTATATCCTTGGTGCTTTTCCTTTATAATATCAGTAGGGGGGTACAAACACATGGGAGGGTTAGTGAATACTATTTATTTTGAAATGAAATAATTTAAAAATGTGCATTTAGTTTGTTATACTTTCACATGCTTAACTATGCAAACTCTGCAAATGTATAAATGTGTATGAAAATTTGATTTTGCACTTGCTTCAGAGATGGTGCAAATTTGCATATTTGTACTAATCAGTTCACAATTTACAATATTTACATAACTGTGTAAGAATACATATGTAAATTTACACACATAGTAAACCACATAATAAACTGGTGCATGTGAAAGAGATGTAAGAGTCACATGTATATCAGACATTAGTTTATGTGTTACACGTCCCATACAAATTCATAAAGACAAATATACAAGATATGTATACATGTATTTCTTGTTACAAAGTAAAGATAAGTTTATAAAGATCATTGTATTTCTTGTTACAAATTACATACAAGTTTATAAAGACCAGTATACAAGATATGTATGCATGTATTTCTTTCGGGAAAAAATATTTTATCTTTACACTTGAACAACAAATATACAAGATACATTTATATATTTCTTGGAGAATAAAACTATTATCTACATAAAAAAATGTTCAATTCAAAAGGAATAAATATGATCAAAATGAACAAACAAATGGAATTTTTACATTTATTTCAAAAGACATCACATTAAAATACAACACAAAAGATCTACCTATTCTACACATTAAAATGCAACACAAAAGATATACCTATTCTACACATTAAAATACAACACAAAAGATCTACCTATTCTACACATTAAAATACAACACAAAAGATCTACCTATTCTACACATTAAAATACAATGCAAAAGATATACCTATTCTACACATTAAAATACAATACAAAAAATCTGCCTATTCTACACATTAAAATACAACACAAAAGATCTACCTATTTTAAACATTAAAATACAATACAAAAGATCTACCTTTTTTAAACATTAAAATACAATACAAAAGATCTACCTATTCTATCTTTTAAATACTCTGAAAACAACATTGCAAAAAAAATTGTTTCAGTATTCATACCTCTGGTGACACCCGAGTCAAAGCTAATTACCGATCTTCCAAACAATAAACTACTTATATTCAACGTTAATGTCAAATAATGATCCAGTCACAATAAACTGTAAAAACAATGAAGAAGAAAACATTGTAAAATATTTGCTATAATATTCATCTATAATGATGTAATTTCTCAGCAAAAATCATATTTCACATACTTCTGATTTCATTCTAGTTTTTCCATTCAATCAAATCAGCCATCTGCAATGGGCTAATTTGGCTTTGTCAAAAGTTGGTTATGCTTTGAAAAATAATAGTGAAGAACTTTTGCTAAAATTTGGCAAAAGCCTTCATAGTCCAGAACCTTAGTCAAAATTTGTCTAAAACCCGATAGTCAAGAACTTTAGTCAAAATTTGGCTTAGCCATAATGGTCCAAAACTTTAGCCAAAATCTGAATAAGCCTTGATAGTCCAGCTCATGAAAGAAGCTTCCCTAACTCCTCTCAATATTGTTATGCAGTTATGTAACCCTTCATTTTGTTATACATTTTCCTACACATAAGTCTTCCCTGTATAGTTTTACAAATATTCCACCTTAAGTATTGCTACAGTACTGGACCAAAAATCACTTACATTCATGTCATAGGAGGTAAACTAACATAAATTCTATTTCTAAAGAATCTCCAGATAAAAATAGGAAAATAGTACTTACACATTTAACAGTTGTAAATAATCTCTTGGCTTGTATAAAAATGAGCTGATAATAACAATAAATCGCTTAGAAATTATGTCTGACTTTTGATGACTGTGACATCTCAACAATAGAAATAAGGTACACAAAAGCTGTTTACTCTTCAGATACGTCTGGGTCAATTTCAATCCAAATATCTCTCTTTTTTCAAAGACACTTGCAAAATTATAATCTAAATGAGCAGATAGTTCTTTTTTTCTAGACTTGGAGTATAAAATGGTTCATAATACTATAAATGGCTTTTACACTTAAAAATGTACTACTTGTAGTAGAGAATGAGCCCCTCACCCCAGAACCTCTCTTTAAATATGCCCCTTGTCTACTCTATTCAGCACTTGTGTGTGGTAGATGACATATCATAATTTACTGATGATAAACTTAGGTAAGGTCTCAAGTCGTTACAGCTAAGTAAAGTGTATCAAGCGTCCTGCCAAACAACTATTGGAACGTGTAATAATCCAGGATTATTAGTTTAGTCTGTCACGTTTGAAAAATTAACAGACACACAGCAGTTGTGGAGGTCTGTCTTGTGTATCTTAAGTTCAAACAGTTCAGTACAGTGTGTCAGTGTACTGCCTAATACATCACAACAACTACTGGACATTGTTACCTCTGACATATCCAGGACTATTAGTCCTGTCATATTAGAGAGATTTAACAGACAGTTGTGGAGGTCTGTCTTGTGTATCTTAAGTTCAAACAGTTCAGTACAGTGTGTCAGCGTACTGCCTAATACATCACAACAACTACTGGACATTGTTACCTCCGACATATCCAGGACTATTAGTCCTGTCATATTAGAGAGATTTAACAGACAGTTGTGGAGGTCTGTCTTGTGTATCTTAAGTTTAGTACAGTGTGTCAGTGTGCTGCCTAATACATCACAACAACTACTGGACATTGTTACCTCCAACATATCCAGGACTATTAGTTCTGTCATATTAGAGAGATTTAACAGACAGTTGTGGAGGTCTGTCTTGTGTATCTTAAGTTCAATCAGTTTAGTACAGTGTGTCAGTGTGCTGCCTAATACATCACAACAACTACTGGACATTGTTACCTCTGACATATCCAGGTATCTTAGTTCTGTCATATTAGAGAGATTTAACAGACAGTTGTGGAGGTCTGTCTTGTGTATCTTAAGTTCAAACAGTTCAGTACAGTGTGTCAGTGTGCTGCCTAATACATCACAACAACTACTGGACATTGTTACCTCCGACATATCCAGGATCATATATTCTGTCATATTAGAGAGATTTAACAGACAGTTGTGGAGGTCTGTCTTGTGTATCTTAAGTTTACACAGTTTAGTACAGTGTGTCAGTGTGCTGCCTAATACATCACAACAACTACTGGACATTGTTACCTCCGACATATCCAGGACTATTAGTCCTGTCATATTAGAGAGATTTAACAGACAGTTGTGGAGGTCTGTCTTGTGTATCTTAAGTTTACACAGTTTAGTACAGTGTGTCAGTGTGCTGCCTAATACATCACAACAACTACTGGACATTGTTACCTCTGACATATCCAGGTATCTTAGTTCTGTCATATTAGAGAGATTTAACAGACAGTTGTGGAGGTCTGTCTTGTGTATCTTAAGTGTCTTCAGTTTAGTACAGTGTGTCAGTGTACTGCCTAATACATCACAACAACTACTGGACATTGTTACCTCTGATATATCCAGGATTCTTAGTTCTGTCACATTAGAGAGATTTAACAAACAGTTGTGGAGGTCTGTCTTGTGTATCTCAAGTGTCTCCAGCTTAGTACAGTGTGTCAGTGTACTGCCTAATACATCACAACAACTACTGGACATTGTTACCTCTGATATATCCAGGATTCTTAGTTCTGTCACATTAGAGAGATTTAACAGACAGTTGTGGAGGTCTGTCTTGTGTATCTTAAGTCTCTCCAGCTTAGTACAGTGTGTCAGTGTACTGCCTAATACATCACAACAACTACTTGACATTGTTACCTCTGACATATCCAGGATTCTTAGATGTGTCACATTAGAGAGATTTAACAGACAGTTGTGGAGGTCTGTCTTGTGTATCTCAAGTGTCTCCAGCTTAGTACAGTGTGTCAATGTACTGCTTAATACATCACAACAACTACTGGACATTGTTACCTCTGACATATTCAGGATTCTTTGATGTGTCACATTAGAGAGATTTAACAGACAGTTGTGGAGGTCTGTCTTGTGTATCTTAAGTTCAATCAGTTTAGTACAGTGTGTCAGTGTACTGCCTAATACATCACAACAACTACTGGACATGGTTACCTCTGACATATGCAGGATTGTTAGGTCTGTCACATTAGAGAGATTTAACAGACAGTTGTGGAGGTCTGTCTTGTGTATCTTAAGTTCAATCAGTTTAGTACAGTGTGTCAGTGTACTGCCTAATACATCACAACAACTACTGGACATTGTTACCTCTGACATATCCAGGATTCTTAGTTTTGTCACATTAGAGAGATTTAACAGACAGTTGTGGATGTCTGTCTTGTGTATCTTAAGTGTCTTCAGTTTAGTACAGTGTGTCAGTGTACTGCCTAATACATCACAACAACTACTGGACATTGTTACCTCTGACATATCAAGGATTACTAGTTCTGTCACATTAGTGAGATTTAACAGACAGTTATGGAGGTCTGTCTTGTGTATCCTAAGTGTCTTCAGTATAGTACAGTGTGTCAGTGTACTGCCTAATACATCACAACAACAAATGGACATTGTTACTCTATCCATAGTTAAGACAAACTGAGAACCTAACTCAGGCAGACAGAACTCACATTTTAAATCAAATAGTTCGAGATGTGTCAGTCCTGTAAATCCTCTCAGATCGAACACATAATCCCTGTTACATGTCATTTGCCTTTTTAGACCATGTAAGTCTGCATTTTGATGGTATAGATAAGAGTCATATCCTGTTACACATAAATTAGATACTTTCAATAGCACATCTTCTCCAACGACTTCCTTCTTACATCTAAGGTAAAGTGCGTTAACATTAGATAATCTGTAAATGTATGCTCGACTCCTCAGCGTCTCATCACTGCACAATTCATTCACTTTTACACTGTCACCAAGCTTAGGCATCAGGCCAACAAGAAATACAATGATATTTTCATTCTGCTCCACAACATGTAAATCTGCTATTGAAGCAATAAAGTTTGCTAAATTGTTTGGATTGAAAATGAAGTAGAGAGCTGTGAAGAACTCTTGCATTGTTTTATGCAGGAAACTCACACTAGATTTTCTATTAAGATAAGACACAGAATCTGTGACTGACAATATACCCAGGTCCAAGGCCACATCCAGTTTTTCCCTCTCGAGGACTTTCAGCAATTCTTCCTCTTTAAACACAAGTGTGTTTTCCCTATCACCAATGAGCAAAAAGTGATGAGCAACTTCACATAGTGAAAGCAGTAACCCTTCTCCAATATTCACAACCAGAGAAGTTTTCGATATTTTACTAGGAAGTGGAGACTGAGTATCACCTAGTGTAAATCTCATTTGTTTGTGATTAGGATCTTTCTTGTACTTTTCCATCATTCGATCTGTCAACAGGTTGAGGAACAAAATATATAGCTCATGGAACTTACTTGGTAATGACCTTTTATTTTCATACCAAACCTGTGCCAGGATAAGAAGAAGAAGGGGCACATGAATTAGCTGTCTAGCTAACTTGTTGTGTGCTATATCATTGTGAAATTGTGTAATGGCATTCCCATCATTGTAACAGTTCTGAAATATTTTCTCTGCACATTTTACGGCATTTTCTTCACTAAAGCCTTCAAGATCCAGCAGCAGGTCTATTTCAGGTCCCTCACGCAACTCCATTTTGGAAATTTTCCAAGGTCTAGAAGAAACCAGAAAACAGCATTTTGGATAGACTCTACGGGTGACAACATGTTTAAGGAACCTAGGTTCTACAGTAATCTCATCTAGGCCATCCAGAATAAACAATATTTTATCTCCATTATCTTTCAAGAGGGTTTCCAAGTTGTCTTTATTGGGTACATCCTGCAAAGGAAACTGAGCACATATGACCTCAATCAAATTTTCCTCAACTGAAACCTCTCGAAGATTCAAATAAAACAAGAGGTCAAACATCTTAAGAACAGCTTCATCTTGAAAATAACCATCATGGGCAACTGCTATTCCTTCATGTGCACTGCACCATGCATGGAGAACTTTCCTACAAAAAGTGGTTTTCCCTAACCCTCCTTTTCCACGCAGAAAAACATGTTCAAACTTTGAACCTGTCTTACGCAGGAATATTTGTGTATAAGTGGTGACCTTTATTTGCTGAACACCCTTGCATTGTGTGGAGACATATTTGCTTTCCTTTTCTGTGTTTCTGCTGCCTTGCTTCTCTTCAATGACTAAATCAACATAGATGTCATCAATATCACATCTCTCCTTGTCCAATATTGGGGACATCTGCACATACCTCAAATTTCTGTATGCTTTAATCAAATTATCTCGAAGCTTGATGATATCTGTAAAGAGAATTCAACATATGGTAAGTCCTTAAATTGCCAATATACTCAAAGTTGCCATACTGTATATCAATTAAATTTGTGTAAAATTTATGCTCAATAAGAGTAGGTAACATAAACTAAAACAAAACAAAAGCAAAAACATGAAAATGACACTCAACATCACAGACACTCTAATTTTAGTAACAGTGGCCAAATAAGATGGAAGATCAGCATAATTAGAAAAAACTTGAAAGGCCAAGAAGCTTTCTGTCAAATTTTGTGTAATTATGTGTAGTGACTTTTTAGAAGAACTCATTTTAAGTTTTTCATTTTTATTTCTAGTAATGGCAGCCATTTTGATACCAGATTGGCATCATTTGTATAAAATTCAAAGGCCTTTGTGCCAAAATTCTCCTTGCCAAATTTATTTTAAATTAATCCAGTTGTTTCTGATTAGAATGTACAGTAAATCAATGCTAACAGACAATGGGTGATGCATGATGATAGATGGTCCATACCATATGCTCACCTGGCCTCATGTCCAGGTTAGCTAGCAAAAGGCCCTAGTGGGTCTAATATCAGTCACCTGGCTTACATAACTTAACTGTTGATAAGTGCACTAAGCAGACTTTTGTGATATTCCAAGAACTCAACCTATAAAAACTATCTCCCAAACTCTATACCATGTTGATTTTACCTATTTTGCCATAGTCTGATAAAAATTCTTTCCAATATAATGGCAATCATACAAAACAATAATTAATATGCATAGTCTCTTGCTTAATTGAAGTCATCCAAGACCTTGATAATAGGAACCTATTTACTTGATTAATTTTAGATAAGAAATATAATCTCCAGATCTGGAGAGGTAGCAGGCTCAGCCAATAAGAAGCAAGATTATGCAATTCTGCAATATTGTATGCATTCAAGTGAAAACCCCATTAAGGACCAACTAACTAGATTTTCACGATGGAAATATTGGATGTTGGATGATGGAGAAGGGATGACAGGCGACATGTGATGGACGACAGACAACAGGCTATCTGATAAGGTCTTCTGGTCTATGACAAGTAGAACTAATAACAGTCTCTAGTGTGGTAACAAGCTCAATCAATTTGATGCAAGATCACCTCATATATATGCATAGGATTCACTCTTAATAAAATAATCCAACATCTTGATGATATTTGACAATTTACTAAGTTACTTATTTTGAAAAGTTCAAATAAAATCTGTACAGATACGACCACCAGTAATAATGTCATCACATCAATGGTGGTTGTGATAATTAATTATGCTGCTTGTATGTCGAGAAAAATTCTCAGTGTAAAGAATCTGATCCTGGATTACCATGCAAAGGGTCCTTCGACCGCATGAATTTAGTGGCAGTCTGAAATATGGATAAACAGATTTTCAGATCCATTAAAGAAATGCATTTGTATTCCATTTAATTTTCATTTATTATTCATCATTCTGCATTTTGGATTTGCATTCAGCATTTCCTTAGAATTTAATTCATCATTTCAATCATGTTCATTTCAGTGTTTCGTTTATGTTCATTCTTCAATTGTTTGCATTCATTCTGATTCTGTTAACAGTCCATTTTTATTTCACATTTTCAGGGACTATAACAAGCTCGGTCAATCACATACAAGATCACCTCATTAACATGTGTCAATCCCATGCATTATCGTGTTTTTGCAAGATCTTGATGATATAAGCCCATGTTCCACATCTGATTAAAATCAGATCAGACCTATGGCATTCAAGGTGGTAGCAAGCTCAGCCAATCAGAAGCAAGATCATTTCATTGGTATATACATAAAGCTTGCTGATTATCAAACTCCTTAAAGATCTTGATGATGGTAAGTGCATATTCCAAATCTGATCACAACTGGATCAGAAATATGGCTTCCCAAAGTGTTAACATCAACATGCATAATGCTATATACCCTGACATTCTACTGCCCCCCCCCCCCCCCTCCCAATGTGTAGGAATTCATAAGAAGGCCATTTTTCCCTGCTTTTATTTGTTTTAACTAATAAGTATTTAAACCATATAGAGAAACTTCAAATACACCAAATCTTAATACTGACCTAGCATTATTCAAGGTATTCTTCAGCTATACCCATGAACCAGGTTTGACAAGAATCCATTCATACTTGTTTGCATTATCATGCTCACAGGCCATTAAAGATAAAAACCTGAATCAATGTCAAACTACTGATTTTCAACTTGTTTATTAAGATGCAACTAAATACAAGGTCTGATCTAAATCCATTTGAATATGTACAAGTTACTATGTTCATAAACTCTGTAAAGTACAAAAATCTAAGAAATGACCTTTGACTTTGCCCTAAGGCCAAGCAGGTATTATATTCAAACTGATTCACAATAACGCAGTGATGCTAATGGTCAGATCTGTGCCATTATCATTCGGATCAACTCAATCTTACAAAGTGTTTTAGTGTATCTATCCTCTGAAATTAGACCTAATTATCCATGACTTTAAGAGTAAAAATGTTTGAGACAGACACTATGTTTGCCATGCTGGAGAGCAGATCAGCATCATTTTCATTAAGGACTATCTACATATTGTAGAAGTATTTTAGTGAAAATACCATAATGATATGACCATCCATTTAATGAGTAGCCATAAAAATATTTTCAACATGGCCACCAAGGTGGTCATTTTGGAGGTTAGATTGGCATCATTTTAATAAAGCACCAACATATATTGCAAGAAGTGTTCTAGTGAAAACCCCATTATATGAACATCCCATTAAGAGGTGTAGCAATGAAATGATTATCAAAATGGCCATGATTTCAACACTGATCAAAAAATATTTTCAAGATCACCACAGTGGGATCCTTGTTGGAGGCTAGATTGGCACCAGTTTCATTTACGACCAAATACAATATACAATGTGGATTGACCATGTTACACTCATGTTACGAGTGATGTTAAGTGTAGTTCAGTGACACATACCAGTGTAATTCTGGTATTAAGTGTAGCTAAGTGACATATAGCAGTGTAATTCTGGCAACTCTTGTACTTCACAGATTGGGTGCTAATTCCACTCTACAGACCCAAATTGAGGTCTACTTGCCAGCCAGTGAATTACCTTGTGTATCTGATTTCATCTTCATAGGCCTAAATAAAGGTGGCAAGCCAGCCTGTTGCAAATCTATCATGAGTAAATACCCATACAAAAGTGGAGCACAGGCTTGACTTCACCTATAATTCCTGGATGTTACACTGTCAAGTGGGGTGTAATTAAATGACAGCCACTCTGGTACAAATAAAAGATGGTCAATATACTGTGTGTAATGTATATACGAAGTCTTTTAGTACAAATTCCATTTCATTAAGACCATCCATTCATAAGGAGTAGCAATTATAAGATTTTCAAGATGGCCACAATAGTGCCATTTTGGAAGACAGATCAGCGCTATTTCCATTCAGGACTAACTACATTTTAGAAGTATTCCTGTGTCAATACAGCCAATCATTCAAAAGTAGAGTTAACAAGAATTTCAAAATAGCCACAGTGGTGCCCATATTGTAAGTTTGATCAGGATGATTCCATTAGAACCAACTAGATATCAGAATAAGTCTTGTAGTGAAAATCCCATGTCAGTATGACCATCCATTCAAAAGGTGTAGCAACAACAAGATGGTGTAGTGACCATATTGGATGACAAACGGACATCATGTTAATTTCAGACCAATAGACTTCAAGATAAAACTGTTGGTCAAGTTTCATGACCTTCTTCATAGTAGATTAAGAAGAGTGTTAACAAGAAATTGCTAATGGCCAGTGGATGTCAGATGCTGAATGACAGACAGTGATGGACAAAGGTCCATTGCATAAGCTCTTCCAGTCTTCAATAAAAACAGGTATACAGTAAAACTGTAAAAAGTAAAAAATGTTGGGTTCACATTTTCAGCAGTAGTTTAAAGTATTCTGAGGTCGCAGATACAAATTAAAGTAAGTTAAACCAAAACTGTGTAAGTCAAGTATTCAAATGTTTGAATTATAAAAGTTTTACCCTACTTGACTTTGCTAAGTGATAACATTTATGTAAGTATTTATTTTTAGTGGTTTTCATACACAGTCTATGTAATGGAATAGCAAGGCAAACAAATGTGTTGTAAATATTCGCTCAGGTACTGTACATGATTTTGGTTACTGTGATAAATTCAGATTACACATTCCACCAAGTACTATATCCCAAAAGAAAAAAATTCAAGTGCTTGAAAATCAGCACCAACACATTCCACATTACCCCTTGCATGCGTATTTTATACCTGATTCTTTGTTCTCAGCTGATACTTGATCTGTTGCTCGAGGGGTGCTTGCCTTTACTTCTTGGATCCCCTTATCAAGTTTCTTTACTTTCTTATCATGCTGACCTACACCAGCAGAAATGAAAGATGGTCAATATACTAAGCATAATGTACATATGTCTTTCAGGACAAACCCCAATTTCAGTAAAATCATCCATTCAGGAGAAGTAGCGATAACAAGATTTTCAAGCTGGCCACAGTAGTGGTCATGTTGGAGGTAAGAACAGTACTAATTTCAATCAGGATTAGCTACATCTAAGAATAAGTCTCTTAGTGAAATCTGCATGTCACTACAGCCAATTATTCAGTAGAAGTAGTGATAACAAGATTTTCAAGATCGATGCTGTGGCGGCCATACTGGATATCCAAGGGACATCATGTTCATTTAGGTCCAACTATACCTCACAATAAAACTGCTAGCAAAGTTTCATGACCATCCTCATAGTAGTGATAAGAAACAATTGATAACAGGTATTGGATGCTGGATGATGGATGAACAATGGACAAAGGTCCATTGTAGAAGCTCTTCCGGTGTTCACTAGAAACAGACAGACAGAAAACTTAAAAAAGGAACAAATGTTGGGTTTGCAGTTTCAGTAGTTACATTATTCCAAGGTTGCATATATATTTTTGAGGGTATCAATTTTTGTGGCTTTGTACAAAAAACAAGACATTTTCATAGGTACTTAAATTCATGGATTTGCCAAAGTTTGTATATTTACAGGTAATTAATTTCATGGATTATCCTCTAAAAATACCAAAATAAAGAATACAAAAATAATTTTAAAAAACATGCCTACAAAGTGTGGTCACTTGAATGATTAAAAAGAATACCACCGCCAATATATGCACAAATCAAACACCTGTCAAAATCAATCCTTTAGTCTAAGAGTACGATTTTGCTTGAGTGCTCAACATCAAACGGAGCTGATGTGGCCAAAACCAAGCCTAATGATAATTGTTGACTTAAACTACTGTATATAAAGTTGCACCATCAGTACATTCTAAAAATCATGGTGCTAACACAGTGGCTAAAGAGCATGTGGATATGTCATCGTTCCAGGTGAACCAATGTGTGAAGATGCTAGTTAAACTGAAAAACAATGGAATCACTCATTAGTGCCTGCCCCATATACAGACAAACTCCAACCATTAGACTTGGCAATAAACAAACACTACTATGAGGAACAAAAATCACAATTCCTTGAATTGTATGTGAGGTCATGGAGACCATGAGGGGAAAAAGAAGATGCCTCTGGTGAAGACCTTAAAATATCAACACTCAAGCCGATTCATGCTGCATGGATAATCGCAGCTAGTGAGAAAATCTCAAAGATTGGACCTAATTTATACATGGTTTTGAGAAAGCCGAACTTGTGTACAAGTAATTTTGCAATTTCAGGATTATGTATGTGACAAACGTTTGTTACTCATGGACTTTATTGGCATGATGTTTACCCAGTGGTTTTGTCCAAAAATCAGTGAAGTGTAAACCTTTTTACTGTGCTGTGATTAACATGTATACATACTGTTTAATTAGTGTTTGTGCTTCAAGCAATAATTCTAGTATTTTAGTCTTGTCGTTCCTTGTGACTAAATATGTTTGGATAAAATGAGCTGTGCTTTCAGGAAGAATTTCAACAGAAAAGTTTGCTACATGTATAAATGTTTCCTTTATGAAGATTATACATTCAGATGGACTGCGTTTGTAGTTCAATTTTAAATGAGAATGAATTGCAGGGAATAAAGTGCAATTTTTTTCATACAAATCATTTTAAATACATTATGATCTTTCTCTTTGCTCCGTCTCACAACACATCGATTTAGGCAGTCTGTGGAATCTGCGGCTAATGGATACTGTGTACTTACATATGCACTGGAAAAATATAAAATTCTTTGCAATTCTTTTATAATTCTGTTTTCTAAAGGGTCAAAATAAAACGAGTCCCTAAAAGGTACTGATGCTCTTCTGGTAAAAAAGAATTTCCAGGAATACAAGATAAGGCTGTGTCCTTTTTTTTAATTCCCGAGTGTTGAATCCATCTCTGATATTCTTGAGCAATAACATGATTATCAAGACAACTACTGTGATGGCCATAGTGGATGCAAGATCGGCACAATTTCATCTAGGAGCAACTAGACACCATAAGTAGTCTTTTGGAGAAAACTGTATGTCAATATGACCTTACATTCAGGAAGAGTAGTAATAACAAGATTGTCAAGATGGCCATCATAGAGGCCATATTGGCTATATGACTGGCACCATTTTCATTTAGGATCAACTAGATATCTTACGAAGTCTTTTGATGAAAATTCCTGGCGATATGACCATCCATTCAGCAGAAATAGTAATAACAAAAGATTTTCAAGTTTCCACCATCATGGCAGCCATATTGGATATCAGAAGGGCATCATTTTCATTTAGAACCAACTAGACGTCATAAAAAGTCTTCTGGTGAAAACTCCATAGTGATATGACCTTCCATTCAGAATGAGTAGCAATAACAAGATTCTGAAGATGGCTGCCACGGTGGCAATATTGGATATCAGAGTGGCACCATTTTCATTTTGGTCCAACTAGACATTATAAGAATGGGATGAATGTATGTAAAGTTTCTGGGCAATCCTACAAATATAGGAGGAGTAGCAATAAGAAACTAGTGTTATATGGACAATGGATTCCACTGGCATAAATCAAGCCATATAGAAGAATATATACAAAGATTACAAATTATATGTGTATAACAGTCCTCTCAAGTGCACTGGATCCAAAAAGGGATTGACCAAGTTAAAAAACTGACAATGAACAGTGCATGACTAATTTTTAACTAGCCTAAGATCTTTTGACTCTCAATGAGTCTTTGTCAAAGGCAATTACAAAACAAAGACAAACAAGGCAAAGAATCTACACAAAAGAAAACATTCAATTTATAACATTTTATATTATTTTGGATCTGAAATAAATATGGTCAAAACTAAGACTCTCTCTCTCTCTCTCTTGTTCACTCTCTATTTGCTCATTACAAAATACCTTGAAAGCGAAGGAAAATGTTAGATTGAGTACTCACTCGAATATGTTGCTACATGCACATTTCATTGATTTAATCTTCAGGGTTGAAGCTATAATTAGCGTACTTTTCCAGATAACAAAATATATAGAAATTGTTTTAAATTTTTAAATACCTTGTGGTTTGATTGATGACACAGTTGCAGCTTCTGAAATCATAATTTATAAGTGTATTTATAATTTATTTTAGTACATGTACAGTAGGAAGGTAGGAAGTTGAGTTATTATTAAGTGCATGTGTTTTAAGACTTTACAATAGAAAAGGTGATATTTCCTATTTGGCGACAATGTTGCTGTTATCTGTAATAGTGATTGTTACAAACTTAAAGTGTTTTATGCTCTAATATGTCCATTTGGTTTTGAATTTTGTTAACCACAAATATGCAAACTGTACGACTTAATGAGTACGAACTTTGCATGCAACAACAAATATAGTACAATATATTCATCTTGTTGTATATATTTTATTTAATATACTTTTCTTTCAGCTTACAGGACTCACGGTACTAAATATATGGAACAACTTTGAACCAGTCTAGAAATGGGTGAAGATTTAATAGACTATATATGGGTTTGGTGGTCCATAATTGATTAATAATGAAAAGTAAAATTTTAGTAAAAGATTATTTTGACAGCTTATCCTATCTGTACCTAAAACAAAATAGAGACAAGATTCTATTGATGCAATTTTAGTATTTTTATAGACTTGACTTAGGAACAGTCAATAACAACAGTAGCACCTGATTCATTAGGTGCAGAATGGATAACACATGTTTCATGTACATGCAGATCCAAAATATGGTGCAGCTCATGTGGTTTTCTTAACACAGAAGCTTGCATCAAGGATGGGTCTATACTAATAAATAAAGGTTTGATCATGAGCATTTAGAAATTTAAAGTTATTGAATTTTTAATATCATGATGCTTCCATAGGTTTACTATAGGAGTTGAATTAGTACCCTGAGTCCTACAATGTACTTTTCTTAGTTATTCTTTATGACTACTGCTAAGCCCATTAATTCTCTGTACAAAGATTTGCTTTTCTCTTTCAAGATGTAAATACATGTAATTGGTTGTTGGATGTATTATGATGCTAATGGATGAGAGAGAGAGAGAGAGAGAGAGAGAGAGAGAGAGAGAGAGAGAGAGAGAGAGAGAGAGAGAGAACTACCGCTATTAGATGAATCATCAGCCATTGGATCATCACTGCATTTGCGTTTTCTCATTTGTTTGGTTATGCATTTTTCCACCTCCTTTACATGATCCAATATGCTTATATACTGACTAGTTTCCAGTGCCTTCTTCAGATATTGATAGTTCCCAACTTTCAAGACTCCTTTCTGCTCCATCAGAGCAAATACATCTGCTGGATCTTGCTGTACCCTAGACAACCTTCCCCGAGGAAGAATTTTAGACTCCAAGCAACGAATGAAGTTTTTATATGTTGATTCACTGGGATCCATCATATCACACAAATATGTCAGAAGAGATTTGTGTAGTTCATCAACCTTACTAGAGACTGTTGCCATTTTTACAAAAGATGAATCAACTTTTGTTCCAAGAGATGCCTAAGTAAGTTTCATTATGCATGAAAAATAAGTAGCAACACTTCTCCATTCATAAGTGTTTGTTTCTTGATGACTGAAAGCATTTCATCTGAGTTGATTCTTGAAATATGGATTATATGTCTTACACTATATATTCTGCCATTTGAACACTTTCTGCAATCTTCATCGCAGAAAATAGTATTAAATAGTCATCACTAATTTCTATGTAATTGAGACTGCCAAATGAAAATAATATTAAATAGTTTGCACTAATTTATATGGAATTGAGAATGTGCCAAAGGAAATAAAATTTATAAATCAAGATGCTCTTGAGCTTGCATGATCCATTGTAGATTTTGTTCCCTTATTCCCTACTTGGATCATCCTTCAGAGTTAGGTATGTTGAACCAGCCTGGAGTCTTCATAAGTGCATGGTGCTTCTCTCAAGTACTGGAAATGAATAATAAATGTGATGACAGTTACATTCCTTACAGACGTGTAGTACCCATGACAAGTTACTGTAAATTCCTATTTTTAGTGGAGTATCCAGATTCATGGATTTTGTGGTTGCTACAAAACCAGGAATTTGAAGACCCAATGAGCACTAATCCTTCTCTCATGATAGAAGGACCCACCTTTCCTATCCACACATTTTAAGTACCTTTGAAAATGAACATGTTTGTACCATGAAAACTAACACCCATGAAAAGAAATAAATCCACTATATTATAGTAAGACTTAAGCTACATTTTCATCGGAAGGTCAATAATTATGATACATAGTTTCTAACTGTTGTTCATGTGAATCTTACTGGCAAAATTTGGCCAGATTGTCTATGATAGATCATGATTCTTCCAAATAGAGAACTCCATATTTTGTTTATCATCATATTTTGAAATAGCAACTTAAGTCCTAATAATTGTTCACTAATAGGGTGCAGTCTTTGAAAATGTTATACGCATGGTTCATTTAATATACTACCAGGGCTGAGCAAATCTCACAGTCCGACGTCCCGGCCTATTCAGTTTCGAAGTTGGGCAAGTAAAATTTTTCAAGTCGCTAGTCCGGGACAAGTGCTTTTTGCCTATTTTTATAACAAGTCAGGCAAGTGCCTATTTTCATGCCTTAATCACTTTATCTACCTTTATCTGGCCATACATGCTGTCTGGGCATACTGAATGCTTGATTCTACCGCTCTCCATGTATTTATTTACATCCAGTATCACACCTACTGGTGGTCATTGATAAATCTTGCATGTGCACATGTTATATTACCGCTTGACTACATATAGGACTAAGCAACTATATTACTGGCTAATCAAAACAAGTGAGACGAAACAAAGCCAGTATGATTAATTAGCAGTGTTTAAAACGGCTTCATTTTATTGTGTTTACTTAACCAGATCATCATGAATGACACACCCTAAGATTTTAATCTAGCGAATCAATCCAATTAAATTAATGAAAGGCACTTTACCAACATTAGTGTCAGCCCTGACACATACTGTTATTATGCATGATTGTGTATCTGTGTACAGTACATGCAAGATATGACAGCACAAAATTGGTCTTGTTGGAAAAAAGATAAAATCAAATGCTACTAAAATGTATAGGACAGAGTAGAAAATTCTAGTCAGCCTTTCGCTTGACTAACATGCAGTCAAGGGAACTACAGCAAAAGCTGCCAGAAAATGAAGTACCGGTAAATGAAGTACCGGTAAATAGAGAATGACATGCCACTGGCATGTAATTTTTACACAGACCAAGTCTACATAAGACAGGAATAAAAAATCTGTTCAGCTTTTTAATTGACAACTATGAGTCAAAGGATCTGTTTTTCAATAGACAACTACAAGTCAAGGGTGATATACAAATTTTGCTACATAAACTAAAACTACTTTTGTTTTTATTTTCAGGAGTCAGTATGCTCTTGAGACATGCTTAAATGAACATCTACTCGTACAGTTTATATGGTGGCAACATTTAAAATATGTATGAATTTTCAAGGATACTGAAACATTTAAAGATGATCAGTTGAAAAATTTAGCAATCTGCTACAAGTTGTGAATCTACAACTAGACTTGACAGTCTGACATATGAAGAGGACAGAGAGCAAGGCAAGTACAAAAATATCTACCATAGAACAAGACCTATAAACATAATGAACCAAGCTGAAATGGATGATGTCACTGAATATTTATTTTATGTTTTATACACCATATTCAACAGGAAATGTGCAAAAACACAAGATGGATGTTTGACAAGCTTGAATATTTGAATATTAAACATAGATAAATATCAGCCACGCAAAGAAAATTGATATAGAGATTTGGCCAAATCGGTTAAGTAAAAGCTTGCATCAACACAAGAAATATGGATGATAAATGTTTATTTTATGTTGTATAATTTATTTTAAATATATCAAGTAATCATGCAGTTACACCATCAAATTACATTTTGGATAGATAAAATAATTGGTTCAGTAGATGTCCAGTGAAAATATAAAATATGAAAAAAATTGAAAATGAATTTAATATATGGTAATGTGTATGAAATATTGGAAGGGGGAAACATGTATGGACATCAACACTGCAGAGCACAGCACAGCTGAGAGAAACCACATTAAAACAGAGAAAGTGAGACAAAGGAAGTCATGTTGACATATTTGTCATATTCACTTCATGTAGATCAGTTTGACACTTCTCAGGAGATGGATACAAATATGGAAAATATCATTATGTTGGAAGAAAACATTAATCAAAATTTGTGTTATCACAGATAAACAGACATCACAGACAGAAATATATCTGTAAAAAATGCTTGACTATTTTAAATACTCAAAGTTAAACTTATAAGCTTAAACAAATCATTTAATCAAAGAAACAATACAGAGATTCCAGACAAAAAATCACTAATAAATAAACCAAACTAGAAGAAATAAGGCAAAAACATAGAAGGAGTAATGTTAAGATCAAAGGCAAGATGGTATCAATTTGGTGAAAAGAATTCAAAATCCTTTCTTCACCTGGAAAAAGAGGAATTACACAATCAAAATAATGGAGGAATTAATTTAGATGATGGGAAAGGTTCACATATCAAAATGAAATACCAAAGCAACAAAAAGATTTCTATGAAAACTTTATCAAAGCAAAACTAATAGTGATCTACAAACAAAGGAACCCTTCTTCATGCGTGACAAAAAAGTTACAATTGCCGAGACAAACTTGTTTGAGGGCAAGCTTACCTTTCCTTAGTGTGGTTTAGCATTAAAAAAACATGAAAAATGAAACCAGTACCAGTTCTGATGGAATAACTTTTGAATTTTATAAGTTCTTTTGGTACAATTTGGGCAGATTTATATATATATATATATATATATATATATATATATATATATATATATATATATATATAGATATATAGATCTCTAAATTTCAGATATGAAAACAAAATGTTGTCTGATTTTCAGTCTCATGGAATTATCACATCTATTCCCAAAGAAGATAAAGATAGACGATTTTGTAAAACAAAATTGGAGACCAATTTCATTACTAAATGTGGACTACAAAATAGCATCAGTTTCAATAGCAAAGCTTAAGAAGTACTTCCCTCTATTATAAGTGATCTAAGAAAAATATTATTAAAGGAGATTTATAAACGAAAACACTTGAGTTTTATATCATTTTATGAACTACCTTGATGAAACAAATCAGTCTGCCCTCCTTCTATTAATTGATTTTGAAAAAGCATTTGACTCTGTCGAATGGGACTTTCTGGAAAATGCTCTAAACTCTTTTAGTTTTGGTGTTTCTATTTGCCAATAGTTCAGATTATTTGGTAACAAGTCCAAAAGCAGCATCATCTACAATTGTTACTTGTCTCAGTTCTTTCATCTAGAGACAGTCTGTCAACCCATTAGCTTTGTACTTATTTATCACAGGAATAGAACTTCTCTCCAATGAGCTCAAGAAAAACAGAAATGTTACTGGTATTTTCTATCATGACAGAGAATTTAAAGTAAGTCAGTATGCTGATGATGCCTTGTTAATATTGGATGGCTCTCCAGTCTATCAGATTTAAAAGGAAAAATATTTAGCAAAGTTGTATAATAAAACATTTACCTTCGAGAAAAGTGGACCCTTTTTAAAACTTTAACAGCTTGCAGAATACTACAGATAAACATCTATCTACTATTGAGTGTGTAATTTTATGTATTACTTCCCAATCTGAGTAACACCCTATTTTTCTTGATGCATGTTAAGACTCATGTATATTCTTCATTTGTGTCTGTGTCTGTGAAAGAGAGACAGATGGACATAGAGTTTGATATTGCAGGAGATATTTATTTCCATTTATATATTTATATTTATAAATAGAGACAGATGGACATAGAGTTTGATATTGCAGGAGATATTTATTTCCATTTATATATTTATATTTATAAATAGAGACAGATGGACATAGAGTTTGATATTGCAGGAGATATTTATTTCCATTTATATATTTATATTTATAAATAGAGACAGATGGACATAGAGTTTGATATTGCAGGAGATATTTATTTCCATTTATATATTTATATTTATAAATAGAGACAGATGGACATAGAGTTTGATATTGCAGGAGATATTTATTTCCATTTATATATTTATATTTATAAATAGAGACAGATGGACATAGAGTTTGATATTGCAGGAGATATTTATTTCCATTTATATATTTATATTTATAAATAAAGACTGTGCAAACGAAGAGTCAGGACTGCTCAATAATTATGCATGCCTCTCTTAACACTGTGTCAGGACTGCTCAATAATTATGCATGCCTCTCTTAACACTGTGTCAGGACTGCTCAATAATTATGCATGCCTCTCTTAACACTGTGTCAGGACTGCTCAATAATTATGCATGCCTCTCTTAACACTGTGTCAGGACTGCTCAATAATTATGCATGCCTCTCTTAACACTGTGTCAGGACTGCTCAATAATTATGCATGCCTCTCTTAACACTGTGTCAGGCAGTGTTAAAAGGAATTTGTAAAATCCTGACAGTCAACTTTCAATTTAAAAAAAAAAAATTCTATAGATCCCAATAACCAACAGATAAATTTGTCACAATGGACACCTCTGTTTAACAATTTTATGCCACAAACAGTCATATTCTCAAAGATCCCAATAACCAAATCTGAGAAGTGAACCTGTATTAAGCAACCACCTAACAGCAGTCAATTTTAATAGCAGCTGGTTTTACTATGTTCCAAAGGTGGCAATTTAACTGTTCTGTTTAGCCTGAATAATCTGACCATGAAGGAAACCAGTTCTGAAAACATTAGGCCAGAATGGACAGTGAGATGGAATATCCCTGAAACATACTATAAATCATACCGTGTAAACAGGTCTATTCCTTGAAACATACTATAAATCATAAATAATACCACTGAAACAGGTCTATTCCTTGAAATATAGTATAAATCACACCACTAAACAGGTCTATACCATGAAATGTGCTATAAATCATTGAAATGTAGTATAAATCACACCAAGTAAACAGGTCTATACCTTGAAACGTGCTATAAATCATACCACATAAACAGGTCCATTCCTTGAAACATACTATAAATCATATCACATAAACAGGTCTCTTCCTTGAAACATACTATACGTCATAAATCATACTAAGGAAACAGGTCTATATCTTGAAATATACTATAAATCATACCATGGAAACAGGTCTATACATGTATATTGAAACATATTGTAAATCATACCATGTAAACATGTCTATTATCTTTAAAGCTACTATTAATCATACCATGTAAACAGGTCTATTCTTTGAAACGTACTATAAATCATATCATGTAAACAAGTCTATTCTTTGAAATGTGCTATAAATCATACCATGTAAACAGGTCTATTTTTTGAAACATACTATAAATCATACCATGTAAGCAGGTCTATTTCTTGAAACATACTATAAATCATACCATGTAAACAGGTCTATTCCTTGAAGCATACTATAAATCATACCATGTAAACAGGTCTATTCTTTGAAATGTGTTATAAATCATATCATGTAAACAGGTCTATACCTTGAAACATACTACAGCAGACCTGCAACCCCAGCATGACCTTCACAATAAAACAATCAAAATTGTTCTGTAAGTTAGTAAGGTGAAACGAAATATCATGTCCTGCTATTGTCAACATGGAAACATGCATTAAATAAGTTCACAAGTGTAATCTGAGTCTAATGCAGCAAAGGCAAACATGTATAATTAAAAAAGTTGGTAAAGTGCACTCAGATCTTAATTACCTCCAGTTCAGAAACTGCAGTTCCAAACTCCATGGAGCTCAAAGGCTTCTTGCTAGATCTCTCAACCTGACATAATCTTTAGGTTTGTTTTGGTTTTTTGTTCAATTTCAAGTGGCGACAGCAATCATCTCTACCACCATGAGACATACTCACATCAACACGACATGATGTCCAATAAATCTAACTGTTGCCTTTCCTGCATTTTTCCAAGAATATAAACATTTCTTTTAATACATTTATGCTGACCATATAAACCTTTTATAAGGCTTATTGTTCCTTTTGTCTTCAAAATGTTTTTGTTCATTCGATCCCATTTCTTGACAATACTATAAGCATCAGCTTGATCATGCAGATGTTTTGCATGAAAAATATGATCAGTTTAAAGCATCTGAGGTACTTCTGTAAAAGTTAGACTAGTTCTTGGACCAATGCCAATTAATCTGATGTGAAACCTGGATCTGGATCAAACACAAGGACAACCAGTTTCCGTATTTTACTGCAACAATCGTACTTTCGTGATTTTTGCTATTATTCCATAAGTTCATAACTTAAGGGTCATTTTAGTAAGACTTGCACTCAAATCGTAAGGGTTGGCAGGTCTGCTACAGCAAAAACATCAGTTATCTGGACCCAATGGGGAACTTAGATTTTGTCCAGATAATCAATCATCCGGGTGATCTAATTTTGGTCAAAAATATTTAGCTGCGAATGGAAGTATCTGGTTTAAATGGGTCTGATAATCATATATCTGACTGTATATATATCAGCAATTAAGTAAATATAAATGTTTTGTAGACATCTGACATGTTTAAAGAACAAAAAAATATAAACAATAAAAAGTGATCCTCTAAACTGCAGCCCATATTTTTGTGAATTTTTCATTGAAACTACAGTGAAATAATAGCAGTAAACTGCACTGTACTCCTTGTAGTATAATCCTCCTGTTGATTTAGTCAATCTGAGCAGTGATCAGAGTTCACATACAGGTTACCCTTACCAAACTCTGGCATATTAATTTTATATCAAATTTGCACTGGCCATTGCAAAAGTTTGCACATTAGCAGCATCAACCTGACATAATGTTGGTTTATATGGGTTGATCAAAAAGTTCTATAATAATCGTTGTAAAGAAAAAGTTACATTATCTATTTACAATAATTTTAGTAATCCTCAAAGTAACTTCCTTTTGACTTAATGCATTTTTCCCATCTTGTGACCCCTATCTTGAATGCAGCAGCCTGTCATGTGACAGATTTGTAGCAACCTGATGATTGCACCACTTCGTTTTTCTCTGCTTTCATAATGGTTTCCATGTAATGAATCTTTCAATTTTGGAAAAAGCCGTAAGTCACAAGGAGCTAAATCTGGGCTGCATGGTGGGTTATTTGAGGTTTCAACACAAAGTTTTTGCAAGTTCTTCATTACAAACTTGCATGTGTGTGATAAGGGCATTATCCTGGTGCAGGATGAAGACATCTCTCAACCTGTGTGCTTCTATACACTACTTTGTCTCTTACTCTCAGGTACAAAGTAGTTTTTCCAAGTTTCCATGTAATAAACTTATTTAAGAAATTATATCCTTCTACTTTGTATCTGTATAATAATTCCCTGCAGATCTTTACCCTTAAACCCATTTATTCTTTATTAATCAATCTGGTCACCTGATGGGCACAAACCCTGTGCATTCTCGGAATGTCCTCTGCACTTCTATAAGAAATATCAAAATTGTCTGCTCCCTCTCAAACAGGAATTCTTCTGTATTCCTTCACATATACTTCTACAAAATCAACTATATATTTTTAAAGAGATGCCCTTGACCTATCTTTTCATATACCATCTTTACCAGTCTACCTACCATCACTAAAAAGCTTCATCCATCTACTGCTGCCAGGTTTTAGCAAGTCTTTAGGTCCATAAACAGCATCTAAATTAGTTTTTATCTGTGTAAAGGATTTTCCTAATTTTGCATAAAATTGTATAACCATCCCCTGTTCCAAAGTGGACTCATCTGCCATTCTGACACCGCATCTACAAATACGACACAGAAACAGATGACATCACTAAGCTCATGTCATCATCAACTTAAAAATGACATCACATCCTAAACTGGTACATTTTCACTTATAGATGGGTGAAATGTTTATAACATTAGGGTGCTTTGTTTAGAAGAAATTGCAGTGGTTCTAGAACTTTTCAGTCAACCCTTGTATGTCCAGTATATGTTGGATACACATCAATTTGGAACTGTACTAGACATGAACTGGCAAGATGCTCAATACATACTGGAAATCTTACTAGTATATTACGAGTAGATGTAAGTATATTTCCAGTATATTTGACTACTTGAAATGAACTGGCACTGTACTAGACATGAACTGGCAACATCCTGGATAAATACTGGGAATCTTACCGGTATATTACGAGTAGATGTAAGTATATTTCCAGTACATCTGACAACTTGAAATGAACTGACACTGTACTGGACATGAACTGCAACATGCTGAATAAATACTGGAAATCTTAATGTAATATTAGGAGTACACGTAACAGGTTGTAAAAGTCAGTTTTCAGGTCTCAAATATATGCATTTTTTGTGAAAAATAAAAGAATAAAAAAATAAAATATAGAATTTTTGAAACAAACAGGATTTTTCTCGAGTATATAAAGCCATTTTTATAAGATATAAAGACTTAGTAATTATTAAAAATGCTCCGAGCAAGCTTCTTCAGTTGATGCCTCGCAGATTTGGAAAAGAAAGTTTCAATTAACAAAAGCTCTTCATTCTGTTGTTGTTTTTAACCATATTGGATGTCAGATTGGCACCATTTTCATTTAGGACCAAGTAGACATCAAGTCTTTTAGCAAACATCGCATGTTGATATGACCATCCATTAATTCGAATAGCAATAACAAGATTATCAAGATGTCTGCTGTGGTGGTCATAGTGGATCTCTGAGCAGCATCATTTAGGACCAAGTAGACCATGGGTTGAATGCATGTGTAAAGTTTCATGGCAATCATCGAGTAGTTTAGGAGGAGTGGCGATAACAAACTTGTGCTAATGGATAGAGGGATGACGGATGGACGACACACCATCTCAGAAGCTCTTCTGGTCTATTACCAGTAGAGCTAAAATTATAGGAATTTATAGGAATTTTGTGAAAATTTAAAATATATAGGAATTTAGAGGAACCTGACAGCCTGATGTAAGTATATTTCCAGTAAATTTCACTACTTGAAATAAACTGGCACTCTATTGGATATACACATGGATGAACTAAATGTTCCACATGAACGAACATTCACAAATTCAAGCAGCATTCCATCACTGTGCTTCAGCTAGGAATTTTACAGAGGGGAACGGGGGCACTTTTACCAAGGCACTTTTGTTGAAGAAAGAGTCACTTTTGGAACAAAGGGCATTTTTAGGCAATCAAAATATTTGATGTAAATAATGAAATTTAGAATTTCATCTATTTGGGAATATAAACAAACAAAAGTATATTCACTTGTGTATCCTCCTTAAACAAACAG
Source organism: Margaritifera margaritifera (assembly GCA_029931535.1). Classification (NCBI taxonomy): domain Eukaryota; kingdom Metazoa; phylum Mollusca; class Bivalvia; order Unionida; family Margaritiferidae; genus Margaritifera; species Margaritifera margaritifera. Next base: position 4,137,013 of record JAQPZY010001610.1, on the reverse strand, counting down.
AAAGATATATGAAATAAATAGAAAATAATATAGTTTTAAGGTGTTTTAGTGATCTGGAGAGGGGCATAGGTGAGGGCTCTTGAAGGGAAGATGGAAGGACACTGGATGGAGTGGGGGACACCCCATTAATTCTATCTAGCTAAAGCGTTGCATAAAAAACATCAAGCTTATATCTAAACAGCAGTTAGAATGGAACTGGAACCCATGATAACTGATTTTCAACACTGCAGCCATTTCTGAAGTTCTTAATAATACTAAAACAACTCAATATGGAGATCCATTGCAAGTTCTTTCTTTCTGCATAACAATATCTAAAGCAAAATGCCCAAGTCAACCTGAGATCTCTCACTTGGCTGACATCTGCCCAATAGCCAAATCCAAGAACAACTGGCCAAGAAATCTGTAAGTAGGATATTTTCTGTGGAAATTTCTCCCAATATTGTCGACTGCCCATGTTATGAAAACAACTGTTTCAAGGTTTCTCTATTTTTTGTCTCTACATCCATATCAGAATCATTTGTCCAATTTTGAAAGGCCTTTGTACCATGATGCTTTCTGTCAAAAGTGGTTAATTTCTGTTTAGCGTTGTATCGAAATAAGGTTGTTAACTTTTTCTATTTTTTGTAATGTGAACATATGTGATGGCAGACCAGAATCATTTGTACACCCTTTAAAACCCTTCATATAAGTGTTGTCTGTGAAATCTAGTCAAATTCTGTCAAGCAGTTTTTCTAAGAGGTCACTGAAAGATTTTTCTATTTTTAGTAATGATGGGCATACTTGATGGTGGATCATTTTAAGAAAACTGAAAGCCCTTCATGCCAGAATGCTTTCTGTCAAATTTGGTAAAATTCTGTTCAGCATTTTTTGTTGTGAAGTCATCTGTAAGCTTTCTTTTTAGTAATGGCAACCATTGGCATCATTTGTACAACTTACAACCAATCAAAGCCAGGCTGCTTTCTGTCAAGGTTTTGTTAAATTCTGTTCAGTGGCTTTTGAGAAGTAATTACAGGCCATTATATTTTTAGTAAAACTGACCATATTTGATAGTAAATGTGCATCATTTGTACCAATCTGAAAGCCCTTAATGCCAGGATCCATTATGTCAAATCTGGCCAAATTCTGCTTAATGGTTTTTAGAAAATCGTTTCAAGTTTTTTTTGTTTTAACTAATGTTGGTTTTTAGGAAATCTTTTAAAGGTTTTTATATTTTAACTAACAGTGGCCATATCTGATGGCAGATCAGTATCATTTGTACAAACTTTAAAAGCAATTTATGACAGGATTAGCTTGGCTAAATTTGGTTGAAATCTGTCCAGTGGTGTTTTAGAAGTTAAAAATAGCAATTGTTGACAGATGCCCAATGGATGCAGAGCATACCATAAGCTCACCTGGCATTAGACACTGTGTTAGCCATAAAACAGACAAAAATTAATTGGGCTACCTTCTTAGATTCCAAAGTAGTATCCCCACTTAAGATGGCAGAACTTCTTACCTGTCATTTCTGTATGGACAGTAAACAAAAATAAATGAAACCAGTCAACAGACAGCACCCTTCCACTGAAGCACTTTGATCATTTTCTGTCACAAGCTGGTTAGACAACCCCCAAAGGCGCTCCATTCTAATGTATCACCCAGCCTTTAAAAAAAATAAGATAAATAAGTAATTTATTGCAAATTAGTGATGCTGACTTAAAGAATAGCAATGTCCTTTCACTTTGGGCAGCACACTAAAACTTGAATGTAAATATACTGTCTTTGTATTTTTGTTCAGGGTACATTTGAACTATGTCCTTACTATTCACTAATTCCTCATGAAGCTTGTTCCACTAATTGATTAATTGTGAGAACCAATTTACTCTCAAGACTAATTTGTCATTTAAGTTTCACTTCTGGAGTGTCAAGTTAAATGTCCTCTAGTTGCTGTAAGCCAGGTTTTGTCAATATCTTGTATTACCTGATGTTCTAGATTTCCTTCAATATCAATGAAAAATGAAGACTTAGTAGTGATCAATTAGAACAATAAAACATCACTTATCTGGATCCATCGGGATACACGAGTTTAGATAATTATTTATCTGGATAACTGAAAAATTTACACAGACTGATCAAGTCATTCATTTAGAGAACACTTCGATGGCCAATACAATTGAAAAGTCCAGAAAAACAGTGTCCATATAATGGACATTTTACTGTAGTGATCTTATTGAAAAATACAAAAGACTCATTGCCCTGAGAAAATATTGACTAATGTTAGTCTGTGAAAGACATAAATTCTCTGAGGCCAAACCTTGAAACTAGGGTAATGGCTCATGTAATTATATATACCATCTCTCCCACACACCATCAATATACCATGATGGATATAAGTCTATTGTCTAAGAAAGGGCATAACCAGTGTTCAAAGAATTTGCTTTTGAAACACAGGCTTTAAAAATGTATTTTGCCTCGATTCGAATTCCACTTGCTATTATTTGATACAATGTTGAAATTGCTATACTTTAAATAAACAAAATTTTATAAATCCCTTAAACTTCACTCATTGTATGTCTTTATTTGCCTCAAAAATTGTGAACTTTCAAAATAAATTGTTTGTGATCTTGTCTATTAAACTTTGGATTTTATTTTATTTCATTAAAAGTAATGTTTCTCCAGGTTCTGATGTAAACCAGTATCAAATTAGCTAAAACTTTACAGTGTTTTCAAAGAACATTAACTGATTTCTCACTTTGTTCACTCAAATTTTGATTCCATTTTCGATTAAAGTCATATTTTTCTCCAGGTCCTTATGTCAACCAATGTCTAACTGTTCTATCAATGTCCACCTAACTGACTCGATCGGCAGAGTTGATGTTCATAAGCATTTGAATCCTATTCTGCCTTAAACAGTTTCTCTTTATAATTTTGATACTGTTCATGAGACTGCTATAGAAAAGCTTCCAACTAACACAATCTCAAACAATTTCACAATTTCTGAATGTTCAGATGTGGAATTCTTAATAATTGTTTCATTCACTTTTGCTACTGGGATCCCTAACTGTTATTGTGTCTTCAGCTTTTCATTCAGGTCAATATACCACTGTCTATGTAGTTCATCATCTGTTGGAGAGAGTATTTGGGGAACTTGGAATAGTTTCATTTTCCGAATGCTGCAAAGATCTTCACATATTGCTCGATCAAAGTTGAAAACTGAAGTTGGAGTACGATGGGTCGTTTTTATTATTCAAATCAGTAAAAACAACAGCTTCAAGTTTTGTAATTAGTTCATGTTATATTACAATGGATGGGTAATAACTGTAACACCCACTCACCATATCAATAGAATATCTGCTACCAACACTGAACTAAATGGAATAAAATGTACAAGCAGTTATAACTGTTCCTTTTAAGGTAAAAAAAATCATGGTCTTGGATGTTTTTGTAGGTCACTAATCCTATTTGTCAAACAAAAGGATAGGAACAACTCAATATATTAACCAGTGATGCACTGCTCTGCAAGAGTGAGCAAGGGATTTATCATTATTCATGATTAAAAATTAAAAATTTACACAGACTGATCAAGTCATTCATTTAGAGAACACTTTGATGGCCATTACAATTGAAAAGTCCAGAAAAACAGTGTCCATATAATGGACATTTTACAGTAGTGATCTTATTGAAAAATACAAAACACTCATTGCACAGAGAAAATATTGACTAATGTCAGTCTGTGAAAGGCATAAATTCTCTGAGGCCAAACCTTGAAACTAGAGGAATGGTGAATAATTTATTAGTGTAAATTTATCCTGCCTCTCCCACACCACAATTGAGATAAGTCTATTGTCCAAGAAAGGGCATAACCAGTGTTCAAAGAAATAGCTTTAAAATTATCACTCACCCTGACTCAAACAAACTCCACTTGCTATTATTTAACATAATGCTGAAATCACTATCCCTTAAATAAAAAAGAAATATAAAAATGCTTTAAATATTACTCACTTTGTGTGCATTGCCTCACAAAATAGTGTACTTCTGAAAGAAGGTGGTTGTGATCTTGTCTATTAAACTTTGGATTTCATTTCATGTTTTTAAAAGTAATGTTTTCTCCAGATTCTGATGTAAACCAGTATTCAGTACCAAATTAGTTTACACTTTACAGTGTTTTCAAAGAATATTAACTTATGCCTTACTTTGTTCACTCAAATTTTGATTCCATTTTCACTTAAAGTCATGTTTTTCTTCAGGTCCTGATGCCAACTAATGTCAAATGCTCTATCAATGTCCTCTTTACTGACTGAATCAGCAGAGTTGTTATTCATAAACATTTGTAGTGTGTCCTGCTTTAAACAGTTTCTCTTAAAACTGTTGATATTGTTCATGAGACTCAACCCTCATTCACATTCTGCTGCTGAGAAGTTCACATTCACATTCTGCTGCTGAGGAGCTCACAACCAACATGATTTCCTGGACCAATAATTTCACAATTTCTGCATTTTCAAGTTGGAATTCTTAATAATTTTGGCATACACATATGTTCTTGAGACCCCTGACTGTATGTATGTCTGCTATATTCAGGGTTCCTACATTATGAAACAAAAATGCTCAGGTCTTTTGCAGGTTGTTTTTCCTGTATTGAATTTATTACTTTCAAGATTCATTTATGACCCTTACCAAAAGAATAAAAAAATAATTATGGCTTCGAAAATGTGCATTTTTTAAATCAAACGCTCCAATAAGACCTGAATCAGACATATGAGCATATATAGAAACAAGTACAACTATTGAAATTCATATAAATTTGCATGTAACTCATTTTAATTGACAAAATAAAAATGTGTTAACTTTATTATGCTTAACTGCATATGCTGGTATGATGAAAGTTTTTTTTAGAAAAGAGTTGTTTGAAATTTAACAAGAACCCCTTAAAAATGATATACCTCTATATGAAAAGGACAAAATGTTTTTTTAAATCCACTTATGTAGGTCTCTGAAACATTTTTCCAAGAACTCCACCTTGGGACAAGGGAGTTGCAACAGATACTTGTCCATGTCATTACTTGAGTCAATACAGTACACTTATCACTACACTACTTATGCTCTTACTAAAAACCACTGGCACCCAATGCAAACTTGACACAAGGGTTTTGAACCTGCTGTCTTCACTCTGAACATAATATTTTCAATATCTGAACCCATTTAAATATCAAGTTTGCACTGGATGCCTGTGTAAAAAAGCAATGTTGGCTTCTTTTGTGACATGTTCTGGACTGAAAGCAAGTAGGCAGAAGTAATTGATAATTGACAAAATGCTAGAATGTTATGCAATGTTGAGCTTCAGAGCTTGTTATGGGTAGAAAATGCATGCATATATTCTCAAGATGCGAATTGGCATCTACCCGGCCCAGGGATGAGTAGGCAGTAAGTTTCCTCACATCAAATTTTTAGGATGAGAGGACAAGCGATTTTATCGAGTCCTGCTTATGTCTGGTTGGTGCTCTAACATCTACTTTCAATCTAATCTGACTATGGACTGTATGGGATTCTACATTGAAAATTGCCCAAACAGTCAATAGATTTCTACGTAATTAGCAAGGTTTGATAGTAAACTTCACCGCAAAGATGAGTTGGCAGGGCTGAGCAAATTTTTGTTTCATCTACTTGTCCAGGATAAGCGGTTTCAGAAAATTCACTTGTCCCACCTTACTTTTAACTTGTCCCAAAATGGTAATTACTTGCCGAGATTTGATGAGATGTATGTACTTAATCCATAGAAAAAACAAACGAAATATTATACAACATAATTATTTCTTCAAAGAATTTAATTTTTCAAAAACCATGGTTGATATACATTTGGCTACTTCAGGTTCATGTATACACGTTTTAGCTGCTGGATTTGAAAAAATGTCCATGTACATGTCTGCCACATGCACCAACACTAAGCCAGCAGTTGATAGCTGTGTCTGGGTTAAAGTCCCCAAGCTCTGGTCCATTTGGTGAAATGTTCGTTAGAATTTTTAAACTCTCTTAGTTTAAGGAATTCTCACACTCAGTAGCAGTCTTACATTTTATCCGTCCACTTTCACAAGAATTTTCCTTCTTTGAATCGTCCTTATTACCTTCCTTGCAAAAATAATTTAGCAAACTCATTTTATCCACATAGTAAATATTAGCTTCCTTGACAACTACTTCTAAAGTGATCATTACAAACATTTTCTCTTTTAAATACGAACAGAGACAGCTCATTAATTAGCGTAATTGGTTCATTTCAAACGCAATATCTCACGTCAAAGTTAATCCTCTGTATAATCAATTAAAAACGAAAGAATCATTACTGTCATTTAATCAGTTCATAAAGAAAACCAACACTGATGTCGGTAAAGTACCTTTCATTAATTTAATTACACTGACTCGCTGGATTAAAATCAGAGCAAGCCACTTGTGAGGATCTGGTTTGAGTAAACACAGTGCAACAAAGCCGCTTAAAACACTGCTAATTAATCACATATGCGATAGTTATCACTGACATCCTGTAGGTGTTATACTGGATCTAAATGTATACATGGAGAGGGGTAGAATCAAGTATTCAGTATGCCCGGAGGACATGAATGGCCAAATAAAGGTAGATATAGTGATTAAAGCACAAAAATAAGGACTTGCCCGACTTTTTTAAAATAGGAAAAAAGCACTTGTCCCGGACTAGCAACTTAGAAAATTTTACTTGCCCACTTCGAAAATGAATAGTCTGGGACGTCGGGTTATGGGATTTGCTCAGCCCTGGTTGGTGTTGTCGAATGTTACTAATGATGATTATGCTTAACACTGTGTTCCCAGTTCGAACGACAAAACAAGAAGCAAAGATTATCACAATATGTTTTAACTTACATATCAAAACTAGAACTGGGGAGGACAAGCTTTATTATTTTCTCTAACATTTACCAAGATCACATGTTGCAGATGCATTGGCACAGGATAATGCTAGTGTAACAGGAGGGGAGACAAATTCTAACTATCGTGATCGGGAATCGAACCGGGTTCGTCCGTCTCACAGTCGGACACACATACCACTAGACCAAAATGTCCCCACTAGCTAGTCTGATTAGTAAGTGGCCTCATATACCTAGACCGCTACACTCCTCCGACCTTACCTGACATTCATCCTCAAATGTCAACCCGATTCATCTCTTAGAGCGGTTGAACCCCATTCCCAACCTGAGTCAGACAAGCCCCCAGATGTAACAAGAGGCAAGTCAATTCCTACAAATGTATCCAATATTCCATGCCATTGATATGCAGGGACATGCCACCAAAGAATCTGGTAAGTTTTCATAGATTTCATCATTACTAAAAAGCACAACTTTTTAGACCCAATAAACAATGATCCTTTAATAGAGACAATAAGAACCAGACCTCTCAATGGGAATCTGACAAGAATGTTAAGGGCCACATTTCTTACAATAATTAGTCTGGTATATAAAAAACTGTTGACTAAACTTTAAAAACTGAGTCTAGGGCCTGTAATTGAAAGTCCTGGAAGCTAGGAACCCATCCCCAATCCAATATTTTAAGTACCCACAAAAATGTAATTTTTCCCAAAGTTCATGAAAATTGCTACCCATTAAAAAAAATATACAGTATGTTACATGTTTTAATTGCACTAAATATTTTTGAAAAACAAAACCCAGTCTGTTGGTGTAAGGGGTAACCCCCACCCCCACCCGAAAATAGATCTTCAGTGCTTTGCTAAAAATGTTGATATTTTTAATTTATTAATATTTTACAAGTTTATAACCTATACCATCCTCGTCAAATTCCATCAGAACGTAATAATGGAGAAAATTACTGAATAATTCAGTCACAGCGGTGCAAAAGTGTCATAATGATGTATCACCGAACTAATCAAGATCAAGTGTTCAACGATTCTTTTTTTACTTTGGGGGTGGGAAGTAGGGGTGGAATTTAAATATCTTTCTGGACAAAAACAGAAGCTTGTGCATTGAACCTATGTGTGAGTGTGATACGACCAGTGGAATGAGTGAATAATAAATTAATTATTCTAAATACAATAACAAGATAAATAATTTTTACCGAGCATGTCTCATTCAAAAAGTAACGGAACACAGCAAAAAGATGGTGGACCGAGAAATCGAAATATAAAAGTCTACGACATATTTGTGGTGAAAAGTCTGTTCGCAGGTACAGTTTGACTTTGTTTTTAGAACCTATCGTCTAATTAGTATCTTTTACCCAATAATAAGTCAGTATTGCAATTACAGTTTTATGGATTTCGCCGTTGCAGCTCATTTGACCCAGCACAGGCTGATGTACAGATGTGAATTCTAAATTTACGTTATACGTAATTACACATTCGGAATAACTTCTGCTATTTCTGCGAGACAAAAATATGGATACAGAAAATTCATAATTTTGTTTTCCGGAAATGTCTACACTAGCCTATGGGCAGAATGTGTAGATTTTACCGAATACGTGGGAGGAAAATATATGGAATTTTTTACTTGCAGGGATGGGGAACCGGGCTGACGTTACAAGGTAGCACGCGGAAGACGTCACAAAATAGGAACTCGTGTCATCACTCTGAACGACTTCAGTCTTTTCCCATCCATACTGATAAAAGACGATATTCGACTCGAATCGGAAAGAGACGAAGATGGTCTGATTGCTTATGCCATGCATCGATACGATTCACCTCAGATATTACGAAACAGGATTGACCGAGAAGTTGCAAATGCATCGAACTATTTTTTTATTCGCAACTTCTGGATCAATCGCACACATTCGGACCAATACAATCGTAGAAATAGCAGAGGCATTCCGAATAGATTGCGATTTCTTTTTTGCGAAATTTCCGGCAAACAAAATATGTGATTTTTTCTGCAAATTACTACCCCGACATATATCTGAGACATATTTTTGTCATGGAGAAATAGTCCAGGTTGTCTGAATGTTATCGATCCCAGAAAGCTTTCATGATTATTATTATTAGTATTTTTATTTTTTTATCTTTTTTTTTTTAATTTTTTCATTATGATCTCCATCAATCTAATTGACCAGACCCTACTGAATTCCTTTGGTTGACACCTGTATGACCTAAAAAATATTCATTTGGCCCCGCCCACTGGTACTAACCTTTTACCATTTGCAGGAATCATGGGTAAAAATTAAATTCTTCATTTGGAAATGGTATTCTATTAAATGGGTGTTTTCGTATTGGCCTTGGTATAGATCAAAGGTCAGTCATATTGGCCCAAGTCTAGTTGTATTGACTCGAGGCAGCGTCGAAGCCTATACAGCCAGCTGGATGGACTTCGTGATGAAACAGATGAACCAATCTGAGAGATCTCCATAAGATTCCACATATAATGGAAGTCCGTGGACCACAGTTTGAGAACCTCTGGTCTAGTGGACTAGAGAAATTACGTAAAATTCAAGCAGAACACAACTGCTCTCCTGAAAATCTTAGGATGATTCTCGGTCTTGCAAAGCAATACATGTCCTTAACACTAGTAAATAACTAAAAATGACATTTATTTTGTCACGAAAAATTAATACATGCTTTTGATATCATTAAATTCGTAATAAGATTCCTCGGGAATTTCCGTACATTCCTTACTGACTGAAACTACCGAAGTACCGGTACAGTGAAAAAATTCCGTGTGAAGTAAGACCGGAAAAAACTACCGCGGTAAACCAGTACCTCTAGTTAATACCATCAACTCTGTATACAGTGTCAATACCATCAACTCTGTATATAATGTATCACATCATCAAATCTATATATGCTGAATTAATACCATCAATTCTGTACATACTGTCTCAACATTATCAACTCTGTATATACTGTGTTAACACATCAATTCTGTATATACTGTGTTAACACCATCAATTATGTATACACTGTGTTAATACCATCAACTCTGTATATCCGCTCTATGTCTTACTATTTGTACGCGCTTGTACAGCAAAGAATAAAGCATTAAAACTCTGTCTAAACAATTTATCTAAAATACTTTTCCTGTTCACATCAATCTGTTATTTGTAGACCTGATATTTTGCTAGCTCTTCAAGTACCAATCTGTTCAATAGCTGATCATTTATTGTCAATCTGTTTCCCCCACGTCTTGATATCTTTTAAATAGCTATCCCCCGGAGTTGTACGCATTTGATTACAAATCAACCATTAACTTCATCAGAGTTACCGAATCTTCTAGATTGCTAAAATGATTATTGTTGATGTTTAAGTCAATGTTAATTGTTTGTCCACGTGCAACATCTTTCTGGTCCGTTTTTGTATCAATGTTTAAAGGTATGAACTCACAAGGCCCTCTTAAAGACAACACAGTTGTGCCTTGCACTGACTCTGTTATTTCTGTCATTTAACTCAGGCGAAAACATACGTTGCATGCATACAGTGGAGATTTTTTCCATCTTCCTTATTTATGCTGATATTCAATCTTTTAATAGTAGCCATCTGTTATTGCTTATAATGGTCGTTAACAATATATGACACAAAGTTGCCTTGAAAACATTTTTAATTGACAAAGTCTCTCACAAAGTGGAATAATTAGCATACTAATAGTTTCTGCATTATTGATTTGATCGAGATAAATGTATATTGTATTAATCAATCTTCTAGTTGAGCATGTGGCTCCAGAAGAGACGATATTTACCTTCTCAAATTTGCGCGTAGTGCTCCAGATTTCTTACAAACCAGGATGGTTCAACATTTCGCCCCTAGTAAGGCCATTACCATTCCGGATGGATATTATAACATCCATACTCTCTGACAAATTCTGCAGGCACTCATTCCTGGACTGACCGTGGACTACAACTTGGCGACCGGGCGGGTCAGCATCTGGTTCCCTTCCTACGATAACATCATTACTCTATGGATCTCCAAGCCGTTAACCCGCATCTTTGGGTACGACGATGACAAGGTTTTCATATCAGCGGCAGTCGAATCATATGTAGCATCCGATTCCGCTGCGTTTATCAACATCCCGTTGCTGTATGTCCACCTCGATCAGATAAACACAACTGGCGGTATTCTTGGTGGGAAAAACAGTACATGCAACAAGTTATTTCTGTGAGTGATGAGTCCTACGGACACGCGTATTATCTCCTATGGAAAACAACATTGGCGCAGATTACGTGAAGGAGACATCCATGAGATCTTAATATATATTTTAGATGAAAAATAAACACCAGTTAATACTAGCATGCTGGTGGGCACTATCATCCTTGAAATTAGGGACTAGTAGCCGTTCCGCCTGCACACTATGAGTCAACGTAGTCCTCGCTTCTTTAATGCAAGCGTCTCGGGGCCATCGTTTCTTTTTAGTGTCGACACCCGCCCCGCGGGCCTGGTCGGTGACCACTTTGCAGGCGAAACGCCGGCGTACATAACAAATGCCGACCACGCCAAGTATGTGACATGGAGCGAGCTGGCGGCACCAGTGCCTTCACTGCTCGGAAGGCAGTCCCTCCTTTTTCAAAGGAGGATGCTGTGTACTTAACGGCCAACAAAATAACGTCAGTTGGCAGGGCTACGGTAAATAAAAGCGTCCAGTTTGTATCGCTGTAGCGGGAGACTTTCAAAATGTTGGTGGTGTCACATTCAGCAACGACAACGACAGCGACACTATCACCACCCCTGGCGCTGTGTTTTACTTCATTAACCTCCACGGGAGTCGGTGTAACGAATCATGGGCATCGATTGGAATCCGCATAAATGGGGTCTTAACGGCACATAATGGCAGTGCTGCCGTTCATGCTAAAGCCTCACAAAAAAGCTCCTCAACTAGCTTTGCGTCTATGTTTGCCGTCAGAGCCATCATTGGTGCTAGGGTCTCAACGTCAACGCACAACCAACGGGATTCTCAACTACTCCAATCATCTTTGACCTGATCTTCGACACGAATGTGGCAAGTAATTAGAAATTACTATAAAGGTCTAATATGGCCATGAGTGAGCAACCAGACATAAACGAAAAACACGAATTATTGGTGCCGCCTGACAATCCCTCGTTAGCGGACGACGAGGGAGTTTTGTAGGGGCTGGCAAAACTTGCCAAGGCTGATATCGACAGGAAATACAAACGTAGGGTTGACACGCCCCTGTTCACATTAAGATGGAACGAGGATGAAAAGCGGAGAGACGTTGAGCACTGGAGCCACCAAGAAAACCCCCCTAAGCAATCCCGCGGTCAGCTAGGGATATTTAAGCTGCCCCAACAAAACCCAAAAGTGCTGAACACAAGTGCGGTGGGCGCGATTACTACTATATTTGCCGATATGGTATTTTGTAGAGCGCCTTTGATAAAGACCTCGTCGGCAATTACCTATCCGTCGGTGCCTCCCTCTATCACTCGGCTCACCAGACTAAAAAAAAACACGTGATCTTTGAAAAACATGTTTTGTCGCATTGTGGTGATCGCTCAAATAAAATACTGGTTGTGACTCTTGGCGATCGTGTTGGCAGGCGTATTGAAGACTGTGCCATTTCCGGATCTAAAGATATTAAGGAAACTGAAATTGTATTTCATTTCATCGCCGTCTTGCCAGTATACCAAGACGATAGGTTAGAGGTGCGTACCCGAGTAACAGTTCACCACCATCACGACCACCAACCCCAACATTCCAGATTAATTAAACTTTCATATTATGCTCCTCATAGAGGAGTTATAATGTCACTATACTCAAAACACCAAGATCCACAAGATTTTTGCCTAAACAAGATTTGCCAGGTTGAAATTTCCTAAAGGGTGAGGCCGAATAGCGGCGCACCAAGTAGTACGAAAAGTACAGGCGGGCAGTAAACGCTTTTGATAGGGTTGACATCGCACTTACCACTGTGTCTGTGGGCACAGGTGTGGCGGGGACTGGCCTATTGGGGTGCGGGATTGTTTCCATGGCCGGAAATTTCATTAGCCGACGGCTGTCCCTGGAGGCTAAAAAGCACGACAAAACTCAACACAATATTCAACTACATATCCAAGGCGCTCCACGGAAAATCCATCTCCTAAGTTGAGTTTAAGCCCATCCTCGACCGAGTCGACAGATATACGCCGCGAAAAACGAAATACGGAGGCTGCATCACACAAGACATACGCTTCGGTTATCATCGATGAAGTGGCAAAAATTAACAGCTGATAGTCAAATGAAAAGCAGAAGCTCTCAAAGAAATTATAAAGCATTTCGCTTTGAATTCCGCACTTGCGCTGTGTTTGGTGTGGGAAAACCGTCGGAACGACAGGAACAGTAAAAGCATCAGAAACAGTTGGGCCGCCAAAACAACAGGCAAAGTTAGTCAATGAAATAATATCATACTTCTCATGGACTTATGATCATACTTATTTCTTAAACATAAAGCAAATTGTGAGAACATTATCACTCGGGGGTAAATCTGCATCATCGTTAACATGTTTTAAGCGCTTGCACAAACGCGTCATGAAGAAAAACGGCAGCCTCACGTGCTAGTGTCATCCTTGGGTATGATTTTATTAACAGCAGCATTGTGCACAATCATTGTTAGTGCTTGATGCAACTTTTTGTTGTCACTACCAAAAATCCAAGTCCCATAATAATTAAGGTCGTAATTGTAAATACTATTAAAGACACAAATACATCAATAACACAGCAGCCCGTACACATTTCGCTTTGCTGATGTTTAAATCATACCGTTACAAATGCCATACATACTACTTAGTTTCATGTAGACAATGTTTTGATGACATCATGAATAATCCAGCTTAAACTGCAGCAAGTTATCAGTTGTCAAATATATGTAAACATGTTGTGATGTATTAAACTGATCAGATGTGCTTCAGTGCAAAAATTCGCTGTGAGAGGATTAAATAAGTAACATTTTCGACCGATTTATGACACATATGATAAGAACGTTCCCATCTGACAGCTTTGGCCGACACATGAAGGGACTTAATTACTGTAAGGTAAGACCCTTTATTCTTTTCCTCATCAATCAATCATACTTTTGGGGGCATTTTTTATTTTTTTTTATTTTGCAAAAAAAGCATTGTTACCACTTCTTCTAAAGTAAACGTATAATGCATTTTGTCTTGTCCCCGATAGTTACTCGCTACTTGCCATGAAATTGTAGCAAGTCGCGGGATGATCTGCATTTCCTCCATCTATCAATAGTGGATGCCTAATTATACCACGCAATGAAATATATGACTAACGGCATGCTCCAAAAACATCGATTGAAAATACTACTGGCTAACAGCCACGTAAAGCCATCGTTAGAAGCTTTATTTTGCTTCAGTTCAACCTATGCTGAAATATCGCGCGAATGACCTGTTGTCTTTTTTTTCCATCGATCAATAGTAAAAGTTAGTAAATAAAGTTATTGACTTTAATAGAATGCGACTTAGTAATGTACATGTATGTTGATAGAAGACACTTAATGCTGACAACGTTTCTGCCGACACACCCTCGTGAGCCACCAGCACTTGTCTTTAATAGAATGCGACTTAGTAATGTACCAGCACTTGTGGTGGTGGCTGGAGAAAGACAGTACTTGATAGGTTCCCTGTGAGAGGGGTGCTGGGTTGCTCCCCTTTATTAGGGTGGGGAAAAAAGATCTCTACTCGGAAAATTTATCTCTTCTGTGCAACTGGAGAACGTAACAGGATTGCATGTTTTAAGCAAGTACACATACGATGGGTATTTAAAACGTTCTGAATATTATTGCGCTGTACAACAAAGTTCTTTATTAGTGAATAATACAACAGTACATCCCTTCAAATACACACCATACACCGCTACACACTTTCTCAGTCTGATTATCCAGTTTTTAAAAGCCATTTTATATTCACTTTTTGGTATGGCGTTCATACACTAGAAAACTACACTTCCACTCGCACGGCGGCTTTAAAATCATCTGCCCCTCAGTGCATCTTTTATAACGGGATTCGGCCCAATATTAACTGGAGCTAAATCAAGGCTGTATGTATGATGTGGCAAAGTTTGGATGATGTGCTCCTTCGGGAAGTCTGCCAAGACGGTGGATTTATGCACCGGTACGTTGCTATTAAGTAGATGGATACATTGGGTACCGGTTCGCGGACGGGTGGTTAGGTAGTGTTACACAACTTTCGGCACTTTGGAGGCATAAAAAATGTCCAGTGACACTAGCGGAGTCAATCACAGGTACCGGGCCTTTAGCATCGAAAAATTATGTACATAAAACTCTCTTGACAGTCCCACTATGTCAAGCAATTTGAGGTCTCAACTTGTTTTCTCTGATCCAAATTTTATTATTTTCTCTTGAGCAGGGTTCAGAAAAGTGAATCCATGTTTCATCACCTGTGACAATCTCATTTAAACGTCTCTGGTCACTCTTTTCGTGTTTGGCGAGTAGCTGTTTGGCGATTTCAAACCGAGTATGTTTTTCATCAGCCATCAACAAATAAGTGGCCTATCTTGCATAACCCCTTTCTGAGCTTCAAATGATTCTTCAATATATCACAAACAGCTGACGAATTAATGCCCGTGATAATAGAAATACCTTCCACTGTGATTCGAGCATCATCATCAATTGCCTCCTTCAAAGCTTTCACATCCCGCTTATTAATCGCAGACAGCGGTCTTTCATAACGTGAATCATCTTCCATGGTTCAGTGACCATCTTTAAAACGATGAAACCACCTCAAAAGTGTAGGATATTAAAGAGAATTAGATCCGTAAACTCTATCCAAGTTGGCCTTGATATCAGTAACAGAACACCCTAAAAGCGCCCGGATTTTACAGTATGCACTTTGCTCAGTAATAGAATTGTTTCTTCTTCTCCAACACTTTTACGCCGCTGTCATTTATCTATGTTACGTCACACGCATATATCTGCAGCTATCCCGCGTGCTGTACGTGCAGCTGCATATAATTTTATAGAACGTTATTTTGTCTATTGATCGGCAATAAATTTGGTGTCATGTTCAAAGAAACAAAAAAATTATGATAAAATATTCAGAACTTTTCAAATACGATGCGGAATGCAGAGTAATTTGTTTTGATTTGCAGCCCGGAAAAGGATATGTAGACTATATTGCCAGAACACCAATGCCGCGTAAAATACACTGTTGCTATATGGATACGGCCACAGTCATATACCTCGTCCAACAACACCAAGCACTTATTTTTTTACATAGAAATCCTTTCATTACATACATTTTACTCAGAACAAAATTAGGGCCTCCTTGAAAACTTCAATGAGAAAGTATTTACTTTTGATTGGTTTATCATCACACAATTAAACAATTATGGATACCCAGTAGGTTATTAGTTATGATCTGTATGATACTGACTTCTTGACTACTACGTGTTGTATGTTGGTTTAATCATTTTTCTCAAGTACGTACCAGTTTTTATGATACTGAATTAAGCGGCGGCATAGCAGGAAATACTGCCAGCCCCCCCCCCCCCCCACACACACACACAGAGTTGGGCAAGTTAGTTTAAACATAGTTTATTTGCTAAATTATGCAAAAGGAGTTAGGGCTACAAGTTCTCACAACATTAGATAAGCCCTTCCACATATAAATGTAGTGGTAGAAATTAATCAAATATGACAAGCGGCAGCAAAGAAAAGAAAAACAATAACAACAACAACAAATAAGGTGTGATGATAATTAAATGATAAAGGTTCGAAAAATGGAGGGAAAAAAGAAAAAGAGAGATATCCAAAGCAAGTAAACAATGATGTTACCAAACTTCGGAAATAATAGCATTTGGTATGTAATGCAACTACATATACTATCAATTGGTCATTATACAGTCTGAGAAAAAAACAATAATAATAACAAAAATCCCTTTATATTTGGAATCTAAGGAAGAAACATTAGTAAAACGCCTCGTGTTACGACTCTATGGCTCGAACAAACGTAACAAAAAGAAAGTGAAACCAACAATGTAAAAATCAACAAACAATTTATTTCTAAATAATTAATGTAAAAATCAAAATACACTTACAGTATCGTGTATTAAAATCCAAATAATCCAACAATTATTAGTGTCCTAATCACAAGTCCTGTATATATAGAAACTATAAAATGTTCCAAATGAATGAATGTTCCAAGTTATTGAATGTTCCAAATGAATTTTCGTAATGAACGGATGTTCCGAAAGAATGATGGTTCCGAATGAATGAGTCTGTAATTTTCCGATGTACCAACGATAAAGTCAGATCATCTTTAAGAATATTTAGAGGCATCCGAGGAAGTCCTAAATATAACTCCAGGTAGCTATGATGAATGGTCCAATAAATAATTCCTTTCGAATTATCTCTACAGCATGGCATTACAGCAGCATTACAGGATTCCTGCTCTGCTATTATTTCAAACGATCTGACGATTCCAAAACTGATCATAAAAAAATAGTTATTTTCAACTCAAGATCTAAAATCGAATGAATATAACTTATATATTCAGGTCTTTTATACAACTTGCAAATGGCACATTTCACAACAGGAAACGTGTCATTTTACGACCCAGAATGCAATACTAAATACGTCTATTTCATTAAAAAGTACTCCAGGTACAGTAGACAACTCTAACCTTGAACAAAAGATCAGTAAACATATTGTTATTTGATTAATAGTACAACTAAACCCAACTTAAATATGACTCACTATATGACACAATTTTAAAGTAGAGTCATAGGCCAAAAGTTTAAGCACATTATAGATTCCATATACATAATTCCGTAACACTCGTATCTATGTACTTTTGAAAAAAATTGAAAAAATTCAAATTTTGCTCAGTTGCGAGTCCAGGTGAGCCAAATGGAAAAGTGTTTGAATAGATTGGGAAGAACATTTAGTTAAGACTAAGTATTAGATTTTGCCTTCGAACTGTATATTGAGTGCAAATAAAAATATAATGATATGCACTTTCTGCTTCTACTCCATAGTTGCATAAGGGATTATCTATCAGGTGATTGTCAAACTGATCTTTTTTTAGGTAGCTACATTGGTTTCTGATTCTAGCATAAATGATAGAGTATTTGCGTTCACCAGAAAGATAATAAGAAGGTATGCTATTGTTTTGTGGGGTAATAATATACTTCTTAAATTTTCATAATTTTTCTTTTTTCGGTCATTTTAAGTCCGGCATTTTATCTAGAGAAGTTTTGTCGATTATGTAAATTGTATCTTGACGTTTCTCCCACCAAAGGAGGAAGCAATTCATTTAAATAACTTGGTGAATCAATATAAATAATTCCATGAAAAATACACAGTCAGTTTTCTTCTTTCTGAGAGGGGACAGGCCGCATTCGTCATAAATATTATGTGCGTGGGCACTTCTGGTTAGACCTGTGACTATCCTAGCAGCCTCTAACTGAAATCTCTCTAATCTATCTGAGTCTGCTTGCGAACACCCATCCCAAACGACATCTGCATATTCTAATATAGGCCTTGTATATGTTAAGTAAATTATATCGAAGGATTTTCTACTCAGCTTGTATTTGAGGGATCTTAAAATATTTAGCAATTTAGATGCTTTTTTAAAAGTATATTTTCAGTATGTAGACTACATGTATTACTAAATGTAAGGCCCAAATGTTTATGATTGTCAACGAATGCGAATGTTTCGTTTTGGAACTTCGATTTGGGAAAGAGTGGGTTATTCTTTTTGTTTAAAAAAAATTACATCAGCTTTTTCTGGGTTAAAGCTAACTAACCATTGATTTGACCAGTGATGTAAAGTTTCTGAGTCAGCATTTAGTATATATTGGAGAGAGAGAGAGAGAGAGAGAGAGAGAGAGAGAGAGAGAGAGAGAGAGAGAGAGAGAGAGAGAGAGAGAGAGAGAGAGAGAGAGAGAGAGAGAGAAAGAGATGTCGTCGGCAGAAAGTCTTATGATTATGTTAATGAATATGAGAAGGCCTATTGAGAGTAATAAGCTACTAGAATTAGAAAAAAAAGGATTTATTGTTAGGTCAAAAGGAAGATGGTCTGAATAAAGGGAGACAAGTGGAAGATATTTGGTATAATCCTGAGAAACGTACTTATACCAGAAAAAAGAAGTTAACAAGATAATTAATGATGGGGGTAAAGAAATAAACGACCAAACGTCCGTAGGCGATGAACAGAGAAAATGTGTGGTAATTTATATACGAGAAAAGAGAAAATGTGTGGTAATTTATATACGAGAACAGAAACAAGTAATACATGAGACGTGTTTTTGAGACATTATTTACATATTTTAAATGAAGACCAGAAACATTTTTGTGATAGAGATTTAACTGTAGTTGAATGTTATAAACCTTTGAAAACATTTTTATCTAATAAGTCCCCTGGCAATGATACGTCTTCGATAAACAACTGGGTATTTCGAAATAATTTTCTTCTAATAAACACAATTCATTCTTCGGATGTGACCTTAAACTATAATTCCTGCTCAATACGATGTTTGCTCTTAAAAGTACGAGAACTAGGTCAAACGTTCAAAACCTCAGGCGCTGAAAACATGTGACATGACTAAAGTTTCAGCGAAATATCGATTGAGCCTACCGTATGTGTACTCACGACAAGACGGCTGTTAGACTAAGAACAGAGATCACAAACTAATAAACTATACCATTATTTTAAAAAAAATGATATATAATTCCGTAACAATGGCTTCGGCGCGTCAGATGATAAAAGCGTTATAATTGAGCTAATTTTCTCAGGCGGACCAAACAAATCAAACTCTATAACCAATTAAACGTTGTAAAAAAAATGAACGTTCTAACAAAGCCTTTGGAATACATATTAGTTAGGAATCTGAGCGGGAAATTTAAACTCAGACGTTATAATAGAGAACACGTTGTATCCAAGAAAGTAATAAACAATCTTTACTATATATATATATATATATATATATATATATATATATATATCTATATATATATATAGATATATATATATATATATATATATATATGTATGTATGTGTGTGTGTGTGTGTGTGTGTGTGTGTGTGTGTGTGTGTGTGTGTGTGTGTAATGATGAATAATGGTTTCTCTTCTGGTGTTTGTCAAAATAAAGTGGGGTAAGAGAAGGAGACCCATACTATTATTTTGAAGTAGAACGTGGGATAAGACAAGGAAACCCATTATCGTCATATTTTTTATTTTTGTCATAAGCTTTCGCTTATATGGTTAGATGATCAAATTCTGTAAATGGTTTACAGTCAGAAAATACTTAAATAAAATTAGTTCAATTACAGATGACACAAATTAAGTTCTTGCAGATATTTAATCAGTACGATAATTTTTTTTTTTACAATATTTTATCCAAATTTAAATTTTGTTCTGGTAAAGATAAAACTTGAAACAAGGTGAATTGGGTCTTTTAGAAACAAAAATTCAAATCCTTTTGGGTTTTCATGGATAAAGTGCATTAATGTTTGGTACATACATTTCATATGATGAAAAAGAGATGCAAACTAAAAAATTTTAATTAAAAAAATATATATATCAGTTTGTAAAGCAAGATATTTATCGTTTAAAGGTAAACATTCATAGTTAAGTCATTGTTATTGTCCAAATTTACGCATGCAGCAATCTTTATTACAGAACATGTGGAAGTTATTTTTTTAAATGTTTATCGTTTGAATTTAGACTTTGTCTGGAATATATTAACAGGATGAATGGGATTGGATCTAGCGAAGAAACATGACACAAGCATGTGAATGAGACGTGTAAATTAATGATAAATTAATGATAAATTAATCTCTGACACAAGCATGTGAATGAGACGTGTAAATTAATGATAAATTAATGATAAATAAATCTCTGACACAAGCATGTGAATGAGACGGGCAAATTAATGCTAAATTAATGATAAATTAATCTCTGACACTCTAGCTCACACCCTTACTTCCATCTCAAACTAAACTATAACAACTGAAAACCCTATCCTACTCATAAACTATAACAGCTGAAAACCCTATCCTACTCATAAACTATAACAACTGAAAACCCTATCCTACTCATAAACAGTACCGAATGAAAACTCTATCCTACTCATAAACTATAACAACTGAAAACCCTATCCTACTCATAAACTATAACAGCTGAAAACCCTATCCTACTCATAAACTATAACAACTGAAAACCCTATCCTACTCATAAACAGTAACGAATGAAAACTCTATCCTACTCATAAACTATAACAACTGAAAACCCTATCCTACTCATAAACTATAACAACTGAAAACCCAATCCTACTCATAAACTATAACAACTGAAAACCCTATCCTACTCATAAACTATAACAACTGAAAACCCTATCCTACTCATAAACAGTAACGAATGAAAACCCTATCCTACTCATAAATTATAACAACTGAAAACCCTATCCAACTCATAAACTATAACAACTGAAAACCCTATCCTACTCATGAACTATAACAACTGAAAACCCTATCCTACTCATGAACTATAACAACTGAAAACCCTATCCTACTCATAAACTATAACAACTGAAAACCCTATCCTACTCATAAACTATAACAACTGAAAACCCGATCCTACTCATAAACTATAACAACTGAAAACCCTATCCTACTCATAAACTATAACAACTGAAAACCCTATCCTACTCATAAACTATAACAACTGAAAACCCTATCCTACTCATAAACTATAACAACTGAAAACCCTATCCTACTCATAAACTATAACAACTGAAAACCCTATCCTACTCATAAACTATAACAACTGAAAACCCTATCCTACTCATAAACTATAACAACTGAAAACCCTATCCTACTCATAAACAGTAACGAATGAAAACCCTATCCTACTCATAAACAGTAACGAATGAAAACCCTATCCTACTCATGCGCACAAAGTTCAACAACGATTGTAACAATGGTATCCTTCTTAAACAGATACGATCTAAACATAGATTTTCAACAAATAATTACAGATGATATCGTGTTACGACTCTATGGTCTAAGAAAAATGTAACAGAAAGAAAGTGAAACCAACAAATCAAGTAAAAATCAACAAGCAATTTATTACTAGATAATTGAAATGAAAAATCAAAAAGTCACTTACAGTAATGTGTTTTGAAATCCTAATAATCCAATAAGAATGATTGTTCTAATCACAAGTCCTAAATATAGAATGTTCCGAATTCACGGCTGTGTCCTTGAATGTTATGATGTGCTAATGGTCTCCAAAGTCCTGATGTACTAGTAATCTTTGATGTGCTGATATCAAAATCAAGTATTCCAAAATCTCTGAATAAGTTCACATAAATTCCAAAATCATCAATTAAAAATCCAAAATCCAAAAGTTTGTGAGCACTGTTATAATCCAATGAATATTTAAAATAATTCCTCTCTTAGAATTTGGAATGAATTTTCACAACTGTAATAGCTCTTTACAAGACTGATGGTAATGTCAAAACTGAATAAATGTCCACCAAACATGGCATATATAAAGATTGGTCACATGACAGAATGTTCTAGAATATGAGTCATCTTAATGGAATTCTACATGTAAACAAAATTCAACCTTGACCTTCAAATTGAGAAAACATATTGATCAAAACAACCTAATTCAAGGACACTAGTTAAACATGTTTTTCCTGATAAACATAAAGATTTAAGCAAATATTAAAGTCAAGAAACATTTATAATTTCCTAAAATATTTATAATATTATATAAACATCATACATAACACCTCCCCTCATAAAGAAAAAGAAAGATTTATATAATAAAGCTTTCTTTTGAATATACATCTAATACTATAATAACCAAAATTACATAAGAACATGTTTTATGATACTGGACTTAATTACATCAAGCAATATTACATTTCTAGGCACGTGAGAGTGCATCTGCAATCACATTGTCTTTTCCCCTGATGTGTTTAATGTCAATGTTATATTCCTGCAATATCAAACTCCATCTCAACAATCTCCGATTTTTATCTTTCATTTTGTTGATGAAAGTAAGGGGATTGTGATCACTGTACACAATAATTGGAGAAAGAGCTGAGGTAACATACACTTCAAAATGCTGTAAAGCCAATATCAAAGCCAAACATTCCTTCTCAATTGTGGAATAATTTTTCTCGTGCTTGTTTAGTTTTTTAGAAAAATAACACACAGGGTGATCCACACCACTTTTGTCTTCCTGAATCAATACTCCACCAACCCCTACATCACTTGCATCAACAGATAATTTAAATGATTGGCTAAAATTTGGTGCAGAAAGAACTGGTGCATTCTTAAGCATGGCCTTTAACTTGTCAAAAGATTCCTGACACTTGTCAGACCAACAAAATTTGGTTTTCTTACTCAATAAACTTGTCAAAGGTTCAGCAATTTTGGAAAAATTGGAACAAAATTTCCGATAATATCCAGCCATACCTAGAAATCGCATCAGTTGCTTTTTACAAATTGGAACTTGAAATTCAGAGATAGCTTTGACCTTAGCTTCTATAGGTTTAACTTGACCTTGTCCCACAATATGTCCTAAAAATGTGACACAAGCATGGCAAAACTCACTTTTGCTCAAATTAATTGTCAGATTCGCATCGCTGAGTCGATCAAAGAATTTTCGAATGGTTTCCAAATGATCTTTCCAGGTGTTGTTGTAGATAATGACGTCATCGATATAAGCGTCACAATTATCAAGACCAAATGTTATCATGTTCATCAGACGTTGAAACGTTGCAGGCGAATTTTTCATTCCAAACGGCATGACTTTATATTGATAAAGTCCATCTGGAGTTGCAAATGCTGAAATTTCTTTTGCCCTTTCCGTCAGTGGAATTTGCCAGAATCCTTTTAAAAGGTCAAACTTGGTGACATATTCCGCATTTCCAATTTTATCAATGCAATCGTCCATTCTTGGGATTGGAAATGAATCAGTTTTGGTGACACTGTTGACTTTTCTATAGTCAGTACACATACGGAATGTATTATCTGGCTTGGGAACAAGAATACATGGTGAACTCCAGTTACTTTTACTTGGTTCTATGAAATCATTCTCCAGTAAATACCGAATTTCTTTCTTCAGATAGTTTTGTTTGAGAGGATTCATCCTATAAGGATGCTGTTTCACAGGCACAGAATCTACAATGTCAACGTCATGATAAATTTTACTTGTTCGTGTTGGAACATCAGGAAACAAGTGCTCATAGTCATGTAATAGCTGTTTTAGTTCATTTCTTTCCTGTTGTTGTAGATGTGAAAGTTTCTGGTCTAGGTTGTTAAATATTTCTGAATTCCGAAGATTGGTTATACCAGAGTCACTATAGTCTGATTGTATTCCATCGTTGATATCTTCACTGTGTGGGACAGGTACAACTAAATTAACTGAATAATTAGCTGGGCTATATCTGTCAAAATATTCCTTTAACATATTTATATGACAAAGTTGTTTCTGTTTCCGTCTCCCAGGAGTGTTAATGATATAATTTAAGTCATTTACTTTCTTTTCAACGGTATAAGGACCATAAAATTTAGCCTGAAGAGGATTCTGAGGTATGGGAAAGAGAGCCAGAACTTTGTCACCAGGTTTAAAACTCCTTTCCTGTGAATTTCTGTCATACCTTAATTTCATTTTTGACTGGGTAGTGTGAAGATTAGTTCTTGCTACTTCACAGGCCTTTGACAACTTGTATTTGAAATCAGAGACATAATCAAGAAGATTAATCTTTGAGTCTTCATTTGAAAGAAGTTTCTCTTTCAATAATTTCAATGGTCCACGGACAGTATGACCAAAAACTAGTTCAAAGGGACTAAAACCCAACGACTCTTGAACTGATTCCCTAACAGCAAACAACAACAAATGAACACCCTCATCCCAATCCTTTTCTGTATCAAAGCAATATGATCGAATCATATTCTTCAAAGTTTGATGAAATCTTTCCAAAGCACCTTGACTTTCAGGGTGATAGGCAGAAGATTTAAACTGTTGGATGCCTAATTCATGCATAACTTGTTGGAAAATTCCAGACATAAAATTTGACCCTTGATCCGACTGGACAGATTTGGGAAGGCCAACAAGTGTAAAAAACTTCACCAAAGCTTTCACAATAGTTTTAGTTTTTATATTTCTCAGAGGAATTGCCTCTGGAAATCTTGTAGATGCACACATGATGGTCAACAAGTATTGGTTGCCTGACTTGGTTTTAGGTAAAGGACCAACACAGTCTACCATTATTCTACTAAATGGTTCATCAAATGCAGGAATAGGTTGCAGATGAGCCTTAGGTATCTTCTGATTGGGTTTACCTACCATTTGACAAGTGTGACAAGATCTGCAGTATTTAGAAACATCACTTTTGAGTTTCGGCCAATAAAAATGATTCAAGATCTTGTGATAAGTCTTACGGACTCCTAAATGACCAGCCAAAGGAGTTTCATGGGCTAAATTAAGAATTTCCTGTCTATATGACTTAGGAACAACAATTTGATAGCTCACTGACCACTCGTCACCAGCGGGTACATCAGGTGGTCTCCATTTCCTCATAAGGACCCCATTTTTCACAAAGTAACACACTGGAACTTGTGTGGCTTCAGTTTCACTAATAGCCCTCTGAAACAAACAAGATATCTCGGGATCTTGCTCCTGTTCAACGACAAGGGATTGTCGTTTGTCACCCTGAGTAGGACAAAGAGAATGAGTTGCCAAAAGAGGATCATTGTGATCAATACCGTTTGATTGATCAATACCTGAGTAAAAAGTGACCTCATCAAAAGACTGACCAATACATGTGTCAGCTAAAGTAATAATATCCTGATCAACATCACTCTCAAGAGCTCTTTTTGCCATAGCTCTAGTAACTGCACAAGCAGGGTACAAATCAAGGATTTCAGTTTCGACAGGATCAACTTTCTGATCCAAACAAGGCTTGTCAGTTACAAGTGGATTAACCACAACCTTATCTCCAGCTAGGTCATTGCCTAGTAATAAATGAACACCCTCTGTGGGTAAAGAAGTCACTGCCCCAACAGTCACAGGTCCAGAAACTAAGTCTGATGCCAAATTTACACAATGGAGAGGAACATTTACAAAGCCGCACTCTACTCCCTGAACAAGAACACTTTCACTTGAAGAAGACTCCTCAGAGAAAGGCAAAGTACCTGATAATAAAAGACTCTGAGAAGCTCCAGTGTCCCTTAATATTTTAATTGGGATAGGTTTGGCAGAATCACCAATAAGTGATATAGAACCTTCTGACATGAATGGTTCATAAGCCTCCAAAATAGAATCAGACTGGGGTTTGTTTGACCCAACAAATGTATTGCTTTCAATACAAGACCGTGACCTTGACCTCGTAGAAATAAGAGCATTTGGAAAAGCTCTGTCTTTACTCTGTTGCTTATTTTTCAACTTGAAGCAATCAGAAATAACGTGCCCTTTCGTTTTACAATAAGTGCACGTAGGAAGAGATAAGGATTTCTGATCAGTCTTATCAGATGTTCGATTCCTAACAGTTGTGCTGTTGTGAAATTTGGAAGTACTCGAATGAGATTGAAATGGTTTTTTACCAGAAAACTGCTGAGAGGACGACTTATTGCCAAATGAAATTTTGTGAGTCAAGGAATAATCATCAGCCATACGAGCAGCATTTTCCAAAGTTTCCACATTCTGCTCGTCAAGATAGGTTTTAACATCACTATGGATGCACCTCTTGAACTCTTCAATTAATACGAGCTGTCTGAGGTTATCATAACCTTGATCAACTTTCTTGGCTGAGCACCACCTATCAAATAGTTGTTCTTTATCCCTTGCAAATTCGACATGAGTTTGTCCAGTTTCTTTTCTACAATTCCTAAACCTTTGTCGATATGCCTCTGGTACCAACTCATAAGCTTTCAAGATGTACTCCTTAACCACATCATAATCAGTGCTTTGTTGTACTGACAGTGAAGTGTAGACTTCACGAGCTTTGCCAATAAGTACACTTTGTAATAACAAAGTCCAATGCTCTCTGGGCCATTTCAAGTTTTCAGCTATTTTCTCGAAATGAAGAAAGTATTTATCTACTTCTTTGTCCTGAAAAGGGGGTACTAACCTAATATATCTAGTAACATCAAAACCTGAACTTGTTTTTAAAGGAGTGGAGTGTGCTCTGTTTGCCAGTTCTAATTCTCTTAATTTAAATTGCATTTCCCTTTCTTCTCTTTGCATCTGCATCTGTCTCTCCTCTTTCTCTCTCTCCCTCTCCATCTGCATTTGCCTCTCTTCTTTCTGCATTTGTATCTGCCTCTCTTCTTTCTCTCTCCATCTGTATCTGCCTCTCTTCTTTTTCTCTCTCTCTCTGAATCTGAAGCTTTGCTAACTCTAAATCCATCTGGTTCTTTAACTCTAATTCCCTTAATTTCCTGTCAGAACCAGATACAGGCTTTCTCTTCGAACTTAAAGCACTACTATCCAAAATTCCCTTTCCTACTAAATACTGAATTAAAATAATCTTTATCTCCTGTTTTGTCAATGATACTCTTGCCTCAGATAGACTGTATTTTCTGGCAAGCTCGAGCAACTCATCCTTTCTCATGCACTCTAACCCCTCCTGGGTAGGTTTTGAAATGAAATTCTGAACATTAGATGCCATAGTAAATGCTTGTTGGTTTCACACAAAAAAATTTCTCTATTTAAAAATCTTTGCCAAAGACAAAAAAAAATTCTCCGAGACAAAATCAATATGAATTTCAAAGATAAATTTAATATCTCTAATATGCTTTAAAGAAATTCAATCCCGGAACGACGACGAGCCCCCAATTTCTGTTACGACTCTATGGTCTAAGAAAAATGTAACAGAAAGAAAGTGAAACCAACAAATCAAGTAAAAATCAACAAGCAATTTATTACTAGATAATTGAAATGAAAAATCAAAAAGTCACTTACAGTAATGTGTTTTGAAATCCTAATAATCCAATAAGAATGATTGTTCTAATCACAAGTCCTAAATATAGAATGTTCCGAATTCACGGCTGTGTCCTTGAATGTTATGATGTGCTAATGGTCTCCAAAGTCCTGATGTACTAGTAATCTTTGATGTGCTGATATCAAAATCAAGTATTCCAAAATCTCTGAATAAGTTCACATAAATTCCAAAATCATCAATTAAAAATCCAAAATCCAAAAGTTTGTGAGCACTGTTATAATCCAATGAATATTTAAAATAATTCCTCTCTTAGAATTTGGAATGAATTTTCACAACTGTAATAGCTCTTTACAAGACTGATGGTAATGTCAAAACTGAATAAATGTCCACCAAACATGGCATATATAAAGATTGGTCACATGACAGAATGTTCTAGAATATGAGTCATCTTAATGGAATTCTACATGTAAACAAAATTCAACCTTGACCTTCAAATTGAGAAAACATATTGATCAAAACAACCTAATTCAAGGACACTAGTTAAACATGTTTTTCCTGATAAACATAAAGATTTAAGCAAATATTAAAGTCAAGAAACATTTATAATTTCCTAAAATATTTATAATATTATATAAACATCATACATAACAATCGTTTGTAAACATATATGACAATGCATGGATTTTCAGCAAATAATTACAGATGATATCGTTTGTAAACATATATGACAATGCATGGATTTTCAACAAATAATTACAGATGATATCGTTTGTAAACATATATGACAGTGCATGGATTTTCAACAAATAATCACAAATGATATCGTTGTAAACATATATGACAATGCATGGATTTTCAACAAATAATTACAGATGATATCGTTTGTAAACATATATGACAATGCATGGATTTTCAACAAATAATTACAGATGATATCGTTGTAAACATATATGACAATGCATGGATTTTCAACAAATAATTACAGATGATATCGTTTGTAAACATATATGACATTGCATGGATTTTCAACAATTAATTACAGATGATATCGTTGTAAACATATATGACAATGCATTGATTTTCAACAAATAATCACAAATGATATCGTTTGTAAACAGATATGACTAATGCATGGATTTACATATATTCCAACATATATGATGTTAGCTTCTGGCATCAAGGCGATCAACACGAATACTTCCGAGCCAGCGTTCCCAATAAATGGTCGCGACATGATTTCGTGTACTCCACTCCTCCTGGCCTGCTGAAAGATACCTTAGGAATCTCCATACCCTGCAGACCCATGGATTGGGTTAACCAGTATCGTCCCTCGAACCAACGTCACCACTGACCCCAGTATCAGGGTTACACAAACCCGCAGAGTTCGACGATTCCCCGTAACAGCTAAAAATACAACCGTGTACTACATGAAACGCGTCTGAGTGCGAATACAATTATATATATATTATGCATGCGTGTACACGAATTGACTTCGTTACACATTAAATTCTTTCATAAGAACGACTGTACGAGATGATGATGATGACGATGATGGTGATGATGATGATGATGATTACCACGATTGTGCATGAATCTGTCTTCGACATGAATAATCACGCTGCATTATAAAAACTCGAACTTTTATTATCATTTTATGTGTACAACATAATTGAATTCAACATGTCTTTTCAGCTATAACATATCTAACTTGAAGCAGGCTATATTATATCCGATAGCATGGCGTTATGTGACATATGTCTGCCTTAATATAAATCAATAATTCAGAAGCATTTAATATATTAAATATTTTCATCACATGTATCAGATAGCAAGAAAGAATAAAGTAATAAATTTCACATGCCTCTACATCTGAAGATTGCTTCCGTAAAATGGACATCTTCCTGACGAGACTCGTCTACATTTTGACGATATAGAGCGAATTAGCTCTACAAGTACTACCAGTGAACTCGGAATAAACACCCCTCACTGCCGGCGCTTTGTGCGTGCTTCAGCGAGTGAACAGAAGTTAGTAATTCTAAATCGCCAAGGCTCAAACTCATACACCCCGGGTAACTCTTTACGCGCCAACAAAACCCATCTACGTTTATGTTCATATAAAATATAAAGTTATTTTCGTGCACACAATTCCGTGGCAATAGACAAAGAGCAAAAGTGAACAAAAATGTACTAATTTATAATTTTGCATATTACGGTCAACATTCTCCTGATAATAGTACTGTTATTCAAGCTTTGAACATTGAAACGAATGAAAAAATAGTTTGAAACATATGTACTTCATCCTTGGGGTGGGGGTGGGGGGGGGGGGGTTACTGACAGAGTTAGACACTCCAAGTCATTATATTGAACCTCTGCAATTATGGTTTAAAATTAGAACAGCTCAAGCAAGTGAATTTATTTGGGATAATAGAAATATTTTAAAAGATGGAAAACTCGCTATTTTAGAAAGACATTTTTCGTGCTGGTATTTGGTACTTGCATGACCTTTTCGCAGAGGATACAGAAATTTAAACATTTAATTCATTTGTTAAATGGGTGTGAAGAAGACAAATTTGATTACGTATTGTGCTATAGGTCAGCTATGTATTTCAAAGAAGACATACATTTGGATAGAACTGACACAAAACATGGACAATATGAAAGTTTTATTACTATGCAAAGATAATTGAAATTTGAATCTATTGAAAACAAAAACAAAAATTGAGTATTAAATTATTAAACAACAGAAATTGCAAGTGTATTCTAAGGTGAAAAGTAGATATAGTGAACAATGTAGAATTCAGTCTAAGGATTAGCCATATATTTTCTTAATTATGGAAAATCTGTTTACAGATAATAATTTCAAGGAATTTCAATATAAGATACTGCATCGATATTTAACCTTAAATCCTTTTGCTGCATAAAATGAATTAAAGGGATGATAATTTTTATTCTTTTTGTAGGTTGCACATCGAAACTATATAACATGTATTTTTCCAACGTGTATACGTCATATCGTTTATTCGAGATTTTAGATTATTGATAGACAAAACTTACAATGGTTTTGCGGGTAAAAAAAAAAAATCTATGATATTTGGAGTGCATAAAAATTAATGATATGATGTTTTCATTGTTCTGTTCATATTGTACTTAAAATATTTCTGAGTTCAATGCAATTTTGCTTGATTTTCGGGCTTTTAAGAGATACTTTTATTCACTTTACAGGATTGGAAAGCTTGCATATGCAAATATTATACAATGTGTTATTTTTGCTGGTATACGGAAAGAAGTTTAATGTTTTATAAGAAACAAAATAGATTTATTTGTACTGTGTCAGGTCAAAAGTCAGTAACCACCTGCGTAAACAAAAAGTCGACGACATTTAGTAAAATATGATTTCACATGGTCATTGGATGGATAAAAATTATTCTGTAAACTTGGTGCTATATTTGTATACTAATGAACATCTTGACTGAAGTCTGAAACTGTAAATTGTAGCGAGTGCTCTTTTTTAAACCTCCCTGGTAATGAAAGCAAAACATGGCGCCTGATCGTATTCACCGCAATCTTTGATAATCCATCGCAATCTATCCAGGACCTGAGTGTTAATTTAATAAATCTGTCCTTGGTCTAGACGTACTTTCAAAAGAAGATTAAAGAGTTTAGGTTCGAGGAGATGCATAGAAAGGAGACAAACAAAGATTTCTCAGCAGAATCGTGCATCTTGTGTATTATGGTGTGAAAAGAGACATAACTGAAATTTTGACAACCAGTGGTCAAGAGTAATTTTTTAGCGATGAAGCAAGAGCTATTTTTGGTTGAACGTTTATGTTAAGAATGGGAACCAGAATGTTTAAATCTGCATGCTCACAATTCAAGAATATTTTTGCAATATTTTGGGGGTGCATAACCTAAAACGGTGATGTAAAATCCGGCAAATAGAAAATGCATCTTTTTAAAGTCTTTATTAAGGTGTACGGGTTTACGTATTCTTACATCCTTGAGCAGTGTGTGTGTGTGTGTGTGTGTGTGTGTGTGTGTGTGTGTGTGTGTGTGTGTGTGTGTGTACTTTTTAGGTACTGTATATTTTTGTAGATTGTGATCTGAATAATAATAATAATAATAATAATAATAGAACAAAATTATTATTATTATTATTATTATTATATTATTATTATTATTATTATTCCGAAGTTAATATATATTTTTTAAAAATGGTGCCATAAAGAGCATCTTTTACTAAACACTTCAGTCGTCAGAACCATACTGCATTTAGAAGTCAGCCAGTAGTCGGCAACTTAAGTCAGCACAGTAATAGCCCGTGGGCTGTTGCCAAATTTGTGAATTAAGAGCGCCCATTTTACCCGGAAATGAGGTATTTACTTGAGGTCATTTCCGGGTTCAGTTCAGCTTGGGTTCACGAAAAGAAGTAGAAGTAGATTTTTAACAGAATTAGCCATGACTTCGGCATTTCGCTTTAATTACGCTGTTGTGAGCAGAATTCCTCAGAGTTTTGCTGAAAGAGGAAGTAAAGAACCCAGCAAACAAATTGATGTGACGCAAGCTCGCGAGGAACACAAGCTGTTCATCGAAACTTTGCGAAAATGCGAGATCAACATCATCGAACTTCAGGAGGACGAAGCGTACCCTGACTGCTGTTTTGTGGAGGACTGTGCCGTCATTATTGGCAGCGTGGCGATCATCACGCGCCCTGGCCTTACCAGTCGCCAGGGAGAGGTAGGGACACCGGTGGTTGGGGAAAAATTAAATAAAACACACCCATATGACAACGGTATGAGTCATTATAGTACATTGGCACTTCATTCTGTGTGTAAGCAAGCGGAAAACTCATGATGACACCCGACTTTACTCCCAGTTAACATAAGATAACTAACTCACGTGTTATACTATCTGCTCATTTCATCAGTCAATTGATAGCAAATTTTTATTAGAAGTTTCTCCATTGCTTCGTATATTGTCTACTTCTTTGGAGGACAACACTTCCGGTCTACTTCGGAGTGAATGCGACTATTGTGGCGTTATGTACATAAAAAATGAATACCCAGAATAAAAACAAATCAAAATCAAGTTTATTTTCTTTTTGGAAACATTTGGGAAATAAACTTTCATACATTTTTTTAACAGATCTGTTTATTTACTATATTGTACACTTATATGTAGAGGTCATAACCCTTAATTCATTTGCATAGAAAAAGAGATATCACTAAAGCATTCATGATCTCAAGAATATCGCATAGATCGCAGTCCGTATTGACACTTGCGCAGACTAAAGCCTAATTGTTGAAGTCATACTATACTTGTGGTAATGCTCTTTTCCTTACTGAAGCACGATCAAGTGGTTGGGTTGTTCAAAAACTCTTGGGTGCCACATCATTTTTTTTTTTATACCCTTTACCTCATGTGAGCACTTTTAGATGCCTCTACCCCATTCTCATGCCTGTACCCAATTCGCATGGACGCATATTTGGATGCCTCTACACCATCCACATTCTCAGCCATTTTTAGCTGGATTTGCATAGCGCCACCTTCGGGGAAAACCCCCTATTAGATACTACAGGCATTTAGGTAAATGAGCATTACGTCAGATCACGTGGTTGCTATTTAAGATCTAGTCGAAAGCTGCTATTTTAAAAAAATATGTCGGATTATCCACTCTCCAAAATGTAGGATAAAGATTTCATTCAGCACTTTCTTGAGTTTGGATGAATAGAATTATGACTATGAAAGCTTAGATAAGTCAGATATAGGCTCCGATGTCGATGTAGGCAACACTGATTTTTGATAATTTATCAAATTCTGATGATTTAGCGATGTTGATATAGACAATGAACCAATAGATTTCGAGGTTGAGAAATGTCAGCTACGATTGGTCACACTGCTTCACTAACTTGACGATAAACGGGTTCTATCAAGATTTTAAAGCATATAAAAAAATTCTTCCGTGAAAAATAATTCTACAACCATAAAGATTAGATTTTACTCTTAAACCTATTTATAGATAATAGATGTGTACAAAAGTAAATTGGTTAAAATTGATGCTGAACTTAAGATACACTACACTGCTATAAATGTAACAGGCAGGCCTATGCGTATTGAGTCATGGAGCTAACAGGTGTTCTATTTATAGCACACTGCTGTGTGGATTGTGCACATGTATATCAGCTGCCTACACAACAATAGCTCTACGAGATAAAGGTTAACTGTTGATTTAATGAAGCATATTTAGCTGCAAATCATCAGTTATTTATAGTAATTTATCATTGTATCCACATCGGGAGTATTCTTTGCCTGTAATGATTATAAAGTAAAGTCAATAAATTTGTGTCATACTTTCTGTTATTTATTAATGATATTGCTCTTGTAAAAAAATATATACAGAAATGTTGAATTCAAAGAGTATAATTTCAGATAGATAATATTTTCAAATACAGAAAGTTTGGCCACTAGTATTATGAGCTTATTTCATGAGCTTAGTTTTGCATGTTCAGCTATCAAGCTAGTTAATTATCCCTATTATGACTACTAATCCCTAATCATACTGATTGAACAGTGTTTACTAATTGGTTCATCTAGACATACTGACACTTCCTACAAACAGTTAAAATCAGACTAGTAGAAGCATTTCCCAACTGTTTTATTTAATTAATTTTGAGTGTATTTAATTAATTTGAGAGTATTTAATTAATTTGAGGGTATTTAATTAATTTGAGAGAAAAATGAGGCAGAAATGATAATCATGTCATTGCTTGAACACTGTATTTAGGCAAGGTTGTTTACTCAATGAAAATGGTGATTCATCAATGTCAGAGTCATTGACTAGTATGAACATTAAATTAGTTTCTGTCATAAACAGGAAAACCAATCACTTAATAACTTTTCAATTCATAAAGTTACCTTTAAATTGAAATAATCACTTTTGAGGAACTATGTTCAGAGCCCTAAAAGATTGTATAAAAGGCAACTTGCCCTGGGCATGCTGACTGGAAAATTCAAGTTGCCCTTGGAGGATTTTAGCTTGTCTCAAAATATGACAGCAAAATATCGCAACTAAAGTAAAAATATGGTAAAATAAAGTATTAGATGTTTTAAGGAATTCGCATTGTATGTACAGTATTTTACAAATAAATAACTTTTGTTATATGTAATTAATACTTGTAGACCAATATGTAGATGAGATGAATAGGAAGGGTTAGAATGCAGATATGCAATAAAACCTGTCTTGAGTGACCTCTGCTGTGAGCGACCACTTGTCATTTACAACCACAATCAGCATGCATGGATTGATTTTATTATATAAATGCACTGTTATGAGCAACCACCTCCAGAACAGGACCAAAGTAAGCGATTTGACACTGCTATGAACGACTGCATTGCAAAAACAGAGATGAACACCACTGATCTTTATTTAATCCATTGTAACCATGACTGCTCAGGAGGGTCTGCAGGCATAGCGCAGATTTTTCTCAACAACAAAACTATGAACGACCGCATCACAATCCGGAGATAAACACATTTTTATTTAACCTTTGTAAACACAACCACTTAGGAGGGCTTGTTCTAAATAAATAAAAGTTAAGTCTGGTTACGAGTCTTCTAATACCTACAAGTCATGCAGGTAGCAATGTATGCTACAGACCATATAGCAGACTAAAGAACATGTCACTGATTGCCATTGCCATAAAGAACATGTCACTGATTGCCATTGCCATAAAGAACATGTCACTGATTGTCATTGCCATAAAGAACATGTCACTGATTGCCATTGCCATAAAGAACATGTCACTGATTGCCATTGTAGTGCACAACTGATGTAAATTACCATTACAATTAACCATTCCTTCTTCAAAGGGAGCAGTTAAGGATGTACATAGTCAATTAAACAGTTCCTTTATCTTTTGAAAAAAATGCATAACCCCAATAATTTCACAACTAGAAACCTTCTTAAAGGGCTTCACTGCAGTGGTCGAATATGTTTGCTGTCATTCGAGTCGGTCTGTAATGCCTGGAGTGAAAGAGATCTTTGTCTTTGTGTCTAATAAGTAATTATCATTTGCCAGATTTGATTGTCATTGTAAAAGGTTCATCTGGTTTATTTCGCTTTTGAACATAGAGTTATTAAAATCCACACACCAAGCTGTCATCTGTTCACAGTAATGCAGCCAGTTACACCCTTTGTTTATCAAGTTATGTCGTCAGAGAATTAAGCTTTTATATTTTGTCTCTCAGTAAATGTATTTTTTTTCTGGGTGGGTTAATTCTGGTGGGGTTATTTTTCATTCATTAGTACATGTGTATTTTATATTTACCCAAAGCCGGATTAAAATTGCTAATTCATACACAGGATGAGTAAGTGTTATCATAGCTGACTGCAATTCTTATGCTACATTTGAAGTACTCTGAAATTTATAGTCATAGGAAGTAAAATTATGGAGAGGATAAATAAATATTACCTTAGTTAATTTTTCAATTCATATGCTAATACATGTACACCTAATCTTCAAAAATAGATTTGAATGTTTTATGATAGATGTAAATCTTTTCTTTAATGCTATATACAATTATTTTGAGATGAAATGAATGCAAGATTTTAACAAGAACTATGACTAAAGAACACAATACATGTACAGTAATTGTGTGTTTTTCCTTATGCCCTGTTGAATTTTGAACTTGAAAACTGATCATCTTGCACAAACCTGTTATGAGAGACCACTTGTCTCTCAAGACTGCTTTTGTTGGCAAAAGGGGTGGTCTCTCAAGACAGGTTTTACTGTAGTTAAAAAAACAAAGACAAACATTTACATGTAAAATAGATAAATGGATAGATAAGGGTTTTGGAAATGGCTACATTTTTGCAAGAGTGAGAGAGAGAGATGTTTAGGGAAAAGGACTATAAACGGAACAATTAAACAGCCAAGAACAGAACTATGTTAGCTTAATTTTAATTATGTTTTAATATATCATAACCGGATGATACCATTTTTCTTTATGTTTCCACTTAAAGTTCAATTATTCATGCAGCTTTAAGTATCCATCCAGAAAGAAACCAAGGTAAAACAGGGTCTCTCACTGAAGTATTCAAGTGCCAAATTGTTCACTCGTTTTCAAAGGGAGTGTTGTGTCCACTCACATGCTTCTGTTTCCACGTCATCCAGTTTTCACCTTGAAATTGGCAGGATAAATCTAAACATTCTTTGACAAACTGACTTTTGAGAATGATTTGTTATCCATTTAATTGTTTCCCAAACCATAATGTATCAGCCTCCTGTAATAATCACATAAACAATAGATGATAAACATTGCTTGTGTATGCTAGACTTCCAGGGGGTAATCGTTAGAGACAAATGCCATTTATTTCCAAAAACAACTGTCATTATTATTATTATTATTATTATTATTATTATTATTAACATTATTATTATTAACAATTATCACCTAGTCCCCTGCAAATTGGTAATATGCATCAGATCAAATGTTGACAAGCCAATTGTTTAGAGTCTGCAATCTCTGCACATTCAGAGCTCACAAATTGTCCATGGCTAGGTTAGGACATGAAAGTCATTCCGCGTACATGCAAATATTACGATTAAAATATAACTGATAAATTTAAAAAATCAATTTTTATTTCCTGTTTGTGAGAAGTTGCTTTAAATAGTATATATTCACATTATCATCTCTGCATGAGAAAATGTGAAACTGATCTTGGCATTGACTACAAGATGGAAATGACAGACTTTGATGTATATCATGTGAAATAAATGATCAATAGTTGAAAGAATCAGGGGGCAATTATGTAATTGAAGAATGTGGTACATATAAAAAATAAAATATAGATATATGTACTATCATGAGATCGCACAGTATAAAACTTGCAGAACATAAAGCATTGTGAACTGAAAATGACCTGTCTCATTATTTTGGACTTGCCCGTGGGCAAATACTGTACCTTGCAAACTTGAACTTGCCTGAGCTGAATTTGAGCTTGTCCCTGGAGTTGTGCGAGTGAATTTGATGTTTCAAGCACAGTAGTGGCAACTTCAGTTACAGTGATGTCAGCACAGCCTGCAGAGCTGAAACAAATAACCAAACATTCGAATCAGAATTATTTTTTGCGAAAATTAAAATAGAAAATTGATATTTAAATAATTATTATTTGCCTATTAGATACTGATACCTACAACCAGACTCCACAGTTTGATCGTGCTGACCAGGGTTTGCAGTAGCCCTGTTTGGCAGTATTTGGTAAAAGAAACATAGAAAGAAAAATGTAAACTGTTCAACATTGAATTAATTTACAATTGGACATCTTCAAATGAGCTAAATCACATAAAACCTACTCACAAGGTAATGATAATGTCAAAAGTTGGAATATATGCATTGCTCACAACATTGCCATTTCTTTTCATTGTTATTCGGGAGCTCTTGAAAAGATTAAGGGTATCGTTGGGCGAACCAATGTTCTGATGGTTCTTCTTGCCATGACGTGAAGAACATTGTTCTCAGGTTAAGAACTCTCACCACCTCAGAAGCAGGAGATGACAACAACAAAGGTGTCAGAATATGCAGAGTTTGATTCAACATGTTTGTTCTGAGATTCTATTTGTTAGGGCTAGCACACGAAGGAACATCTGAGTATGTGTACATGGCATTTGGGTGAAAATTCCAAAATGGGTCACCCAAAGACCTCCAGCATGTAGTAGAGCAAGTTGATGAATAATATGGTATAGAACAGGGGATATATCAAAGTCAACAAGCCTTTCATCATGAGGAATTTGTATTAATACTTGCAATCCTGTCATTCAGTCAAAATTGGATATTTTACACATTAAAATAAAGAAATAACTGTGTCATCAACTGTGTGCATGATTTGTCCTCAATTTTTAGTACTCCAGTCAAGTTACATCAAAAGTTGAATTGTTCAATTTTCATTGTGAATAAGTCACTTCCTACAGAATTTATTTTTAGATTGTCCCCGCATTTAAATAATCGAGAGTTTGTGACACTTTATAACCTATAATCTATCTTCAGCACTAAATGAATGCCTTTAATCCTACAGAGTTTGAAGATAAAAATAACACTTATATTCATTTGATTATTAATTTGAATCCCCAAAGAATTTACTCAAGATACCTAAAATGTACTTTAATTTGATTTAGATGACTGGGCTTACAATATTTAAATAGGAGAATTTAATATTTGTTTAGACTGGGCTTACAATATTCAAATAGGAGAATTTAATATTTGTTTAGACTGGGCTTACAATATTCAAATAGGAGAATTTAGTATTTGTTTAGACTGGGCTTACAATATTTAAATAGGAGAATTTAGTATTTGTTCAGACTGGGCTTACAATATTCAAATAGGAGAATTTAATATTTGTTTAGACTGGGCTTACAATATTTAAATAGGAGAATTTAATATTTGTTTAGACTGGGCTTACAATATTTATATAGTTTAATTTAATATTTGTTTAGACTGGGCTTACAATATTTAAATAGGAGAATTTAGTATTTGTTTAGACTGGGCTTACAATATTCAAATAGGAGAATTTAATATTTGTTTAGACTGGGCTTACAATATTTAAATAGGAGACTTTAATATTTGTTTCAGCTCTAGGCATAGGTGAGAGTAAGACCCACACTTTCTGTCGATCTTTTTACTTGTTTCATTGTGTCCTGAGATTTATTTGTAAAGAGGAGACGAAAAAAAACACAAGCCAAAGAAAGAGAATAAAGTGTTTTTTTTCTTGCCCAAGATGTACAATAATTATGGTAGATCTGGTTATTTTGAGGTGAACCAATCATCCCTTTTTCTTAGACTGTT
Source organism: Margaritifera margaritifera (assembly GCA_029931535.1). NCBI lineage: Eukaryota > Metazoa > Mollusca > Bivalvia > Unionida > Margaritiferidae > Margaritifera > Margaritifera margaritifera. The sequence goes on along the minus strand of JAQPZY010001610.1, from coordinate 4,097,328 downwards.
GGGAAATCATTTTGTTTTGCTTTCATTAGATTTCAAGCTTTTGATTTTCAAATTTAACTTGAATTGAAAACATTTTGTTAAAAGAAAATTATATATATTTTTAGACGGCGGAGATTCGTCGAGTACTGAAAAATGACTTGAAGTTACGAGTGATGGATATGGAAGATCCAGGTGCCACCTTAGATGGCGGTGATGTTTTATTCACAGGTACTACATATTAACAGATGCCACTTTAGATGGCGGTGATGTTTTATTCACAGGTACTACATATTAACAGATGCTACTTTAGATGGCGGTGATGTTTTATTCACAGGTACTAAGACTGTAAAGAGGAGGACATGAAGCCATGAAGCTCTTTAAACCTCAGTGGAAAACTTATTTTAAAACTGAATTTAGTCTGTTTAAGAAATTTAGAAAATGTACAGGGAAAACTTAAGAGAAATGTATTCTTACATGGTTGAGACTTTGCCCAATTTATATGAGGATAAAAATGCTGTCTCCCTGTGTTTTGAAAGAAAAATTGGATCTTGGAGCATCTCCATTGAATTTTACATGCTTGCATGAGTACATGTGGGAGTCTAATAACTCCATTTGTAATGAATTTTTGTTATTATCCTGCACTGTCAAAGATATAATCCATTGATCATGATTGATGTGTGTCATTTAGAATGCTTGATATAAGTTGCTAGAAATTGTTGTACATTTGACTTTAAATAAAGTTCACTTGTACAGAAAAATATCATTGATAAATGCTCAAAGCATCACCAAGCATAAGAAGCTTCCATATGTCAACAAATGATTTGTTGCAAATCTTGCTAATGCAAATTATTTTTTATGCTTTAGGAAAAGAGATATTTGTTGGAGTTGGGAATCTCTCAAACTTTAAGGGAGCTAGTGCCCTGACAGATGCCTTTCCGGAGTATTTTGTAACTCCCATCAATCTGCCAAAGGGAGTTTTACACCTGAAGAGTTTGTGCAGCATGGCTGGGAATGATGTCATAGCCATCAGCGCAAGTGATGCTGGGCAAGAAGTACTCAAGGTAGGATCAGACTTGTCTATAAGCCTTTGAAACTGAGTGTCTACGACCCTCAGTCACCAGAAATTGAGGGTCTTGATAGGGAAATTGGGAGTCCATGTGAGAATAGAAGTCCATTTGCAAGCATAAAATCATTACATTCAGGCAAATTCAATACATTTTTGTTGTAGTAAATCTTGTTGAGTTTAATTATTTCTATCATCTGTCTAATTTAAATTTAAATTTTTACACTCATGGCTGAGCACATTTTTTTTCATCGACTTGTCCAGGACAAGTGGTTTCAGAAAATTCACATGTCCCACTCAACTTTTCATGTGTCCCACCTTACTTTTCACTTGTCCCAAAATAGTAATCACGTGCCAAGATTTGACAAGATGTATGCACTGAATCCATAGAAAGAACAGACGAAATAATATACAACATAATTATTTCTTAAAAGAATTTAATTTTTCAAAAACACTGGTTGATATACGTTTGGCTACTTCAGGTATATATGTTTAGCTGCTGGATTTGAAAAAAATGTCCATATACATGTCTGCCACCTGCACCAGCACTAAGTCAGCAGTTGACAATTGTGTCTGGGTTAATGTCCTCAAGCTTTGGTTCGTTTGCTGAAATGTTCATTAGAATTTGTAAACTCTCTTGGTTCAAGGAATTATCACACTCAGGTGCAGTCTTACGTTTTATCCCTCCACTTTCACAAAAATTGACCTTCTTCAAATCGTCCTTATTACCTTCCTTGCAAATATAATTTAGCAAACTCAATTTTATCCACAGAGTAAATATCAGCATGCTTGACAACTACTTCTAATGTGATCATAACATACATTTTCTCTTTTAAAATACGAACAGAGACAGCTCATTAATTAGCAAAATTGTTCGCTTCAAATGCAATATTGCACTTGGAAGTTAATCCTCTGAATAATCAATTAAAAATGAAAGAATCATTACTGTCATTTAATCAGTTCATAACGGAAACCAAAACTGATGTCGGTAATGTACCTTTCATTAATTTAATTACACTGACTCGCTGAATTAAAATCAGAGTGAGGATCTGGTTTGAGTAAACAAAATGCAGCAATGCCTCTTAAAACACTGCTAAATAATCATACCGGCTTTGTTTTGTTTTACGTGTTTTGATTTGCCGATAATTTGGTCACTTAGCCCAATCTGCAGAACGTACGCATACATGACAGTTTATCACTGACCACCTGTAGGTGTTATACAGGATGTAATTGTATACATGGAGGGGGGTAGAATCAAGTATTCAGTATGCCCGGAGGGCATGAATGGCCAAATAAAGGTAGATATAGTGATTACAGCACGAAAATAAGGACTTGCCCGACTTTTTTAAAATAGGAAAAAAGCACTTGTCTCAGACTAGCGACTTGGAAAATTGTACTTGCCCGACTTGAAAAATGAATAGTCCGGGACGTTGGGCTATGGGATTTGCTCAGCCCTGACACATTTTGCACAAATCTTGTTCTTGCTACTGTCCCTAAACAGATGGTTGTATCAACATGAGGTTATGAAGTCTAGTTGGTGCTAAATGAAAATGACTTCTTGTTGAGGCCACCAAATCTCATCACTGCTTTTCCTCAAAGGATTTGAGAGACTCTTGTTTCAATTTCTGAATGAAGCAAAGCAAGAAAATGTACATATACTGATTATACTGTGTCCAACCAGGATATAATGTACAGAGCTATGCGAGTATTGTTCATTATAAATTTTCTTCCAGGCATATTACATGCTGTACAATTATCACAAATTCTTCTAAATGTGGGAGAAAAAAGACTTAATAAGATATAACATTGAAAAAATGAGAGAGAGAGAAGATGGAGATGACTATTGAAAAATAAGTCTTCGCCTTGAACAGAGATCATAAATCTTCAATTTAACCTAAAGTTTGCTTTATTGATTATCAAAGGATAAATAAAACTGCAAATATCCAGTAGAACATGACAACAGATTATGTTAGCAGATTTATAATATCAAAGAACTGCAGTTTATTTTCAAAGAGTTGTTTATAATTTTGACCAATTTAATTTAGTTTTATGTGCTCTTTGTGACTTATAAATTGTAATGTATAATACCAGGGCTAAGCAAATTCCATAGCCCGACATCCCAACTAATCAATTTTGAAGTTGGACATTTAAAAAAATTTGCAAGTCGCTAGTCTGGGACTAGTGCTTTTTGCCTATTTAAAAAAAAAGTCAGGCAAGTACCTATTTTCATGATATAATCACTTTATCTATCTTTATCTGGCCATTTATGCCCTCTGGGTGTACTAAATGCTTGATTCTACCCCTCTTCATGTATTTATTTACATCCAGTTTCACACCTACTGGTGGTCATTGATAACTCTTGCATGTGTTGCATGTTAGAGAAAAGAAAGCTGGTATGATTAATTAGCAGTGTTTTAAACGGCTTCCTTGTATTGTATTTACTTAACCCAGATCCTCACTAACGACTCACCCTATGATTTTAACCCAGCGAATCAATCCAATTCAATTAATGAAAGGCACTTTACTGACATTAGTATCAGTTCCTTTTATGAACTGATTAAATGGCAGTGATGATTCTTTAATTTTTAATTGATTATACGGGGGATTAACTTCCATGTCCGATATTGCATTTGAAGCGAAACAATGGCACTAATTACAGAGCTGTCTCTGTTCATATTTAAAGGACAAAATATATGTTATGATCACTTTGGAAGTAGTTGATGAACAAGGTGATATTTACTATGTTGATAAAATGAGTTTACTAAATTATTTTTTCAAGGAATTATTTTTTCAAGGAGTCGAAGAAGGAAAATTAATGTGAAATTGGACAGGTAAAATGTAAGACTGAAACTGAGTGTGGGGTAACTATTTCTCCAAAAAGACATAAGCCAGACTCTATGGCAACAAAAAATGTCACAATAGACACTACTAAGAGACTATGAAATTTTCAGCCACATTGGGCACATACCATATTGGAGCAAGAAAATTGTTTCATAGTAATTGCAAACAATATCCTGAACTGGCACAGGTTGAAAATTCAACCAGTATATATGTCAATGGAACTGACAAATTCAGGATTAAACCAATAAAGTCTTATGACAGTTCTGGACCTCACAAGGCCTGTGCAGTTAGGGAAAGTCTGAATTCCAGTAAATTCCTTTCCATTCATGCTGATGGAAGCACTGATGCTACCATATTGGACCAAGAAATAGTGCATAAAAGATACCTGGTAAATGGAAAACTGAAAACCTCTGATGTTACAAAAAGTATAATATCAACCTCAGTTTTTGAAAAATTAATTTCTTTTAAGAAATAAATATACTGTACATTATTTTGTTCATTCTTTCTATGGATTAAAGTGCAAACATGTCATAAAATCTTGACAAGTGATTTAAATTTGGGACAAGTGAAAAGGTAAGTGGGACAAGTGAATTTTCTGAAACCACTTGTCCTGGACAAGTGGATGAAAAATTTTTTGGCACAGCCCTGAATACTGCCCCCCACCCCCCAACCAAAAAAGTCGAGATCAATGAACTGCACAATATTTTTATAATTATTAAATTACTGACAACACCTGTCAGCAGTTTTCTTTTTCTTCTCACTGTTGATGACCATATTGACTGTAGATATAGCATTGGTTGTTTCAGTTTTGTAAATCCTCCACATCACTGCTGATTTCATATTTTATTGCAAATTCCTAATCTTAATAATGAGGTATTTGTTCTAGTGATCTGTCACTTTCGCATACATATCCGGGGCTGGTAATATCTGCACCAGCCTTTGGGAGGGTCCCACTTTCAAATGCAATAATTCGTAAACTGTGCAGTATGATTTTATAACAACATTGAAAATTGGATTTTCAGGTATGAAATGGCTTTTACAGAAACCTTCATATTTGACCGTTAAGTTTCAATATTTGTAATGTTTTCATTTTGTTTGTTCATCCATCCATCCATCATTCACACTTTTCAAACAGTTCAAGGTATATCTTTGAAACTTTGTATACATGTTTTCCACTTTAATTTCCATAGCAAAATTTGTGATGCCTATCATTTTCCTGTACAGCAGTGGTTTCCAAACTTTTTTGATCGTTGCCCTAAATACCATCTTTTGCAACCCACCCTCATATGGGTCACAACCTGGGGTTTGGGAACCACTGCTGTACAGTATACTTTATAAATATGAACTTTCTATTTATGAACTTGTCAACAAAATTCCTTCTGTCTCCTAACAGACATTTTGGCAGGAGAGGGAGCATAGGTGACTTCATCTTCTTTTGTTTGGGTGGGTGGGGCAAGTTTCATATTTATACTTTGCATCATGTTAAAGTAGAATTTTTAATGTACCTGTAGTCAAATCCCATTGTCAGTATATTGTTGAGTTCACATTAGTGGAATAGCAAGATATATAACTTTCCTTTCCAGCATTGTTAATGTTTAGGTTTAAGTTTTTATTTGCATATATTTCCTAAAGCCCTTGTAAAATTTTCTCCTTATGCTGGAAAATAAACCAATTTTCTCATTTATAAATTCTGTTGCTGTCATCTTTTGGCTTGATTGCTTTACAGCAACTGCGAGCGAATGCCCAGTTTAGCTACAAGATCCTGAAGATGGAATCTGATACTGCGGCAAACATGTTATATGTGAATGGCAGACTTATCCACCGAACACGAGAGGAAATTAAAGAAAATAATTGGAGTGTGAGTATTTATTGGACCTTTTTCTGCTACAAATTGACTATCTTTTAGTTGTTGCATCTGGCTCATAATGCTTTTCTTGCTCATAGTTTTATTCTGATAAAACAAGAAATAAAAATGAACAATTTCTCAGAGAAATATAAGAATGGTCTTTAATGTGATGAGACTTCCCCCCACCCACCCCAGTCCAGTTTTAACTTTAATCATCATAGGGACTTTTAAGATTAAGTCTCCATCTAATTTGAACAAAACTGCTGACAGCCAATACCTTGTATGGTGTGCTATGTAAAGAAGTCCTGACTCTAACAAAACTACTGACAGCCAATACCTTGTATGGTGTGCTATGTAAAGAAGTCTGACTCTTACAAAACTGCTCACAGCCAATACTGTGTACTGTGTGCTATGTAAAGAAGTCTGACTCTTACAAAACTGCTCACAGCCAATACTGTGTACTGTGTGCTATGTAAAGAAGTCCTGACTCTAACAAAACTTCTCACAGCCAATACCTTATACTGTGTGCTATGTAAAGAAGTCTAACCATACCTCACTTATTATCAGGTAACTTTTATATTCTCTATGATTATGTCATTTTTATTAAAATCTCAATAAGTAAAGCCATTCTTTGTCTTCATAAATGTCATTCTGTCTATGTTGGAATCAAAATGTGCTCACTGCACAATAACATGGTACAGAGAGAACATACTAATATGGAAGAGGCATGATACTGAAGAAAGGGTGCTGCCAGTAGTTTAGTTGGTATATTGACTTACTCATAATCCAGTGGTCGCTGGTTCAATACCCACCCAGGCCAGCATGGGTCAGCAGCATCTATATATCCTTGGGAAAAGCACTTACTCCCATTTCCTCGGCATGATATAACTAGTAATGTGTTAAAAGTGCTATTAAACCAACCAACCAGAGAAGAGCATTAATCAGGAGCCAGAAATAGGGGTGGATTGCACACAATTATGGCAGAGTCAAACACCCTTGGGCCCACTATACCTGTATAGCCGGGACACTGGTAAATGTGTGTTCTTCCAAAAGCTGATTTTATTTGGTTCCAGTGGTGAACTGGGTGAAAAGAGGGAAGCCTCTTCAGATAATTTTAATTGGATGGTATCACTTTGATTTTTTTTATTTTGGAAACTCTACAAAAAAAGGTCATCAACATGTTCACAAATCACCTTTTTTGAAGACACAAGTTTGCATGTAGTTTGATTGCTTCATTAAATATGAATTCACTGGCATATGACTATGTAAACAGTCTAGCTAAACCATCAGTGTCTGCAGGTCAAAAGCTCATCTACATAATGCACACCACAAGTAAAGGGATGAATTCACAACCATGAGCATGATGGGTGTGGATACATGCAAAATCTGCACAGATTATTTTGACACCACTTTGTGGATGATTCTTTATATTTCAGTCCATCATGGATCATTTTTTTGCACCCATTGTTGCAGAAACACCACCTAAATGTAACCCTAGATTTAACATTAAATGTTTTGCAGGGCTCAGGAAAAATGTTCACAGCACTCGTCCCTGGGATGAGCGAGTTCCAACAGTTACTCATCTCTGTCCTTGTTTCACTCAACAGAGCACACTTCTCCACTACACTACTTAGACTCTTACAAAAATCCACAGGTACCCAATGCAAGCTTGATACTAAAATGGGTAAAAATCATGAAAATATTATGTTCGTAGTGAAGACAGCAGGTTTCAAACCCCTCTAATACGTGGTCTCTTGATAAATATACAATGAGACTTGGTTTGTAACTTGAGAAATTGCAGTTGCACACCTAGCTTTGGAGTTTTTAATGGTATTCATGTTTATAGTGACACCTTTCAGTAATCTAGCTGTAATTTTAATGATATTCATGTTTACAGTGACACCTTTCAGTAATCTAGCTGTAATTTTAATGGTATTCATGTTTACAGTGACACCTTTCAGTAATCTAGCTGTAATTTTAATGGTATTCATGTTTACAGTGACACCTTTCAGTAATCTAGCTGTAATTTTAATGGTATTCATGTTTACAGTGACACCTTTCAGTAATCTAGCTGTAATTTTAATGGTATTCATGTTTACAGTGACACCTTTCAGTAATCTAGCTGTAATTTTAATGGTATTCATGTTTACAGTGACACCTTTCAGTAATCTAGCTGTAATTTTAATGGTATTCATGTTTACAGTGACACCTTTCAGTAATCTAGCTGTAATTTTAATAGTATTCATGTTTATAGTGACACCTTTCAGTAATCTAGCTGTAATTTTAATGGTATTCATGTTTACAGTGACACCTTTCAGTAATCTAGCTGTAATTTTAAATAAGAGAAATGTTGCTTTTTGACAAGTTATCACACATCTTTATGAGTCAGACATGGGAGAAGTTAAGAGAGAGAATTTAATTTTTTTTAAATTTGTTTCCTGATACAGTATTTGACTTGCCCCAGATCACAGGTATTTTCAAGACTATGTAGCATACTAATTCATGCCCCAGATCACAAGTATTTTCAAGACTATGCAGCTTACTAATTCATGCCCCTGATCACAGGTATTTTCAAGACTATGCAGCTTACTAATTCATGCCCCTGATCACAGGTATTTTCAAGACTATGCAGCTTACTAATTCATGCCCCTGATCACAGGTAATTTCAAGACTATGCAGCTTACTATTTCATTTTCATGCCAAAGCAATGAAGTCAGAAGATATTTCTATAAGTATGTAATTACTTTTCACAAGAAAAATGTTGATAACTTGCACTTAAATGAAGAATTCCATAGAAGAATTCTCAACTTCTACCAACTTTTATGCTGAGCAATTCATTTTAGTCAGATCTCCATTTCTTGAGAGCTACTCAATGGCCCAATAAAAGAAAGATTGCTGATTGTCCAAAAGAACTGGAATGTTTCTGTGTCTTGATCCTAATTAAATTGCAACCAGTCAGCCATTGCATGTTCTATATGAATAGATTACAATGGCATGCATTATGTGAAAGTTGCTGGGAATCAACTGACACACTTTAAAAACATATTTTGAATGTAAGCCAACAACATTTTTCTTGTGAAAAGTAATTGCATACTTATAGAAATACTTTTTGACATTCGTTGTCTCTTAACTTGTCATAGGTCTGAGTCAGAAAGATGTGTTGGAAGGGAAAATTTCTCAACATGTCGCTGTAAATACAAACACCATTAAATATGAAAGTGTAACATGCAACATAATCTTTTCATTATTTTGTGCCAATTTTAGTATCAAAACTGCATCATATACCTGTGTAAAAAAAAAATGAAGCCTGCTTCCATCGAGACATGTTTTAAACTGACAAGAAGTAGGCAGAAGTAATCCATAATTGGTGCACACTAAATGTTAAGCAGTGTTGAACCAGCACTTGATAACGGTAGTAAATCCATTCAAATTTTTTTCTCAAGGTGCAAATCTGCATCTACTCTGCCCAGGGCCAAGGAAGTAGAAAAGTTTTACTTGGCACAGCCAATTTTTACCCAGGTGGGACAAGAAGACTAGTGGTCTTCCTGGGACCTGTTTTTAAAAATGTAACTTTTCCCATTCTGTCCATACAGGTTTTGCATGCAAACAGAACATCATTATTATAAGCGATGTTTTCCTTTCTAAATCCTTTTGGACAATGTAGACTTTTGCAGTTACCAGGTAAGGAGAAAAAGTTAAAAAGTGTACAAGACAAAATTTTATGAAACCTTTCAAGAGACACTATTTTTCACAGGTACCCCCAAGTTTTCCTAATGACAACAGTGATTCATATACATGGTTCTTAAGTTTTGTGGAGTAATCTTAAGACTTCTGTGAATGATGTTTTAAGCTTTATTTTTCATCAATTAATAATTCCACTATTTGTCATAAGCCCATCTTTATATGCATAGAATAATCTTGAAAAAGTTTTACTGGTGACACTAAAATTTTAAAAATTTTACAGAATTATTGTTTTTAATTAAAATAATTAAACTTCACATATTGAGCTAAATTAAAATATACTTTTGGAATTCTAATCCTAAAGTTAATAATATATGTTCTGTACCTTTTAGTCTATTTTGTGGGACCATGCCAGTTTTTACTCCCACAAGCTAAACTGTCTTCTTTGTGGGACCTTGCCAGTTTTTGCTCCCACAAGCTAAACTGTGTCTTCTTTGTGGGACCTTGACAGTTTTTGCTCCCACAAGCTAAACTGTGTCTTCTTTGTTGGACCTTGACAGTTTTTGCTCCCCTAGGCTAACCAGTATTATGTAAGATTGATAAGTCTGCCACATCAAGCAACAGCTTTTGACCCTTGTGTTGGTTATAGATAAACTGATAGGGATGTACCAAGTAAGCTTGATTGACATGGTGGAACTATTAATTGTACAGTAAATTTTAGTAACTGTACATATCATGATTCATGGTACAGATGTGGGTATGAAGTGGTCTTTGAGGTGGGGGGTGGGGGTGATTATGGAGAATGTGGATGAAACCGTTATGTTGGATTGCCAGCCACATAGTCTTGCATGTGACAGTGTTGAAACTGCAGACCTAAGGTGCAAAACAAGCTCTTTATGTCTTTTTTTTTCTCCAGACACCGTGTTTTACAGCCTAAGAACAATTCATTGTTTAAATAATCTATTTTATAGGGCTGGGTTCATTTTTGAATATTTTTTCTTCTATTATTTTCATGTCATAATTAGGTTTTATGTACAACATATTCCTTTAATTACCAGGCCATAACAGATATACTTGATGGCCCGAAAATGGAGGTTGGTTTGCAGGAGATAAACAAAGCTCGAGGAAAACTCTCTGCATTAACTCTCTTGATATATGTCAATAAGTATCCAAAGAAAATAATCACAACACAATAAGAATAATGAGGTTTGGACATGATTTTATTTTTCTGCATGGTCTGGAAGTAATGCTTGTCTGTTGTAATGGTTTACCAATTCAGTCCCATGAATTGATATTGGCATGCACATGTTCCAGCCTTTGTTTATTGTCCTTAAAATGTATACAATATTTCTTGCTTGTATCTCAGCAAAAAGATTTCTTAGAAAATATTTATTATCTGGAAATATACCTGTATAAGTTTTCTAACAATATTTGGAACATATTTTGCCATGATTATTGGTAGATGAGGTGACTTTGTTATCAAGATATTTCTGAAAACAGTTTAAGTTTGTGCAATATTTCTGAAAAGGATCTTGTTTATCTGGTGGATAGTATTTGTGTTATAATTTACCTTTTATAAAAGGCAGGCATTATATACTGTTACATACAGAACTGCATTTGGAATTTATTACCATTAGCACACAGGGCCGTCATAAGGGGTGGACGATATGGGCGACTGCATGAAGGGTGCCATTTCATGGTGTTTGCAGTATGTTTTTCCTAGTGGGGGGTGCTGAAGGTGACAGCCCTGCTAGCACGCTGCAGTTGATGAAATAGATGTGACCCGTGAAGGGTATGCCTTGTTGCCCTTGATAAAAATTTAATTATCACATTCATAATTCTTTAAAACCAGCATAACATGTGATGCCATTTAGTCAGTACAATTTTTTATCAATGTAAATAAGTTTTTTTAAAAAAAAAGTTGTCTCCCTTTTGAATTGAGTTGAAACCTTTGATCTTGAAATTTTCCATTTTACAATCAGCTTTTTCGTGTAAAGATCAGTTGCCATTTCTTTCACTATCATTTCAAAAAAAATTATTTTTGTACATGTCTTTTTTTCCTCAATGTTTTCTACCTTCTACTTTTCAAGTTTTTTACTTTCTGATGGATATTTGTCTTTATTTGGGGCCATTTAAGACAATTATCACAATTTTAGTTTTAGCTGAAAGTCATTGTGTTAGGTTTGGTTTCTTGATCACATGATTAATAATGAATGTACGGCTAAGGACATGTTATCACTGTTTATGTGACTTTTATATGAATACTTTCACTATATCTATTACACATATAGTTTAATAGCTGGCTTAATTAGAATGGGGTAATTGGTTGTAAATAGGTAGGAAGAGTTACAAATAAAATATCAGTACACAAGGTTTTTGCTGATAATGCTCATTTTTTCAAATGACTGTAACGCAATAAAGTAAGGTTGACAGGGATGACCTAAAACTACCTTTTTCAACTTGTTTCTGTTGTAGAATAAAACAAATACAAAATAAAGTACTTGAATGTGCAATATTGCAATTTCACTTTTGTTCATTGGATACCAATATTTATGGACTTTTTGTTTGCTGAAAATCACAAATTGAAGGAACAAAACAACAGAGATCCATTTATGGGGATAACAAAATCCCCTTTCCCACCAGCAAATTGAATTACCAGTGAGAAGAATACATATATATTTGCAAGCCACAAAAATGTATATGCCCCTCCTCCTCCCCCCCCCCAATGAATTCACAATACTTTTACTACATACTTTTTGACATAGTGTTCTTATCATTGTCTGTAGACATAATGTCCTTATCATTGTCTGTAGACATAATGTTCTTGTCATTGTCTGTAGACATAATGTTCTTGTCATTGTCTGTAGACATAAAGCAGTGTTCTGTATTTGAGAGCCATTTCATGTCATTTGCACTTTGTCCTTAATGATATAAAACATGGCCAGAAAATCCATCTGTTCCCCATATTGATTTTAGCTATGAGAAAGTAGACCTTTATGCCTGTACTGTCCTTGTATTTTTCAGTTGATGCACAAATATGGTATTAAGTATCATGTACAACAGCCATGTGCATACACAGATACACTATTAAGTAACATGCACAACAGCCATGTGCATACACAGATACACTATTAAGTATCATGTACAACAGCCATGTGCATACACAGACACTATTAAGTAACATGCACAACAGCCATGTGCATACACAGATACACTATTAAGTAACATGCACAACAGCCATGTGCATACACAGACACAGTAATAAGTATCATGTACAACAGCCATGTGCATACACAGATACAGTAATAAGTATCATGCACAACAGCCATGTGCATACACAGACACTATTAAGTATCATGTACAGCAGCCATGTGCATACACAGACACTATTAAGTATCATGTACAACAGCCATGTGCATACACAGACACTTTTAAGTATCATGTACAACAGCCATGTGCATACACAGATACACTATTAAGTATCATGCACAACAGCTATATGCATACACAGACACTATTAAGTATCATGTACAACAGCCATGTGCATACACAGACACTATTAAGTATCATGTACAGCAGTAATGTGCATACACAGACACTATTAAGTGTCATGTACAGCAGTCATGTGCATACACAGACACTATTAAGTATCATGCACAACAGCCATGTGCATACACAGACACTATTAAGTATCATGCACAACAGCCATGTGCATACACAGACACAGTAATAAGTATCATGTACAACAGCCATGTGCATACACAGAGACAATAATAAGTATCATGCACAACAGCCATGTGCATACACAGAGACAATAATAAGTATCATGCACAACAGCCATGTGCATACACAGACACTATTAAGAAACATCTACAGCAGCCATTTGCATACATATATACTGTATTAAGTATCATGTACAACAGCAGCATGCATACAAAGATGCAGTATTAAGTGTTATGTACAATAGCTAGTTGCATACAAAGATACAGTATTAAGTATCATGTACAACAGTCATTTGGATACAAAGATACAGTATTAAGTATCATGTACAACAGTCAATTGCATACACAGATACAGTATTAAGTATCATGTACAACAGTCAATTGCATACACAGATACAGTATTAAGTATCATGTACAACAGTCATTTGCATACACAGATACAGTATTAAGTATCATGTACAACAGTTATTTGCATACAAAGATACAGTATTAAGTATCATGTACAACAGTCAATTGCATACACAGATACAGTATTAAGTATCATGTACAACAGTCAATTGCATACACAGATACAGTATTAAGTATCATGTACAACAGTCAATTGCATACACAGATACAGTATTAAGTATCATGTACAACAGTCAATTGCATACACAGATACAGTATTAAGTATCATGTACAACAGTCATTTGCATACACAGATACAGTATTAAGTATCATGTACAACAGTCATTTGCATACACAGATACAGTATTAAGTATCATGTACAACAGTCATTTGCATACAAAGATACAGTATTAAGTATCATGTACAACAGTCATTTGCATACAAAGATACAGTATTAAGTATCATTTACAACAGTCAATTGCATACACAGATACAGTATTAAGTATCATGTACAACAGTCATTTGCATACAAAGATACAGTATTAAGTATCATTTACAACAGTCAATTGCATACACAGATACAGTATTAAGTATCATGTACAACAGTCATTTGCATACAAAGATACAGTATTAGGTATCATGTACAACAGTCATTTGCATACAAAGATACAGTATTAAGTATCATGTACAACAGTCATTTGCATACACAGATACAGTATTAAGTATCATGTACAACAGTCATTTGCATACAAAGATACAGTATTAAGTATCATGTACAACAGTCAATTGCATACACAGTTACGGTATTAAGATTAAGTATCATGTACAGCAGTCATTTGCATACACAGAGACAATAATAAGTATCATGCACAACAGCCATGTGCATACACAGAGACAATAATAAGTATCATGCACAACAGCCATGTGCATACACAGACACTATTAAGAAACATCTACAGCAGCCATTTGCATACATATATACTGTATTAAGTATCATGTACAACAGCAGCATGCATACAAAGATGCAGTATTAAGTGTTATGTACAATAGCTAGTTGCATACAAAGATACAGTATTAAGTATCATGTACAACAGTCATTTGCATACAAAGATACAGTATTAAGTATCATGTACAACAGTCAATTGCATACACAGATACAGTATTAAGTATCATGTACAACAGTCAATTGCATACACAGATACAGTATTAAGTATCATGTACAACAGTCATTTGCATACACAGATACAGTATTAAGTATCATGTACAACAGTTATTTGCATACAAAGATACAGTATTAAGTATCATGTACAACAGTCAATTGCATACACAGATACAGTATTAAGTATCATGTACAACAGTCAATTGCATACACAGATACAGTATTAAGTATCATGTACAACAGTCAATTGCATACACAGATACAGTATTAAGTATCATGTACAACAGTCAATTGCATACACAGATACAGTATTAAGTATCATGTACAACAGTCATTTGCATACACAGATACAGTATTAAGTATCATGTACAACAGTCATTTGCATACACAGATACAGTATTAAGTATCATGTACAACAGTCATTTGCATACAAAGATACAGTATTAAGTATCATGTACAACAGTCATTTGCATACAAAGATACAGTATTAAGTATCATTTACAACAGTCAATTGCATACACAGATACAGTATTAAGTATCATGTACAACAGTCATTTGCATACAAAGATACAGTATTAGGTATCATGTACAACAGTCATTTGCATACAAAGATACAGTATTAAGTATCATGTACAACAGTCATTTGCATACACAGATACAGTATTAAGTATCATGTACAACAGTCATTTGCATACAAAGATACAGTATTAAGTATCATGTACAACAGTCAATTGCATACACAGTTACGGTATTAAGATTAAGTATCATGTACAGCAGTCATTTGCATACACAGATACAGTATTAGGTATCATGTACAACAGTCATTTGCATACAAAGATACAGTATTAAGTATCATGTACAACAGTCATTTGCATACACAGATGCACCATTAAGTATCATGTACGACAGTCATTTGCATACACAGATATAGTACTAAGTATCATGTACAACAGTCATTTGCATACAAAGATACAGTATTAGATATAATGTACAACAGTCATTTGCATACACAGATATAATATTAGGTATCATGTACAACAGTCATTTGCATACAAAGATACAGTATTAAGTATCATGTACAACAGTCATTTGCATACACAGATGCACCATTAGGTATCATGTACAACAGTCATTTGCATACACAGATATAGTATTAGGTATCATGTACAACAGTCATTTGCATACAAAGATACAGTATTAAGTATCATGTACAACAGTCATTTGCATACACAGATGCACCATTAGGTATCATGTACAACAGTCATTTGCATACACAGATACGGTATTAAGATTAAGTATCATGTACAACAGTCATTTGCATACACAGATGCAGTATTAGATATCATGTACAACAGTCATTTGCATACACAAATATAGTATTAGGTATCATGTACAACAGTCATTTGCATACACAGATATAGTATTAGGTATCATGTACAACAGTCATTTGCATACACAGATGCACCATTAGGTATCATGTACAACAGTCATTTGCATACACAGATGTAGTATTAGGTATCATGTACAACAGTCATTTGCATACACAGATATAGTATTAGGTATCATGTACAACAGTCATTTGCATACACAGATGTAGTATTAGGTATCATGCACAACAGTCATTTGCATACACAGATATAGTATTAGGTATCATGTACAACAGTCATTTGCATACACAGATGCACCATTAGGTATCATGTACAACAGTCATTTGCATACACAGATATAGTATTAGGTATCATGTACAACAGTCATTTGCATACAAAGATACAGTATTAAGTATCATGTACAACAGTCATTTGCATACACAGATGCACCATTAAGTATCATGTACAACAGTCATTTGCATACACAGATACAGTATTAGGTATCATGTACAATAGTCATTTGCATACACAGATGCAGTATTAGATATCATGTACAACAGTCATTTGCATACACAGATATAGTATTAAGTATCATGTACAACAGTCATTTGCATACACAGATGCAGTATTAGATATCATGTACAACAGTCATTTGCATACACAGATGCAGTATTAGATATCATGTACAACAGTCATTTGCATACACAGATGCAGTATTAGATATCATGTACAACAGTCATTTGCATACACAGATGCAGTATTAGATATCATGTACAACAGTCATTTGCATACACAGATGCAGTATTAGATATCATGTACAACAGTCATTTGCATACACAGATGCAGTATTAGATATCATGTACAACAGTCATTTGCATACACAGATGCAGTATTAGATATCATGTACAAGTCATTTGCATACACAGATGCAGTATTAGATATCATGTACAACAGTCATTTGCATACACAGATGCAGTATTAGATATCATGTACAACAGTCATTTGCATACACAGATGCAGTATTAGAGATCATGTACAACAGTCATTTGCATACACAGATGCAGTATTAGATATCATGTACAACAGTCATTTGCATACACAGATGCAGTATTAGGTATCATGTACAACAGTCATTTGCATACACAGATGCAGTATTAGATATCATGTACAACAGTCATTTGCATACACAGATGCAGTATTAGGTATCATGTACAACAGTCATTTGCATACACAGATGCAGTATTAGATATCATGTACAACAGTCATTTGCATACACAGATGCAGTATTAGATATCATGTACAACAGTCATTTGCATACACAGATACAGTATTAAGTATCATGTACAACAGTCATTTGCATACACAGATGCAGTATTAGATATCATGTACAACAGTCATTTGCATACACAGATGCAGTATTAGATATCATGTACAACAGTCATTTGCATACACAGATGCAGTATTAGATATCATGTACAACAGTCATTTGCATACACAGATGCAGTATTAGATATCATGTACAACAGTCATTTGCATACACAGATACAGTATTAAGTATCATGTACAACAGTCATTTGCATACACAGATACAGTATTAGGTATCATGTACAACAGTCATTTGCATACACAGATGCAGTATTAGATATCATGTACAACAGTCATTTGCATACACAGATGCAGTATTAGATATCATGTACAACAGTCATTTGCATACACAGATGCAGTATTAGATATCATGTACAACAGTCATTTGCATACACAGATGCAGTATTAGGTATCATGTACAACAGTCATTTGCATACACAGATGCAGTATTAGATATCATGTACAACAGTCATTTGCATACACAGATGCAGTATTAGATATCATGTACAACAGTCATTTGCATACACAGATGCAGTATTAGATATCATGTACACAGTCATTTGCATACACAGATGCAGTATTAGATATCATGTACAACAGTCATTTGCATACACAGATGCAGTATTAGATATCATGTACAACAGTCATTTGCATACACAGATGCAGTATTAGATATCATGTACAACAGTCATTTGCATACACAGATGCAGCATTAGATATCATGTACAACAGTCATTTGCATACATAGATGCAGCATTAGATATCATGTACAACAGTCATTTGCATACAAAGATACAGCATTAAGTATCATGTACAACAGTCATTTGCATACACAGATGCACCATTAAGTATCATGTGCAACAGTCATTTGCATACACAGATATAGTATTAAGTATCATGTACAACAGTCATTTGCATACAAAGATACAGTATTAGATATAATGTACAACAGTCATTTGCATACACAGATATAGTATTAGGTATCATGTACAACAGTCATTTGCATACACAGATGCAGTATTAGGTATCATGTACAACAGTCATTTGCATGCACAGATGCAGTATTAGATATCATGTACAACAGTCATTTGCATACACAGATGCAGTATTAGATATCATGTACAACAGTCATTTGCATACACAGATACAGTATTAAGTATCATGTACAACAGTCATTTGCATACACAGATACAGTATTAGGTATCATGTACAACAGTCATTTGCATACACAGATGCAGTATTAGATATCATGTACAACAGTCATTTGCATACACAGATGCAGTATTAGATATCATGTACAACAGTCATTTGCATACACAGATGCAGTATTAGATATCATGTACAACAGTCATTTGCATACACAGATGCAGTATTAGATATCATGTACAACAGTCATTTGCATACACAGATACAGTATTAAGTATCATGTACAACAGTCATTTGCATACACAGATACAGTATTAGGTATCATGTACAACAGTCATTTGCATACACAGATGCAGTATTAGATATCATGTACAACAGTCATTTGCATACACAGATGCAGTATTAGATATCATGTACAACAGTCATTTGCATACACAGATGCAGTATTAGATATCATGTACAACAGTCATTTGCATACACAGATGCAGTATTAGATATCATGTACAACAGTCATTTGCATACACAGATGCAGTATTAGATATCATGTACAACAGTCATTTGCATACACAGATACAGTATTAAGTATCATGTACAACAGTCATTTGCATACACAGATACAGTATTAGGTATCATGTACAACAGTCATTTGCATACACAGATGCAGTATTAGATATCATGTACAACAGTCATTTGCATACACAGATGCAGTATTAGATATCATGTACAACAGTCATTTGCATACACAGATGCAGTATTAGATATCATGTACAACAGTCATTTGCATACACAGATGCAGTATTAGATATCATGTACAACAGTCATTTGCATACACAGATGCAGTATTAGATATCATGTACAACAGTCATTTGCATACACAGATGCAGCATTAGATATCATGTACAACAGTCATTTGCATACACAGATGCAGCATTAGATATCATGTACAACAGTCATTTGCATACACAGATGCAGCATTAGATATCATGTACAACAGTCATTTGCATACAAAGATACAGTATTAAGTATCATGTACAACAGTCATTTGCATACAAAGATACAGTATTAAGTATCATGTACAACGGCGATGTGCATGAAAGGTCTGCTGTTTCTCTGAGAACCAGACAAGAAAAGTGTAGATTAGTCAAAGGTCATGTTGAATAATTTGGAAATTGCATTTTGTTATTTACAAACTGTACATAGTAAGAGACTGTTATGACATTAATAATGACAAACAGTGAATAGTAAGAGATTGTTATGACATTAATAATGGAAAACTGCATATTAAGAGATTGTTATGACATTAATAACTACAAACAGTGCATATTAAGATATTGTTATGACATTAATAATTACAAATAGTGCATATTAAGAGATTGTTATGACATTAATAATTACAAACAGTGCATATCAAGATATTGTTATGACATTAATAACTATAAACAGTGCATATTAAGAGATTGTTATGGCATTAATAATTACAAACAGTACATATTAAGATATTGTTATGGCATTAATAGTTACAAACAGTGAATAGTAAGAGATTCTTATGACCAGAAAAATGACAAACAGTGCATAGCAGAAGACTGTTGTGACATGAATAATTACAAGAGTGCAGGGTAAGAGATTGTTATGATATTAATAATTACAAAGAGCGCATAGTAAGAGAATGTTATGATAATAATTACAGACAGAATAGTAAAAGATTGTTATGACTTTAATAATTTCAAACAGTGCATAGTAAGAGATTTTTATGACATTAATAATTACAGTGCACAGTAAGAGATTGTTATGACATTACTAATTGCTGTATCAGTAGTTAGGAGAATAACTAATGTTAGAAAGACGTTATGATTTCTGAGCTTTTTTGGTACAAATTTGAGTTTATTTTGTCCTACTAACATGATTGTGTACATGTGCTAATATCTTTGAACTTGTTTTATAGTTGCTGTTTGTAATAACTAGTAAATCTGTTGAAGTACATGTAAATGATTTGTTTTAGAAGTATTAAATATTTGCTTAGCATATTGATGTGGAATAAGTTAAAATAATGACATGTTCATATGTATGACAAAATAATGACATGTTCATATGTATGACAAAATAATGACATGTTCATATGTATGACAAAATAATGACATGTTCATATGTATGACAAAATAATGACATGTTCATATGTATGACAAAATAATGACATGTTCATATGTATGACAAAAAAATCTGCAATCATATCATAAAGCAGTTCTCCATTCTGTTTTGAAATTGTAACTCTTTAGTCAGCACCATATTAAATCAGTGGGCCAGCAGCATTCTTTAGTAAGCACCATATTAAATCAGTGGGCCAGCAGCATTCTTTATTTAGCACCATATTAAATCAGTGGGCCAGCAGCATTCTTTATTTAGCACCATATTAAATCAGTGGGCCAGCAGCATTCTTTATTTAGCACCAT
Source organism: Margaritifera margaritifera (assembly GCA_029931535.1). Taxonomy (NCBI): domain Eukaryota; kingdom Metazoa; phylum Mollusca; class Bivalvia; order Unionida; family Margaritiferidae; genus Margaritifera; species Margaritifera margaritifera. The sequence goes on along the minus strand of JAQPZY010001610.1, from coordinate 4,076,325 downwards.
ATTAAATCAGTGGGCCAGCAGCATTCTTTATTTAGCACCATATTAAATCAGTGGGCCAGCAGCATTCTTTATTTAGCACCATATTAAATCAGTGGGCCAGCAGCATTCTTTATTTAGCACCATATTTAATCAGTGGGCCAGCATCATTATTTATTTAGCACCATATTTAATCAGTAAGCCAGCATCATTATTTATTTAGTACCATATTAAATCAGTGGGCCAGCAGCATTCTTTATTTAGTACCATATTAAATCAGTGGGCCAGCATCATTATTTATTTAGTACCATATAATATCAGTGGGCCAGCAGCATTCTTTATTTAGTACCATATTAAATCAGTGGGCTAGCAGCATTATTTATTTCAATTTCTTGAAACGAGAAGTGTCATCACCCCATTCAACACATGGAGAAACAGAGTATTTATGTTTCATAATAAATACCTCTTTTTGAGGCCCGCATGTGTCACCAACAGTAAAAAAATGTATGATGTAACATTCCTATATTATCACTGGCTTGCTGGAGTAGTATTTAATATTGCAACCTGGAAAGCAGGTATTTATCAATTAAATTAGGTACCTCTTTTCAATTCTTAATTTATTAAATAATGAAATGGAAATACTACTCAAAGCAAACTAATTTTTGTTAATTCTAGTGGAATACACAACCATATGCAAATAAACAATGAACAAAAGTACAATAGAGTATTCACATGCTCATAGCACAACAAAGCTGATAACATGTTATGTATGTCATGTACAGTGTCACACATTGCAGAGTGTATTGCTTACTACATTTGTATAAGAAACCATGAAAAAAAAATTCTATGTAATACAGCACTACATTAGGAGTCTGCAATTGCTCATATAAAATGAGTTAATAATTTCCCATTTAAATGTAGTAACTTAATATTTATTATATTCTCATTTTTCTAGGTATGATTCTAAAATTAACCCATTTCATTATAAAATGCATGGAGAAAAAACAGTAATGTTGTTTATGACATACCATTCCAATGTCATCACTGACACAAAATTTCGGGGATTATTTAAAATTGCAACATTGAAAACTATAATTATTTTCAGACATGTCATTCATTATGAAGCAGTGCATTATGGATAAATACTGCATGATCATGAAAATCAAGTTAATGGAGAATATAATAATTCAACATTTTGACAATGTTAAGTTAATGGAGAAATAAATTATGATATAATAAGGAGAAATACTGCATATTTCTGACATTATTGAATTAATGGAGAAATAAATTAGTATAAAATGATAATATTATTCAAGTTGATTCATACATTTTTTTGTAAAAAATGTACATTTTTTTTAGATCTTTTATTTATATACATTCCTTGTTTTTATGAAGTATTCTATTGACGCCAGTAATGACATACAGGATCTCAAATAAATATTTGTTACAGCTGTAATTCATAGTGTTGAGGTTCATATAAATGAGAAAATACTTCATTCATATTTTTATACCTTCAGATCCTGGATGAGAAGATTTTGTACCCTAAGCATCACGTCTCAGTCAGGGAGATAGAGAAAGTCCGAGGAACTTTGTCCAGTCAGTGTCTACTCATGTACAAGCAGAAGTTGTCCAAAAAGGTGACCTCAAATCTCGTTGATGCCGATATGGACGCCTATTCTACACTCAAAACTTTGAAATAAGTCACCACAAAGGGGACTATATCACTCTCTTACAAGGGGATCATTTGTATATAATTCTTGTTCACAATAGAGATAAACTCCTTTACATGTTGATTCATATAGCAGATAATGCACACATACACTTGATGATTGTGTGGAACCCAGGCAGAGTTATCTCTTATTTATTGCATAAAGTGTGACCGTTGATTTGTCTTGTATCCCCTACTTGGTGAATTTGAAATTTGTATGACTTTAATTGGCCCTTTTGATAGTAAACTCTTAATGCACTATAGGGTTCTCACTAGATGCGTACATATAAAAATATTCTTTTAGGATGACTGCATGTATGTCTTACTGATATAGATTTCTTGATTTTATGGTTAATTATTCCCACACTTACATGTATGTAATACTGATATAGATTTCTTGATTTTATGGTTAATTATTCCCACACTTTAGTAGGGGATATTGTGATACCTATTACAGGTCTGCCCATCTGTATATAATTACGTCTCCTACTTAAACCCAGGGTGGAAATTTAAGAAAATTTGTTGTAATGTTGCCCTTGGAGCAACCAGCTGCAGGAGGGGGTCATCCTTGGCTCCAGCCCCTGGGATTCCAGGGAGGGGTCAAAGGTCAGATATAAACAAATTTAAATCAATAATATTTTTTGAATTTTTTTCCAAATAAACTTTATAGATGCAATATATATTGAATGGATTTTTCCTTGTGACCTCTGGGTCAATGGGTGGGGGATGAGTTCAAGGTGGTAGGTGTATGGATGGGAGGGGTGGTGGAATATGCTATAAAAAGCTTGTGTATTTTTTATGCAAGCCATTGCAGAAGCTGTTGTAAACTTGTGTTAAATCAAGCTAGGAAAATACTCAAAAATGTATACTGTATTTTTCCACCTTATGGTGCAAAAAATCTCACAGACTGGTTCCAATACTGTGAGAAATGGTTATAATTTTACAACCTTTTTCCTCTTGGACAAATTATATGCATACACTTTTAAAAGACTGGAGACCAGTAGAAGCTCATCACCACATATGTTATTAACTCGGATATTAGCTTATTTTTATAAGACCAAAATTAGTTACTCAATATAAGGTATTGTTGAAGAAGGCCTTTCTATAATTTGGGATTGTTATCGATTAATGAGTAATAAATGGTTTTGTATTCAGGACATTTTGCCAATGAATCAGCATGTTATAGGAGTTTATATGATGATAAAAGCCTTGTATGTTCATGGTATATTATTTTAACTGGTGCATTTCATATTTTCAGTTTAGACATTTTAATAATGGGACATAGTAATAATGTTGGCAGGTTTTATATTTTATTTTTTCATAATCATGCTTGAATAGCCTTAAGGCTTTACAAAAGAGGACACTAGTTTATAATTTGTTATCTGTTTGATTGGCATTCTTATCTATTAAGTGTAATGGAATGATTCTTACTGGGTAACTTCAAGTTATTGTTTTGAATTTACATCTAAATGCCACAGCACACTGGCTTCAACTTGTTTTACTGCTCTTATTTTAAGAGTTTTGAAGTAGATAGGAGAAAAAATACTTCAGTATAATATCAGTTTGGATACATACCCTCTGTCACAATGCTTGTGAGAAATGGCCCTGCCCCCCTCCACCACCACCAAAATTACAACTACATCAGCAAGAAATGGTGGTGTTAGAACATTCTTTGCATTTGTTATATATAAATGTTATTGGTTATAATCGTAGAATTGAAACAAAGTGGGTAAAACCTTTCCCATATGAAATTTTGATGGATACTTTAATTGCTAAGTTCTACACTCTTACACAAGACAATTCCTGAACCAGACAACTAAAAACAACTCTTTAATTTTTTTGTATTGTCCTGTCCTGAGTTGCTTGGCTTGATTTTTTTATTAAATAAATCTTGCATTGGTTAAAGCAAGAAAGTTTACAATCCTTATGTCTTAACAAATTAAAGCAGTCAGGCCATATAAAAAAGAAGAAATGGTGGTGGAATTTGGCTCATCACCGGCCTTACAAATCCCCGTTACACTGTATTGACATGGAGAGATGCTGAAAAATGAAGAAATAACCTAATTAGTTTAGGATTTTTACCTTAAATATTGAGTGGTTTAAAAAATATTCTGTCTTCCCTGCCCCCCAAAAGTGGGATTATTGACATGCTGAAATTGTAATAATACTTTTTGAAGCGTACCTGATAAAAATTAGTCTTATAAATTTGTTCTGTTTACATTTGAGTAGAGAAAAAATACCATTGTATGATCATGTATTTCAAAAATATAAGCAACAGTTCTTTATTTGGTGATTTACCATCAGTCCTTCTGTGAATTTTAGGTTTTTAAGATTTGTTTACATACAAATTCTTTAATAACTGATTTGTTAAAATTTAAATTTACAAGTTTTCATAATTATTTTTAGCGCAAATGTTCTGTTCATAATTTTAAACCTTTTCAGTGAAATACTTTTATCCAAACAATGCACATATATTTTTTTTATCAACATTACTTTGTCATCTTAAATTTGCTGATCTCAAATAGTGGCTTGCTTATATGTATGAATATCATAGTAGTGTATTCATATTATTAATGCCTCTGAACACAGTGAACATTTATTTTTTTCTTCAGTTGCATATATATATTGTGTAATTTTTAAGATTTCAGCCATTTTCAATCTTTTAATTCAATTTTTTACAGTTTTATTTTGAAATAAACAAAAACTTTTTCTAAGATTAAAAAAGTTCTTCCAGTATCCAAGACAATCCTTGAATAATTATACCAAAAGATATCATATATTTTTACTGGGGACAAGATATAATTTCCAGTTACATTGTCAGCATTTACACAGTTTTTAAGAGAATTATCATACTATGAGTATCTTCCATATGGAAGTAACTCTACACGTCATGTCTATGGAATATTTTTACCAAGAAAAGATTCAGCATAGTTGTATTGACATCCATTTAAAAATGCAATAAATAGCAATACAGATTATTTTTCTTCTGATTACCAGAAATATGGTTGTGCTTCAATATATACTTCTGTTCTCAGAATACAAAACATGTAAGATGAAGTGCACCTCTGGTCTCTTCACTTAGGATCACCTAATGAAAAATACAGGATATACTTCAGGATGTGTTTCTGTAACCTTTTTTCTCGCATTTATTTATCTGGACAAATAGAATTAATTTTGGCATTCAGCAGCAACTAAAATATTCAGCAGCATGTATATACCGAGTTTGTTTTGAATTTATGTTACGAAACCAGAGCATGAAATTCTGAGGGACTTTGTTCCAGCCATTATTTGTTTTCACTACAATTACATAAAAGGAAAAGATAGGGCCTGTTTTGTAAACAAGAGTATACATTGTTGGACATTGTTAATTTTGAATCTTATGTCTGTGGGTCCAGAAATGTTTGTTTTTACAGTTGTGAATATCATACCAGTAATTTATATTTTTCCATAATACAAAGATATAATTCAGCATGGATGTTCTTTTAAAGGTATTTTGCCCAAGCATACACAAATTTATGTTGTCTTATGTTGTCTGCGTCTTGTATATCAATGTGACACTGCAAATTTGTAAATTTTTCATACATACATATATATATATATATATATATATATATATATATATATATATATATACATCATGGCACAAGCGTTTTTTAAAAGCATTTTTTCTACACCTGGTGTTGTGAAAGTTTATGGTATTATGATGGCAGATAAAAACCTTTAAATTTAATTTTTAATAAAACAAAATTGATGTTTCTTTTTAGAAATGTATATTCTACTACATACCTTGAAATAGTGTGCATAATTAACTCAGAATCATTAAGATGTTTAAGTGAGATCATTAAATACTGATTAGACTTACATATCGTTTTACCTAATCATGCTATCACTTATTTTATACATGTTTTTGAGAATGTCTCTTTTTTATCAAATTTTAAATGGTGTTTGAATTACTTTTATCAGATGGAAGGAGATACTTGGTATTAAAATTTTTATGACAAAAGCTGTCACATGATCTTGACAGTACAGTGGGAATTTGGAAATTAAAGATCCAAATAAATGACTTTGTTATTAAATTTCCTTGATTTCATAGTGATAAAATCATAACATAGATACCACTTGGTTTTGGTGTCATATTTCAGAAGTATTATCTAAACGTAACTCACAAAATCTGCTGTAGCTTACCTTAAGGTGATGATGAATAGGAAGGAGTCAATTTGGATAACTAGCAATAATAGAAGCATGAAACTAATCTTTTATTGCAGATTAATTTCTTCACATTTTGATCAGAAATAGATTTTATACAGAGGTAATAAAAAGTGCAAAAGTATCAATATGAATTTTTTTTTTTTTTAGAGTTCATTTTCACAGTAAATGCTACAGATTTAGTTAAGAATATATGTTCAAAGAAGACTAATATTTTAAAATTATATTCACTGTACATTTGATTGCATTTTGGTGCCAAGAATAAACTTTGGCTTAAAGAATAGTTATCTCTTATTGTCATAAGTATTATTATTATTATATGCCTCTTACAATTTATAGCTGATGTTTCCTATGAATTGTTTATTAATTATGTATAATAGTGTATATGGTTTTAATTTTTAAAGAAAGAATTGAAGAGAAAATATCTGGGAAAATATTTATGCATTGAAATGATTATAAAGTTATTATTTTGTATGAAGTGTTTTAATTATGGCTCAGCAACTCACATAATAAAAAATTTAGAGTTTGGGTATTTTTTTTAGATTTTAATCCAAGATGTCAACCTCTCTCTTTTTTAGACAAATGTCAAACTTATACTAAAATTTTTTGGCAAAGCTTAAACTTTTGTATTGTACTTGAATTGCCGAAACTGGTTTCAGTTTTACAGAAGATTAAAATGTAGACAAAAGATTGAAACCTGGTACTGCCGATTTTGTTAACTTTGAAAAATCCATTTTCCAGATTTCTGCTTTACAGTAACTTTGTAAAATACAGAGGATTTTACATTACTTGATATCATTTTTTAAAAAGCTTTGTTTTGGCTTTTCTTGGTCAAGACCTTACATACGATAAACCATAGTGACCTGAAAACAAATATCACAGATTTTACAAAAATAGATTTTACAAACATAGATATGCAAATAAGTAATTGGAACAGTCTCCATTTTTCTGAAGGGTCGGTTACCATGGTTAACACAGCAGTAATGAAACACAACTGTAGGTAGCTTATATACTTCATGCTTGTGCACCGATACATGAATTATACATATTTGACATTTCAGAAAATATGTTTTGGTATTTGGATTATACAGTGCATGATCAAACTATCCTGTTGATTATATCAAGTATATTTTTATAATGTTACTCTTAATTAGCTGTTTTTAGCTCAGTACTTAGCAAAATAAAGATCTTGTACATTTAGACCTGCCTGTCATTTTATTTTTATTACAAAATATTGGAATCATACATGGTGTACAAAGTTCAAATTATATTGCTGTGTTTAACTGGAGAGCTGCTGTAGATCAGTTGGTTGAGCATCATACTTGTAATCCAAAAGTTATGGGTTTTTGGGAATCGTAATCTAAGAGTCATGGGTCTTTGGGAATCATAATCCAAGAGTTATGGGTCTTTGGGAAAGGCATCTAGCTCCCATTTCCTTGGCATGATATAATGAAGAATTTGTTTAAAAGTGCCATTGAAACGAACAAAAGAGTTCAACTGTTTAATGTAAAAGTTGGGTAGGGACAATTGCTTTCTGTGGTTATATTGTAAATTTTATATGAGTAGCTAAGGTTGTTTTTGTAATTAAATTCGACATTCAGATTGTTGGGAAAAATATAAAAATTTCTTGCCTGGAAAATTGTACATTAAATGAAGAGAACCACAATCAGGGTACATACATTTTGACATGAATAAAGAAATTAAAATGAACAGTTACCTAATCTTATAACCAGCTTGGTGTGAATTTTTGCAGAATTATCATCACATGATAGTGAAGGGATATTTTGATACCCCCATCAGTCATCCATCAATCTGTCCATAATCACATTTTCTAAATTGCTTTGTGGAAACTTTGTACACATTTTGCTCATGTGCAAGAATGGTATGATTTTGGACCTCTCCAATAGGGTCCTGGGAAGGAGGGGGGGGGCAAAGATGAAATGTATATATATATATATCCACAAGTTTAATAAAAAGCATCATGGTCCTCATGGGGGGGGAGGTTGTGCATCTAATAAAAAGCATTATAGTTTTGCTGTGGGAGAGAGAGGGGTGCCATGTTATAAAAAGCATCATGGTCCTGATGGGGAATAGGTGGGTGGCATGTTGTAAAAAGCATCGTGGTTCTGATAGGAGGTGTGGTGCATGTAATAAAAAACATCATGGTCCTGATGGGGTGGTGGCACTTAATCATGTGCTTGTTGTTGCTGTGCCATAAAGCATCAAATCAAGCCAAACCTAAATGTAAATGGTGACATCCAGTATGGCTATCATCTTGAAAATCTTGTTATCACCATTTATCCTGAATGGATGGTCACACTAAATGACTTCTTATGATGTTGGCATCATATGAAAATGGTGCCAGTCAAACATCCAACATGACCATCATGGCAGCCAGTTTGAAAATCTTACTAATTCTGAATGGATGGTCGTATCGACACAAGGTTTTCACTGGAAGACTTCTTACGATGTCTAAATTGTTCTAGATGAAAATGGTGCCAATCGGATGGCCATGATAATTGACATTGCTGTAATCTTGAAAACCTTTTTATCACTACTACTCACTAAATTTCTTGCTATATGTAGTTGATCCTAATTGAAAATGATGCTGATGTACCAAATGGCTGTTGCCATTGTGAAAATAGTAATACTTCATTTTTTTCCTTTAAACACTTCTTTCCTGTAATATGTAGTTGTTCTTGTATTAAAATGATGCTGATCCAGCCTTCAAATGATTGTCTTGAAAATCTTTATTTGGCAACTTCTCCTGATTGGATAGTCATATCACCATGTGGTTCACCTAAACCTACAGCAAGTTCTGCATAAAAATTGTGCTGATCTGACATCCAACATGGCCACCATCATGAAAATCTTGTTATCATTACTCCTCTTGAACAAATTGTGGCCTCAACTAAAAAGTCCTGTGTTTTTTACTAAAACAAATTTAATACTCAAAGGAATGTTTTTTTTAGACAATGTTATACAAGCAAATGGATGAAATTATTCAGGATCTGCAGATTTGTCAATGAAGCATTTCTTGCCAACAATACATATAAAAAACAACAAACTTGTTTTGTTACGGGTCAGTTAAAAAAAACCAAGCTTTTAGATCCAATGAAGCTTTGATGTATTCATACACTGTATGAAACAAGTTCTTCCCCCTTGACTTAGAACAAAACACACATGGTTTTGTATTTATTACATACGCCCTATTTTTAGACTTCCAAATAGCTGAAGCTATACAGTATGAATGGAATTAAAAATAAATTTGAATTTATTAGGTTTAATTAGGTGTAAGAATATGTGTGGACATCATTGAAAACACCAAAGAGTTTTAGTCTTTGTGTATCAGACAGAAATAATGATTGAATAGCGATATCTAACACCTGATTAACTGTGTGTATCAGACAGAAATATAGATTGAAAATATCGAACACCTGATTAACTGTGTGTATCAGACAGAAATATAGATTGAAAATATCTAACACCTGATTAACTGTGTGTATCAGACAGAAATATAGATTGAAAAGCGATATCTAACACCTGATTAACTGTGTGTATCAGACAGAAATATAGATTGAATAGTGATATCTAACACCTGATTAACTGTGTGTATCAGACAGAAATATAGATTGAATAGTGATATCTAACACCTGATTAACTGTGTATCAGACAGAAATATAGATTGAACAGTGATATCTAACACCTGATTAACTGTGTATCAGACAGAAATATAGATTGAATAGTGATATCTTACACCTGATTAACTGTGTGTATCAGACAGAAATATAGATTGAACAGTGATATCTAACACCTGATTAACTGTGTAAGATTAAATTAAAATGCAATAATAATTATATTACAATGAACTTACCTTGCATAACAATAATACAAAATACAGTGTAACCCCGCGATAACGTGAATTCGGATATAATGCGATCGTGGCGTGGCTCCCAAAATTTCCTATATTCATTCGAACATGAAATTTTTTTTTTCTTCAAAGTACGAGAAATAGTGTATAAAATGTGCATATTATCATTTTGGGGAAGAGATCGTGTATGAATTTGAGTATAATACGTTTGTGGCGTGGTTCCTGAAATTTTATATACATGTATTTTTCTCGCACAAGAAAAACAAATTTTTTTTTTAAGTACGAGAAATATTGTATAAAAAGTTTATTATCATTTTGGGGAAGAGATCACGTATGAATTCGATCGTGGCGTGGCTTCTGAAATTTAACAATTTTTAGCAATTTCTTGAAGTGTTATGCCAAAATAAACAATATCGAAATGTTACTTATTATTGATCCATGAGTAAAGCCAGTAAGTCTTCTTTGTGTTTGTCTTCAATTCATTCTGTATACAATCATTGCTCAAACAATAGCCGACATGTGTTTCTTCTTTAACTGCATACACAACCGAGCATCAGACAATGTGGTAGTTGATAAAAGATTCTCACAATTTAATAAACATCAAAAAACCTAAGCCGCCAACACGTGCACTGGACTTCAATTCATCCTGTATACAATCATTGCGCAAACAATAGCCGACTTATGTTTCTTCTTTAACTGCATACACAACCAAGCACCAGACAATGCGGTGGTTGATCAAAGTTTGTCATATGTGGGTGCTTATGTAGAGACTGAGCTTGGGCTCTGTAAGTAACACTTTGATCATTAAGTCTGTGAAATCTATTAAAGGATGCAACTGAACACATGTCAATTTTGCAGCAAGATCACGAAGTTCAAATAACCACTCTCTGTTACTTGGCACTGAACAAGTATCAAACTAGCGGCTCAATCAAAGGGTTGTCATTTGGGAAAGCAAAGACGGCTTGATATCAGATAGTAAACGGTATTGATACCTATTCATGCTATACAATAACGTGACCCCTCTTTTTCCACGATCAAATATTATGGACCCCAATTATCGCGTTATTGCGGGGTTTCACTGTACACATTTTGTTTTTCATACAGATTTTATACATGTATAAATGGATCATATGGGGCAATGAAGAACAAGCTAAACTCTTCTTGAATTTATTGTTTTATTATAATCATTCTAATCTGTCAAGCAACAAGATTTTTATATTCTATTTAAAGCATGCCTTTGTAAATAATATATTTTGTTAAATATTGCTTCTTTATAATAATACTGTCTTCATTGCATATATATATTAAAAAAATTTCCAGTGACATCACATAAAATGGATTTCAGTTAAAAATCTCTGTTAAATCTAGTACAAAAGAATACAACTTTAATTATGTCATTTGCTGTTTGCTTTTTGATAGATGATTAGTCTTGTAAAAATAGACAAATTCTGCACTGATAAACTAAGATACATGTTAAATGATTAGTCAAGACTTGCAACAGTAAGTGGACAATACCCTAGTCCCACTTTCACTAAAATTTATCAAACATTTTCCCTCAAATTAAGCATTTAAATGGTTTTGCTTATGATACTTCACACAATGTCAATATTTAAGTCAGAGACAGAGATAGTGGAAAGGATGCAACATCACTTTTTAATTTTAAAATTTAGCACACAGAAACCTATTTAATCTCGAAAACAAGAGTTGACGAATTCCTCATATTTGAGTGAATCTTTAACATTTTCCTTGGAGATAAGGCAAGTCTCCTTTAAGGAAAATTGAGGATTTTATGACTGTATCTTAATCCCTGATGCATACTGAATGTTCTGTGTATCTTAATCCCTGATGCATACTGAATGTTCTGTGTATCTTAATCCCTGATGCATACTGAATGTTCTGTGTATCTTAATCCCTGATGCATACTGAATGTTCTGTGTATCTTAATCCCTGATGCATACTGAATGTTCTGTGACAAAATCAACATTGCCAACCAAGCAATAAGAATGATATTAAAAAATCTTAATTTCAGAAAGAAATTTTGAGATGTTAACTATAGCCAGATCTGTTTGAGTAAAAAAAACCCTGAAAAACCAACCTTTAGGCTCTTTGCACCTAGGATTTGTGATAGATTCTGGACCAAGAGATTATCATGTGCCTTGTAACTAAAAGCAGACCAAGAGATTATTATGTGCCTTGTAACTAAAGGCAGACCAAGAGATTATCATGTGCCTTGTAACTAAAGGCAGACCAAGAGATTATCATGTGCCTTGTAACTAAAGGCAGACCAAGAGATTATCATGTGCCTTGTAACTAAAGGCAGACCAAGAGATTATTATGTGCCTTGAAAAAATAAATCAGCATATGTATCAGTGAAAACAATATTATCATTTACCTGTAATCAGAAAGATATGAATGGTTTTTATTACCTGGAAGAGACTTAATTTTGATGGATACTGAACCACAGGTGTACAGAACATAATCATCATGTACATTTCTCTATCTGGTAGTGAAGATAATACACAGTTCATGTGCACTATACAGGTAAATACTGGATGCAATTGATCTCCTGGCTGCATGTGCTGCATAATGGTCTGGTTCAGTCTTTCCAAGTGCCCCTGAGCTATTACACATGCATCAATATTTACCTTTGTTTAAAGTCAAGACAAATGTAGTTTGCTTCTTCAGTCTGAACAAATAATTTTAATTTTTCTCAGTAACAGATCTTTGTTATTATATACTTTATAATTGTGTAATTAATAACTTGATTGGACCTGTGTGAGTCTAACACATTTTTCACTGAACTCTCTTTGTCAAAATATGTTAAAAAAAATTCATAAACAGTTACTTTAAAGAACACAGAAAATTAATCTTTTCATAACCCATTAAAAAAAATTGTCTTATTCCATACAAGTAGATAGTAATCAAATTGTCAGGGGCTTAGATTTTTTAACATAAAATTTATCCAATGAGCAAGTGAAACTGGACTGAGATTTGAACCAAAGATCTAAATCTAGCTGCACCTATGCTCTCTGGCACTATCTGCATCAACATCCCAAGTCAATTCCTGTTAAAATTTCCCCTCCCAATAATTGTTAAGACCCATGCCAACATCCCAAGTCAGTTCCTGTTTCAAATCTCCCCCTCCCAATAACTTTCAAGACCCATGCCAAATATCCCTAGCCTGTTGCCATTGAAAATGGCATATGAAAGTTTCCAGGTTAACTGTATGTAAACAGGTGCACACATTAATGCATTGCAAAATAAATGCAACACATATTTCATATACGTTAACACCTATATCTGGGCACAGTGAAAGATTAGTATCTTCATTTTAATTTAGTACATATTAACATCTATGTTAACTTATGAACATAGCTGTAAGGTAAAATATATTGTTTTCAATACCATTATAATATTATGTAATCTTCCAGCACATAATATCAGTATTACCCAATAATGGACCTGTACCCAAGGCCTGTCTAAATCTTACATGGGCTTCCTCTGAAAGCTAACTGGCCAAGGGCCTGTTGGTTTTCTGAGATATTACATATAATCTCTTTAAAGCAACTAGATTTTTTACATAGGTCAAAAGATTCTTTAAAAACCACTTGCCTTTGGCCTTTGTGAGAAATTTTGTTCTGCAAAACTGAATACTCCACATTGTGAATTTCAATGTGAAAAATTTCATATATCATAGTATTTCTTCATGAATTAGCATGAATATTAAATATTGTATATCACAGTCACTGCAGTATCACAATTTTTAAAAGTTGAGTAGTAAATGTTAACAAATATCAACAAAAACTAGTAAAAAAATTAAAAAAACAACTGCAGCCAGGAACAATTTAGGAACAATAAATAAAAAAGTTCTACTAAACTATGAAAATGTTTTCTCACAAGAAAACCAAGCACTATAAAGTTTGTAACTTTTTCTTTTTTTATGTTCTTTCAAAATGAATTTATCCCTAAAACTGGCACTACAATTTAGAAGTAAATTTTCAAGGCAACTTACAAAAATCAAGCATTTTACACATTTTTTTCTGTTCATCTGCATTTTTTCTTTTGAATGCAAATCATATAATTCATAAAAATGAATATAAATTATTATAAAGATAAAGAACATACGACTGGCATTCTACTTCTTTTCTGTTATAGTTTATTGTCACATTAATAATTCATATAAAAAATACAAATAAACTGATGTAAAAGTAGATCAGCCATATCCCTTCTAGATAAGCATTTTTAAATTAAAGGCTATTCCATTTACAAGAATGTACTCAAAACAGTGTCTTTGGGTTGATGTTCCTCTGCAGAAAGCACTCCTTTTTATGTGATGGGCATCAAGGAAAATCATTTATGTTGGTTGTGGATCTAAATGAAACCTGTCTTCTGATTCTGGTAAGTCCTTTTAAATGAAATATCCTTAAGTACATGTATGTAAAAGACTAATCTAGGCATAGCTCAACATTAGTGACCTGTCCATGTGACCTTTCATTGACACATTCATGAGACATTAATGACCTTTCATTGACACATTCATGAGGACCTTGTCCACTAGCAACTTGGTATTGACATACATGCATCTTATTTGCATGATCTGATGGAATTATCTCGAGTGCATCCAGCATGCACCATGAGTGCATGACACTATACCTTATTATCACATGAATAAGACCCCAATATCTATTTTAATCAAAGGTTAAATGAACAGATAATTCTTGTTAATCTATCACCTGGAGATCTTTTCATGTTAAGCTGCCAGCTTTTAAAATTAAGCAAAACTAGTGTGTACAGCCTACAACTCCAAAACCTCATGCAGTCACTTCCTGTGTTATTGTGGTTGTCAACTTGTTGCTAAGGAAGTTCCTATACTCTGGTGTTAAAAGATCACTGCCCTTTAGACTCTGCTTCACTGAGTAATCACAATTTAAGGTGATGTCTGAAAGGATAAAAAAATTATTACATCAAAGCTGAATTTATTAAAGTCTCATTTAAATCATTAATGTTTTTTTATAAAAAAAACATGTTTTTTTTAACACTCTACATGTCCTGCCAAGAAACTCCTTGATTGAACATGTTTTGAAGTTTCAAGTTCTTTGGGGAACTGAGATTCACAAGATGATCTTAAGGACTGGTATATGCAGACTTCAATTGACTCTGCAATAAAGACCACCTCCTTTAAGAGACTACCCATTTTAAGAAACCATAACACTTGATTACATTTTGTATGTATTTGATACTCCAAAAATCTGTATTAAAGGATCAACTGTCTTCAAAGACCATTGTTTTCTTTTAGGTGGTCCCTATTTAGGTAGTCTCTACTTACAAATTCAATCTTAGCAATTATGAAACTCAATCACCTATCAATAACAGCCACAATAAGGAGAATACAATTTCTTTATTTAATAATGTCTCCTTGGTTGAGTGGTCTTAAAGCATGTCTAAGGGGTTATTGAGTGGTCTTAAAGCATGTCTAAGGGGTTATTGAGTGGTCTTAAAGCATGTCTAAGGGGTTATTGAGTGGTCTTAAAGCATGTCTAAGGGGTTATTGAGTGGTCTAAAACATGTCTAAGATGGTTAGCTCTAAATCCAGCAGCTGTGGGTTCAAGCCAACTGAGAGCGGAAGATTTTATCAAGCCGTTTCTTGAAATACAGAGTTCCTAGATCAACAACAGCAACAACAACCATAAGTTTTGACAGACCTGCATGGCTGCTAATAAATATGAACTGAAATTGTCAAAAATAATATTTAAAGATAGGCAACAAAATGATGTCATCTTTGAAGAGGCCAATTCTTTTAGGTTAATAAGTAATCATTCCTGAAAATGTGGTATTAGTTTACTCTTATTCATTATAAATATGATTGCATTTGGTAAATTTAAATATCTGCTGAACAAATAAAACACAGCTAATTGCTAACTTAATATTTATATTCTTATACAGAAAATGATATGGTAATGAAATCCCATATTAAATGCAGAATTTCAAAATCCATGCTGATGAGCTTGTGGAAGCTAACTCAAGTATGACAAACACATTTACGTAATAAAATCTATTTATAGTCATAGCTACATTTGTCATAAATACTGAATGAATGTTCTAACCAGCACTCTCACAAATTACCACAACTCTCCTTATCTTAAGTAACAGGCAATCTTCAATGACAAACAAAGGGCTGAAGTTGATAGTTTCCTATATTTCATATCAAATGTGCATGATTTGATTACAGACCAAAATCATGGTTTTATTAAGTAAATGTCAATATATTATTAGTAAAATGACGAAGTACATTCAGATGCTTTATGGATATTATTAGTAAAATGACTTGAAGTACATGCACATGCTTTATGATTATTATTAGTAAAATGACTTGAAGTACATGCAGATGCTTTATAATTATCATTAGTAAAATGACTTGAAGTACATGCACATGCTTTATGATTATTATTAGTAAAATGACTTCAGGTGCACGCAGATGCTTTATAATTATCATTAGTAAAATGACTTGAAGTACATGCAGATGCTTTATGATTATTATTAGTAAAATGACTTGAAGTACATGCAGATGCTTTATAATTATCATTAGTAAAATGACTTGAAGTACATGCACATGCTTTATGATTATTATTAGTAAAATGACTTCAGGTGCACGCAGATGCTTTATAATTATCATTAGTAAAATGATTTGAAGTACATGCAGATGCTTTATGGATATTATTAGTAAAATGACTTGAAGTACATGCACATGCTTTATAATTATTATTAGTAAAATGACTTGAAGTACATGCACATGCTTTATAATTATTATTAGTAAAATGACTTGAAGTACACACAGATGCTTTATGGATATTATTAGTAAAATGACTTGAAGTACATTCAGATGCTTTATGAATATTATTAATAAAATGACTTGAAGTACATTCAGATGCTTTATGGATATTATTAGTAAAATGACTTGAAGTACATGCCGATGCTTTATGGATATTATTAGTAAAACGATTTGAAGTACATTCAGATGCTTTATGGATATTATTAATAAAATGATTTGAAGTACATGCAGATGCTTTATGGATATTATTAGTAAAATGATTTGAAGTACATTCAGATGCTTTATGGATATTATTAATAAAATGATTTGAAGTACATTCAGATGCTTTATGGATATTATTAATAAAATGATTTGAAGTACATGCAGATGCTTTATGGATATTATTAATAAAATGATTTGAAGTACATGCAGATGCTTTATGGATATTATTAGTAAAATGATTTGAAGTACATTCAGATGCTTTATGGATATTATTAATAAAATGATTTGAAGTACATGCAGATGCTTTATGGATATTATTAATAAAATGATTTGAAGTACATGCAGATGCTTTATGGATATTATTAGTAAAATGATTTGAAGTACATGCAGATGCTTTATGGATATTATTACTAATATGACTTGAAGTACATTCAGATGCTTTATGAATATTATTAATAAAATGATTTGAAGTACATGCAGATGCTTTATGGATATTATTAGTAAAATGATTTGAAGTACATGCAGATGCTTTATGGATATTATTAGTAAAATGACTTGAAGTACATTCAGATGCTTTATGGATATTATTAGTAAAATGATTTGAAGTACATGCACATGCTTTATAATTATTATTAGTAAAATGACTTGAAGTACACACAGATGCTTTATGGATATTATTAGTAAAATGACTTGAAGTACATTCAGATGCTTTATGGATATTATTACTAATATGACTTGAAGTACATTCAGATGCTTTATGGATATTATTACTAATATGACTTGAAGTACACACAGATGCTTTATGGATATTATTACCAATATGACTTGAAGTACATTCAGATGCTTTATGGATATTATTACTAATATGACTTGAAGTACATTCAGATGCTTTATGGATATTATTACCAATATGACTTGAAGTACACACAGATGCTTTATGGATATTATTACCAATATGACTTGAAGTACATTCAGATGCTTTATGGATATTATTACCAATATGACTTGAAGTACATGCAGATGCTTTATGGATATTATTACTAATATGACTTGAAGTACATTCAGATGCTTTATGGATATGATTAATAAAATGACTTGAAGTACATTCAGATGCTTTATGGATATTATTACTAATATGACTTGAAGTACATGCCGATGCTTTATGGATATTATTAGTAAAACGATTTGAAGTACATTCAGATGCTTTATGGATATTATTAATAAAATGATTTGAAGTACATGCAGATGCTTTATGGATATTATTAGTAAAATGATTTGAAGTACATGCAGATGCTTTATGGATATTATTACTAATATGACTTGAAGTACATTCAGATGCTTTATGAATATTATTAATAAAATGATTTGAAGTACATGCAGATGCTTTATGGATATTATTAGTAAAATGATTTGAAGTACATGCAGATGCTTTATGGATATTATTAGTAAAATGACTTGAAGTACATTCAGATGCTTTATGAATATTATTAATAAAATGATTTGAAGTACATGCAGATGCTTTATGGATATTATTAGTAAAATGATTTGAAGTACATGCAGATGCTTTATGGATATTATTAGTAAAATGACTTGAAGTACATGCACATGCTTTATAATTATTATTAGTAAAATGACTTGAAGTACACACAGATGCTTTATGGATATTATTACCAATATGACTTGAAGTACATTCAGATGCTTTATGGATATTATTACTAATATGACTTGAAGTACATTCAGATGCTTTATGGATATTATTACCAATATGACTTGAAGTACACACAGATGCTTTATGGATATTATTACCAATATGACTTGAAGTACATTCAGATGCTTTATGGATATTATTACCAATATGACTTGAAGTACATGCAGATGCTTTATGGATATTATTACTAATATGACTTGAAGTACATTCAGATGCTTTATGGATATGATTAATAAAATGACTTGAAGTACATTCAGATGCTTTATGGATATTATTACTAATATGACTTGAAGTACATGCCGATGCTTTATGGATATTATTAGTAAAACGATTTGAAGTACATTCAGATGCTTTATGGATATTATTAATAAAATGATTTGAAGTACATGCAGATGCTTTATGGATATAATTAGTAAAATGATTTGAAGTACATGCAGATGCTTTATGGATATTATTAGTAATATGACTTGAAGTACATGCACATGCTTTATGGATATTATTAATAAAATGATTTGAAGTACATGCAGATGCTTTATGGATATTATTAGTAATATGACTTGAAGTACATGCACATGCTTTATGGATATTATTAGTAAAATGACTTGAAGTACATGCAGATGCTTTATGGATATTATTAATAAAATGATTTGAAGTACATGCAGATGCTTTATGGATATTATTAGTAATATGACTTGAAGTACATGCACATGCTTTATGGATATTATTAGTAAAATGACTTGAAGTACATGCAGATGCTTTATGGATATTATTAATAAAATGATTTGAAGTACATGCAGATGCTTTATGGATATTATTAGTAAAATGATTTGAAGTACATGTAGATGCTTTATGGCTATTATGCCTTCATAACAGTCAATGTTAATAATGATGTCATAATGACTAATATCAAAAATATGAAATTGGTTTGTAAAAAAATGATATATAAAAACATTATGTGATATATCGAGAATCTTTACATGAATGCCCATTTCAAATAGAGGATCTTATGTGAGTGCTTATTTCAAATTGAGGATCCTAAATGAGTGCCCATTTCAAACAGAGAATCTTACATTAGTGCCCATTTCAAACAGGATCTTACACAATTGCCAATTTCAAATAGAGGAGCTTATATGGGTGCCCATTTCAAATAGATCTTATATGGGTGCCCATTTCAAATAGAGGATCTTACATGAGTGCTCATTTCAAACATAGGATATTACATGAGTGCCCATTTCAAATAGAGGATTTTACATGAGTGCTTATTTCATATAGAGGATTTTACATGAGTGCCCATTTCAAGCACAGGATCTTACATGAGTTCTCATTTCAAATAGAGGATCTTACATGAGTGTCCATTTTAAACAGAGGATCTTACATGAGTGCCCATTTCAAGCACAGGATCTTACATTAGTTCTCATTTCAAATAGAGGATCTTACATGATTGCCCATTTTAAACAGGATCTTACATGAGTGCTCATTTTAAACAGGATCTTACACGAGTTCTCATTTCAAACAGAGGATCTTACATGAGTGACCATTTTAAACAGGATCTTACACGAGTTCTCATTTCAAATAGAGGATCTTACATGAGTGGCCATTTTAAACAGGATCTTACATGAGTGCCCATTTCAAATTGAGGATCTTAGATGAGTGCCCATTTCAATCAGAAGATCTTACATGAGTGCCCATTTTAAACAAAGTATCTTACATGAGTGCCAATTTCAAACAAAGGATCTTACATGAGTGCCAATTTCAAACAGGATCTTACATGAGTGCCAATTTCAAACAGAGGATCTTACATGAGAGCCCATTTCAAACACAGAATCTTACGTGACTGTCCATTTCAAATAAATGGGTCTAAAAAATTCCCTCTTTTG
Organism: Margaritifera margaritifera; assembly: GCA_029931535.1. Classification (NCBI taxonomy): domain Eukaryota; kingdom Metazoa; phylum Mollusca; class Bivalvia; order Unionida; family Margaritiferidae; genus Margaritifera; species Margaritifera margaritifera. Next base: position 4,055,949 of record JAQPZY010001610.1, on the reverse strand, counting down.
CAAGCTGTTGGCATGTATAAAGATTGATATTCAACAGGTTTCATAAATTTAATTTTAAATAAGTACAAATGTAGCATTCTATTTATCACATGACAAAAAGCACAGAAAATATACTGAAATGACTTTGAAGTACACTCAGATGCTTGACATTATACCTTTACATGGTATGATGTTATCACATTTATGATGTTATGATCTGATATGTTCACGTATGAATATATCAAATATCTGAAATGGATGAAAACAATGTCATATTGATGATATCATTTATTAAATTGCATAACACAACCTACCTTTTTCTGTCCAATCATCCTGTGCAATGTATGTGAGGGCAGGAACACAGTACTGGGCCACACCATACTGGTCTGGGTCCAGGGAGTTACACATCATCACTGGCAGTACAAGGTGTTCATAATGCTGGAAAGAACACAAATATTATGAGCACAAATCTACACAAATTAGGCCTTATATTAAACCTGAAATGTGTTGATAGCACACAAATTCTCCACCACATCCCTCTTTTAACCAAATGCAAAACTTAGCAATGATATGATAGATGAAAGGACAGAAGAAGGGACAGATAGACAGACCATGGTAACACTACCTCTTCTACAACTGTAGCTGAGCATAAATGTTTCTCCCATTTAGGTGTTTTTTTTAGAATCTCTTTTATTGTTATATCAATCTGAAGAACCTGCTAAGAAAATGGATAATTATCCTGTCAAGAAAATGGGTGCCTAATGGATAATTATCCTGTCAAAGAAAATGGGTGCCTAATGGGTAATTATCCTGTCAAAGAAAATGGGTGCCTAATGGATAATTATCCTGTCAAAGCTAGTTTCTACAGCAGATTAAACTCTTCCCAAGCCTAACAGTAACTTTTATGGTAAGAGATTATCTTGTTTTTCATAATTTTAAATAATTGAGAAATGCAATTTAAGACTCAGTCCAATGCATGTTATCCCTTCAGCACTCAGAACTTCCTTGGTCCATTCTGTTTTTCATAATATGGACTTGGATGTTGACTGTAAGTCATTTTGGGAACTTCTTTAATGAAAATAACTTTTACTTCACATATTAGTTGCTATTGTAAATGTCGTAGTTACTCTGGCATCTGTCATGAATTATGGTTTTATCAGAGCTAAATGTTGAAGTCAGCATTGCATAGTAATATTTAAGGCTGATTCAATTAAATTTTGACAACTTCAAACTGAACTGCAAGTATTTCAATAAAAATAATGTATGTAGTGTACCATATATACTCGCTTATAAGTCGACATTTTTTACTTAAAATTCCATTCATGCGGAGTAGGGGTTGTCTTATAAGCGCGACATAAATATTTTTTAAAAATCAGACCCTAATCCTTCAGCTGATAAAGGCAAACATGCTTTGTTTTTTCAAGTTCACAATCTTTTCATTGAGACACTAATTTGACAATTATGACCTTAATCCCTTAGCTTGTAAAAGCAGCACTGCTTTGTTTTCCCCAGTGGACAATGCTTTGATCATGCTGTGCATTTGATACTTGTTCAATGTCATGTTGAGTCCCTTTGATCATACCGCACAACTGACACCTGCTCAGTTGCAGCAACCCTTTAATGAGATATCAAAGACTGTATAATCAAAGGCTCTCACTGAGTCTCTACATAAATAATGGTCCAAGTTTATGAATTGTTAGTGTTCTGTTAGTTACTGTGTACTTTGTCACTTAGATATCATACATCGTGAATAGCTAAACTTAGGCAATTTCACCAATATGGGGAAAAGACAATGTAATGCGTACGATGGAGCATTTAAGCCAAAAGTTATAGACTTTGCAGAGAAAAATAACAATTGCGCTGCAGAACGTGAATTTGGTGTGTCGGAGAAACAGGTGCGTGACTGGCGCAAGAAAAAGTCAGTTATAGGTGATAGTGCCAGGCATCTGAAGAAAATTTGAGTAATGGAAAGCCCTTATGCAAACTGGGAGTTAAGTTTCAACAAGTGGCTTCTAGAGCAGCGTCAAAATGGGCATGCAGTCACTAGAAACGCGATTAGACTGAAGGCCCTTTCTACTGCCAAGGCTAACGGTGATGAATGTTAGCTTCAGCCAGATGGTGTACGCGATTTATGCGATGGCATGGACTTTCACTTCGACGACGTACTCACATAGCCCAGAAATTCCCTGTTGATGTTGAGGAGAAAGTGGATAGTTTTTTAAAATTTGCTATCAACGAGATTAAACAGAATGATTTTGATCTGGTGCACATAGGAAATATGGACGAAACTCCCATGTTTTTTTATATGCCGGGAAATTCAACTGTACACCCAGTTGGAGACAAAACAGTGACTATAAGGACTTTGGGAAATGAGAAACAACATTTTACAGTAGTATTAAGTTGTTTAGCAAATGGTACAAAACTGAAGCCTCTACTTGTGTTTAAACGCAAGACGATGCCAAAAGAAAATGAGCCAAGTGGAGTGGTTGTAACTGTTAACCCTAAGGGGTGGGTAGACGAGGCAATTTGTTTGTTGTGGATCGAAAAAGTATGGAACACTAGACCAGGCGAATTGTTGAAACATAATGCATTGCTTGTGTGGGACATGTTTCGGGCACATTTGATGCAGTCTGTGAAACAGAAGTTGCGGCGACATAGAACATACCAAGCTATGATCCATGGTGGCACCACGTCTGTACTGCAACCATTGGATGTTTGTCTAAACAAGCCATTTAAGGCAAATATGCGTAAACAGTGGCACAAGTGGATTGTAGATGGGCCCAAAGAAAAGACACATGCAGGAAATCTGAAGTGTCCAGGGATTGAGTTAGTAACTCAGTGGGTGTGTAATGCATGGGAGGAAATTCCAAATGAGATGGTTGTGAAATCATTTAAGAAATGTGGTATTTCAAATGCAATTATGGGAAGGAGGACAACAAACTCTTCAGTGATTTAATTTGTGACAAGACCAACACCGAAGCACCCGAAGATGACAGTAAAGACAAAGAATTGGAGTCGGAAGAGGAAGAGGAGTCGGACGAGGAATCAGAGTCGGACGATGTTTACGATGACGGGATGACATTGGAGGAATTTAGAACTTTATTTGGTAACTCTGATGATGAGGATGAATTCTTGGGCTTTGAACCAGAGGACATTAGACAGTGACATTTATAGGATAACAATTTTATACCTGTATGTGACCTATAATCCAATTCAATGATTTATCATATAAATGGATTAAAAATGTTAAGCTATATGGATTTCATTACACGAAGATGGACAAAATGTAAGTTGTAAATTTATTTGTACATATTCAACTCAATTATACAATTGTATTTATTCTACATTGGTTTTTGTTTTTATTTGTCCTATCTATCTATATGTCTATCTATCCAGTTTGACTCGTTTATTTTTCCTAAGTGCAGCTCTGACTCACTGATGACATATCACCCCTTGCAGACGGATTTAATTTGAAAAAAACACCTCGACTTATAGGAGGGTCATAGCTGAATTGGCTTTTTGCAGCTATGAAAAGGGGGGGGGTCGACTTATAATCGAGTATATACGGTACCTATATCCATTTATGGCAGACTTAAATATACTTCTGGGAAAAAGTGTACATCAATCTGATGTAAATAACTGCATTAAAAGACTTCTGAATCTCATTTTTGAGATAACAAATGTTCCAAATTTGTCCTTTCAGTTGATGCTGGTACTCATTCTACTACTGAGCTGACTAATCCACAGTGCCTATTAGAAGCACATGCTGCATGTCTGTTCTACAAAAGTAGGCTTATTGATTTAGTAAAAAAAGCTTCTAAATGACAACCTCATGGTCTTCCAATGACTACAGTTTCCACAACAATATCAAATTCATTACCATCTTCATCTTCCTTTTGTATCATTATGCTACCATAAAAACCATATAATCATCATCACCATAATCATCATTATTGTCACCATTACACCACATCCATCATCATTATCATTCCCACTACCACTTTGTCATTGCTGACATCATCATCATCATCATCATCATCATCATCATCATCATCATCATCATCTTCATCATCATTCTCATCATCATCTTCATCATCTTCATCATCAACATCATCATCATCATCATCATCATCAATTTGGAATATTAACCTTTGGGTATCCCATGTACTTGTCCAGCAATACTAACTCATCCTGAGTAATCTTGAAGATGCAGCCTTCTACAGATGAGAAAGGGTTGAATTCTATATTTGCAAATCCTCCTGCCTCCACATCAGACCCTGAAACATTACACAAATTTTCATACTGAAAAATTATTAAGAATGTGACTGTGAATAATTTTGGAATTGCATTCCTTTATTTACTTAACTGTAACATAATTGATTTTTGTGATGTTTCCCTTTTAAAACCAATATTTTGGTAAAGTAAATACAAATGTTTTATCCAAGTTCTGACGCATTTAACACAATGTTGCAGAGAAATTGTACAAAATGTAATTTGTATGGCTCTATATCACAATGAAGACCATCATGTCACAACGATGTTAACTTTTCTGATAGTTTATTGAAATAATAATGCTGCAAAATGTACACAATGATCAGAGAAGTATTACATCTGCATATGTGTAAGAATTTACATATTACTATCAGACGTCAAATTGCCCCACTCGTGCACAGATGCATAAATGTTGCTCATAATCAAACTTGTCAGAGATCTTGATGATTCAAGTTTACATGCTAAGTTTGATCAAAACCTGTTCTGAAATAGAGTTTCTAGGGTAACAACAAGCAATTATTGACAGAATACTCAGCAATTAGTGATCGATGTATCTGCAAAGGGCCTTAAACATAGAAACTTTGTGGAAATGAAAGGATTGTATTCAACAGTAATGAGCCATAACTACACAAACTGATGATTTAAAATGTTAGCAGCCAAACTCATGCAAGTATTGAACACTTTAAAGCCACACATGAAATCTGCCCAAAATTATATGATTAGTGATAATGTTAGAGTGCAAAATCCAAACTTAGATAAAATGGTTCATCACTCCACAAGTCAATGACATTGCATCCTTACAATTAATCTCAAAAGGAAGTAGACATTTGAAAATTAAATTTATCTGAGATCTCATAAATATCAAGCTGCACACCAAATTTGGTTGAAATCTAACAATTCTTGGTAAAGTTATGCTGTGGAAACCAAAGTGTAGGAGAAAGAAAAAAGATTAGCTGAAGAACAAGCAGTCAGGGTCCATAGCTCCTCTAAACAATGTCAGGAAATCAATACATTCACGGTCCCATCAATATAAACTGCATGCCAAATTTAGCTGAAGTTGGCAAAATTGTGTTGGATACCAAAAGCAAGGAGAATGGGCAATCAGGGGCCATAACCCCTCTAAATGATGATCTGGAATGCTAGATCAAACTCATTCAGGGTCTCATCAAGGTGCAGTGCTATAGTCTGCTGAAATTCAACAATCCTTAATAAAGTCATCCTGCAGAAACCAAACTGAAGAAGGATGGGAAATTAGGGACCATAACTCCTGTAAATGATGTTGTTAAATGCTGGAAGTCAAACTCATGCAACGTCTTGTCAAGATAAAGCTTCATACCAAATGTTCTTGAAACCCAACAATTCTTTGTAAAATTATGCTGCAGAAAGTCATGAGAATAAATGATGTGGTAGAATGCTGAAAATCAAACTCATTCAAGGTCTCATCAGTAAGCCTTGTTAAAGTTATGCCATGGAAAACCAAGTGAGGGAGGATCAGCAATTAGGGGCCATAACTACTGTAAATGATCTTGCAGAACCCTGGAAATCCAACTTATTCAAGGTGTCATCAATATAAAGCTGTATGCCAAATTTGGTTGGAAACTCAATAATCCTTGATAAAGTCAAGCTGTATGCCAAATTTGGTTGGAAACTCAATAATCCTTGATAAAGTCAAGCTGTATGCCAAATTTGGTTGGAAACTCAATAATCCTTGATAAAGTCAAGCTGTATGCCAAATTTGGTTGGAAACTCAATAATTCTTGATCAAGTTAAGCTGCAGAAATTAAAGTTAGGAGGAAGGGCAATCAAGGGCCATAACTCCTCTAAATGGTGACATACAAGACTGAAAATCATACTCTTGTGAGGTATCATCAATATAAAGCCATATATCACATTTGTCAAAATCCAAATATCGCCAGTAAAGTTATTTTGCAGAAACCAAATTGTTGATGAACAGATGGATGGACAGCCAGACAGATGGATGGACAGCCACAGATGGATTGAGGGACAGACAATGTGAGTACTATATGGCACTGCCAACTTTGTTGAAATGGGCCATAATGACAATTGGACAGCCAGAAAGAGAGATGAATGGATGGGCAAACGATGTGATTACTCTAGGGCTCTGCCAGCTTTGTTGAAATGGGCCATAATGACAATTGGACAGCCAGAAAGAGAGATGAATGGATGTGCAAACAATGTGATTACTCTAGGGCTCTGCCAGCTTTGTTGAAATGGGCCATAATGACAATTGGACAGCCAGAAAAAGAGATGAATGGATGGGCAAACAATGTGATTACTCTAGGGCTCTGCCAGCTTTGTTGAAATGGGCCATAATGACAATTGGACAGCCAGAAAGAGAGATGAATGGATGGGCAAACAATGTGATTACTCTAGGGCTCTGTCAGCTTTGTTGAGCAAGGGCTCATTTGATAGAGCATCACACTCATAATCCATGGGTCACAGGTTTGATACCCACCCAAGTCAGCTGCCTTAGTATGTCCTTTAGAAACACACTTAACTCCTATTTCCTTGTGATGATATAGCCAATAATGTGTTTAAACCAACAAAAACACAACACAAAGCAAAACAAGTCACTGACCAGGGTTCTAATGATGGATGGATGGGCAGACAATGTAATTATTATAGGGCTCTGCCAACTTCATCAAGCATGGCCCTAATGACACATGAAAGAAGCAAGATCATACCATACATTCCCTGGATTTAATGGCTAGGTGGGCCAACAATCAAATTTGTCTGTAATGAGGATGGTTAGGCCTTTGTGTGGTACAATATACACCCTTATAATGGGACTGCATGCTGGTAAAATAATATTGATTATGACGCAAATCATACAGTACTTTTCAGTTTTTGTATAAGATACATATCATCTGTAATATGTGGGGATAATGATAGAGTTTCAGTTATATTTCTATGCAATATGTGGGGAAAATGATAGAGTTTAAGGGATATTTCTGTATCCATGGTTTACTGTATATTGGTCTCTGTTGTGTAATTCTGACAAGATTAAATTTATACTTTTGTGTGATTACAGTTCCCAAAATAAGCTCACTGCTGACCTCTCTTGTTGAAGACAAGGCTGAATCCAAATAGAGTTCCCCAGAAGCGTGTTAGGATCTGACGTTGTATATACATCCTGAATCTGCAAAATAAATGACATGTATGTAAACAGTCTAGTCTTCTTATACAGATGCAAAACATCTCGGTTTTAAGCATCAAATTAACCCAACTCTCAAATAAACAACTAAGAACAATAAGGAACAGTTTGTTTGCATACCGTATATACTCACTTATAAGTGTGATGTATTTTACTGAAAATTCGATTCATGCAGAGTAGGGGTTTTCTTATATGCGTGACATACAAAAAATTTGATAAATCTAAGGGTAATATTGGAAACTCTAGATGTTTGTAGTATGTACAAATACTGTCAATTCAAATATTTTTATGTTTTCATGCCACTATTCCCATTAAAAAATGCATATATTGTATGCACTGTGTTTAACTGTTTCATGACAGTATTCTTTACACAATACTTGTATCTACAGTTATCTGGATTTTAATAATTTGAAAATATTACCGGTAAATTAAATATCACCCACCGCAAGCAAAGTGTCCATCAATGTTTTTTACTGTGGATGTTTACTAGTAAGTATATTGCTTCCATTTTCGTGCAAGTCCGAACAACCTGTATTTGTATTATATTTTGTGTTTTGCTGGATAAACCGTGTTTGTGTTTGATGCAATAAAAGTTTTGATTTGATTTATATTTGTTTTTTCCATAAGCTAGATCTAATTCCCAATGATATTTCCCAATTTATCTGCCAGTGCACATGGGCTGATAATCTCTTGGCTTGTAAAGGCAGCAATCCTTTTGATCGAGCAGAGAATTTGATACATGTTCAGTACGAAGTAGAGTCCAACAACTCCCTGTACATGTTTGACCTTAATCCCTTAGCACTCTCTCTGTTTTCCCACATGATGGCCCTTTGATCGAGCCACAAATTTGATACTTGTTCAATGCTAAGTAACAAAGGGTGGTTATTTGAACTCCCTGTGATCTTGCTACACAATTGACATCTGTTCACTTGCATCCTTTAATAGATTTCACAGACTGCATGATCGAAGTGTCACTTACAGAGCCCAACTTCACATAAACACACACATAAGACAGTAAAGACAAGGAATCGGAGTCGGATGATATTTAAGGTGACTAGACGACAATGGAGGATTTCAGAACCTTATTTGCTCACTCAGACGATGAGGATGAATTCTTGGGCTTTGTACCAAATGACATCAGACAGTGACATTTATAGGATACTGTGAATCACAAAAGTGTGGACTTTACCTTCATTGTTTATTTGTAAGATGTATGAAATTGACATATTATGGGATATTGTGAATAAGATCATTCTGGGCTACTATTTTTATACTGGTATGTGACCTATAATAGAATTCATGGATTTATCATATAAACAGATTTAAAATGTCAAGCATTATGGATTTCTATGGATTTTATGACTCGAAGATGGACAAACTGTAAGTTGTCAATTTATTTTTGACATATTCCACTCAATAATATAATTGTATCTTACACTGGTTTTGTCTTTATTTTTCCTATCTATCTATCTCTCCATCCAGTTTGGCTTGTTAATTTTTCCAAAGTGCAATTCTAACTCACTGACATCAAGTCACCCCTTCAGACGGATCTGACTTGCAAAATACACCCTGACTTATTGGAGAGTCAAAGAGAAATTGGCTTTTTGCAGCCCTAAATAAGGGGGGGGGGGGTCAACTTATAGTAGAGTATATACGGTACATGAAATATCCTTCCTGCCAGTGTTCTTGTGTTCTTGAAGTTCCTGGCTGGGTATCCTTCAAGCAGGTGTTATCTAAACTCACTTTTCAATTAATGTTACAGCTAGAGCCCAGCTAGTAGTATTTAATAATACTTGAACAATGCCTACTTAGAATTGTCTGCAGAAGTTTGTCTTCACTGCTATGGAAGCTGGATTGGTTTGAGGTTAAAAGGATGAAAATCAAGTTCCAGGGCTACTCCACTTCCTTTTACTTTATTCTTTGTTTTTTTTTCTGCTTCCATTTTAAATAAATAGAATTAAATTATTATTTATCACTGATAAGGTTATCTGATTGGGATTTCATCAATAAGCAGCATGATACTGTGACACCACGGTACAAGCACAATTAGTTCCATGTACAAGTCCTTCTAGAACAAGCAAGGACCACTTAGTTGTTAAAACAGAATCTTTATAAAAAAATTTTTAAAAAACCCAGGTATAATAACCTAGAATTATTCAGATTTATAAAAGTACTTCTACATATCAAACAATTTGCTAAACCCAAACTTCTTATAAACTCGTTCAATTATATACACGCATTTTATCTTCACAAAGGATAGTGAAAATGGAAATAGTGTGTACAACAAGTTTCTTATGCAATAAAAAAAAAAACAGTCACTGGCTGGCATTTATGATTCATTTGCACAGGGATGGGTCTTATCATCTATTTCAAGGAGTAACTGTGACCAATATCTAGCATTTTACAAGATACAATGTAATTTATGTTTTTTATCAGACCGTAATAAATAATGATTTCTTCTTATTCTGATTATCAAGAAATGAGAGCTAAGCATGTCCTTGCATGAATCTGGATCAAGTTACCACAGTACAGCCTGATACATACTTTAGTGTCTGAATCCCTTATTAATGGACATCAATTATCTACCTGCTTCAGACATTAGTTGTTTGCAGCATTTCAACTTTGGCTTTACCTGTCTGGGTTCATCTCAGGCCCATAGGCAAAAAAATACAGATAGCCCCTTGGAGGTCGAGCATTGATGCTGAAGTACAGAGGAGGAAAAGGGGGCACAGGTCCTGCCCTGTCCTTCTTCTGATTCCTGTAATTAATATTTTAGATTTCATTAATCATACAATTTATTTTACAAATATTTATCCAAACTTATACTACAGTCAAACCTGCTATAACAACCACCTCTGTAAGACTTCCACCTTTACAAGACCGACACATTTTTCAAGACCTAATACAGTACACTCCATATAAAATTTGGCTTGTTATAACAGTCACCACTATATTACAGCCAGATTATGCCAGTTCTAAAGGTGGCTGCCAGGTTTAAGTGAATTAAGTTTTTGTCATGTGTATCAATTTTCATGGTTTTGGGGGAAAAAAAATCATTTCCATCAGTAGTTAAATTCGATCAGATTACCAACTACTACATTAACATAACACTTATATATATATATTAAATAGTATACACCTGTCTTTTTGGTTAAAACTTGTATGTCTTATTTGAGGGAAGCAGCTATTAAAACCTGCCCAGAACATCCTGATTTTCTTGGGACTTAGAACTATGCATGTAGGATGTCTTGGGACTTAGAACTATGCATGTTGGATGTCTTGGGACTTAGAACTATGCATGTCGAATGTCTTGGGACTTAGAACTATACATATCGGATGTCTAGTTAACACTTAACTTTATGAGTTTTAATCAGACTGAAAAATGAATCTAACATATACTTTATTCAGAAAAACCATATTGAGAAAATACACCTCTAAAAGTGGAGAACTCCAAATTCAGATAAAGGGGGCTAACTCTTCTAATATGTACACACAAATGAATGGGACATTATAATATTGTCATTGTGCACTCATTACAAAAAGCTTCAGTATCACACAATTTACCAAATTTATGATAATTAAGTGCACATTGTATTACATCCAATATGGTACATACCCTTGTACATGTTGAACCAAGTTCAAAGCCAATAACAGACACACCATTTTGCTACATTTCACTGATGTATTAAGATCACAGAAGGTCAATACATACATTAAGGTACATTACAGTTGATGAGCAATTTTTTAAGATTTTCTTTTTAAGGTATAATTAGAAAATTATTAATGCACAGAATACATTTTAAAATAATAAATATGTTCTGTAATATACAGATTAATTCTTAAAGGATATTTTAATGAATTTTTACTTGCTTCTTAACATGTGCAAAAATGATCCTGAGTAATATCTATTATTAGTTTCTGTAGATTGATTAATCAATGTATGCAAATATGACTACAAGTGAGAAAAATGCAAATTATTCATAATTGTTCAACATAAATCAAAAGAAACACATCACTATCAATTCAAACAATGATTACAGGTATGAATTTTTCCGAAATACTCATTTTAATTTTATTTTTAAATAAATAATTGAATTAAATATCTATATAAAAGAGTTAATAAAAAAAAAACATTGGTTCAAAAATGAAATGCAGCGTTAAAAATATTAATTTTTGCGTGCAAAAGAGCCCAAAACTTCAAGTATGAAACTTCCTAGATAAAACAACTCAAGAAACTTTGAAATTATATTTTGAATGTTCATACAAATGACAGATATAGAATAATGAACTGTACAGACAAGATTAACTTGTTTGACTCGTATGCCAGTTAGTACAAATGATAGAGAATAATCAACTGTACAAACAAGATTAACTTGTTTATCACATATGCCAGTTAGTACAACTGATAGATAGAGAGTAATGAACTCTACAGACAAAATAAACTTGTTTGACAAATATGCTGCCTAGTACAAATAATAGAGAATATTGAACTCTACAGACAAGATGAACTTCTTTGACACATATGCCAGTTGAACTATACAGACAAGATTAACGTGTATGACACATATGACAGTTAGTACAAATGATAGAGAATAATGAACTGTACAGAAAAGATTAACTTGTTTAACACATATGTCAGTTATTACAAATGAGAATAATGAACTGTACAAACAAGATGAACTTGTCACATATGCCAGTTAGTACAAATGATATACAGAGAATAAAGAACTGTACAGAGAAGATGAACTTGTTTGACACATATGCCAGGTATTACAAATGATAGAGAATAATGAACTGTACAAACAAGATTAACTTGTTTAACTAGTTTAACACATATGTCAGTTATTACAAATGAGAATAATGAACTGTACAAACAAGATGAACTTGTCACATATGCCAGTTAGTACAAATGATATACAGAGAATAAAAAACTGTACAGACAAGATGAACTTGTTTGACACATATGCCAGGTATTACAAATGATAGAGAATAATGAACTCTACAGACAACATTAACTTGTTTGACTTATATGCAATGTACAAAGTGTACAAGATTAAAAACTACAAACATAAACAACTTTAATTTAAATATCTGCACTTTTAAATGTGAGAAAATTCATGACAATACGATTAACTCTTTTAAACTTGTAATTCAGAAGTTTACACTTACCGTGGTTTTGATAACATCTTTGCTGTTGCAACAAGCTGGAAGTCTGGGGGTGTTCCCTCCTCACTAAAATGACAAATATTAAGATTATTCAAGCTGAATCACTGAAAATTTGTACAAAGCAATAATTCAACTGTTTATTTCAAGCATAAAAATGCATTGTCTTCATTTCATGTGGTGTTATCTAATACTGTTAACACTTTGCTTTCTTAAAATAATACTTGCTTCACTATATTTCAAGGGGTACCAATTTTTGTGGATCTTGCGGATTTTGCTACAGACCACAAATTTAAAGACCCTATGAACAATAATCCTTCCTTGGAAACAATAGGACTCATTCCCCTATCCATGAATTTAAGTACCAATGAAATGTTGTCTTAAGTAGCAATGAAATGTTGTCATAAGTACCAATGAAAATATTGTCTCAAGTACCAAAGAAAATGTTATTGTAAGTATCAATGAAAATAATGTCTTATGTACCAATAATTGTTGTCATAAGTACCAATGCAAATGTTGTCTTAATGAAATGTTGACATAAGTACCAATAAATGTTGTCATAAGTACCAATGAAATGTTGTCTTAAGTACCAATGAAAATGTTGTCATAAGTACCAATGAAAATGTGGTTTTAAGTACCAATGAATGTTGTCATAAGTACCAATGAATGTTGTCTTAGGTATCAATAAATGTTGTTTTAAGTACCAATGAAATGTTGACATAAGTACCAATGAAATGTTGTCTTAAGTACCAATGAAAATGTTGTCATAAGTACCGATAAAATGTTGTCTTAAGTGCCAATGAAAATGTTGTCATAAGTACCAATGAAAATGTGGTTTTAAGTACCAATGAATGTTGTCATAAGTACCAATGAATGTTGTCTTAGGTATCAATAAATGCTGTTTTAAGTAGCAATGAATGCTGTTTTAAGTACCAATAAATGTTGTCTTAAGTACCAATACAATGTTGTTTTAAGTACCAATGAAATTGTTGTCTTTTCAAAAACCACAAAAACTGATACCCATGAAAATAAATGAATTCCATGTATTTACCTTGACACTACTCTAAATAAATTAATTCCATATATTTATCTTGACACTACTCTAAATAAATGAATTCCATGTATTTACCTTGACACTACTCTAAATAAATTAATTCCATATATTTATCTTGACACTACTCTAAATAAATGAAGTCTAAATATTTACCTTGACACTGCTCTAAATAAATGAAGTCTAAATATTTACCTTGACACTGCTCTACATAAATGAAGTCTAAATATTTTACCTTGACACTGCTCTAAATAAATGAAGTCTAAATATTTACCTTGACACTGCTCTACATAAATGAAGTCTAAATATTTTACCTTGACACTGCTCTACATAAATGAAGTCTAAATATTTACCTTGACACTGCTCTAAATAAATGAAGTCTAAATATTTACACTGACACTACTCTAAATAAATGAAGTCTAAATATTTTACCTTGATACTGCTCTACATAAATGAAGTCTAAATATTTTACCTTGACACTGCTCTAAATAAATGAGGTCTAAATATTTACCTTGACACTACTCTAAATAAATAAAATCTAAGTATTTACCTTGACACTGCTCTAAATAAATAAATTCTAAATATTTACCTTGACACTGCTCTAAATAAATGAAGTCTAAATATTTGCCTTGACACTGCTCTAAATAAATGAAGTCTAAATATTCGCCTTGACACTGCTCTAAATAAATGAAGTGTAAATATTTACCTTGACACTGCTCTAAATAAAAAACTCAAATATTCTTTACTATAAAAGCAATGGTATCTAATCAAAGGCTTCTATCTTTTACAAGAAAAACTATGCAGTTTATTTTGTATCTCTTTTTATAGATCATGGGACAGAAACAATATCGTTGGTTCACTTACAAACATGAATATAGTTACATATCAAAGGTTGAAACATACAACATTGAGACCCAACATTCATACTCTTTATGATTATACATGTATAAATAACAAACTCAGGTAAATATTATTATTCAGGTGTAAATTGTTTTGATGGACATATAGTCATGTATATAAAATTATTCCAAATTGACAAGAGGCCCAAGTGGGCCTGATATCACTCACCGAGCTAATTTTTTTGGTATCTGAATATGCCCACAAGACAAGGCGATTCAACAGGGTAGGTTACGAATTAGGCAGATGTGACACAATGCATAATGATCTCATGCCTATAAATAGCCAGTGTGGGAAGTGTCTTAAACCCTATGGATAAATTTTGAAACATGGCGCCTAAGTTCCAATATGTAGAGCTAACTGAAGATGATGTTTTCGGGGTGAAATTACCTTACAGCCTAATAGAAAGTCACTGTTATACAACTGAAAGGATAGTTACAATATAATCTCCCTACAAATGGAAATCAAAGTAAATTTATATTCATTATTTCAGTAATTTTGGCTACTGTCCTATAATACATATAGAAAAGGTCACTAAAGGTCACTATATTGGAGCACAATGCTCTTCTTTTAGTATAAACTGTCAGACATAAGCACAAATTTTTGTCTAGCTAATAAATGGTTTATAAACTGTCATACATTAAGTACAAATTTTTGTCTAGCTAATAAATGGTATATAAACTGTCAGACATTAAGTACAAATTTTTGTCTAGCTAATAAATGGTATATAAACTGTCAGACATTAAGTACAAATTTTTGTCTAGCTAATAAATGGTATATAAACTGTCAGACATTAAGTACACATTTTTGTCTAGCTAATAAATGGTATATAAACTGTCAGACATTAAGTACAAGCTTGACTCTGAGATGAAATCAAGCTATAGAATTAAAATTAAGATGGACAGGCACACTAACGTTATCTTAATATTTTTGCTCTCTAATTTCTTGGTAAATTTAAAAAGAAATAACGCATAGTGTTCATCATGAACTAATAGAAAATTATTTCTGGTACAGAAGTTACAAAAACTCTCGGAGGCAATGTCACCTTCATATCTACCCACCTCAATATTAACTTTATGGCTATAACATCTAAATATAGAAAAGCCCTGAGGAATGTAAAGAGGTAATCCTCTGCATAGAAATTTCTCAGCATTCCGTACTGACTTGTATTCTTTATAGTACATAGAAATTTCTCAGCATTCCGTACTGACTTGTATTCTTTATAGTACATAGAAATTTCTCAGCATTCCGTACTGACTTGTATTCTTTATAGTACATAGAAATTTCTCAGCATTCCGTACTGACTTGTATTCTTTATAATACATAGAAATTTCTCAGCATTCCGTACTGACTTGTATTCTTTATAATACATAGAAATTTCTCAGCATTCCGTACTGACTTGTATTCTTTATAGTACATAGAAATTTCTCAGCATTCCGTACTGACTTGTATTCTTTATAATACATAGAAATTTCTCAGCATTCCGTACTGACTTGTATTCTTTATAATACATAGATATTTCTCAGCATTCCGTACTGACTTGTATTCTTTATAATACATAGATATTTCTCAGCATTCTGTACTGACTTGTATTCTTTATAATACATAGATATTTCTCAGCATTCCGTACTGACTTGTATTCTTTATAATACATAGAAATTTCTCAGTATTCCGTACTGATTTGTATTCTTTATAATACATAGATATTTCTCAGTATTCCGTACTGATTTGTATTCTTTACAATACATAGATATTTCTCAGCATTCCGTACTGACTTGTATTCTTTATAATACATAGAAATTTCTCAGTATTCCGTACTGACTTGTATTCTTTATAATACATAGATATTTCTCAGTATTCCGTACTGACTTGTATTCTTTATAATTCATAGGATATTTCTCAGCATTCCATACTGACTGGTATTCTTTATAATACATAGATATTTCTCAGCATTCTGTACTGACTTGTATTCTTTATAATACATAGATTTTGTTGACTGATTTACCTTTTCATGCCAAATTTGACAAATACGATCTTTTTAATGTCTGAAAAAGTTAATGCATGAAAAGTTTTTAATCGCACATCTTTTTTCACTACATAAAATTAAAATAATCTTCAGGAATTCCTCCACCATGGCTGTATCAATTATAACTCTGTGCCTTCAGATTTTTCTGATGATTTTTTTCTTTGAAATAATTATTACTGAGATTGCCATTAATAATCTAATTCATTTAGTTTTTGATTTCACCAGTCAGTCTTATAATTATAAAAGGAATGTATAATGAAATGGACTAACATTTAGTTTTTGATTTCACCAGTCAGTCTTATAATTAAAAAGAAATGTACAATGAAATGGACTAACATTTAGTTTTTGATTTCACCAGTCAGTCTTATAATTAAAAAGGAACTAACATTTAGTTTTTGATTTCACCAGTCAGTCTTATAATTAAAAAGGAACGTACAATGAAATGGACAAACAAACAGAGGTAGGTATATACGAGTTGATAAGTAAAAGAGTAGACATAAGAATAAAATGAATGAAAGAATGAACAAATGAATGAATGAATAATAAATGTATGTAAGAAAAGATAGACAAATGGAAGTTTTGCAAAATATATTAATTTACACACGAATGAGAATAAACAAGAGGATAATAAAGGTCCATAATATTTTGCAAAACAGACATTAATTATTTTACTGAAACCAGGAATGGAAATACAATATGCAAATTATGACAATGAATGGAGGTTACTATTGAATGGGGTTTTTGTTGACTGTTTTTATTAGACTGAACAATAAAACAAGTATCTTCTTAGCCAATAAATCACTGATCTCCACAAATTTGAAAACTTAAAGATCATAAAACAAGTCTTTATTTGTTTTATCTACTAAATCTGGTTAATATTTTATCTTTAAGTGTTATTTTATACACATTGATATGAGTAGAGCAACATAGTTCACATAGTATAAGACACAGTTCACAGAGTTTAAGACACAGTTCACTGAGATTAAGACATAGTTCACAGAGTATAAGACATAGTTCACAGAGTATAAGACACAGTTCACAGAGTATAAGACACAGTTCAGCGTAAACATCACATTTTGTACACTCCAATTTTGTTCTGTTTGTCTAAATGGAATATGGTGGTGCACACCAGGTCTTGTGTGTAAATGACATCAAATTCTATTTATAGCAACAAGGTGAATTCGTAACCTGCCCTATTAGCATAAAGACACTAATCTATCTTAAGGCCCTCCTTAAATACATTCTCTCTCTCTCTCTCTCTCTCTCTCTCTCTCTCTCTCTCTCTCTCTCTCTCTCTCTCTCTCTCTGACACACACATACTAAAAGTTCTGAAATAATATTTAATAGCTTTTCCCCTCACACACACACTCAGAACTTTACATTTTTATTGTCAAATGTTTCTGACTACTATAAGTACCAAAATTTTCATACTTAAAACAGATGATAATAGATGCAAACAAACAGAAAAAAACTGAAGTTAAATGTTGATTTTAATGTACAACAAAATGACAGGTCTGGAACAAATCATCTTGTAGTGACATCTAGACAGTGAAAGTATTTTCTCTCTATACTTTGCTTTGGCATCCAGTGAGTTAATTATGGGTTGGCTGTGTACAGTAGTATGTGTAATGGTGACATCAACAATGGTTTCTTGACATCCTAATATGAGTACATGACTAACAATGTATTGGGAGTTAATTACGGTTTTGGCTGTATACAATTGTATTTGCCATGGTGACATTGCCACATCTTGTAGTGACATCCTGACAGTGACAGTATGTACTCTCTATATTTTGCCTTGCCAAACATCAAGTTAATTATGGGTTGGCTGTGTACAGTTGTACATGCCATGGTGACATTGTCACTGGTTTGTTGACATTGTAATATGAGTACATGACTAAGTACTGGGAGTTAATTATGGGTTGGCTGTATACAGTTGTATGTGCCATGGTGACATTGCCACTCGTTTGTTGACATCATAATATGAGTACATGACTAACAATGTACTGGAAGTTAATTATGGGTTGTATGTGCCATAGTGGCATTGCCACATCTTGTAAAGTACAAGTCATACAGGTCATGTAGGCATTCAGTACCAACTATTTCGGTAATGGGTGTAATTTTTTAGAATTTCATTACATATACCTTTAAATGGTGATTATTCATTTTATTTTGATCCTCATACATCCATATTCCTTGGAAAGTCATGATATACATGCCCCGAGCAATACAATATGGCAAAATCAATGTTAAAGTAAGTGGACATTTTTGGACAAGGGCAACCTAAAGGTGTGATCCAGTACAAACCGGATTGAATGTTGCACACTGTGATGTTAAAATGAAAGCTGTGCATGTTGAAAAGAATAAGTATTACCCTGTTATTTGTTATGATAGACCCAACATCATCTTTTCTTGACCCAGTTTAGTACGCAGCCACCAATGTAAAAGTCCATAGCGATCAATAATTTTCATCTAGAAGTTTTTTATGACATTTAAGTTGCAGAACATTCAACAATCAGGACTGAATAGACTTTGGTTAAACTATATTATTGTGTAATAAATTTTTGAACAACAATTAATATTTAATTTAACTTAACTAAATAAACCTAAATGACATGACCATGTTGACATACACTTTAGTGACATCTAGACAGTGAAAGAATGTGCTCTGTATATTTTGCTTTGCCAAACATCAAGTTAATTATGGGTTGGCTGTGTACAGTTGTATGTGCCATGGTGACATTGCCACTGGTTTGTTGACATGGTAATATGAGTACATGGCTAACAATGTACTGGGAGTTAATTATGGGTTGGCTGTGTACGGTTGTATGTGCCATGGTGACATTGTCACTGGTTTGTTCGTAATATGAGTAGATAACTAACAACGTACTAGAAGTTAATTATGGGTTGGCTGTTTACACCATTTGTATGTGCCACAGTGAAATATCACCACTGGTTTATTGACATTGTAGTATGAGTGTGTGATACAAAATGTACTGGAAAACAGTGCCCCCCCCCACTTATTTAAAAATGAATCTGCCTGACATTTTAAGTGTTTACTTAGAGTCCCCCTAATGCTCATTTGTATTTCACTAGATTGGTATTCCTTTATTCAAAATATTGATTGGTATTCCTTTATTCAAAATATTGATGGTATTCCTTTATTCAAAATATTGATTGGTATTCCTTTATTCAAAATATTGATGGTATTCCTTTATTCAAAATACTGATTGGTATTCCTTTATTCAAAATATTGATTGGTATTCCTTTATTCAAAATACTGATTGGTATTCCTTTATTCAAAATATTTTTGCCATAAAATCATGTCATGCCGTTATCTCAATTTTATGTGAGGGAATATAGCTTTAAGATTTGCATGCCATAAAAAGTGTAAAATATGTAATGATACTACAGATTTGTTACATATTTCTTCAATATAGATCTAGATACTTGAATATATTGGTATTATTTAAAGACTGAATGACTGCAGTGATTTCTGAAATGAAGTTTGATCAGTGTAACTTCTTATTAACAAAATGTACTCTAAAATATACATGTATTTTAAAGGCTTAAACTCAGCAATATATAAATTATAAACGCAAAAGGCTGGCAAGCTTTCAGCTAAATTCTTAGAGCTTGTGCACACAATTTTATTGTTTCATGTGAAAAGTAAAAATGGAATAAAAAGAAAGATAGATAAAAACTAAAATACTGTGAAGTCACTATTTTTTTGTGGGACACCAACTTTCATGGGGTATCAATCTTTGGGCATTTTATGGGACACCAATTTTCGTGGGGCATCAATCTTTGGGCATTTCATGGGACACAAATTTTTGTGGGATATCAATCTTTGGACATTTCATGGGACACCAATTTTCATGGGACACCAATCTTTGGGCATTATGTGGAACTCCAATTTTCGTGGGGCATCAATCTTTGGGCATTTCATGCTTGCTACAAACCATGAATTTCAAGACCCAACTAACAGTCTTCCTTTTGTAACAAGAGGCACGAGTGCACCTGATATCACTCACCTCGCATACACTGGTTTAAAAGGCAAATGTAGTAGTAAGGCAGGAGCTTTGGGTTGAAAGACACCCATGCCAGTATAATTTGTAGCTATTTTCTAAACCGGTAGAAATTGGTAGTGTCTGACATTTTGTTTGACTGTGTTTCTATTTTGTATAACTTCAGCTGCAATAGATGGTGCATTCACATTTTTTGTATGAATGTGAAAGGTGTTATTGCTAGGACTGTATCACATATGGTCTGATATGGTTAGGCAGTTTTGCAAAGAAATTCATTCTATGATAGTTTGTTTAAATAACAGTAACAAAAGCCATACATGAGAGGAGATAAATATCATTTGTAGGGTTTCCACCTAGTTGCTGCTATGAAAGTCACAGTATTGCTAGGGGAACCACCCCAAACACAACTTTGATACAGCATGTCCTAAGACACTCCAACCATGTTTGATCTAAACTGGCTCATCCATTCTAGAGAATAACTAACTGCTAAGGAAGATACACCATTGCTAGGTAAGCCACCCTGGACAAAAGTTTGATTGAGCATGTGCTATGAAACATGCCTACCAAGTCCAATCATAAATGGCTGAGCTCTTCTGGAGAAGAAGTCAAAAATTAGTTTAGTATTTTGGTTCCTATATAAGCCACACCATTACTTGGAGACACACCCAAACACAATTTTGGTAGAGCATATCTTGAGGAACATACCCAACAAGTTTTCCTCCAAATTGAAGTAAACAAAAGCAATGTTTATGGATGATGAATGATATATGACAGATGACATGCACTGGATGCAGGGCCATACCAGAAATTCACTTCACCTTATGTCAAGGCAAGCTGAAAATAACAGCAAGATCCCCCTTCCACAATCCATGAATTTTAGTAACAACGAAAATGGCATTTTTCACCAAACCACATAAATTCATGCCCATGAAATAAATGACTTTATAGTAAAATAATCAATTAGATGAAAAATATAAAGAGAAACAAATCATGTAATCATGTGCAACAAAAAAAACTAGCAAAAATCGTGTAAATAATGAGGTGCATGTTGCAATGGAATACAGCAAGTTATATGTTATAGAAAGTTCTGGAAAGGGTTGTTTCAGGTTCTGAATTATTAGTCCTTTATAAAAATACATGAACATTAAGTTGGGGAACATGTGAATAGAAAGAATCTCCCATTATGTCCTTGACCAGGATTTGGGAGTGATGTCCCCTTTTCATTTGAACTTTTAAGGGGACATCTTATGAGCAATGAAGTGTACAGAGACAACCTAAACATGGCTTTAGTTCAAATAGGTTGCCTCTACTACACAACTTCTCAATTCCTATGGTGTGCAGATGATATGCTTGCTACTTCCATTGTTATCTGATGATAACCCCTTGCTTCCACCTACCCCACCCCCATTTGCAACATTCTGGCAGATATTTCATTAGGATATCTTTGACTGATAATAAGACCACCCACCCACCCCTCCACACCCCCAACCCCCACACACCTACTTTTGACAAATTAATTGGTATGGCCCCCTCGTCTTATCATGAAAGAAATACTGTAGTGTTTTTATTAGCCTAGCCCTTCTGGTCTTATCAGGGAGAAATACTGTACAATATTTATCAGTCTGGCAGACTGGTCTTAGTGGAGAAATACTGTAGTGTATTTATTAGTCTTAACACCTGGTCTTATCAGCAAAGAAATACTATTGTGTGTCTGACCCCCTGGTCTTAACAAGGAAGAAATACTGTTACAGTAGTGTATTTATTAGTCTGACCCCCTGGTCTTAACAAGAAAGAAATACTGTTACAGTAGTGTATTTATTAGTCTGACCCCCTGGTCTTAACAAGGAAGAAATACTGTTACAGTAGTGTATTTATTAGTCTGGCCCCCTGGTCTTAACAAGGAAGAAATACTGTTACAGTAGTGTATTTATTAGTCTGACCCCCTGGTCTTAACAAGGAAGAAATACTGTTACAGTAGTGTATTTATTAGTCTGGCCCCCTGGTCTTAACAAGGAAGAAATACTGTCACAGTAGTGTATTTATTAGTCTGGCCCCCTGGTCTTAACAAGGAAGAAATACTGTTACAGTAGTGTATTTATTAGTCTGGCCCCCTGGTCTTAACAAGGAAGAAATACTGTCACAGTAGTGTATTTATTAGTCTGGCCCCCTGGTCTTAACAAGGAAGAAATACTGTTACAGTAGTGTATTTATTAGTCTGGCCCCCTGGTCTTAACAAGGAAGAAATACTGTCACAGTAGTGTATTTATTAGTCTGGCCCCCTGGTCTTAACCAGGAAGAAATATGGTTACAGTAGTGTATTTATTAGACTGACCCCCTGGTCTTAACAAGGAAGAAATACTGTTACAGTAGTGTATTTATTAGTCTGACCCCCTGGTCTTAACAAGGAAGAAATACTGTCACAGTAGTGTATTTATTAGTCTGGCCCCCTGGTCTTAACATGGGAAAAATACTGTAGTGGGTCTTATTTCCAGGTCTTATGAGTGGAGAAATGCTGTAGTGTATTTAGATGCGCACCCACCTATGAACAGCACAGACAGAGAACTGGTACATTTTTAGTGTGTTGCTCTACAGTATTTTGGATAGGGTATCAAAATAATACCAATCATGTACCATAGAAAATTAGAATTCATATACATATGCATGTACATCTTGTATGTAGACCAGACTCATCCTATTCTCTGTATGATTGTATAGCATTAATCTTTACGCAATGTCAAAGCAAATAAGCAACATATCTAATCCCAAGGTTTATTTGGTGTCAGATGTCCACTTCAAAGTAATAAACCCCAAATTCCTACATAATGACCTATTTATGTACTGAAAAACACAGATGAGGACCTAGTCATGTACCTGG
Organism: Margaritifera margaritifera; assembly: GCA_029931535.1. Classification (NCBI taxonomy): domain Eukaryota; kingdom Metazoa; phylum Mollusca; class Bivalvia; order Unionida; family Margaritiferidae; genus Margaritifera; species Margaritifera margaritifera. The sequence continues at coordinate 4,032,483 of JAQPZY010001610.1, read as the reverse complement.
AATTTCTTGAAAAACACTTGTTAATTTAATGCCAGGTTCAGAAAATGTACTAAATTGGACAGAACATCCCTAAATATCAGTATAGAAGAAGTAACTCCTACCACCACCAACCCGGTAAATACTGTGCTGGAAAATCAGGTTCCACACCTTTTGACTTGCAAATCAAAAGTACAAGAGACCCGCTATTTGTCAAGTCCACCTTTTTTTCATGCTAGAAAGTAAATTACAAATTTAATACTGAGTTTCATCTAAAAAAAAAACTTGAACATCAACCTTAGTCCACTGCATGGTATCGACTCTGACCATGAATGTTTGGTATCACTTCTGATGTTGTGTGTTACCTCGGGAGATGCTGAAAGTAAGCAATTTTAGCTCAAACAATATTTTGGGGGCAATCTTTTAACATTATTTGCACATAGTTGACAACTGAACACTCATATCTAAGGCTAAACAGTTTCATGTAATATAAGATGCAATAAAAATGCATCTTTTCCAGAGAAATGTGCACTGATTAGTCACTTCTAACATGTTCTGTTTTTGATCATATGTGCAGGTAATATATGTATATATAAAATTTAGTCAGTCTCCTACAATATCACATTAACTTTCATTTATTTTCAAATACCTGGTGCAAGATGTAGGTGTATGGTTTGGTAAACCAAATGTGTCTGGTTTGGTTATTTGATTCCCTCAGTTAAGTGTGCAGCTAGGTGACATGTTTTTAATTGATATATATATGTATGTGTTTTTTCCTATTTCATTTGGAATTTTATTAAGCTAAATGCAGTTTTCAGGTTGATCAAAGTTTAATTACAATTTATCTCTGAAGCAATCCAAGTGAGCGAGACTTAATATACAGTTCTTTGTTTCCTACCAAAAATTATTGTTCCATCCTAATTTTATAGATTAGTTTTAAGCCATGTCCTCAGCAACACCAGTCCTGGAATCTTCACAATAAGCCATGTCCTCAGCAACACCAGTCCTGGAATCTTCACATTTAGCCATTTCCCCAACAACACCAGACCTGGAATCTTCACATTTAGCCATTTCCCCAACAACACCTGTCCTGGAATCTTCACATTTAGCTATGTCCTCAACAACACCTGTCCTGGAATCTTCAAATTTTGCATGTAAAGGTGTCTTCAAGTGTACTATGCTACAAGATCAAACAATTTCACTGATTTTTATTGTTTGAATGGAGGAGATTAACTTTACACCCAGTATTTAAATTGGTATTTTTCATATTTTGTACCAACAGATCATCAAGTAAACATGACTCATGTCCAGATCAATCTCTATGTTATTATTGTAATGTTGGCAAGCAGTCCTTCAAAGAGATCATACAACATTCTGCTGAAGCACATGATGAATGCATCCTTAAAGTACAAAGTTTAGAACTTTACAAATAAAAAATTTGGTTGCAGAACACATAATTTTACCCTAATTCCACAAAATGTTAAAGAGAAAGAACAAAAAATAGATGTAAAATGCTGTGATTTTGGTAACTTTGTGATATCAATAACACTCTAATATCAATAACACTGATAACATTGCGATATCAATAACACTGATCTCCACAGATTTTGTTTCAGATTTGGTGGTACTCTGCCATCCCTTGGCAAAAAGGTTGTGCCTCTCTGAGTCTCTAAAAGTGGTACAAACAAGCATGAGTTTCTACAATGAAGATGAATGGGATGACTCTGATGTTACTGTTTTAGAAGTCATTGATCTGAAACAAATGAGGGATGACTGATTTTACCGTTTTAGAAGTCATTGATCTGAAACAAATGAGGGATGACTGATTTTACTGTTTTAGAAGTCATTGATCTGAAACAAATGAGGGATGACTGATTTTACTGTTTTAGAAGTCATTGATCTGAAACAAATGAGGGATGACTGATTTTACTGTTTTAGAAGTCATTGATCTTTTACCCAAAGTTATTGAGACTCTAAAACGGCATGGAAAGATGGAAGAATGGAATAAGTTTTATGATATGCCAAGTTGGGATGAGTTGCTAATAAATACTATAGTGTTTTTACTTTTTTTAACATCTAGTGAAATGGGACAGAAATTACAAAATAGTTTCCAAGTGCTATGTTGACCAAACCTGTTGATTTGGAGAATCGGTTAAAAGATATTTCATGGAAATTTCTCAGATTTATGGACAGTTCCAATGCCAAGAGTCAAATTATATTTGATGAGAGTGAAACAGATGAATACCTTCCTGAAAGTTCTAAAATAAACTTTGCAGTTCCAACTCACAAGTTTACTCCTTTATTGACATCTGCCATTAGAGCCAATGACATAAAACCAGGCTTTATTTCGTATTTGCTAGATAAATTAACCAGTTGCTATATAAATGAACCAGTTGCTAGATAAATAAACCAGTTAGGCATATAAGAATCAGATTTTCAAATTATGTCTGGACAGGAAGAAAATAAATTCCAGCACAAGTCAATAGTTGCATGACATTGATCTTTTTGTGTTTAAAAATGAGCGCACTCTTTTGCAGAGACAGAAAATACTGCATACATGTAATGAGAAAGCTGCTACAAAGGAAGCAGCAAATTTCAAAATCAGAACATGCAAACATCACTCCTGCATACTCAGCAGAATTAGTTCAATGACTGCATGCTTTGACTAAAATACTCTGTTAAAGACCAGTTATTTATGAAACACCAAAGTCAGAAAACAAGCTACACAAACAAAATTCAATGGAATATCATGGAATGATCGGAGGAAGTTCAACCTATGTAATGTCATGATTGCATTGACCCCACAGTTGTATGACATTATCACATGTTTAAAGAACATATCAGAGCTATTTGACAAATTGGGACTGTTCAATCAATTTTTAAGTGGATTATAATTATACTGTATCATAACATAGCTGTATATCATACTGGACACACAAGTGGGACCAAACCGAACACTGAGCTAACCAAATGTTACACCTACATCTCACAACAGGTATTTACAAATGAATGAACAGAAAAAAAGAAGTTGCATTAAATGTCATGAAGTTACTAAATTTTATATACATATACTACATGCACATATACAATTGAATTTAACTGTACAATATGCAGATCAAATCTGAATGTTAGGAGTAAAAAAACCAGTGCACATTTCTCTATTATAACTTATGTTACATTTTTTATTGTATCTTACGTTACATTTGTTATTAGATCTTATGCTACATTTTTTATTATGTTTTACATTACATTTTTATTATATTTTATGTTACATTTTTTATTATATCTTACGTTAAATTTTTTATTATATCTTATGTTACATTTTTTATTATATCTTACGTTACATTTTTTATTATATCTTACGTTACATTTTTTATTATATCTTATGTTACATTTTTTATTATATCTTACGTTACGTGAAACTCTTCATCCTTAGATGTGACTGTGCAATTGTCAACTATGTGCAAATAATACTAAAAGATCACCCCAAAAGTATTGCAGGAGTTTATGTTCAGCACCCCCTCCCCCCCCCCCTACAAGGTAATGCACAACACTGGAAGTGATAACAAACATTCTGACTAGACACCACACAGTGTTAATCCAGCTTGATGTGGACAAATGTACAGATATAAATGGCTGTATGGACATGCACACTCATTTGGACAAATGTACAGATGCATATGGCTGTATGGACATGCACACTGACATGGACAAATGTACAGATGTAAATGGCTGTATGGGCATGCACACTGACATGGACAAATGTACAGATGTAAATGGCTGTATGGACATGCACACTGACATTGACAAATGTACAGATGTAAATGGCTGTATGGGCATGCACACTCATTTGGACAAATGTACATATGTAAATGGCTGTATGGACATGCACACTGACATTGACAAATGTACAGATGTAAATGGCTGTATGGGCATGTACACTAACATTGACAAATGTACAGATGTAAATGGCTGTATGGGCATGCACACTGACATTGACAAATGTACAGATGTAAATGGCTGTATGGGCATGTACACTGACATTGACAAATGTACAGATGTAAATGGCTGTATGGGCATGCACACTGACATGGACAAATGTACAGATGTAAATGGCTGTATGGACATGCACACAGACATTGACAAATGTACAGATGTAAATGGCTGTATGGGCATGCACACTCATTTGGACAAATGTACAGATGTAAATGACTATGGACATGCACACTGACATTGACAAATGTACAGATGTGAATGGCTGTATGGGCATGTACACTGACATTGACAAATGTACAGATGTAAATGGCTGTATGGGCATGCACACTGACATTGACAAATGTACAGATGTAAATGGCTGTATGGGCATGCACACTGACATTGACAAATGTAGAGATGTAAATGGCTGTATGGGCATGTACACTGACATGGACAAATGTACAGATGTAAATGGCTGTATGGACATGCACACTGACATTGACAAATGTACAGATGTAAATGGCTGTATGGACATGTACACTGGTGTGGACAAATGTACAGATGTAAATGGTTGTATGGACATGTACACTGGTGCCAAAGTGATTGCTATGTCATGCCATGGTGGCCGCAAGAAAAATTAACAGCATAGAATCTGATATGCTGGCACATTATGAGATGATATATCTGAGTCTGTGTTGTGTGTCATCACATTATGAGATGATATATCTGAGTCTGTGCTGTTTGTCATCACATTATGAGATGATATATATAAGTCTGTGCTGTTTGTCATCACATTATGAGATGATATATCTGAGTCTGTGCTGTTTGTCATCACTTTACGAGATGATATATCTGAGTCTGTGCTGTTTGTCATCACATTATGAGATGATATACCTGAGTCTGTGCTGTTTGTCATCACATTATGAGCTGATATATCTGAGTCTGTGCTGTTGTCATCACATTATGAGATGATATATCTGAGTCTGTGCTGTGTGTCATACAGTATATATGAAAAATTAACATCTATGTGCACTAATACTCATACACCTTTAGTGCAACTAGCTACAGATACATCCATGCAAAAATAATCAGTTCTCACCCAACTCTTGGCCTTTGTCTTAACTTCTTTAGTCTGTTGATGTACATGTAAGATCATGACAATTTCATTTGTTTCTTTCAAATCATTTCCTAATCTAAATAATCTGCCATTTCCTAATCCAAATAATTTGCCATTTCCTAATCTAAATAATCTGCCATTTCCTAATACAAATAATTTGCCTTTACATCAGAATGTTAGCTTTATGAGCATCAAGAAAATAATAAAACTGTTAACAAATTGGACAAAACATTCATACATGTACTTACAAAGAAAGAATTATGACTTTATGACTTTTAATGAATGATTGTCTTTAATTCAGTTTTTTATGCAATTTTTCTATGCACTTTTCAGAAAAACTTGTTCCTTTCTATATTTTCCATTACATCTACACTCATATTTTTTGATAAAGCATCCAGAAAGGCAGATGAAGACCAAAAACCCATATTTAAGTCTTACCTCTCAAGAGGATTCATCTCTTCGGAAACTTCAGAAACTTGCTTCTGAAAGATAAGAAAGAATACAGCTAAGTCTGTATAACTCATATGAATACAGCTAAGTCTGTATAACTCATATGAATACAGCTATGTCTGTATAACTCATATGAATACAGCTAAGTCTGTATAACTCATATGAATACAGCTAAGTCTGTATAACTCATATGAATACAGCTATGTCTGTATAACTCATATGAATACAGCTAAGTCTGTATAACTCATATGAATACAGCTAAGTCTGTATAACTCATATTCCTACAATATTAAGTTTCATTGTTTTAGACTAAATACAGTTTTAGGTTTAACACTCAGGCTACATATTCTCAAAGTTCTTGAGCAAAACACACAAGCTCAAGCACAAAACCCAAAAATCAGAATGTGATATTTGAAGTGCAGTACATCTTAGTGACTGAAATTTAGCATGTTAGTAGAGAAAACCAAGATAAGATACCGAAAGTTTGATCATTCTAACTTTATTCTTCATCTCGATCCATGTTACAGAATGTTAAAGTTTTCATATTTTGAGCTTAAGCTTGAGTTTCGTACCCAAGACTTTAGAGAATACGGGGCTTGGGCTTTAAAAATCCATTCATGTTGATGAGTGTTGGATGGGTAATGATAAGTAACTGTTTCTAGAAAAACAGTAAGAAACTTTTGTCACATTATGATCTTTTGTTATGCAAGACAAGTGGTAATTTAAATATTATTGGGACTGCACTTCATCTGGCCAGAATAGCACAGCAGTAACAATGGTTACTTTGCACCTCTGGGGTCCTGGGTTTGATTTCCAGTTCTGTTATCTGCAAGGGTGTGTGGTCACCGATGCCAAGTTAGAGGTTTCCTTCACCTCCATGATCACATAATGCCAACATCTGCGCTGTTGAGAGTGTCATATAAGATTGATAACTTGTTGTGCAAATTAACTATCAATCATCCTCTTCAGTGTCTTATTGGCCTGAATACATGGATTTTAGACAAATTAATAACATTACATGGATTCCTCTGGGCACTGTCTAGCAGAGTTGCAAAACAAAAACGAAATAAATAGAAGAAAAAGAAAACAAGGGTTCTACGGAGTATTGGGTCTCAGCTGTGCAAGATACAATGATGTATCCCCACTATAACTAAGACTTGCAAAATCTTTAACACAGAATCTTAATATTGAAACTTCCATTAGGAAAGTTATATCTTCATCTCTGATGGCTTGGAGGATTTAAGTGATCTTAATTTACATAGGATAGCTTGGAGGGTGGAAGTGATTTTAATTTACATAGGATGGCTTGGAGGGTTGAAGTGATATTAATTTACATAGGATGGCTTAGAGGGTTTAAGTCAGGGGTGTCAAACTCATTTGCTATGGCGGGCCAGATTTGATATAAATAATAATAAATAATAATAATAACTAATGAGTCTGGCAGGCCATATCCGGCCCGTGGGCCGTATGTTTGGCACCCCTGTTTTAAGTGATCTTAATTTACATAGGATGGCTTGGAGGGTTTAAGTGATCTTAATTTACATAGGATCAGATGGAAAAACTTAACTACAGAGATATTGCTATTAATTGTCCTTTTAATTATTGGAATCTTACAGCTATAAATAATCTTTATAATATTTTTTGTAATTTTCTATTTGTTATATGTCACTAGTAAACTTATATTAAGATTTTAAACATTTTTTGAGAAAGTATTGTGATTTCCTTTCAAAGAATGTTCTACTATTGTTTCAAGTATTAACGTCTGTGTTGACAATATCCAGGGAAGACAACTACTATCAGGGTTTATCATTTACCCAAAGATGAGTTGCCTCCCTTGATAAAAAAATGTACATGAAATGCCAGTGAATCTATACTTTGTTACTAATTTTAGTAACACCATAAAGATTTTTACTATTATTTGTAAAACAAACAAAATTTGGTAATGAGAAAGGAGACTATGCCATAAGCACTGATGGATTAAAATCACTCCAAACCAAAAAATGCTGACCCATCAAAGTTAATGATGGAACAAACAAAGGTTAAAAGGGAAGTGTCAATACCATGGTTTAATAATAATAATAATCAGTGATTCCTCATTATAATGCTGTTTAATGAAGATATAAAAGTATTGTTATATTTCATCTTATAATGAAGTACATTATATATAGTATTACTGTTGCATAATGCAATGGGATCAATACCCACACCCACCTTTTAAAAGGGATGGTGTTATACTGAGGCACCTTACAGAAACTGCTGTATAATGAAGACTCAAAAATAACTTGGATAAAAGTGTTAATGAGTTTCTTGTGAGGGTTTTGTATTTTTATCCTAGCATTAGCATTTCAAATATTATAAGTTATAAAACAAATGGAGAAAAGCCGGATCATCTAAATCCTACTTATTTTCCCCAAAACCATGCAGGAATAACATGCATGATGTGTATACATATTTTCCATACCAACTCAGAAACCAAGAGCATGCTATGTCAGTGGCAGGAGTCCACTCTACATGACTTTCTGTGGTAAAGTATGTGAGAATGCATTATACAATTTCACGGTTAAAACCCAACTGAATAAAATAGATTTCTCTTTGTATAATATCCATTGCCAATCTTGAAAAAAAAAAACATAATTCCACTTGTAAATACTGTAAATGTTAATCAGACATTTTAAATCTCTCGATAAATCCAATCATTTTTTTCTATTCTCTTTTACCTATCTAAACAACTTGGTATTTTTCCCATCTGTTAATTAACACTTAATTATATTTGTTTCTTTAAAATTAATTTTTGTTATAGCTTTTTGCTACCAGCTTTTCTTATAATGATGGTTTTTAATTCTTTTAGGATTTTAATGGGAAGGAATAATTTATTGTGCTTAGGAACACCTTTGACCCCATGTATTGATGCCATTTGGCGCAAAAGAATCCATATTTTCTACACAGACGAAAAATATAAATAAATTTTCTACAAAAAAAGAAATAAGGTGTTATGATGTCACCATCTAGTTGTTTACATGCATAATCCACTGATGAAGAGACAAAACATTTAGACTAGTTGTTTACATGCATAATCAGCTGATGATGAAGAGACAAAACGTTTGGACTAGTTGTTTACATGCATAATCCACTGATGAAGAGACAAAACGTTTGGAAATGTAAAGAGAATTTGTTATTTAAAACTTAGTTAAGTTTGTATGGTTTTAAGGTTTTATGGGTTTATTGCCATTTTTCAGCACATGATAGACTATACATGGTGGCCATTATATTTGGTGGAAGAAGACCCCGGAAAAAACACCGACCCACGGAAAGCTACTGACATGCTTTCTCACATATCCATGTTCTCCGAGCTGAGACTCGAAATCCACATGAATGGAGGTGAGATGTGTGTGATCTGTAAAGACGAGCACCTTAGACCACTCGGCCATCCAGGGCCCCCACTTAGTTAAGACTGTGTAAATAAATACATAAATAAATAAAGCTGATCTTTACTTTCTAAGAAAGCTTTTAACGGTTATTCTAGGTTTTGGTCAGCTTATTCAGAAGTGACCTAGTTTGAGAAATAAATCTAAGTGATGTTGAAATTGAAACGATTGCCTTCCTGAAAAACATTTTACAACTTGTAAGTTTGCTCAGATGCATGCTTTGCATGACAACCATTATGAAATATGAACAGCATATGCTTGGAGTAAGCTATAAAAATCACACCTGATGATCATAATTATGATGGTGAAAATAATAATAATAATAATAATAATAATAATAATAATAATAAATAGTAATTATGACATAATCATAACTATCATCATTATCAACATCATTATGAACAAAATTATTATTATTATTATTATTATTATTATTTTTAAAGAGGAATAGAGAAAATTCAAAGCAAAATTGGAAATTCTTGTTAATCATGTCATGAACTTTAAAATGGACATGATCTGAAAGCTTGAATTATAAAGAGTAAAAACTGCCACACTCACAATGGTGTACTGTATGTAATTACCACATCCCTTGCACATAAAAATCTACACATCAGTATCACCGACCTTAGAAATAAAATTGATATTTGTATTTCTAAATTGCAAGGAAATCAAATTATTGTGATGAATGTCATATTTCAACTATTACAAAAATGTAGCATTGAAATATGTGCAGTGCACTAATGGGATATTTGCCCTCAAGTCTCTTGTATGACAGCATCATGGCATGTCACAGGTGGCAAGTCAAGTGTCTGCTATTTTCACATTTACAGTGGATTCAGATGCAAGTAAATTTGTGAGGGGTTTGTAAATACATATTTAAGTTATTTATGAACTAAGATAACAAAATTTGAAAAAATCACAAGAAACCACTTAAACTTGTTGACAATAGCACTACTAGTGCATAAACAGTGATACTGATACCTTCCTACGTGCCTCTGCAGGCAAGACAACAAACCTGTGACTGGGAGTTGGATAGATGATCACAGACAATGTCAAGTAGGTTCCGTCCTTCATGGTTATTCACATCTCCCCTGTTGTCACTTTTGGGTGTGAGGTCAAGACCGTTGCTAAGGCTACCAAGGTTAAGATGAGGAACATCTGACATTGCAGGAACTGTCCCTGACATTTCAGAGAGTGTGTCCTCACTTCCACAACCACTATCAAGCACTTCCCTTTCTATGGACTGATACTTCCTCTGGTCCCCTTCATCCAAAGACAAACTTCTCCCTCTATAATTTTCTGACCTTGGACCTCTGCAAGAATTCTGCTGTGAGCTTTGAGAAGATTCCATATCTTGAACTCCATAATCTTGCTTGGCATCTGAGTCTCGACTGTGTTTATCAGAGTTGGCAGATGACACCCTCTTAGTTTTGATGATGCCAGCAGATGACATTTTTCGGGGTCTCAGTTTGGCATCATCTTGATTGGACTGTGGACAAATCTCTCCACAGTTCTCCCAACTTTGGATACATCTAAGTCTGTACTGCATTAACAGGTCTGAATACCCCCCATCCCTCACTGAATCAACAGCGACATTGGAATTACTACTTCTCTCACTGTTGAGGTCCTTGGATAATCCTAAGTTTAATCTGTCAATGAATGGAGATCCTGCTCTGGGAGAAACTTTTAATTTGAACTCTTCATTCTTTGCATTTTCCTCTATTAGTGTTAACACCTCCAAACCTTCTTCAAGTTCTTTCTCCTTGGACAAATTCTTCTGAATACTAGTTTGGAGAAGTTCAAGCTCAGATTCTAATGTGTCAAAATTGATATCAGTATCATCTCGAACCCCAATCAGTATGTCATCTCCTGTATCACTCTCCCAGAACATTGACGGTTTGGATTCTTCACCCTCATCCCTTTCAAGCTGGAATTTTACCTTTGGCCTTGAAACAGCATAATCAAAACATTCAGTATCACATTGTACATCATCTTTAAGAGAAAAGAAGAGAAATCCCTGCTCTTTCTCACCAGAAGATTTTGTAGAATTATTTGGTTTTACTCTAGAAGTGTTCTGGCGGTTTGGACTTGGTGATCTACTTCGATTCTCAGCACCAATAATATTATGTACAGTGTCCCCATGAAGTACAGTGTGAACCTGAAGTGGACGCAGGTCAGCACTGACCTGTGATTGGCTGTAGCGTGAACAGTGTTGAACCTTGGTTTTCTCCAAATTTTGCATAACAGAATCATTTGTCTTCCTACCTTTTGTTTCTGAAGATTCAGATATTTTGTTCTCAGAGTTACCTCCATTGCTGGTGGAGAAATTGTTCATCCCTTGCACAATGGTTGAGTCATCAGTTCTTCTTTTTCCATCTTTGGGTTTTCTATTATCTTTATCATCATCATTATCATCATCTTTATCCCAGTACTCATTTTCTTTACCTGCATCCTCTTTACAAGACACATTCCCCTTTTTGGAAACAGGTTTCTTCTTCTTTTCATCTAAATCCATAATATTAAGATCTTCTTTCTTGGTATCATGTCCTTTTAACTGTGTAGTGTTGTCATCAGAATAGTTTTTCTGACTCAACTTTTGCTGCTGCTCAGCAATCTTGGCATTTTTCATCTGTTTAATCTCTTTGCTATGTACATCCTCCACAAATCGAACAGACTTGTACGGACTTTTACTGCGAATACTAGTCCCTTCCACAGAAGAAGGTCTGTCACTGGGATTAATTTCAGCATTGTTGTTTTTCTCAGTAATTATTTCATCCTTGTTAGTTTCCTTCACTGGTGAACCATTCTGCAAACGCTCTGCCAATTCTGCATTAATTTTCTCTGACTTTGAGTTAACTTCTGTGACAAACATCCTTGGTGTAGGAGTGACTTCCCTTGAACTGGGCTGAACTGTCTCTGCATAAATACAGGTTATATCTGTATATAAAAAGTTTAAAAACTTTCAGTAAAATAGTGAGTATGCAAACAGCCAATCAAAATCTGTATGCAAACAGCCAATCAAAATCTGTATGCAAACAGCCAATCAAAATCTGTATGCAAATTTTGACCTTTTTCATGTATTATTTATTATTATAATCTTGCATAAAGAATCTTTCTTAAGTGCTCATCTCATATGAAATTAATTAAATAAACCAAATAGTTTATATCTTTTGCATTCTTGGCAAAGATTGACAATTTTCAATGAGTTTCAAAACTTGTCATTGGAAATAAGCACAAAAGTTATGTTGAATTTGTTACGTTATTAAAATTATAACATTTATTTTTAAACATGCAAAATAGTGTATTAAATAGACTCTAAAGTACATTCAGATGCTTCACCTTACATGATGCCATGACATTATTCAAATGTGTCACCATACATGATGCCATGGCATCATTTAAATGCTTTCACCTTACATGATGCCATAACATTATTCAGATGGTTTCACCTTACATGATGCCATGACATCATTCAGATCCTTTCACCATACATGATGCCATGACATAATTCAGATGCCTTTGTCTCACACAATACCAGGACATTATTAAGATGCCTTCATCTCACACAATACCATGACATCATTCAGATGCCTTCATCTTACACAATGCCATCTGACATCATTCAGATGCCTTCATCTCACACGATGCAATCTGACATCATTCAGATACCTTCATCTCACACAATGCCATCTGACATCATTCAGATACCTTCATCTCACACAATGCCATCTGACAACATTCAGATGCCTTCATCTCACACAATGCCATCTGACATCATTCAGATGCCTTCATCTCACACAATGACATCTGACATCATGAGTGTTATTATATGTGTATAATATGCAAACAATACATAAACATGATAAACACTACAATTAAATTCTTACTATATGCAACCCTAACGTAAAACTTTTCAAGAGAAGTAATAGTACATGTTGAGAGATGCATAATGGTTTTCAAGAGAAGTAATAGTACATGTTGAGAGATGCATAATGGTTTTCAAAAGAAGTAATAGTACATGTTGAGAGATGCATAATGGTTTTCAAGAGAAGTAATGGTACATGTTGAGAGATGCATAATGGTTTTCAAGAGAAGTAACAGTACATGTTGAGAGATGCATAATAGTTTTCAAGAGAAGTAACAGTACATGTTGAGAGATGCATAATGGTTTTCAAGAGAAGTAATAGTACATGTTGAGAGATGCATAATGGTTTTCAAGAGAAGTAACAGTACATGTTGAGAGATGCATAATGGTTTTCAAGAGAAGTAACAGTACATGTTGAGAGATGCATAATGGTTTTCAAGAGAAATAACAGTACATGTTGAGAGATGCATAATGGTTTTCAAGAGAAGTAATAGTACATGTTGAGAGATGCAAAATGGTTTTCAAGAGAAGTAACAGTACATGTTGAGAGATGCACAATGCACCATGGACAATATACAACAAACACAGGACAATGGTATAACCTCAATCAACCTTCTGGCCAGGTCAGCTAAATCAAATCAAGTCTAGTCTCATGTATAAAACTCCAATTCTGCTCATTTTAAGATCAGAGTATCCATGATGCTGATGTCGCTGTCCAAATGAGAGTAAGTGTTTGTAAAACAAATATCCCAATGGTTTTTACCAATTTTGAGCACCACCTCATTTTAAAAATGCTGCATATGTGCATTTTGTCATTGCATATATACAAAGCTATATATCATTACAAGGTGAATATCTTGATAATTTCCAAATATAATGACATAGGTAAATCCCTGCTGGGAGGAGGGTAGGATATCTGAATTTGTCTTTCATGACCAGCAAGTGTCTATATATCATATATATGGTTTAAGCAAATGGTGATTTACTGCAAACAAGCAATGTATTATACAATCAAAGTATTGAGGTGCTGGCTGCTAACCCAGATCCATTTACTCAATAGGACCAATATAGTTCATTTACTCAACAGGACCAGTATAGTCCATTTACTCAACAGAACCAATATAGTCCATTTATTCAATAGGACCAATATAGTCCATTTACTCAATAGGACCAATATAGTCCATTTACTCAATAGGACCAATATAGTCCATTTACTCAATAGGACCAATATAGTCCATTTACTCAATAGGACCAATATAGTTCATTTACTCAATAGGACCAATACAGTTCATTTACTCAATAGGACCAATATAGTTCATTTACTCAATAGGACCAATATAGTCCATTTACTCAATAGGACCAATATAGTTCATTTACTCATTAGGACCAATATAGTCCATTTACTCAATAGGACCAATATAGTTCATTTACTCAACAGGACCAATATAGTTCATTTACTCAATAGGACCAATATAGTTCATTTACTCAATAGGACCAATATAGTCCATTTACTCAACAGGACCAATATAGTCCATTTAAACATAACTCATTGCTAGTCTTTAAAAGGACTCACTTTAATTTCTGTTTTTAAAGCTGAATGATTAAATCAATGGAGATAATACTGTAATGACCATGGCTAGAGTCACAATGACTCTATATTAATTTTTTGCTTTTATCAATTTTGTTTTGAAAAATATGGTACAGGTTAAATGAGTATGAATTATAATGTTTCACTTACAAAGAAACAGCATTTATAATCATCTCCGATCTTTCTATTGACTGGCAAACTATTTGTCTATCACCACAACCAATCTTTTCATGTTTAACCTATTTTCAAGGTACAGGTTCATTTGGTAAAATGTCTCTGGAAACTCTGCTGTACAGTTTTCAGATTGTAATATTTTTGCTTACCTGCTACATATATAATATTCTATTACTACTACTGTATGCAGTTTATGTAAAATACAGCCATAATCATGAAGACAAACATCTATGTCATACCTGCCATAACAAACATGTGACACGCGAAAAACACGAGTTTTTACTCCCAAACCCCCTGACACAGTCATGTTTAGAAAAACATGATTTTCAATAGTTTTAGGGAAAAAAAACCCAAGTTTTTGACCACCACTATACATGTCCAAAGCATGTAGTCGGTATAAACAGTATACAGTTCTGCTTAGAGTCCATGTAAAAACTATCCTTGGGTCAGTTTATCATGGAGTCAATTAAAAGGTAAAGCGGTCAGAGATAAACAACCACCATTTCCCATATTACTTCATTGGCTGAGAATAGCTAGGATGATGCCGTGTCAAGTCCTTTGAACACTACTGTGGGAGAGTCCATTGGGCTAATTTGCATAGGTAACCTACAGTAAGTGGAACAACCCAATTTGTTTGAGTTAGGTACAATTATAGAGATGCATGTTGAAGAACAAAAGTGATTACACATCACTGCCTTAAATGAGAATGTTTAAGCCAATATTATTAAAGATTATTGTCAAGATTGTGATCAGCAGCAATGTTTCTTTGAAATCAAATTTTACTTCATATATGAAACGCAAAACATGATTATTTCAGTAGTAGGAATAGTGTACAAGTGTGGTTCATTTTTTACGGCAAATGTCAAAATGCAGCCTTGATATAGGAAAAGATGAGCTATCTGCAAAACAAGCAAAGCCAAGCAAAACTAAATTTCAGAACTCCTGGACGGAGTTTGACTTTGTGAAGTGCAGCAGCAAGGGGGGGGGGGATTTTATTTTTTGCACACACTACAAACACCATATCAACACTAGTCATTCTGGAGTGTACAAAATCTGTCGACATAGCAACACCCAGCATGTTTGCCACCCTCTCACAGCAATTCAGATGCAGAAAGATCATTTTCTATGCTGAGAAAAATTCAACAAGATCTTTGTATAAGTTTTAACAAGAGTACTATCTAGTCTCAAATGAGTGCCAAGATGAACACAAATGACAGCTGTATTACCTTCACCACCACCACCCCAACTGAACTATTGAAAGCAGCAAAGACTGCATCTAATTAATAAAATATTCCACTGTCCACTGGATTTTATAAACAGAAGTTTGGTATATTTTTTTATTTAATGTCTGTGTGATTGTGTTTATGTGAGTGTGGGCACATGTGTGTGGTGATGATACTGGACAATGCTAAGTCTACCAACTATTTTTGGTTTGTAAATATATTAAATGCTTCAAAGAAAACATGTTGTTTTCCTTTTTTATGATCAAATTTGAATTTCCAGTAATGTTATATAGCCTTATATGAAAACATAACTTATTCTCAACTTGACGTCACATTTTTAGGTCACATGCACTGACCCCCCTTGAGACCTCATAACACACTTTTTGAGTCCCCCCCCCCCCCAACACTGTCTGGAAACATGGCAGGTATGCTATGTGTAGTCCTTGTATCACAATGTCTCCCACTTTGGATTGGCATGAGAGTAGTCCTTGTATCACAATGTCTGCTATTTTGGATTGGCATGAGAGTAGTCCTTGTATCACAATGTCTGCCATTTTGGATTGGCATGAGAGTAGTCCTTGTATCACGATGTCTGCCATTTTGGATTGGCATGAGAGTAGTCCTTGTATCACGATGTCTGCCATTTTGGATTGGCATCAGAGTAGTCCTTGTAACACAATGTCTGCCATTTTGGATTGGCATGAGAGTTTCGTATTTGGAGACTCTACACTTACAGTTTTGCTATTATTCTATCCATTGATAGCAGGATACTGACAAGTAAGTAATTTGCAAGTTTTAGTAATAATATGGTTGCTATTATTCTGTGCATTGATGGTAGGGTACTAATAAGTAACTAATTTGCATGTTTTGCTATTTTTCTGTCCATCGATACTAGGGTACTGATAAGTAAGTAATTTGCATGTTTTAGTAATAATATGGTTGCTATTATTCTGTCCATTGATAGTAGGTACTGATAAGAAATTAATTTGCATGTTTCATTAATAATATGGTTGCTATTATTCTATTGATAGTAGGGTAATGACAAGTAAGTAATTTGCATGTTTTAGTAATTATATGGTTGCTATTATTCTGTCCATTGATAGTAGGGTACTGATAAGTAAGTAATTTGCATGTTTCGCTATTATTCTGTCCATTGATAGTAGGGTACTAATAAGAAAATAATTTGCAAGTTTTAGTAATAATATGGTTGTTATTATTCTGTCCATTGATAGTAGGGTACTAATAAGTAAGTAATTTGCAAGTTTTAGTAATAATATGGTTGTTATTATTCTGTCCATTGATAGTAGGGTACTAATAAGTAAGTAATTTGCAAGTTTTAGTAATAATATGGTTGTTATTATTCTGTCCATTGATAGTAGGTACTAATAAGTAAGTAATTTGCAAGTTTTAGTAATAATATGGTTGTTATTATTCTGTCCATTGATAGTAGGGTACTGATAAGTAAGTAATTTGCAAGTTTTAGTAATAATATGGTTGTTATTATTCTGTCCATTGATAGTAGGGAACTGATAAGTAAGTAATTTGCAAGTTTTAGTAATAATATGGTTGTTATTATTCTGTCCATTGATAGTAGGGTACTGATAAGTAAGTAATTTGCAAGTTTTAGTAATAATATGGTTGCAATATGGTTGTATGGGTATGTGCAATTCATGTTTAGATGAGACAATAGTATTCGTCCGCACCAAATACATAACCTGCATCAACATTAATCGATTCAATTATTGGAGACTTAAATTATCATCATATAGTTTAAGTTCACAAAAATTTATGTTCATAAGATGTTCTTATTCTTTGTATAGACAAGCCCTGCAATACTCAAATACATATGGTTATGTATTTTATGTATTTTCAATGTTGACATTGTATACCATGCAAACTGCATTGTTTACAATGCAATACATGGCATACCACACAAGACACTGATTGGTTACATGGTTTGCCATGCCTTCAGCAATTGGTTGAATTGTCATGTGGTGTCCAGGAAAGGTTATAAATAGGGGTGCGCTGTCATTGTCAGCCAGACAACTGATGAGTACAGTCAGCACCAGAATTTAAAATTACTGAGAAGCAAAGTGTCAAGTTAGTACATTCTGAATGTACAGAAATAACACAATACAATCTAAAATAAAGAGGAAACATAGATTTATTCCAAATTAGATTGGAACAGTTATCTTCCACCACACTTGACAGCTTCCCCTCCTCCCCTAATCCAGTTGACTATATTAGAATTATGGAGAATGAGTTTAGACAATAAAAATCCTTTTATTTATATTTTTTATCTTGACTCTAAAATGATGATATAAGCCCTCTCTACCCCCAAAACACACATACACTCCACCCCAAAACACACATACACTCACACTTTTGATCTTTTCTAACACACATACACTCACACTTTTGATCTTTTCTAACACACATACTCACACTTTTGATCTTTTCTAACACATACACTCACACTTTTGATCTTTTCTAACACACATACACTCACAATTTTGATCTTTTCTAACACATATACACTCATACTTTTGATCTTTTCTAACACACATACACTCACACTTTTGATCTTTTCTAACACACATACACTCACACTTTTAATCTTTTCTAACACACATACACTCACACTTTTGATCTTTTCTAACACACATACACTCACACTTTTGATCTTTTCTAACACAACATTGTCGCTTCCTAAGCACATGTAGGTCCCTTAAAGACCAATAGGGATCTTACAATACTGGGTTGTTTGCTCCATCCTTTCTTCTTCCAAATCTGTTGAAATGCAAATAAAAGTGTCCTTTTACATATCAAGAACCAGTTACAGGTACATTTTCAAACATACTATATGCTTGTATGCCATGGGAAAGACTGTTAGTCATCTACCAGCCTTGCATTTTGATGATTACATCAGCCACTGCCTGTTCACAGTAAATCATTGTTCACTGTACAGCCTTAAGGTATGATCTTGGGACTAAGTACCTGGGGGTTCAAGAAAGACCCAGGGGCTAATGTCAGCATCATCATCTTCATTAGAGATGGCATATGCAGCTAACTGAAACAGTACCTATCACTCTGCTATCTGATTTGATGCAGCTGAAAGAAACTGATCCAATCAGAATGTTTGTGACATTTACCTAGGTAGATCAAAACTGGATCAGAAATATGACTTCCAGATTGGTAACAAGGTCAATTAGAGATTTTACTGTAATAAGCTAATATTCCAAGTTTTATCAAAATCATATTCGAAATATGGCCTTCAGAGTGGCAACAAGGTCAGCCAATCAGGTGCAAGATCACCTCATTAATATGCATGAATCTTTATCAAACTTTTCTTAGATTTTGATAATATAAGCCCATATTCCAAGTCTGATCAAAACTGGATCAGACGTATAGACTCCAGAGTGGTAACAAGCAATTGTTAATGGATGGACTGATGACAGACAACAACGACACACAATGGATATGGAGCCATACCATAAGCTCACTTGACCTTTCAGCAAGGTGATCTTAAAATTACTGTCGGATGAACCAATCAGTTTAACTGATGTTCATTAAATTGTTCCCACCTATCAATAGTTTGATATATGAAAGTCATGATTATAAGACTAGACTGTATCAAGGATTGAATGTTACTTTCTGAGCATTTATGAGATGAAGAATGCAGCAGCTCAATTACAAATCCCATTCTAAATATGCAAGTGACCTACTGTATTTGTCAGCACATAAATACTCAAAAAAGTAGCACTATCTTATTTACTTAATATATAATTTTGAAAATAAGAAACTATTTCTATAGCTTGTGTGCTTCTTCAGTTAAGAGAAGCATTTGAATCTGAATCCTGCTTTAGCAACAAGACTGTCTTAAGTGTTTTTGTTGATATCTATCCTTGGAAAAGTCTGGTACTCTAATCTTTTTCTGGACCAATGAGATACAATTTAATATTTTAAGTACTATCGGGATAGTAGACAAGCACTGGAACCAAACTGGATTCTGGTGTCCTGCCTGCAATCAATTTAATTTAACAGTAAATGTTTATATGTGATGATGTAAGCAGAATGCATGGACAAGGATATATCGTATTTCACCAAATACTAACAATCCACTTATATAATTTTTGTTTGGGTACATTTTGTGAGATTCAAGTCCATCAAAATAAGTGCATGCCAATGAAGTTTAAAACTATGTTCCCATCATGTGTATGTAATTAATAGAAGAGCCAGCTCTCTTAGCTATATGTTCCCATCATGTGTATGTAATTAATAGAAGAGCCAGCTCTCTTAGCTATATGTTCCCATCATGTGTATGTAATTAATAGAAGAGCCAGCTCTCTTAGCTCCTATATTGTGAGCTTTTCATGTGTATGTAATTAATAGAAGAGCCAGCTCTCTTAGCTATATTGTATGTAATTAATAGAAGAGCCAGCTCTCTTAGCTATATTGTATGTAATTAATAGAAGAGCCAGCTCTCTTATTGTGAGCTTTTCAGGCTAGAGGTGCATTCTCTCTCCCAACAAAACTAGAACACATGCAAAATCTGTTTTTGAGATCGATTTAACCTCAAATTTAAGATATAAGGGCCAACTAGACATGTATGGGAGCAAGTTCCAAGAAAATGATGACGGTCAAGGTGAATTTAAGTAGCCACTTCCCTTCCGTGTGTTTTGGGGAAGTGCGTAGGTATCAAGGCACATCACGTGTAATGAAGAAGTGGGAGGGTGGGGGGTCAAGGCACATGCACTCATAATGAATATTTTTATGAGAGTCTTAATAAGACCTGTGCAGGTAATAAATTGAACACAGTCGCTTTATATCCCACCCACACAATGTAGAATCAAGCAAAATTTAAGACTATGACCTTTGAATACAGTCACTTTATATTCCACCCACACAATGTAGAATCAAGCAAAATTCAAGACTATATGACCTTTGAATACAGTTACTTTATATCCCATCCACACAATGTAGAATCAAGCAAAATTCAAGACTATGTGACCTTTAATGATAGGCTAAGTGCTTTTTGTCATCAGTTAACTCTTATGTAGGTTTAAAAAAAACATGACTTACCTCCCTTTTCAGCAGCGGCTATGTTTACCCTAGTGTAATGTTTCTCCAGCTCCGACAGTGATTTTGGTGTTGTATAAACTGACTGTGACTTTGGTGTTGTATAAAGGATCTCATCTGGGAGAGATCTGTCAGAAATAAGAAAGCATATCATTATAATATAATCTGAACTTTTGTTATTTTATGTGGACTGTATGACACAATTTAATAATCAAGCACCTAAGATGCTGGCATAAGATGCTCTTTAAGATGGAGGAAAGTGAGCATCAAGAAGAAACCATTGACCTTGGATCAAAACTCTATGCAGTGAGAGTTCCTGTTTTCATGAACAACTTCCAGTTGTTTCTGGTCCTGGACTCTCAGTTCTCAAATTTGGTCTACAGTTTACTTTGTACTGGACTCTGAAACGTTTGAAGATATGTGGCCCTGACCTTCTAATATCAACATCTATAGAAAGCTGAACTTAGAATCAATCCCTAGACTGCAAGAGGCAAAGGTAGTATATTATATTTGACTGGAAAGGATCAATAAGGGAAGTAAACCTGGCTGGAACTGAAAAGGGTCTATATAAGTGGTTCCAAACTTTATAGATCGTGACCCTAAATACCATCTTTTGTGACCCAAAATGCAGTACCAGTTTAGGGTCACCAGGGTCCTCACAACCCGGGGTTTGGGAACCACTGGTCTATACAAAGTCTGGTGAAAATCCATACATACATGTATATGTGCTTGAGGTCAGAGCTTCACCATTTACATTTAGGACCAACTTCATGTTGTAAGAAGTCCTTCAGTAAAACTTTGGTGATGATATAAGCTCTTCAGAATGAGAATTAATAGCATCAATATAAAGTTACCCACCCTGGAAGTTATACTGGCTGTCAGATCTGCACCACTTTCATCTAGGACCAACACATATCTAAATAGGTGTTTTAGTAAAACCACAAACTCAGTAAGACCACCATTTCAAGTGGAATAGCAATGATAAAATTTTCAAAATAGCCACAAGAGCTGTCATAATGGAGACAAATCAGAACTATTTTCATTTAGGACCAACTAGATAAGAAGTATTTTATTGAAAAACCCATGTCAATACAACCATTCATTCAGGAGGAGTAGCAACATTAAGAAAACCCCATGCCAATGCAGACATTCAATCAGGTGGAGTAGCAATACCATGTCAATACAACCATTCATTCAGAAGGAGTAGCAATACCATGTCAATACAAAAATTCATTCAGGAGGAGTAGCAATACCATGTCAATGCAACCATTCATTCAGGAGGAGTAGCAACCCCATGGTGTCAATACAACCATTCATTCAGGAGTAGCAACTCCATGTAAATACAACCATTCACTTAGCAGTTGCAGCAATACCATATCAATACAACCATTCATTCAGGAGGAGTAGCAATACCATGTTAATACAACCATCCATTTAAGAGGAGTAACAATACCATGTCAATACAACCATTCATTCAGGAGGAGTAGCAACTCCATGATATCAATACAACCATTCATTCAGGAGTAGCAACTCCATGTAAATACAGGGTTTTTCATTCAGGACAAGTAGCAACACCATGTCAATACAACCATTCATTCTGGAGAAGTAGCAATACCATGCTAATACAACTATTCATTCTGGAGAAGTAGCAATACCATGTATACCATTTCAATACAACCATTCATTCAGAAGGAGTAGCAATACCATGTCAGTATAACCATTCATTCAGGTGGAGTAGCAATCCCATGTCAATACAACATTTCATTCACGAGGAGTAGCAATACCATGTAAATACAACCATTCATTCACGAGGAGTAGCAACCCATTTCAATACAACCATTCATTCAGGAGTAGTAGAAATACCATTTCAATACAACCATTCATTCAGGAGGAGTAGCAATACCATGTAAATACAACCATTCATTCAGGAGGAGTAGCAACCCATTTCAATACAACCATACATTCAGGACGAGTGGCAATACCATGTCAATACAATCATTCATTCAGGAGTAGTAGAAATACCATTTCAATACAACCATTCATTCAGGAATAATAGAAATACCATGTAAATACAACCATTCATTCAGGATGAGTAGCA
The DNA here is from genome assembly GCA_029931535.1 of Margaritifera margaritifera. Taxonomy (NCBI): domain Eukaryota; kingdom Metazoa; phylum Mollusca; class Bivalvia; order Unionida; family Margaritiferidae; genus Margaritifera; species Margaritifera margaritifera. The sequence goes on along the minus strand of JAQPZY010001610.1, from coordinate 4,009,513 downwards.
ACCCCATGTCAATACAACCATTCATTCAGGAGGAGTAGCAACCCCATGTCAATACAACCGCTCAATCAAGAGGAATAGCAATCCATGTTAATACAACCATACATTCAGGGTGAGTAGCAATACTATGTCAATACAACCATTCATTCAGCAGGAACAGCAACCCATGTCAATACAACCACACATTCAGGAGGAGTAGCAATACTGTGTAAATACAACCATTCATTCAGGAGGAGTAGCAACCCATGTCAATACAACCATTCATTCAGGAGGAGTAGCAACCCCATGTCAATACAACCATTCATACAGGAGGAGTAGCAACACCATGTCAATACAACCATTCATACAGAAGGAGTAGCAACCCCATGTCAATACAACCACTCATTCAAGTGGAGTAGCAACCCATGTCAATACAACCATTCATTCACAAGGAGTAGCAACACCATGTCAATACAACCATTCATTCAGGAGGAGCAGCAACCCCATGTCAATACAACCACTCATTCAAGTGGAGTAGCAACCCATGTCAATACAACCATTATTACAGGAGGAGTAGCAACCCCATGTCAATACAACCATTCATACAGGAGGAGTAGCAACCCCATGTCAATACAACAATTCATACAGGAGGAGTAGCAACCCCATGTCAATACAACCATTCATACAGGAGGAGTAGCAACACCATGTCGATACAACCATTCATACAGGAGGAGTAGCAACCCCATGTCAATACAACCATTCATACAGGAGGAGTAGCAACCCCATGTCAATACAACCATTCATACAGGAGGAGTAGAAATACCATGTCAATACAACCATTCATACAGGAGGAGTAGCAACCCCATGTCAATACAACCATTCATTCAGTAGGAGTAGCAACACCAAGATTTGTCAAGATGGTTACTGTAATTTGAATGCCTAATCAGATTAACTGTAAAATTCATGGTTACTGTAATTTGAATGCCTAATCAGATTAACTGTAAAATTCACGGTTACTGTAATTTGAATGCCTAATCAGATTAACTGTAAAATTCACGGTTACTGTAATTTGAATGCCTAATCAGATTAACTGTAAAATTCACGGTTACCGTAATTTGAATGCCTAATCAGATTAACTGTAAAATTCACGGTTACTGTAATTTGAATGCCTAATCAGATTAACTGTAAAATTCACATCTTTTCTGGGTTATAAAAATAGAAAGATAACAATCTAGCCAGAGGTCAAACACAGACTGATGAGTAGGAGAGGAAGTTTTGGAATGTACAAGGATAAATAGTTGCCTATCCAAGATCAGGGTTTTTCTCTGGGTTCTCAGGGTCAAGGTCAGAGGTTTTATCTGGGTTCTCAGATTCAATGTCACTGGTTTCCTCTGGATTCTCAGGTTCAAGATTAGTTATTTTTTGTCTGGGTTCTCAGGTTTAAGGTCATGAGTTTTCTATTTTGTTTCAGGTTTTCCCCCCTTCTTTAAAACCATACTAAACTAACATCTGTGTTGTTGAAGCAACATGCTATAACTTGCAAGAGCTGGTTGTAATACTGCTGAAATTTTATGTAGATATCTGCAAAGAAAGCAATTTAACAAAGACTTCAAGGAAGCAACATATTACATAGCATTTACAAAAGGAATTTTCATGAACAAGCAAAGGAATAATAAAGAAAGTTGTGTCTGAATTTGCAACAAACCTGTTACTGTCAAAAGAATCATCTGACATTTCACCATTATCATGACTTTCATCTGCACTAGATGCAATAGAGGTTTGATGAAGAGATTCAACTGTGTGTGGTCGGTCATACAGGTACTCATGTACATTTGGAATCTGTTTCAAAAGTTGCTGCCTCCGCTGAAGGGTGCGACTTGCACTGGGACCGTAGCTATGTGCATCTGAAATTATGCATAATGAAATTCAACAAGAGGCCCATGTTGGCCTAAAATTACTCACCTTGCTGACTTTGGCATAATAACCAAATGGTTTTGTAGTTGGTCAAATTATCTAGATTAGTAAATGCTTTCTGCCAAATTTAGTCCAATTCTATTAAATGTTTTTTGAAGAATAAAACATTGGTTAATGGATGTGTACTTTTAGTAACAGTGGCCACATTTGACAGCAGATTGGTATGCATTTGTAAAACTTTGAAAGGCCTTGGTACTCTCCATCAAATTTAGTCAAATTCTGAAGAGTGGCTTTTGAGAAGAGGTTGTTTAAAGGTTTTTCTACTGTAAGTAATGGCAGCCATATTTGAAACCAGATCTGCATCACTTGTAACAACTTGGATGACTTAATGCCATGGTGTTTTCTGTCAAATTCTGATATGGTTTTCAAGTTGACCATATAGCCAGGATGTCTAATGCACACTGTGTGCCTAATGCAGGGCTTTACCATAAGCTCAGTTGGCCCTATGGCCAGGTGATCTGAAGCACACTGTGTACCAAATGCATGGCTATACAACAAGCTCAGTTGACCTTACAGCCAGGATATCTGATGCACACCGTGTGCCAAATGCTATAGGGTTCAGTTGGTCTTATGGCCAGGTGATCTAAACATGAACCTTTTTTTAAATCATGTAAACATCAAAAGAGTCTGGAGTTTTGGTAAAATTAAAATAAAATACTTTTCATGAGCATACAATTTTGTAAACTATGCTAGGCAAAACAAGTAAAATATCAAAATTTGTATTCATCTAACAGAGACATTCTTTCAGCATAATATAATTGCCAAAGAACAAAACCCAAATATTTTCTGTATAAAAAGTATCACAATGCCTAAAATTTCCTGAATTTGCAAAAAATCATGACAATAAAATCTTAAGATTCAAAGTAATGTAGACCGTCTTTTGCTCATAGCCATCCTAAATTTGCAAGCCAATATCATAGGCCAGTAACTAGTAAAATCTGTGTATACTGATTAGCTTGTTAGCTGCATTAGTGACATGACAGTGACATCATTCCCATAATGCCAAGTTTGAAAACATTCCCCCGAACTGCAGTGATATATATTGGCAGTTACACATTTGCATAGTGCATCATGGAGAGAAAAAAGTACAGAGATTCCACACTTTCACCAAGAAAAAATATGATAGTTATATGAGACCTCACACACACTAGAAGTGTGATGCAGTTGACAGCAAAACCCTTTCTAGGTAGTACTGTGAATTCATATATTTTTTAAATGAATTTTCGTGGTTAAGCTAAAATAACATGTTCATCAGGATCTAAATTCATGGAAATAGCTTTTTAGAAAAAAGTCATATTTTCTTGTAACTGAATGGTATTTCATTAGTTCTTGAAATTCATGAAAAAAGTTATTTTGCAAATCTTTAACTTTAAATTTTTTAGAACATAACTGTTAGTCAGCACTATATAGCCAGTATTGTGTTGACATACTGCTCAATGTTATACATACATACATAATGAATTCATGGTTTAAGCACCTACAAAATCTATGAAACCAGTAACCCACAATAAAAGGGAATTCATATAAATGTAACTTTCCAAACTCTGTGATTGAAGCACATCTTAGAAATAAAAATAATACAGAAATTAGTAATAATAGTATTTATAGAAACAGTTTCACAAACCTGTGATGTAAATCACATGCCAGTATTTTTCAAATTATGGGAGTTTTTTAAACTTCCCTTCTAACAACATTAGATGATAGATGCTGTAGGTTATAATATTACCACTTTGGATGTTTTGTGTGGGGGCCATTTCTGTGAAAAATAGTTATATGTAACACAATGTGTGCACAAACATGGCACACTCCTGCACATTTCTAGCATCCCTTATATGTAACACAATGCATGTACAAATATGGCAGATGCCTGCACATTTCTAGTAATTATATGTAACACAATGTGTGCACAAACATGGCAAACTCCTGTACATTTTTAGCCCTTATATGTAACACAATGTGAGTACAAACATGGCACACTCCTGTACATTTTTAGCCCTTAGATGTAATACAATTAAGCTTGTAATTGATAGCAATGATCATATATGGTTTCTTAAATTCCAACACTGGCTGTAACACAATGGATAATTTTGAACCCAACAGCAAATCCTGAGGGTTAAAATTCTCAAAAGAATGCTGGGAAATGTTTAAATGTATGATTTTTATTCTTATACAAAAAGCCAGCCATGGCCTGCATGTTAAGCACACCCCTGATTTTTATTCTTATACAAGAAGCCAGCCATGGCCTGCATGTTAAGCACACCCCTGATTTTTATTCTTATACAAAAAGCCAGCCATGGCCTGCATGTTAAGCACACCCCTGATTTTTATTCTTATACAAAAAGCCAGCCATGGCCTGCATGTTAAGCACACCCCTGATTTTTATTCTTATACAAAAAGCCAGCCATGGCCTGCATGTTAAGCACACCCCTGATTTTTATTCTTATACAAAAAGCCAGCCATGACCTGCATGTTAAGCACACCCCTGATTTTTATTCTTATACAAAACGCCAGCCATGACCTGCATGTTAAGCACACCCCTGATTTTTATTCTTATACAAAAAGCCAGCCATGGCCTGCATGTTAAGCACACCCCTGATTTTTATTCTTATACAAAAAGCCAGCCATGGCCTGCATGTTAAGCACACCCCTGATTTTTATTACATGGCTGAAGAGAGTGGGATAAAATGGTATTGAAATAAATGGAAAGCAAAAAAATCAACATTGTGGTTAATCTAGTGTGTGGATGGATGTATGGACATGCACATGGCCACCAAAATGAACCCTATGTCAAGCAGCTGCCAAGGTGGGATTCATGATAGGACATAGTGACCTTCTTCTAGCAGAATGGTGCTGAATTGGGCCAACTGCATGTCCATCCAAAGCTGCATGACCCTGTGACCAACAGTGGACTTCAAACTGACAGAAGTCACAGAAGCATAAAGCATAGGTTACATAGGCCTATTTGTGGAAAGGTGTTGTACCCAACAAGACACAATGACATATCAATCTCCATAACTCTGTGACCAATAGTACCCTAAAATTTGACAAGGTAAAACTTAAACAAAATCAATGAGTGGTAAAATCTAAGTTAAACTGACCTACTTTTGGCAACTGGTATACTACCCAACAAGATGTATCCACAGACCAAGCTGTGTAACTCCCTAACCAATATAACACAACATGCCCTTCCATATTTGTGGTAAAGCATAAAAACTGTGTTCAGATGGCACATGAAATTCTTACTCTGTGAATTCACAATTTTTTCATTTGGTGCCAATTTTAATAGACACTTTTTTATCGCACCAAAACCACAAATTTAAAGACTAAATGAACCATTCATCTGTTGAGATAATAGGATCCTCATCCCTCCAATCAATGAATTTATGTAAGACAACAGGACCCTCATTCCACCAATCAATGAATTTATGTAAGACTACAGGACCCTCATTCCCCCAATCAATGAATTTATGTAAGAACAAAAATCAATGAATTTCAGTAAGAACAAAATGTCATTTTTGCCAAACAATGAAAATTAATATCCACAAAAATAAATTTACAACAGATAATTCACAATGGCTGGATTGCATGAGAATAGGAATACAAACCTGAAACTATTCCCCTGCATTGTGTAATTGATGGTCCCACAATACTGACAGGATAAAGTGGTTTTAACCTGAAACAGAGCAAGTATTTTTGACCTCATCATTATTGATATGCCTGAGTCCTATAAAATATGACTAGATAAATACATTTTTAAAATACAAAATAAAAATTAACTTTAAAATATTAAGTTCCAAATAAGTGTCCATATGTAAAAAGGAAATTCAGGACTTCTGAACATACATATGAGGTATCAATAGTATTATTCACAGAAGACAAGTCAAATCTACTATAGTAGAATACCAATATCTACACAATCAATTACAGTAGTACTACCAATTACCCATATGCTGATTATTTAGATTGTACACTTGTATGGACTCTCACCATGACTCCTGAAAACTTAAATCCCAAATTAATTACCACTGAATACAGTACTCCCTCATTATAATGTTGTCAGTGGGAGCGATAGAGGATACCACCTTACAGTAAGACTGCCTTATAATGAAGTACATGAAGTATATAATTTTACTGCCACTTAAAGAAATGGGATCAATGACCATGTTCACCTTATAAAAGGAACCATGTTATAATGAAGGCCTTTACAGTGAGAGAGTGCTGCATCAGGACAACACATTTTCTGGAAAAAATCACTGTCTTCTGATGGGTTTGGATAATAGGTACTGTACTGTAATAAAATTTGATTACACCATGCTACATACATGAAGAAGCTCGATATACATTTGGAAACTATGAAAACTGGAAACAATAGTTAAATCACTACAAGTCTATAAAAGTGTCTTTATGCACACAAAAGGAACAAGGAATCTTCAGCTATATGTTTATTTTAGCTGACTATATCAAACAAAATCTATGTACAGTTTCATGCAAAATCATTAATATACTAAATATACTTTGGCTGTTCTGGGGGCTATTCAGTAAGCATATGTACCTGGGGGGAGCCCAGCAGGTATGGTTTAAACCTTAATATTTTATTACTAATCCTTGGGGGGGGGGCGGCAGGTGAATGCCAGCATAGTACACAGAACTATAAGGAAACTGGGTAAAATTAAAATAAGCCCAGCAGGTTTATATCATACTAATGTACCTGGGAGGAGCCCGGTAGGTTGAGCAAGCAGTATTTCAAGTTTGATTAATTACTGCATGTACAGAAACATAGCTATCTACAAGAATGCTTATTATAATCAGACACCTGATTATTGTCCGGATTGGGGTCAAGTTATAATCAGACACCTGATTATTGTCTGGACTGGGGTCAAATTTCAAGGAATTAAATTAAAGGCATATAACTCATAACAAGATATCTTGTAACAAAGCAATCATGCTAATGCAAGCTATGATATATCATTGGTCACTACTGGCCATGTGACTACTTAATATTCATGGTAGCTCATTAAAATTACAGATCTATTGTTAGAAAATAAGCTTGACTGACAATTTAACTGAGTGACTAAATAATGCCATATAGCATCTACTCCCCAGCTTCTACAAATAAATACAGAGTAAACTTAATCCATATATTGAAGCCAAATAACTCTCAAGGTAGTGAAATTGTGCATAAACTAAAATTACATAAAGTAATATTTTATCCTGGTCAGTGTAAAGGTTCACAGGTTGGCATTGTCATTGTCACTGTAAAGGTTCACAGGTTGGCATTGTCATTGTCAGTGTAAAGGTTCACAAGCTGACATTGTACTTGTCAGTGTAAAGGTTCACAGACTGACATTGTACTTGTCAGTGCAAAGGTTCACAGGCTGGCATTGGTACTGAGATGAAACACACAAAATATCTACACAAAAAATGAATTTTACTCAACACTTTTGCATCTATATCTCTTACTTTGCTTTTTGGAGCCTTCCATGTTTTTTCTTGACATCTGGCTGATCATCAAGAGAGAGAATCCTGTTGATATGATATGTAGCAAGGGCTGTCCTCTCCTTTAATTCCTGGGATGGGCTCATGACACCATCCTGCAAAAGGTTCAAACTGGGTATTACATATTTAGTTTGATGAATATTTCAGTATATTTCTATGAAATGATATGTAGCTAGGGCTGTCCTCACCTTCAATTCCTGTGATGGGCTCATGACACCCTCCTGCAGAAGGTTCAAACTGGGTATTACATGTTTAGTATGATACATATCACATCATATTTTTATGATATGACATATCATGATTGTATCATTACTACAGTTATTATTTCATAGTAATATATTAGTTTGTCTATAAACTGTTTGCTTAATGTAGCTATCAGCACCAGTGTTGTAAACACATTAGTGTTTAAAATAGTCACTCTACTTGGATTTTAGACTTGTGTTTTCATAAATGTGAGTACAAAACAATTACAGTAAAAAATGTCTTGAAACACCACTGCTGTGAGGGACCACCTGTCTTGAGAGACATGATTCTCAGTGAACAGGCTTATTGATTATATAGACTCTGACCTGTCATGTGAGACCAATTGTCCTGACAGACCACCTGTCCTGAGATTGTGATTGTTTTAAAGAAGGGGTGGTCTTTCAAGACAGGTTGTACCATATTACATGTTAATCTTAACATTTAAATAATTTTTGGCAAAACTTAAATTAGAATTTTCTGTAGTATTTTTAAATACTGCACTACTATCAGCAAGTACTGACAGTCAGGTTATGTAATGAGATACAGTATATTTTGAGGAACAATACACTGATGCCACCCCTACAGAAAATGTCATCTTATTTTATAATTTTCTTGTATTATTTGTGAAATACGAATGTAATACAGCTGGATCCCAAACAACAATGTAATCCAGAGGTGTGAAAACCAGAGCCAAATAACACTACTATAACAAAAAATTTCTGTGCCAAGTTTCTACTAACAGAATGGTGTTTTGTCCATTAACAACCTATATAATGTGTTTACATTATGATCATCCATAAGTGAACACAATCGAAAACGATAAATAAATAGCATAAGAAATGGAAAAGAAAAGACTAGACTAAATAAAGATCATGGTACATGTGTCATGAGGACATCTGCCCATAACATGATCATACTGAATTTTGAAAGAGACATAAGTTCAGCAAGTGTCCTATTAAACACACTAGTAGCACACTACAATGGTTAAAGATTTAATGACTGGCTACAGAATGATCTATTAAACACACTAATAGCACACTACAATGGTTAAAGATTTAATGACTGGCTACAGAATGTCCTATTAAACACACTAGTACACTACAATGGTTAAAGATTTAATGACTGGCTACAGAATGTCCTATTAAACACACTAGTTGCACACTACAATGGTTAAAGATTTAATGACTGGCTACAGAATGTCCTATTAAACACACTAGTAACACACTACAATGGTTAAAGATTCAATGACTGGCTACAGAATATATGAGGGTGAAATAATTCCCCATTGAACAATTGAAAGTCATAAGTTTTCTCTGGGTGCCATGATTTCCTCTACCACATTATGACATCTGAGTCATCAAAAGTACTTAATGTACAACCAACAGGAAATAAATACAGTTCAAACTTTGAAGTGTGGTTGATAGAAACAAATATTTGGAGTTCAGCACAGCTTCAACTATCCATTTAATACCATCAAAATAACACCTTTATTTCCATTACTATTCTAATTAGAATTGGGTAACCCTTAGGTCCTTGCGAAAACTACATCAAAGATTATTCATTTGTATAGGATCAAATCACAACCCTATCCACGAAGGAGGAAGGGGTACTAATATTAGTTCTAAAGTAGAATGGCCATCGGATTCTGAAAGAAAACTACACTACCACCCTCAAGTCTAAACCTGCTTTCGAATTTGGTTGTAGGGACCTACTTGATGACAGATTCTGCCCAAAACATTTGTTTGAAAGAAATTTTTTTTATTTATTACTTGGGGAATAAATAATGTTTATGGTAATTAATTATTTGTTTTATTCCTGATAACAATTTGATATTGAGCAAGCTGTTTCAAATGTGGTGATTCAAAGAGGCAGGCTAATGTGCTGGAATTAATTCACAAATTGTTATTTAAATGGAAATGTATGCGATTTTTATAAGGTCAGAAATTATAGGTAGCCATTTACATGTATACATTCTATCAAACTAATGACTTGTATTTATATAAAGACACAATTTCCTGTTGGTGGGGAAGGGAGGAGGGAGTGGTTTTTTCAAAGCCCAAATTCAGTTAATTTAGCAGTAATTCACTCTTATCTCATGTATAAATGTAGTACCGGTAAGTGAATGAATTACATTTCATCTACAAGTGAAGTATACTTCAATTATAAGTGAAATGCCTAATACACCTTTATGTCACTTATAAATTACCTATAAACCACTTATAAGCCCTTTACAAGTAATGAATATAAGTTACCTATACACCATGTATAGTTTTTTTGTCCGTAAGGGCAGTCAAACCTGTCAATAGCAGCCATCCACTGGAAAAAGCCAAACTAGCCTTTGTACAGGTGACTTCTGTATGCAGGTGACTTCTGTATGCAGGTTCATGTTTTAAAAGTAGGTTTTTCAACATATACCACGTACTGAATACCTTTATAATAATGAATTATTATTATTATTATTATTATTATTATTATTATTATTAACAAATTTGGTTTTAGTGCACTATTCAACAAAATTATAAATATAATAATATGCTGTTCCCTCCCAAAGTTATGTTCCACACAAGATTACTGTATCCTGCACATTATAATCCATCCCATAAACTCAATCATCACTGGCTCTTCAAAAAAGAATCACTGATCTAAGTTTGTTTTGTACACCATGACAAAATACTAATTTCACTACTAATTGACTGCTTGCATATCATGGTGAAACAGAGGACTGACACTTTGTGTATGGCAACTAAATGTTGAATTAGGCTTAGAAAGAGCCATTCACACTTCAAACAATATCTGGATTAACCAGTTGCTTAACTTACCAAGATCAAAATACAGATATCAAAATTATACTTGTCACAACAGAAAAAAGGGGTCTCCCATTTCTGCTCTGACAACTACATTTTCCACCATCCAGCAAACGGATTGCTTCATGTGATAATAAAAACTGCCTCACTTTCAAATCTGACATTAGCACCTTTGAGTTACAATAACAGTGTGACTGGAGTGCAGTGAGTACAAGTGAGATATGAAATGTTTTACACATCAATTTATGCTTTACCTTTATCAAAACAATGCCTTCCTCGTGCAACAAAAGTTTAATTTGCATGCATAGGCAGTCATTGTCAATATGCTCCAGTGACCACTTAAATCATTGAAAAACCATTATTTTGTTAGGAAACACCTGGCTGCTGACTGCAGAAGGTAGGTGACCACCACATAAATGACTTCTATATAGGAATTTTATGGAAAGAAATTAAAATGGCTGTTAAGGTCAGATGATCGCTATACAAATGTGAACGATTAGACAGGTTTGAATGTACTTACTGTTGCCATATCAGATTTGTTGTAGGGCATCTTTACATGAGAATTGGGGCTTTTTAGCTCCTTGTTGGGGTACAAATAAGCCATCTGTGTATGTGTAATGTTTCAAGCTTGACAGACAGACGGACAATTACTTACTGGTGTCATATCTGGTTTGTTGACAGCGTGCTTGAAGGGCATCTTGACATGATAGTTCGGGTTCTTTTGCTCTTTGTTGGGAGAAACATAATTAATCTGTGTGGGTGTTATGTTTCCAGCTCGGCTGTTGTAACTAGTTCTGTCAGAAAACAAATGACAATTATATAACACTTAGGTGTAGGACTAGGTACCTAAAAAATTGATTATAAAGTACTGAAGAAAATTAGTAAAACTTGTATTATCTATTATTTGACTGAGATTATAATAACACATGTACAGTGATCCCACTATTATAAAGCCCCTCTCAAGGGAGGTCACCCCATGATGTGAGACCATCATATATTATACACAGCACCAAGATAGTGCAGTTTTACCATTCTGTCACCCTCACCAGCGGTCATCTTTTCATTGCTGAAGGGGTGACCTTGTACAAGGGAGATCACTGTATGAGTTTTGCATTGATTTTATTGGGTAGTTGCTGTCAGAAAATACATGAATCATAATTATAATTTGTGTGATAGCGGTGCCAATTTTTTTGTTAAAACAAGACTTGTTAATCTTGAATAATACCTCTGCAAATAAAATCTTGTTTTCTGTTGTTTATATATAAATATCATAAAGATCTATTGCTGTTGTTTATAGATAAATATCATAAAAATCTATTGCCGTTGTTTATAGATAAATATCATAAAAATCTATTGCTGTTGTTTATAGATAAATATCATAAAAATCTATTGCTGTTGTTTATAGATAAATATCATAAAAATCTATTGCTGTTGTTTATAGATAAATATCATAAAAATCTATTGCTGTTGTTTATAGATAAATATCATAAAAATCTATTGCCGTTGTTTAAAGATAAATATCAGAAAGATCTATTGCCGTTAAATGACAGTTTTAAAATTTCCTTACAAAACATAATTCTTTATACTTGTACTTAATTAATTTAAAATAAGTCTGAATTATAATATTTACCTGTACATCCTGAAGGTTAGTAAAAACTAGAGATTTCTGTGACCATGTCTGCATTAGTAACAACTAGTGAGTTCTATGTCCATGTCTTGGTTGATAAGAAGTTCTAATGACAAACTTTATAAGTGGCTATTGGTGTCAAGTCATGCAAAAGTAATCTACACATAGAAAGTTTATTTATCAACACTTTCTTCTTGCTATAGAACTGACTTTAAAAATGCTGTATGTACCCATACTGTAGTACTAACCATGTTATCTTCTATGCATTAACAATGCCATATGTACCCATATTGTAGTACTACCCATGTTATTTATGCATTAACAATGCCATATGTACCCATACTGTAGTAATACCCATGTTATCTATGTATTAAAAACGCCATTATGTACACATACTGTAGTACTACCCATGTTATCTTCTATGCATTAACTATGCCATATGTACCCATACTGTAGTACTACCCATGCTATTTATGCATTAAAAATGCCATATGTACCCATATTGTAATACTACCCATGCTATCTACTATGCATTAAAAATGCCATATGTACCCATATTGTAATACTACCCATGCTATCTACTATGCATTAAAAATGCCATATGTACCCATATTGTAGTACTACCCATGTTATTTATGCATTAAAAATGCCATATGTACCCATATTGTAATACTACCCATGTTATCTTCTAAGCATTAACAATGCCATATGTACCCATACTGTAGTACTACCCATGTTATCTATGTATTAAAAAGGCCATATGTACCCATATTGTAATACTACCCATGCTATCTACTATGCATTAAAAATGCCATATGTACCCTATTGTAGTACTACCCATGCTATCTCCTATGCATTAAAAATGCCATCTGTACCCATACTGTAATACTACCCATGCTATCTACTACCCATGCTATCTCCTATGCATTAAAAATGCCATCTGTACCCATACTGTAATACTACCCATGCTATCTACTACCCATGCTATCTCCTATGCATTAAAAATGCCATCTGTACCCATACTGTAATACTACCCATGTTATCTATGCATTAAAAATGCCATATGTACCCATATTGTAATACTACCCATGCTATCTCCTATGCATTAAAAATGCCATATGTACCCATATTGTAGTACTACCCATGTTATCTATGTATTAAAAATGCCATTATGTACCCATATTGTAGTACTACCCATGTTATCTATGAATTAAAAATGTCGTATGTACCCATATTGTAGTACTACCCATGTTATCTATGTATTAAAAATACCATATGTACCCATATTGTAGTACTACCCATGCTATCTCCTATACATTAAAAATGCCATATGTACCCATATTGTAGTACTACCCATGTTATCTATGTATTAAAAATGCCATATGTACCCATATTGTAGTACTACCCATGTTATCTATCCATTAAAAATGCAGAATGTACCCATATTGTAGTACCACCCATGTTATCTATGTATTAAAAATGCCATATGTACCCATATTGTAGTACTACCCATGTTATCTTTTATGTATGAAAAAAATTATTATGCCTTTTAAAGTTGTAGAAATAGTATTAAAACATATTTTCAGACAAACATTATGCAAATTAGAGGAAATATTATAATACATATTTTGCATTCTAAACATCCTAAAATTATTACAATATTAAGCATAGACAAAAGTATAATCTACATAACATAACAATAATACATGCAATAATATGGTTGCAACTTTTTTGTTCATTATGAGTGTATGTATAAATAATTTGTACATAAGGATTTTAAATTCCGACACATGTGCAAATATAAAGTTCTTTCTGATTGGTCAAACATCATATTTTCCAGCAATAAAATCTATGATATACTATTGGAAATGTACATGTATGTATGTATGTATGTATGTATGTATGTATGTATGTATGTATGTATGTATGTATGTATGTATGTGTGTATGTATCTATGTGTGTATGTATGCATATATTTATGTGTATATATGTATATATTTATATGTATGTATATATTTATGTGTATGTATGCATGTGTATGTGTGTATGTATGCATGTTTATGTGTGTATGTATGCATGTGTATGTATATATTTGTGTATGTATGTATATATTTATATATGTATATATTTATATGTATGTATGCATGCATCTGTGTGTATGTATGTATATATTTATGTGTGTATGTATGCATCTATGTGTGAATTGTTACGACTCTATGGTCTAAGAAAAATGTAACAGAAAGAAAGTGAAACCAACAAATCAAGTAAAAAATCAACAAGCAATTTATTACTAGATAATTAAAATGAAAAATCAAAAAGTCACTTACAGTAATGTGTTTTGAAATCCTAATAATCCAATAAGAATGATTGTTCTAATCACAAGTCCTAAATATAGAATGTTCCGAATTCACGGCTGTGTCCTTGAATGTTATGATGTGCTAATGGTCTCCAAAGTCCTGATGTACTAGTAATCTTTGATGTGCTGATGTCAAAATGAAGTATTCCAAAATATCTGAATATAAGTTCACATAAATTCCAAAATCATCAATTAAAAATCCAAAATCCAAAAGTTTGTGAGCACTGTTATAATCCAATGAATATTTAAAATAATTCCTCTCTTAGAATTTGGAATGAATTTTCACAACTGTAATAGCTCTTTACAAGACTGATGGTAATGTCAAAACTGAATAAATGTCCACCAAACATGGTATATATAAAGATTGGTCACATGACAGAATGTTCTAGAATGTGTGTCATCTTAATGGAATTTTACTTGTAAACAAAATTCAACCTTGACCTTCAAATTGAGAAAACATATTGATCAAAACAACCTAATTCAAGGACACTAGTTAAACATGTTTTTCCTGATAAACATTAAGATTTAAGCAAATATTAAAGTGAAGAAACATTTATAATTTCCTAAAATATTTATAATATTATATAAACATCATACATAACACCTCCCCTCATAAAGAAAAAGAAAGATTTATATAATAAAGCTTTCTTTTGAATATACATCTAATACTACAATAACCAAAATTACATAAGAACATGTTTTATGATACTGGACTTAATTACATCAAGCAATATTACATTTCTAGGCACGTGAGAGTGCATCTGCAATCACATTGTCTTTTCCCCTGATGTGTTTGATGTCAATGTTATATTCCTGCAATATCAAACTCCATCTCAACAATCTCCGATTTTTATCTTTCATTTTGTTGATGAAAGTAAGGGGATTGTGATCACTGTACACAATAATTGGAGAAAGAGCTGAGGTGACATACACTTCAAAATGCTGTAAAGCCAATATCAAAGCCAAACATTCCTTCTCAATTGTGGAATAATTTTTCTGGTGCTTGTTTAGTTTTTTAGAAAAATAACACACAGGGTGATCCACACCACTTTTGTCTTCATCCTGAATCAATACTCCACCAACCCCTACATCACTTGCATCAACAGATAATTTAAATGATTGGCTAAAATTTGGTGCAGAAAGAACTGGTGCATTCTTAAGCATGGCCTTTAACTTGTCAAAAGATTCCTGACACTTGTCAGACCAATGAAATTTGGTTTTCTTACTCAATAAACTTGTCAAAGGTTCAGCAATTTTGGAAAAATTGGAACAAAATTTCCGATAATATCCAGCCATACCTAGAAATCGCATCAGTTGCTTTTTACAAATTGGAACTTGAAATTCAGAGATAGCTTTGACCTTAGCTTCTATAGGTTTAACTTGACCTTGTCCCACAATATGTCCTAAAAATGTGACACAAGCATGGCAAAACTCACTTTTGCTCAAATTAATTGTCAGATTTGCATCGCTGAGTCGATCAAAGAATTTTCGAATGGTTTCCAAATGATCTTCCCAGGTGTTGTTGTAGATAATGACGTCATCGATATAAGCGTCACAATTATCAAGACCAAATGTTATTATGTTCATCAGACGTTGAAACGTTGCAGGCGAATTTTTCATTCCAAACGGCATGACTTTATATTGATAAAGTCCATCTGGAGTTGCAAATGCTGAAATTTCTTTTGCCCTTTCCGTCAGTGGAATTTGCCAGAATCCTTTTAAAAGGTCAAACTTGGTGACATATTCCGCATTTCCAATTTTATCAATGCAATCGTCCATTCTTGGGATTGGAAATGAATCAGTTTTGGTGACACTGTTGACTTTTCTATAGTCAGTACACATACGGAATGTATTATCTGGCTTGGGAACAAGAATACATGGTGAACTCCAGTTACTTTTACTTGATTCTATGAAATCATTCTCCAGTAAATACTGAATTTCTTTCTTCAGATAGTTCTGTTTGAGAGGATTCATCCTATAAGGATGCTGTTTCACAGGCGCAGAATCTACAATGTCAACGTCATGATAAATTTTACTTGTTCGTGTTGGAACATCAGGAAACAAGTGCTCATAGTCATGTAATAGCTGTTTTAGTTCATTTCTTTCCTGTTGTTGTAGATGTGAAAGTTTCTGGTCTAGGTTGTTCAATATTTCTGAATTCCGAAGATTGGTTATACCAGAGTCACTAAAGTCTGATTGTATTCCATCGTTGATATCTTCACTGTGTGGGACAGGTACAACTAAATTAACTGAATAATTACCTGGGCTATCTCTGTCAAAATATTCCTTTAACATATTTATATGACAAAGTTGTTTCTGTTTCCGTCTCCCAGGAGTGTTAATGATATAATTTAAGTGATTTACTTTCTTTTCAACGGTATAAGGACCAAAAATTTAGCCTGAAGAGGATTTTGAGGTATGGGAAAGAGAGCCAGAACTTTGTCACCAGGTTTAAAACTCCTTTCCTGTGAATTTCTGTCATACCTTAATTTCATTTTTGACTGGGTATTGTGAAGATTAGTTCTTGCTACTTCACAGGCCTTTGACAACTTGTATTTGAAATCAGAAACATAATCAAGAAGATTAATCTTTGAGTCTTCATTTGAAAGAAGTTTCTCTTTCAATAATTTCAATGGTCCACGGACAGTATGACCAAAAACTAGTTCAAAGGGACTAAAACCCAACGACTCTTGAACTGATTCCCTAACAGCAAACAACAACAAATGAACACCCTCATCCCAATCCTTTTCTGTATCAAAGCAATATGATCGAATCATATTCTTCAAAGTTTGATGAAATCTTTCCAAAGCACCTTGACTTTCAGGGTGATAGGCAGGAAGATTTAAACTGTTGGATGCCTAATTCATGCATAACTTGCTGGAAAATTCCAGACATAAAATTTGACCCTTGATCTGACTGGACAGATTTGGGAAGGCCAACAAGTGTAAAAAACTTCACCAAAGCTTTCACAATAGTTTTAGTTTTTATATTTCTCAGAGGAATTGCCTCTGGAAATCTTGTAGATGCACACATGATGGTCAACAAGTATTGGTTGCCTGACTTGGTTTTAGGTAAAGGACCAACACAGTCTACCATTATTCTACTAAATGGTTCATCAATTGCAGGAATAGGTTGCAGATGAGCCTTAGGTATCTTCTGATTGGGTTTTCCTACCATTTGACAAGTGTGACAAGATCTGCAGTATTTAGAAACATCACTTTTGAGTTTCGGCCAATAAAAATGATTCAAGATCTTGTGATAAGTCTTACAGACTCCTAAATGACCAGCCAAAGGAGTTTCATGGGCTAAATTAAGAATTTCCTGTCGATATGACTTAGGAACAACAATTTGATAGCTCACTGACCACTCGTCACCAGCGGGTACATCAGGTGGTCTCCATTTCCTCATAAGGACCCCATTTTTCACAAAGTAACACACTGGAACTTGTGTGGCTTCAGTTTCACTAATAGCCCTCTGAAACAAACAAGATATCTCGGGATCTTGCTCCTGTTCAACGACAAGGGATTGTCGTTTGTCATCCTGATTAGAACAAAGAGAATGAGTTGCCAAAAGAGGATCACTGTGATCAATACCATTTGATTGATCAATACCTGAGGAAAAAGTGACCTCATCAAAAGACTGACCAATACATGTGTCAGCTAAAGGAATAATATCCTGATCAACATCACTCTCAAGAGCTCTTTTTGCCATAGCTCTAGTAACTGCACAAGCAGGGTACAAATCAGGGATTTCAGTTTCGACAGGATCAACTTTCTGATCCAAACAAGGCTTGTCAGTTACAAGTGGATTAACCACAACCTTATCTCCAGCTAGGTCATTGCCTAGTAATAAATGAACACCCTCTATGGGTAAAGAAGTCACTGCCCCAACAGTCACAGGTCCAGAAACTAAGTCTGATGCCAAATTTACACAATGGAGAGGAACATTTACAAAGCCGCACTCTACTCCCTGAACAAGAACACTTTCACTTGAAGAAGACTCCTCAGACAAAGGCAAAGTACCTGACAATAAAAGACTCTGAGAAGCTCCAGTGTCCCTTAATATTTTAATTGGGATAGGTTTGGCAGAATCACCAATAAGTGATATAGAACCTTCTGACATGAATGGTTCATAAGCCTCCAAAATAGAATCAGACTGGGGTTTGTTTGACCCAACAAATGTATTGCTTTCAATACAAGACCGTGACCTTGACCTCGTAGAAATAAGAGCATTTGGAAAAGCTCTGTCTTTTCTCTGTTGCTTATTTTTCAACTTAAAGCAATCAGAAATAACGTGCCCTTTCTTTTTACAATAAGTGCACGTAGGAAGAGATAAGGATTTCTGATCAGTCTTATCAGATGTTTGATTCCTAACAGTTGTGCTGTTGTGAAATTTGGAAGTACTCGAATGAGATTGAAATGGTTTTTTACCAGAAAACTGCTGAGAGGACGACTTACTGCCAAATGAAATTTTGTGAGTCAAGGAATAATCATCAGCCATACGAGCAGCATTTTCCAAAGTTTCCACATTCTGCTCGTCAAGATCGGTTTTAACATCACTATGGATGCACCTCCTGAACTCTTCAATTAATACGAGCTGTCGGAGGTTATCATAAGCTTGATCAACTTTCTTGGCTGAGCACCACCTATCAAATAGTTGTTCTTTATCCCTTGCAAATTCGACATGAGTTTGTCCAGTTTCTTTTCTACAATTCCTAAACCTTTGTCGATATGCCTCTGGTACCAACTCATAAGCTTTCAAGATGTACTCCTTAACCACATCATAATCAATGCTTTGTTGTACTGACAGTGAAATGTAGACTTCACGAGCTTTGCCAATAAGTACACTTTGTAATAACAAAGTCCAATGCTCTCTGGGCCATTTCAAGTTTTCAGCTATTTTCTCGAAATGAAGAAAGTATTTATCTACTTCTTTTTCCTGAAAAGGGGGTACTAACCTAATATATCTAGTAACATCAAAACCTGAACTTTTATTTAAAGGAGTGGAATGTGCTCTGTTTGCCAGTTCTAATTCTCTTAACTTAAATTGCATTTCCCTTTCTTCTCTTTGCATCTGCATCTGTCTCTCCTCTTTCTCTCTCTCCCTCTCCATCTGCCTCTCTTCTTGCTGCATTTGTATCTGCCTCTCTTCTTTCTCTCTCTCCATCTGTATCTGCCTCTCTTCTTTCTCTCTCTCCATCTGTATCTGCCTCTCTTCTTTCTCTCTCTCCATCTACCTCTCTTCTTTCTCTCTCTCTCTCTCTGAATCTGAAGCTTTGCCAATTCTAAATCCATCTGGTTCTTTAACTCTAATTCCCTTAATTTCCTGTCAGAACCAGATACAGGCTTTCTCTTCAAACTTAAAGCACTATTTTCAAAAATTCCCTTTCCTACTAAATACTGAATTAAAATAATCTTTATTTCCTGTTTTGTCAATGATAATTTTGCCTCAGATAGACTGTATTTTCTGGCAAGCTCGAGCAACTCATCCTTTCTCATGCACTCTAACCCCTCCTGGGTAGGTTTTGAAATGAAATTCTGAACATTAGATGCCATTGTAAATGCTTGTAGGTTTCACACAAAAAAAATTTCTTTATTAAAAATCTTTGCCAAAGACAAAAAAAAATTCTCCGAGACAAAATCAATATGAATTTCAAAAATAACTTTAATATCTCTAATATGCTTTAAAGAAATTCAATCCCGGAACGACGAGCCCCCAATTTCTGTTACGACTCTATGGTCTAAGAAAAATGTAACAGAAAGAAAGTGAAACCAACAAATCAAGTAAAAAATCAACAAGCAATTTATTACTAGATAATTAAAATGAAAAATCAAAAAGTCACTTACAGTAATGTGTTTTGAAATCCTAATAATCCAATAAGAATGATTGTTCTAATCACAAGTCCTAAATATAGAATGTTCCGAATTCACGGCTGCGTCCTTGAATGTTATGATGTGCTAATGGTCTCCAAAGTCCTGATGTACTAGTAATCTTTGATGTGCTGATGTCAAAATGAAGTATTCCAAAATATCTGAATATAAGTTCACATAAATTCCAAAATCATCAATTAAAAATCCAAAATCCAAAAGTTTGTGAGCACTGTTATAATCCAATGAATATTTAAAATAATTCCTCTCTTAGAATTTGGAATGAATTTTCACAACTGTAATAGCTCTTTACAAGACTGATGGTAATGTCAAAACTGAATAAATGTCCACCAAACATGGTATATATAAAGATTGGTCACATGACAGAATGTTCTAGAATGTGTGCCATCTTAATGGAATTTTACTTGTAAACAAAATTCAACCTTGACCTTCAAATTGAGAAAACATATTGATCAAAACAACCTAATTCAAGGACACTAGTTAAACATGTTTTTCCTGATAAACATTAAGATTTAAGCAAATATTAAAGTGAAGAAACATTTATAATTTCCTAAAATATTTATAATATTATATAAACATCATACATAACAGAATGTATGTATATATTTATGCATATGTATATATTTATGTATGTATTCATCTATGTGTGTATGTATGTATATATTTATGTGTGTATGTATGCATCTATGTGTGAATGTATGTATATATTTATGTGTATGTATGTATATATTTATGTGTATGTATTCATCTATGTGTGTATGTACATATGTATGCATAGGGTTTAATGGCACATCAGCCCTATACAGGCTAAATGGTGCATATTAAAAGATAAGTTCTAACAATGTACAGATAAAGAATTTGAAGAAAAATTTAAGGAAGATAAACCCTTCCAAATAAATGTAAATATGCAGTACAATAAGATAAAAGATAAAAGGTAAAGATTTTAAAACTCTGTAAATGGTATATAAAATAAAAGATAAAGGTAGACAAATCCTAAAATATGGGTCAAACCTTGTTATATAGACCACATTCCCTCAAAAAGTCAAAGATTTTCCCTGGTGATATGTCATCATGAAGTTTTTAAATTTAGTTCACATTAAAAATCTTCCATCTCACAGCATGGAAGTTGATACACTTGACAAGAATGTGTTCCACTGTCGGTGGACACTGGCAGGATATGCCATCTGGTCAAGATTCATCATTCGGGAAGTATACACATGTCAGTGACATAGTGCCAGGGAATGTTAAATTTTCAGATTGGATCTGAGGATGATAATGATGGTTTTAATGTGGCAAAAAACTATATTTCCAGCTCTGCTGACACACCCTCAGTAAATCTCAATTTGAGATGATAGAGCAATCAATAATGTCTTCAATTCCTTAAATACCACACTGTTATCTCCAAAGTAATACACATGTTGTTTTAAGTGCAGTTAAGATATGGTTTAATGATTTTTTAATATTATAATCGTAAAACAGAAGCCACTTAAAATATCCAGCAGTTAAATCAAGAACATTTGATTAAATTGACATGTATGTACATATATATAAATATATATAAATATATATATATATAGTTTAGATGATCACATGACTAGATAAGGCTAATAATGGAAAGAACAATTAGTAATGTATGATTGACACTCTATTGAAAATAACCTTGACTATATCAAGGTCAAGATCAGCACAATTTATACCTTTATGTGTATATCTCTACACATCATAATGGACACACTATACACCTGTAAAACAATTTTCCAGAATATAATAAAGTCCGATCCTTTTGTTTCTCTGGTATATGCAAAAAAAAAAAAAAAAACAAGAGACCCAAGTGGTCCTGAGATGGCTCATCTGGCTGACATCTGCCTAATAGCTAAATGCAAGAGCAGTTGATCAAGAAATCTGGATCAGTATGAGGTTTTCTATTGAAATATGTCCATTGCTGTTTATTCCATATGTTTGGTTTGGTTTGGTTTGGTTTGATTTACTGGTTTTAACAGCACTTTTAACATGTTATTGGCTATATCATGCTGAGGAAATGGAAGCTAAATGCTTTTCTCAAGGACACAGTGAGACAGCAGACCTGGGCCAGCCTGCAAAGGTGTTGAAGCCATGATCATTGGATTACGATTGTGATGCTTGATACGGCCGAGCTACCATGGCCCCTCCATATGTTATGAAATAAAATGTTTCAAGGTTTTTCTAGTTGCTGTATCTTCATCCATATTTGATTGCACAACAGCCTCATTTGTCCATTTCTGAAAGACCACTATACCTGGATACTTTGTGTCGAAGCATTTTTTTAATAGATAAAGTTGCAAAAATGTTTTTCTACTTGTATTAATGGCAGCCATATTTGATGGTGGAATGGCATCTTTTATATAAATATGAAAGACATTCAAAAAGCTAAAACACTTTCTATCAAATTTGCTCAAATTAGGTCACTTAAAAGAAGTCATTGAAGGTTTTTTCATTTTTAGTAACAAGTGCCTTATTCATGGCAGACTGAGAGAATCTGTATAAACATGAAATACCAAGACACTTTCTGTCAAGTTTGGTCACATTCTATTCTGTGGTTTTGGAGAAGTTGCAGATGGTTACCAATGAGCAACCAATGTACTAAGTTTGGTCAATTTGCACCCAGTGGTTGGGGAGGAGATAGAATTACAGGCATATGGACTGATGATTGGTTGAACAAATGGACAGATGGAAGGAAATATGGAGGATATATCACAATATCTATAAAGTGTGGGGATAATAAATGGCAAAAGCCAAATGTTAACTGTACTATATAATGGATATAATTTGAGCCCTGACTGGGAACAAAGAATTTACAGTATACTGGAGCCACTTTCATTCATACAGTATACTAAGGCCACTTTCATTCATACAGTATACTGGAGCCACTTTTATTCATACGATACTAATGTTTGTGTATTTCATGGTTGTTACAAACCAATAATACACAACATAAAGTGTCTTAGCCATAAATATGATATTCACGAATTGAAGTAGCGTTTATCAAATTTATCATGTATTGCCGTCTACCTCCCAGTATTCATTATTCTATGTTGGAAAGCTGACTTATAATCAACATATCATAACACCTCCATGAAATGAACATTAATAACAATTAAATATTCTAGTTGTTGGATAAAATAAATTTGTATTTATAACACATGTATTATGACATTTATTTGAATATACAGTTCCTGACAATTTAGGTGTAACACCCTTAGGATTGTTGTGATATTGTTTTGTACTGCTGCATACAAGTACTGCTGAAAAAAGTTATAATGCAACATACATACTACATACATCCAGACCAAAAAGTCCAAAAGCTTGAAAAATGTAGTAAAATTGGAAATATTGCTATAACTGCATGAAAATATAATCAGGTCATCAATATATGCATAAAAAGCATGCATACCCAAATTTAAATTGTGTACCTTAGGTAGTATTTGCTTAATCATGCCAACAAGATTTTTGTCAATGAATGGCATACAAATTTATCCAGGTCATCTACACACAAATACCAATACCACTATGCCTGCCATATTTCATTGCCTACCTAAATTGTTCTTCCTTTAATCAGGCAAATATGATTTGTGTAAAAAAAAAAAGAAAAGTCAAAGTCCAAAAAGTTAACAAAATGTGTAAACAAAATCGAAACATTGCTGTAATGGCCTGAAAATCTATATCAGGTCCTCTATATATGGATATAAATATGGTAGCCAAATTTCAATTGTCTCTGTTAAGTGGTTTTGTACAACCATGCAAAAAATGTTTCAATGTTTACACACATAAATGGCTTAGTATAGTTTACTGCCTGTAAACATTTACAAAATCTGTAACAGTGTAAATTAAGATGCACATATTACATCAGGTGTTAGCACATGCACATGTCCAGGATATATGCCTAGCAGATGTACATGTCCAGGATATATGCCTAGCAGATGCACATGTCCAGGATATATGTCTAGCAGATGCACATGTCCAGGATATATGCCTAGCAGATGCACATGTCCAGGCTATATGTATATATGTCTAGCAGATGCACATGTCCAAGATATATGTCCTGTTGCATTATCACATTTTTCAGCAGTACATATATGCAGCAGTACAAAACAATATCACAACAATCCTAAGGGTGTTACACCTAAATTGTCAGGAACTGTATATTCAAATAAATGTCATAATACGAGTTAAAAGACGTATAATCAATGCAATGATAACAAGCTGAACAAGGTATGGAATGCACGTTATCAGTGGCTTAAATATGAATAGATGTCAGATGTAAGACTAATGTGCAGATCCGAGGAAAGGTTGAGTTTAAAATTGTTTTAATTAAACAGCATAGTTTTGGTTATTGTACACATCTAGACATTACTTGCCACGAAGCTTCTCTGGAAGGATGGACAGACATATGGACAGATTGGACCAAATCAAAACTGCTGCTTTTGGTGACATACAAACCTAAGGACCTGAAAAACTAAATCTGTATGTGTCGAAAGATGATGCTGATTCACTAAATGTGGCAAATATATATGAGGAATGTGCATATGCAGTAATAAAAGAAAAGCCTAGTGCAGATGTTCGGTGATTTTTTTTTCACTGGTGTAAATAACTGAAATGAAAAGTTTGTACACTAATTAATTTTGTAAGACCTTCATAAAAAAGCAAGGGTTACAAATAATTACAATAGTAATAACAACAGTAATAATAATGATGACAACAGTAACAACAACAACTACCACTAATGGAGCTACTAGTGCCTACTAGTACCATGCCATGGAAAATAACCACCCATTTTATTACATCTCCAAAATGCCCAATACCCTGAAAATCCTCACTGATTTTATTACATCTCCACAACGCCCAATGCCATGACTCCAAACCCACTGCCTGACAGGGTTTGTGACCTGGAAGTTATAACCCCCAAAAAGTACCATCTGTTATATGTCTTCCTGCTGTGATTCCATATATCATGATAAAAATAAATATTCAAAAACATCTTTGCAATTGATATTTTTGAACATCTGACTTTTGACTCTAGAGTCCCAAGAGGAGAGAGCCAAAAATTATACCCCCATCGCAAATGGTAACAACATGGAAATGATACATACACAAAACAACATACATGTTTTGTTCTGAGTTGGCAGAAAGAACGAGTTTGATACAGCATAGGGATATGCTGAGACTATTATTCAAGATGTACTAGTATTAATAAACCATATCAAATGAGTACATGTCCTTTCCCTACTCAAAAAAAATGTGTGGGTTTTTTCTATTACATAACCATGTCTTTCACACTTTATATTTTTAGCTTTTCACTATAAAATTCAAAACAAGTTGAGATTAATAAAAGTTAAATTCACTGCATCTAAAAATACAGACAGGCAGACATCAGAGAAGACATCAAAGAAGTTCTAATTTGAGTGTGTCATATGGAATACAGACTAAACTTGTGTGTGTAAAGACAGATCAACCATGTAAGATTAAATGGGTATGTAATAGCATAAATGCCACATCAACCATGTAAGATTAAATGGGTATGTAATAGTATAAAAAGTCAGATCAACCATGCAAGATTAAATGGGTATGTAATAGTATAAAAAGCCAGATCAACCATGTAAGATTAAATGGATATGTAATAGTATAAAAAGCCAGATCAACCATGTAAGATTAAATGGGTATGTAATAGTATAAAAAGCCAGGTCAACCATGTAAGATTAAATGAATATGTAATAGTATAAAAAGTCAGATCAACCATGCAAGATTAAATGGGTATGTAATAGTATAAAAAGCCAGATCAACCATGTAAGATTAAATGGATATGTAATGGGTATGTAATAGTATAAAAAGTCAGATCAACCATGTAAGATTAAATGAATATGTAATAGTATCAAAAGCCAGATCAACCATGTAAGATTAAATGGATATGTAATAGTATAAAATGCCACATCAACCATGCAAGATTAAATGGATATGTAATAGTATAAAATGCCAGATCAACCATGTAAGATTAAATGGGTATGTTATAGTATAAAATGCCAGATCAACCATGTAAGATTAAATGGGTATGTAATGGGTATGTAATAGTATAAAATGCCAGATCAACCATGTAAGATTAGGATAATAATAATAATAATAATAATAATAATAATAATAATAATAACAACAATAATCATAAATTGTTATGAGTAAACTTTATGGCCTGTGGCTTGGTATCAAAATGTCTCTGTGCAAAAAGTATTTTACTACATCCCACACTAAGTATATGTTAAGAACTAACGCTGAAGTTTCCATTTTGCTACATAAAAAATTATTGTAGATACTATGTAAAAGATTCAACTATGTAGATACTATGTAAAAGGATAAACTATGGGATATATCAATTACAAGAGCGAGATTGTGGTATATTTTTAAAAGAAGGAATGTTCGATTTGGGTATATCTCTAAAAGGGAAGCTGGATATAGCGAAAAATGAGGGAAACTACTTTTATTCTAAGGCATATAAGCACATGCTACTAACTGCGGTACTAAATAAAGGAAAGTCTAGGTAGGGTACTAAATCTAGGGTGGTCTACGGTCAGGAGCTGATAACTCTTACCCAGCTTTTGATCGCCAATGACTGCCTTTATGTTTAGCTTTCTTATTAAGAACCAGTACATGACCTGTGCTGTTATAAAAAACAAACATATCATATTGATAATTCTAGAAGAATAATATGTTGTTTTGCATTTGAAAAAGTATGATATACATATAGACAGATCTAACAAAAACCTGCACTCTCTCTCTCTCTCTCTCTCTCTCTCTCTCTCTCTCTCTCTCTCTATATATATATATATATATATATATATATATATATATATATATATATATATATATATATATATATATTGTATGTCCTATCCTGCAGTCTTGATGTTTGATTTTTCATAATGTATACTGTACCATGCATGGAAAAGATAGATTAAGTTTTAAGAATTGTGTCCATTAATTGGATTGTACTCAATTAGTCGATAAAACATGTGCAAACTAATTATCCCCAAAGTATACATGCTGATGTAAATAACAATTTTGAAAGATTACACATTGTTTAGTATCACAGTGTACTAATTTTAAAACATTGTTTCATGACTAAACAGGTGTTAAGTGTATTGAAATGCAAACTCTACTGAAAATGTAAGCTGTGTAAATAGACTATACCAAGGTCTATTCTAGAATGTGTGATTCACATTTATTTCCCCAATAAGTATGCCAAAAGTCAACTGAATGCATGAAAGTCGTGTATATTTTCAAGTCTTCATTTCTTTATTAAATCATCATATATTAAAGAAGTCTAAATTTATTTTCAAATGGAGGTGGGGGGGATTTCTCACCATAACTTTCAAATCTACAATTGACTCTGCTATACATATTTCATATTCACAGGGAACAAGACCACTACAGCACAAATGCCATAATAACTTTCAAAGTTCTCAGGTTAAAAATGATTAACAACGGTAAAGTCTGTATCAAGGGGAGTGTGGAAGGACATAGGACACTCGCACCAGCAAGGTCCTAATTGCAATATTGTATACATTTCTATAATAGTAATACATTTGACTACTTTCAGATGATTCAATCTGCCATCTCAGAATGAGTTCTAGTTTTCACGCATAATATGAGTCAACATAACCTAGATAAAAAAAACATGACAACCTGAAAGGAAAAGACTGCTGTTACAGCATTTGCCTATTTGTGGGTCAGTATAAATAAACCAGCAACATTGAAGACTATGGTTTAATTACAGCATAATGTTATTTATGAACTGTGTAAAAAATATTCCATATTGCTGACAAGAACATAAAATAACTCCTGGACCACACATGCTGTAGATACAACTAGCCCCTCCCCCCCCCCCCCCTTCTTAACAGGCCCTTATCAAGAGAGCCCACTCCCTGATTTAAAGCAACATTGCCTGACAACTGTATAGTATGCTTTTACCATTTTCTCACTTATTATATAAAGTCAGCTTTTGACTGCATTCACAAAATGGGCTCCACATTATATTAGAGATGTGTGCCTAAAATGTTACATCTTACAATATTGATTTTTTTTACCAACTGACACAACATATTACATAATAAAACTATGATATAACACAGCTTGGTTTCAAATTAAAACCCATCATATTTGTAAAGTCATGTTAAATATTCTTCTAATTTAATAAAGGACATGTATTACAACTACAGAGACATTCCTGCTAGGTGCCATGATCAATATGAAAAAAAAAATGTAACAGATAAAGTCAATTCAGTTTTGAATGGGCGTCATATATGACCATTGCAAATATGGCATTTGTTTTGCTAAAAATACAAAATTATAAGTTGCCCAGATCATCAAATTTTCTTGATGGCCCCAAAGATTTTTCAAATGATCTATTGTTTTCTCAACTTTGCATTGCTTCTTATCGACATGTCAACTATTGCATATCAAGAGTGGGCCATTTATTTATTGATCCAAAGAGATCACTGGAACTAGAGTTGTGCTTTGGTGGAGAGTAAAGCTTCAATGAAAAAAGAACCATTTGTGACAATTTGGCAGTATCTGACTATTTATATACTAACAGACTTTAAAACACAATTTGGCACTATCTGACTATTCATATGCTAACAGACTTTAAAACACAATTTGGCACTATCTGACTATTCATATACTAACAGACTTTAAAACACAATTTGGCACTATCTGACTATTCATATACTAACAGACTTTAAAACACAATTTGGCACTATCTGACTATTTATATAGTAACAGACTTTAAAACACAATTTGGCACTATCTGACTATTTATATAGTAACAGACTTTAAAACACAATTTGGCACTATCTGACTATTCATATACTAACAGACTTTAAAAACACAATTTGGCACTATCTGACTATTCATATACTAACAGACTTTAAAACACAATTTGGCACTATCTGACCATTCATATACTAACAGACTTTAAAAACACAACAAATTAATGCCTCAATCACCTGTATTCAAACAAATATCAGTTATTTAAAAAATTTCTTGAAAGGTCTATTTATTTTACATTTGTCTGAATCATGAACGAGTTTGACTGTAATCAATCTAATGTATCGTATGTCTTATGCCATATATTGTATGCCTCCAGGAATTTCCACTGGTTTCCACAGCCAGTTTTGACTTACAACACTTACCAATGTACTCTCTTACAAGTCAAGCCCAGCTGCAACAACATAGACCCTAATATGCTGTCATATAATGCACCAGCAGACCAGGGTCTATGTTGTTTGTTCTACTGATTACTCCTAACAAACTGCAAAGACCTAGATTTGCCAGCACATTATGCAATGGCAGATCTGGGTTTACACAGTTTGAAGTTGGACTAAACTTATAAGTGAGTACAGTGTCTATACGGTATGTGTCCCAGTATAGTAACAGACTACATGTATAACAATACTGCTACCAATATACATAAATGTCTTAAGTTTCTTGCCCACATCTCTGCCTCCAAATGCTTTTGTGCATCAGGTAGACAATGAAGTACATGTAATAAAAACAGCAACAACAAAAAAAAAACAAGCTGTTGCTTGACAACATCACATTTGCTGTAAGTTAAAAAAGAAATGTATGAACTCTATCCATTTCAAACAGACATTAAGACTACATTTAACATAGGAGTACTACTGACTTTATACATAAAAATATGCTCACGAATGTTTTTAAAGAACTCTCATCAATTGTGTCATGAACTACATGCCTATATCATATAGTGCTCCAGCGATCTTGCTGAGAATCTTTAAAGGATGAAAGTTGTCCAGAAATCTGTACAGAAAGTTGTCACAGTGACAAAGGATAAATTAAATATCAAATTAAAATATCCCCACAGACTAGTGAAATAACAACCCATTAAAATATGCCCACAGACTAGTGAAATAACAACCCATTAAAATATGCCCACAGACTAGTGAAATAACAACCCATTAAAATATGCCCAGATTCGTATAACAAGAAGCACAAGAGGGCCTGAGATCATTTGCCTGGCTGACATCTGTTTAATAGCCAAATGCAAGAGCAGTTGGCCATGAAATCTTAGCCAGAAGGATGCTTTCTGTTGAAATTTGTTCCAAAGCCACTGCTTGCATATGTTTTGAAA
Organism: Margaritifera margaritifera; assembly: GCA_029931535.1. Classification (NCBI taxonomy): domain Eukaryota; kingdom Metazoa; phylum Mollusca; class Bivalvia; order Unionida; family Margaritiferidae; genus Margaritifera; species Margaritifera margaritifera. Next base: position 3,978,975 of record JAQPZY010001610.1, on the reverse strand, counting down.
GCAAATGTTTCAAGGTTTCTCTACTTTTTTCTATCATCATCCCTATTTGATCACAGATCAACATCATTTGTCCAATACTGACAGGCCCCTATGCCAGGTCACTATGTGTCCAATACTGACAGGCTCCTATGCCAGGTCACTACATGTCAAAGCTGGCCAAATTCTCTTCGTCAATTTTTTAAAATGAAGTTGTGTAAATGTTTGTTTACTTTTAGTGTTGAATTGGCATCATTTGTACAAATCTAAAAGCCCTCTATGCTAGGATGCTCTCACTCTCAAATTTGGTTAAATTCAGTTGATTGGTTTCTGAGAAGAAATCATTTAAATGTTTTTCTAATCTTAGTAACAGCGGCCATATTTGATGATAGATTGGCATCATTGTATAAACTTAAAAGTTCTTCATGCCAAGATGCTTTCTATAAAGACTGGTCAAATTCTATGCAGCAATTCTGGTGAAGTAATTATTGAATGATTTTTCTATTTTTAGTAATGGCAATTATATTTGATGGTGGATAAGCATCATTTCTACACACTTGAAAAGTCAACATGCCAGGATGCTTTCTGTCAAGTTTGGTCAAAATCTATTCAGCAAGTTTTGGAGACGATGTCATTTTGTGGTTTTTCTATTTTTAGTAATGATGGCCATATTTTATGGAAGATCAGAATCAGATGTACAAACTTCAAAGCCCTCTATGCCAGGATGCTTTCTGTCAAAGCCCTCTATGCCAGGATGCTTTCTGTCAAAGCCCTCTATGCCAGGATGCTTTCTGTCAAAGCCCTCTATGCCAGGATGCTTTCTGTCAAAGCCCTCTATGCCAGGATGCTTTCTGTCAAATTTGGTCAAATTCAGTTGAATGGTTTTAGAAAAGTTTTTTAAAGGTTTTTTAATTTTACTGGCCATATTTGATGGTGGATCAGTATCATCTGTATCAATTTGAAAGGTCTTCATGCCAGGAGACTTTCTGCCAAATACAATCACATTATAGTCAGCAGTTTTGAAGAAGAAGTTGTTTAAAGTTGTTGCTTTTTTATTTTCAGTGACAGAGGTCATATTTGTTGGCAGATTGGCATCAGATGTAAAAAAAATTAAAGCCCTCAATTCCAGGTTGCTTTCTGTCAAATTTGGTCAAATTCTGTTGAGCAAAGGTTGTTTATATTTTTTTTTATTTTTAGTAACATTGGCCATATTTGATTGTGGATCAGTATCTTCTGTATAGATTGAAAAGTCTTCATGCCAGGATGCTTTCTGTCAAGTCTGGTCAAATTCTATTCAATAGTTTTGGTGAAAAAGTCATATCAAGGCTTTTCTGTTTTTGGTAATGGTGGCCATATTTGATGGTGGATCAGCGTCAGTTGTACATTAACTTGAAATGTCAAGATGATTTGTGTCAAATTTAGTAAAATTGTGTTCAGGAATTTTTAAGAAGTCATCTGAAGCTTTCTATTTTAGTAATGGTGGCCATCTTTGATGGCAAATCAGCATCATCTGTATAAATTTGAAAGGCCTTGATGGCAAGATGTTTTCTGTCAAGTTGGTTAAACTCTATTTAGCAGTTTTGAAGAAGTCATTTAAAGGTTTTTCTATTTTTAGTAACAGTGGCTTTCTATTTTTAGTAAAAGGAGTCATATTTGAAGGCAAATCTGTACAAACTTTGAATGGTTTTCATGCTAGTATACGCCTTCCCAAATCTGATCAATTTCTGTTCTGCAGTTTTGAAGAACATGTTGAAAGGGTTTTCACTACTTTTAGTACAGGCAGTCATATCTGATGGCAGATCATTTGTATACATTTTAAAGCCCTACACACCAGGATGCTATGTGTCTAATTTGGTCAAAATTGGTCAAGCAATTGATGCACAACACATGACAACACATGACAGATGCATGGCCATACCATAAGCTCACTTGGCCTTTGGTCAGATGCGCTAAAATGGAGTTGTGATTTACTAAAAAATTTAAATATATAGGACCTGCCCCCTCCACTCTTGTGACATAAACATTTTTAATGAAAATACTCAGAAGTTTCATGGCATGCACCTGAAGACCATCGAATCTGAGTTTTATTTCATAGAAGAATTTGACTTTTCAGCAATTTATTCACAATAAATGAAATATGAAGTTGCGACCCCTGTGTGCTTATGCTTACTTTTCTCAATACATTTATTTCCTCTTTATAAATATGTCCAACGGAGCTAAAGAAGTAACCTACATTAAAAGTGAAAACCTTACACAGCTCTCCCCCATTATAACATAGACTGTACCTTGTTATATTGCAATTCCGGATATAACGCGGTACAAGTATGGACTCCATGACCAAATTCACACCATTGTATAACAATATGGGTTGAAGGAAAACAAGGTGAAACTTAGTCTTATATCTTCATTTCCTTTTCAAAACATCATTATTTCAAAAATTTGATAGTGCCCGCTGTACCATGGTTTCGTATATTACGCTATTCTCAATATATCATGTTTCCATACATATCATGGTCTCAGTATAATGTGGTTTGGTAAATAACGTGATCAGCAGTTATGGACCCTGACTACCGTGTTACAAAGAGGAAGAGCTGTACTGAGCAATGTTCCAACAAGTCGATGTCATAATAGTGCACATAAAACACAAAATTAATTGGTACAAATAAGCCACAAATAAGCCAAGAACTATAATCAACTGAAATATTACAGTAGCAATGATAAAAACAAAATTCAAGCTAACTAAATAGTATCCATGACTAAACCCACATTCTAAGAGGGGCAGAGGTTTATACTGAGTGACCAATATACACGTGTAATCTGCATTCATGCTCACAATCAACTGTTGAAAGACCATCATGCCATCTGAAAACCCTATATTCATTGATCATAATTATATCATAATCACCATGTATCTATCTTGTGACAGGAAAAACAATTCTGAAAAATTAGAAACTAAAAATATAACACAAAATTTATCCCAAATCTTATGAAAATGAGAAATTACAGACCACCCAATGCACCTCATGCTGTCCATAATGTGGAAAAAATTCTACAATCTTTGATCAGAATCTTAAAAATACTTTTAATCTTTTTTCTTTGGCTTGTTTTTCATCTTTATTTTAGTACAAATAAATCCAAAGACACAAGAAAAGAAATATAAGATTGGTAGGAAGTGTGGATCATACTCTCACCTATTAAAGCATCGCAGTAATTCAAGTTGCCACTACCTTGCTTGAAAAATGACTACTCAAAAGTGATGGTTTAAAGCTGAAGATCACTTTGTGAATTAAATAAAAATCTGTGTTGTGCTTGATTATCATGTTCATGACATCAACTATTCTGCTGGTCATGGTAGTCAATGTCTTTGTAATTGTTTATAGCCATTTTCATTGCGGTAAGTGGCCTTGTCTATATTCGGTACACAAGCAATGCAAAGACCATATTCCTGGCTCATTTTCTCTCTCACGATGATGAATACAAAATCATATTTGTACTAAAATAGTTGGGTAGTGTTTATCATGATATGGTTATTTGCTGTTTGCTATGCTATTGGTGTCAGATGTGTTTAGCTGAATGGGAAACCAGCTGTTTACTCAGCTGCTAAGTAGACCTTTTTAGCCAACACCTTGCATTGTTCAATCAATCTGATTTGGAGTTATAAAAGGATTGATTACAAAATCATGCTAGCCCAAGAAACAAACCAAACCCATTGAAAAAGCTCACAACTGAGTATAAGTGTCCCACAACTTTCATCAAGCAAAATACAGTATTACTGAACTGAAATGTCCCAAAACTTACAGCGCATTAATAAAAGAGTTATTTTTTAAAATAATTTTAGTGTCCAAACTTATCAAGGTGTCTTAACATAAATGGTAAATATTGTTTTACATGCACAGTCCACTCCCATTAATCTGACCATTTGTCCATATACAATGAAACCTTTTATGACCAAAACCCTCAGGACCAAATTAAAATTTGGGCTTTGAGGGGTTTTCTTGGTTTGAGCATTTAGTAATTTGTATGTACAGTATGTATTGGGTCTATTGGTGCATGAGCACAAATGGCCATATGGTGCTAAGCAAAAGTTAGGTAGAAGAGAAAGGCAAAATCCACATGAAGATAAACACCTCTTACCATAAATAACTATGTGTCAAGAGACAAAAGATTACATGTAAATATGTTGCAAACCTCTCAAAAAATGTATAACAAAGATAAATACTTCAAATGTAAAGTCATAAGATTTCTATATAAAGCACACTCTTTTAAAAAGTCTGTTGTATCATCACAGAATGCATCCCATGACAAACAGGCTGCCTCATCACAGAATGCATCCCATGACAAACAGGCTGCCTCATCACAGAATGAATCCCATGACAAACAGGCTGCCTCATCACAGAATGCATCCCATGACAAACAGGCTGCCTCATCACAGAATGCATCCCATGACAAACAGGCTGTCTCATCACATAATGCATCCCATGACAAACAGGCTGCCTCATCACAGAATGCATCCCATGACAAACAGGCTGCCTCCACTAAAGAGGAGGGCACAATGGGTCTATTCCATATCCCCAAGCCTGCTTATGAATTTGGGATTTTTTTCTTTTTACAAAAAAGAAAACTCAGGCCAGGAAACTATTTCACTTGCAGGAGATTTCAGTTTAGTGAGGTATCATTGAGAGGATTAACTCTGCAACAAAAAATATGATGACATAAACACAATTGTAAATTCCGTAAAAGTTCAACCCACATTATCTGATTAATGACACTGGACTGTATAACTGCTTATACTAAGAACAAATGCAGCATATAGTTTAATGTTACTTCCATGATGCAAAGCTGACCCATAACATATTATCTATTTATAATGTGTTGTGCTGTGCTGGACACATCATGGCTACATTGGTGCAACTAGTGGATTGTGGGAAGACTATCCTATCTTGGCAAAACTGGACACAATAACCATTCCTCGACTATTTGACAGTGCTACAGAATCTAGCTCAAAGGTAACATGTAAAAGCTAAAACCAATTTCAACATGCAATTCATTTTACATGCACAGTTAAGCAATACATTCCAGTGCTCACTATTCCAGGTAATATTTGTACTGCAAGAAAACTGTATCAGATTGTGCTTTAGCTTACCTTAACCTAGCAGTACTGGATGACCTAGCCGAATTCACTCTTGTCACAGCCTTCCTTTTCAAAGAGTGAAAGTAGCTAAATTATGTAAGAAGGAATATGCATACACAAGTTTATGTATTCAAGGGCAATCATTGTCAATAATTATATTCCATACATAATGTCTGACTTTTATAAAAGTTTTAAACAGATCTGAGTCAAGGATGTCTACTATCACACTTTTTCTACAATACATAATATGAACTCAGAAGCAAATGCAGATTATGTTTTGAAAATACTGGAGATTGAACAAAAATACTAGAAAATTCTCTGAAGAAAAAAAAACAACAAACAAACAAAGGAAAATCACATATGATGTCCTTTAATAGGTTAAACAGGAAGGAAAAATAAATTCTAGAGTGAAGATGTTTCTGTATCAAGTATACCCATTTTTAAACCCCAAAAGTCAAAAAATTATCATGTTGAATGTGCGTTTGAAATACTGTTTCATATAACATTATTTGCTATACTGTATAAAATGCAGGAGATCTTGCCTCTTGTGAAAGAGTTCCAGAGATTGATCAAGAGCAGATCATGCTGGAGACTAGATACAATATACACGTATACATAATGTTCATGTTAAATTGTAACAAACAAGGTACACAATTCTGTCTTGCTGAATATAATGAAAAGCTGGATTTTCTAGTTTATAAAGGCAATCTATCGTAAAATGTCATTTAATATACCTGATTCTGTGAATTATATGAACTTTGTATCATCATACTATTTAAGTGGCCTCCCAAACCTACAACTGTTCTTGTGTCCACTATCAATTATTCAGACAAACAAATAATTAGCAAATTATAACTAGTACAAACATGCATCTATAACCACACTTTTTATTAACATTTATTTTACCTATTAATGACAAGTTCAACCTTAAATTTCATGAGATATTGATTTTCAAGCATTCCATGGCTGCTATGGAATATTGATTTTCATGCATTCCATGGCTGCTATGGAATATTGATTTTCATGCATTCCATGGCTGCTATGGAATATTGATTTTCATGCATTCCATGGCTGCTATGGAATATTGATTTTCATGCATTCCATGGCTGCTATGGTATATTGTATTTCATGCATTCCATGACTGCTATGAGATATTGATTTTCATGCATTCCATGACTGCTATGAGATATTGATTTTCATGTATTCCATGGCTGCTATGGGATATTGATTTTCATGTATTCCATGGCTGCTACAAACTATGAATTTAAAGATGAAACAATGATTAATCTATAAAGACAATGAGACTCCTTTGCCAATCTATTCAATGCTTAGTATTAATGAAACTATAAATCATTTTTGCAAGCCATGGAAGCTGATAGCCACAACAAATATTTGAATTCACAGTACAATGTCAAGATGACAGTGTACATAACTAAGCCAAAATGATGATTCGATTGTTTAAAAGTGGTAGATTTAATGCAATTTAATCAGTATATAACTAGATTAATTCAGCCATTTTTATTCTCAGTCTCTTGATTGGAAAAATCATGATTTTTTAGACCAATACTTGCAGGCAAAAAACAGAACATGTGAAAAAACACAAATTAAATTAATCACATTAAGTAAGATGTGAATAAAAAATTGTATACACAATTCAGTTACAAACACATACATTTATCCAATAATATACCATGTAATATGAATGACAACATTCATGGCAAAATGTAAACTACTGATATAGCTTCAGTACTTTCAACTAAAACTTCATTAATAGTCCCTTAATGGATACAAAATATCAAAGACAAAAAAAGAAACAACATGTATCATGATTTCTCACATCACATGCTCACATATGTATTACTGTGAAAATTGTGCCAAACTCTGTCATTAATGGATACAAAATATCAAAGACAAAAAAAGAAACAACATATATCATGATTTCTCACATCACATGCTCACATACGTATTATCAAGGAACTAAAACCTGTTCTGTCATGTGCTCATGTAACTGTGAAACATCATACCAAATACATGTATGATCACCCTTTCTCAATCGAACCATAGTTCTGGTTATAAGCTTATGGCCCCTACCCTCTCCCCTCTACTCTCCCCCTGTCATGGCTCCAGGGGCTGCATCCAGGATCAAAAAAGCTTCAGTTATCTAGTTACCAATTCTTGTGAAACATTGTACCCAGTATACAACACTCTCTCTCTATGTGTGTAGACAGGGTTCAGGTTACATGGAAAAAATTATATTTATGTGTAAACACAGATGGACAGGTAAAGCATATTAGTCCAAGTTTCCTCTGACCTTTCCCACGCATGTTAGATATTTGGACTGTTATGCTGGGATCAGAGTGTATTCCCTATTGCAAAGTTGGAATTCACTGAAACTGTATGGTTGCGGCATAATGTGGCCGATTACTACTGGGACTAGCAAAGTCAATTGACTTTATATCAAGCAATACCTGCATGAAATCAATTGGAAAATGATTAATATTCTCAGACATAACAACTAAGACATATTTTGTCTCTTTAATAAACCAACACTTGTGCCAAAAATACAGTGTTTACAAAGTGGACCCTGTACTTGTCCATTTTGTACACTCCTTGCTCACATGATCTAAAACCTCACAGTTTACATTTTCCTTGACATCAGAGGTCATACGATTACATTATACAAACAACCTATAAAGGGAAAAGACAGATGACAATTTGATTGCATTTATATCAGTAGGCCACAATATTCTGATGACAAAGTGATGCTGCATAACAGAGCAGAATCTGTTCAATTCTGAATAATCAACTCATATATTGGCTTACAAAAGTTATAAATTATGTCGGAATTGTTATGTCTAAGAAGATAAATATTCCATTTGTCCACTTGGGATTTGCTCTGACCTTCCACTCCAACACAGCTGTCCAAATATCTAACACAGGGAGGGAAAGGTCAGAGGAAACTCACACTAACAAATGTATATGCACCAAAGTGTGGATACACAAAATTTATGAGAAAACATTTTTTGTGTGTGCAATTGCTATTTAGTGCAGACATTTTAGACCAAATAGAAAAATACAACAGGCAAGTGTTCATTTGTTATATTAGTTTAAATGGTGCTAAATGTATTTTCAAAAGAAATAAGAAAATTTGCATAGTTTACCTAAGGAAGTGTACATTTTCTTTTCTTAGTATCTTTTTGCCTTCTTTGCTTTTCTGTGTGCTTTTACCTTTTTCTCTTGTACCAAATATTTCTCTGTGTAACAGCACTTTCTATCTTCTTTGTTTTTCTGTGTGCTTTTACCTTTTTCTCTCACACCAAATATTTCTCTATGAAACAGCACTTTCTATCTTCTTATTCAACAGCTGTTTGAGTTCATACTTCTCTCTCATCTTTTAATACAAGCTACAATAGCCAACCTTTTTTTTTCTTCACCCCTTCCCCCTTCTCCAAGTTTCTGAATGAACAAATTATTGTACAGTCCCTGTTCACTATTATCTTAAATTATGTCAATCCAGTTAGTTCTTTTTTTTAAGAACTATTAAAAAGTATTTCCTCAATTAGTCACAATCCTTGTTACATAATCATGTTACCAACTCCATGCAATCAATAAACAGTACTAACTTTGTTATTCTACTGAGCCATGAAACAAAAGAGACAGAGAACTTACAAGATGTGTTATTTAGTGTTAACACTGTCCAACACAAAATATTCAAAACCAGCTCCAATTCCCAGTGTGTAACATTGTCAAATGATGAAAATGAAATGCTAGCATGAATTCCAATTACAAGATATGGTAAGAACAATCACATAAAGACACCTTTACAACATATGATACTTAGTGTAAATTTGTCAAAGAGCAGTGAAATTTTAACCCCAAATCCCTGCGAAACTTTGCTCAAAATCCCAACCACATGACCATCAGGAATGTACACCATAAGAAAACACCTATTATAGAGGTTTAAGCTTCCTACCTAGTCCTGTCCACAGTTTCAGTTAAATCTGAGCTGGCATTGAGTGGAAAAAATTCAATATTATCAGTCGCAAATCTGAAAAAGAGCACCAGGATGTTTAATGACATTACCAGTAGTTGCATATCTCTTTATTTCGCTCTTTACTATAATATCAAATGTTAGTGATACTTTTCAACTTACACAAAAATCTGAGTATGTGAAAACATCTAAAATGTTATTACTGGGAAAACATTTTTTCTGCAAACTTTCACTCTGGACTTGTAGGAATTTTCAAACTCTTCCGCCTTAATGATGCAGAAAATATCTGGTTGAAATAGCTGTAAGTTTGAAGTTATGTAGAAAAACCTCTGTGGTCTTTTCTCAGATAAAAAGTGATGGAAGAAAATTTTAACATGTTTTATATCTGCAGTGTTTGCTAAAAGATGTTACAGTTTGTGAATTAAACTCAAAGGCAATAGTTTCATGAACTGGGAACATGTCCAGAAATATGGATGTTCCCATCAATATGATGCCATTGCAGGACTAAGTTCTATGTTAAACAGGGGCAAGAACTATGTTAAATTTTGTCAGAAATGATCAAAATCAAAATTGACCACACAGATATAGTGATGGATGGACAGGATGTGGCATAATAGAAGGACATGGGTTACACTACTATGCCCACTCACCCATCCACCACTCCACAGATATAGTGATGGATGGACAGGACATGACATGAAGGATGGACATGGGTTATGCAACATTCCCACCCACCCACCCATCATCCCACAGATATAATGATGGATGGACAGGACATGACATGATGGAAGGACATGGGTTATGCAACATTCCCACCCACCCACCCACCCATCATCCCAAAGATATAATGATGGATGGACAGGACATGATGGAAGGACATGAGTTATGCAATATTCCCACCCACCCACCCATCACCCCACAGATCTAATGATGGATGGACAGTATGTGACATGATGAAAGGACTCGGGTTACACTATATTCCCACCCACCCATCACCCCACAGATATAATGATGGATGGACAGGAGGTGACATGATGGAGGGACATGGTTTACACTATATACCCACCTACCTCCACCCCATAGATATTGTGAGAGCATACAAATTACCAACCTGGATAAATGCAATATCCTCATACAATGTTACCAATTGAATCAATAGTGTAAAACTGCAAATCAACATGCACTGAATGCATGGCAAGGCAGACTACAATATGTAAACAAATAATACATTCCACATTTAATAGCAAAGGTAGTGAACATAATTTCCATTTTTAAGATGATGCTAATGTCTTCTGTCCCCCTTTACTGGTTACAGGAAAGAAAAAAAGAAAACACCAATTACTTTTTCAGAAGAATAGTATAAGAACAAAATGCTGAAAGAATATTTTGGTACAAATTTAATATATTTTACTAAAAACAGTGTACAACCAATCGGATCCATGCAACAGAAAATCACATTTCTGAAATAGGACTAATTTTCATTTAAGAAAAACAATAAATTCTTCTGTACTCTTTATAGACCAAGGTGCAGTGCACATTACTATATTACATGCAGAAAGTTATAACATTACCTGCGATTTCTATGTGTACGTAAGTTTTCTGTCAAAAATGGAGTAACACGATCAGTATAAGTCAACACTGGTGACTCTTAATATCAGTCACTATTTAAATGCAGTTTTAGAAAATTGTCACTGGCAGTCAGTAACAGAAGTCAAACATCAAATGAGATCTCCAGTACTTTTCTAACTTCCCAGATAAGCTTTACTGTCATTTATTATGTGCAATTACAACAATACTTTTTATCATAAAAATATTGTCTAAACAAATATAGTGAACCATTAGCCATGCCTTAAAACATCTTAGCATTATAACATCCTATATGGTAATGCCCAGCAAATTACAAAAATTGCAGAAATAACTTATATCCATTACAGATTTAAACATGAGTATGCTCACACATTCATGAGGGGGTGACAATTCTAATTCAGACTGCACACTGGATAGCCCACCAAAAATGATGCAAGGTAAATGGTCTCATAATAAGTTTTGTTGGGGTCTTTTATGTAAATATTTGACCACCTGTAACATGAAATTCCACTTGCCCAACAGTAATTTTTAGCCATCTGGCCTAGTTGGGTTAGGGAACTGATTGATTGCCGTTAACTTGTTATAGAACTTTGAGAATGGTTGATAGATGAATGTGAAATATGAGATCAAACATGTGAATATCACTATATGTACTGATGCAGCAAACTGATGCCTAATAATTGAGTACTGAAGATGTTTCTAGATACTGACTAAATCTGCTGTCTCAAGTACTGAAATTCCACTTGCCCAACAGTGATTTTTAGCCATCTGGCCTAGTTGGGTTAGGGAACTGATTGATTGCCATTAACTTGTTATAGATCTTTGAGAATGGTTGATAGATGAATGTGAAATATGAGATCAAACATGTGAATATTACTATATGTACTGATGCAGCAAACTGATGCCTAATAATTGAGTACTGAAGATGTTTCTAGATACTAACTAAATCTGCTGACTCAAGTACTGAAGACGTTTTGAGACAGTCTAAATCTGCTGTCTATATTAATGATGAATCAGGTGATAATGTCAACTCTGACTCAAGTACTGAAGACGTTTTGAGATACTGACTAAATCTGCTGTCAGTATATTAATAATGAATTAGGTGATAATGTCAACTCTGACAAATTCAAAAAGTTGCTTAATGATAAATTGTTCAGTGGTGATAACAATCAGATTAAAATCAAGATCTATAATGGAAATCTGATGGGCAATTTAATATTCTGCTTTTGGAATTCCCGTTATTTTTTGTAGCCTATCAGATAAAGCATTGCATTTGTGTTTGGGAGGGTTATCATCAGAAAAGACATGTTCTGAATTAAATTTTTTCACTTTCAGCAATATGAAAACTTTAATTTGATTGGTGAATCACAAGGTCAACATAACATGTCCTTGTATTGATGTATGTCAGCTCTGCATCATTACTGATAAGTAGATCTAGATTTCAATCAGATTGGTGTTATGAATGATTCAACAACTTTCAAAAGAAAAACGCAACTAAAAACTAAAAAAGAAGCCAATGAAACTCAACTATTTCAAGAACTGAAACTTCAACAACTTGCCCTAAAACTGTTACTGAAGCAAATGGAGATGTCACTGATTCAGATGAGACTGGAGAAGGCATCATCATACTTAAAATAGGTGAACTAATGAGAAATAAAAAAAGAAACAATACTTAGAAAGACTGGACTTGGACTTTAAGCTATTTTAATTTTATGGTCAATCAAAAGTCCCACTCAACACCAAAGTCATTGCTTAATTAAGCTAGTTACAGAAATAGAATCAATGAGGGATGCAAAAAGAATCAAGCAATTCTATGTTCACAGTTTCAAGAGTATATTTTTATGTAATCTATTACAACCAAAGTAGAATCAGGTTTTAACATCCAATAATTTATTTGAAAACCTTTTGTTTTATTTAGGAAAGATTCACAAAAATATTCTATTTACCTAACCTTGAATTCGCCAAATGGCAACTTGCTGATTGGACAGCTCACCAATGCAACATCTTGCTGAATGACAATCTTACCAATGTGACATTTCACCAATCAACAAACTTGCCAATACAACACTATGCCAAGTGACAAACTCACAGACTGTCAATTCACTGACAAAGCTGAATGAGATCAACATCTCACTGAGAAACAAGCTCAATGAAATGTGTTTTCAAGCATGAGTAAAGCTCAAGTGAGATTTAAAAAGTCCGTGAAATGTTTTCCTTTGTCTGAGAACTCATAAGAACTGTTCCATTTAAAACATACATGGTACCCAGGGAAGGCACTTTTTAAAAATATATGCCAGGGCACTCTGATTTCTCAAAGAGTTCATATGAAAATGATACATAATTCTATATTACATCCATGGGTGACTACTCCACATCAAAAGAGCCTTTCCTGGGTCCCAAGTATATTATGCTGAAACAGCCCTAATTGAGACGGCATACCGTCACTGCATATGCAGATCTAAAAAGTTTGATAAATTATTTGTAATCATTTATTGGTTACCCATCGCATGTCCGACTGTTTATATGTTAACTTTTCTGCTGTATTTTGTTTACATGTTGCTCTTTGTCCCTTGAGCATTCTTAACTGAAAATAAAACATTTTTATCTTATCTTATTTTGTTCTGTGAAATTGTTGAGATAACTTTTGCGCAGAGTTATACTAAAATTTTGAAAAAAGTGAAAGAATTATGGATGCTATCAGTTTTCTTCGATTGCAAAGTATTGCATCTGAATGATTTGTTAAAATTGGATATTGATCAATATAATTGATTTTAAGCTCAGCATGAATACATAATTTATTGCAGTAATTGTTTGTTATTTGCTTGTAGTTATGTTTTGTTTTTATTTGCTAAGGATTTTGAGAAGTTTTTCAGCAAGTTTACAATGTAACACACTGACTTTCAATGAGTTAAGTTTGAGAATTTGTCATCTGGCAAGAGATCACATTGGCGAGATGTCGCATTGGCAAAATACCACATTGGCAAGATGTCGCATTGGCAAGATATCAAATTGGCAAGATGTCACATTGCCAAGATACCACATTGGCAAGATACCACATTGGCAAGATGTCACATTGGCAAGATACCACATTGGCAAGATGTTGCATTGGCAAGATACCACATTGGCAAGATGTCGCATTGGCAAGATGTCACATCAAAGAGTTGTTGTATACCTCCCCTTCACTATAAAAACAAAATCCACACTGATTTTCCAAGATGTTTTTTTTAAATATTGTTTTCTATATTATCCACATCAAATGTTGGGTGAATATATCTATCAGGAATCAGAAAATTTTAGTGGCACTTGCCAAATATTTTTTCCCCAAAAATTAACATGGCAGTCAGATATTTGTGAATTTTAACAAAAAAAAACATTTAAAAGGAGGTACAAGTTGTTGTACCAAAAGAGAAAAGTTATATATTTAAATCCTAAATGTAACGGAAAATGTGTCACAGTGATTTATTTAAATCCTAAATGTAACGGAAAATGTGTCACAGCGATATATTTAAATCCTAAATGTAACGGAAAATGTGTCACAGCGATATATTTAAATCCTAAATGTAACGGAAAATGTGTCACAGCGATATATTTAAATCCTAAATGTAACGGAAAATGTGTCACAGCGATATATTTAAATCCTAAATGTAATGGAAAATGTGTCACTTTCAGTTCCAGATTTGCTGTTGCTTCCATTTTGGTCTTTTCTTTCGATGTTTCATGTTTTCTCTGAAACTATGTATTTATTAAAATGATTATTTTTCTTTCAAAAAACTATACTATTGAATTTCACCCAACAACACTATATTACTTTTAAAAATTAATTATACTATTGAATTTCACCCAACAACACTATATTACTTTTAAAAATTAACTATACTATTGAGTTACACCCAACAACACTGTATTACTTTTAAAAATTACCTATACTATTGAATTACACCCAACAACACTATATTACTTTTAAAAATTAACTATACTATTGAGTTACACCCAACAACACTGTATTACTTTTAAAAATTAACTATACTATTGAGTTACACCCAACAACACTGTATTACTTTTAAAAATTAACTATACTATTGAATTACACCCAACAACACTATATTACTTTTAAAAATTAACTATTTAGTAACAACAAGCAGACTTACTACCTTGAAAAGTACATAACACTTAAAAAGGCATTTCGGGTCAAGTCTGATGGTAAAGTTCTACTTGATCAGGTCTTCAAACAAGTCTTGGAGAATGATAATAAACATTATTTGATGCCAGAATCTTGTTTCTTTTTAATTAGGGTTTATGCCACACATATTTTATTTTAAAGGTCGGATGTGTGATGACACACAGCAGCACAACATAGTCAAAAAGCATATGGTATGAAGGACTGATGTCATCTCTACTTGTATAGTACAAACCCTGAAGTATATGGTATGAAGGACTGATGTCATCTCTACTTGTATAGTACAAACCCTGAAGTATATGGTATGAAGGACTGATGTCATCTCTACTTGTATAGTACAAACCCTGAAGTATATGGTATGAAGGACTGATGTCATCTCTACTTGTATAGTACAAACCCTGAAGTATATGGTATGAAGGACTGATGTCATCTCTACTTGTATAGTACAAACCCTGAAGTATATGGTATGAAGGACTGATGTCATTTCTACTTGTATAGTATAAACCCTGAAGTATGAGGTATGAAGGACTGATGTCATCTCTACTTGTATAGTACAAACCCTGAAGCAGTCATTCAGTTATAGGATTAGGCTTTTTATAAGTCTTGGAGAGAAGCTTTCACACATCTATTGTCTTGTACTTTCACACATCTATTGTCTTGTACTTTCACACATCTATTGTCTTGTGCTTTCACACATCTATTATCTTGTGCTTTCACACATCTATTATCTTGTGCTTTCACACATCTATTATCTTGTGCTTTCACACATCTATTATCTTGTGTTTTCACACATCAATTGTCTTGTACTTTCACACATCTATTGTCTTGTGCTTTCACGCATCTATTGCCTTGTACTTTCACACATCTATTGTCTTGTGCTTTCACACATCTATTATCTTGTGCTTTCACACATCTATTATCTTGTACTTTCACACATCTATTATCTTGTGTTTTCACACATCAATTGTCTTGTACTTTCACACATCTATTGTCTTGTGCTTTCACTCATCTATTGTCTTGTACTTTCACACATATATTGTCTTGTGCTTTCACACATCAATTGTCTTGTACTTTCACACATCTATTGTCTTGTGCTTTCACACATCTATTGTCTTGTGCTTTCACACATCTATTGTCTTGTGCTTTCACATCTATTGTCTTGCACTTTCACACATCTATTGTCTTGTACTTTCACACATCTATTGTCTTGTGCTTTCACATCTATTGTCTTGTGCTTTCACACATCTATTGTCTTGTGCTTTCACACATCTATTGTCTTGTGCTTTCACATCTATTGTCTTGTGCTTTCACATCTATTGTCTTGCACTTTCACACATCTATTGTCTTGCACTTTCACACATCTATTGTCTTGTGCTTTCACATCTATTGTCTTGTGCTTTCACACATCTATTGTCTTGTGCTTTCACACATCTATTATCTTGTGCTTTCACACATCTATTATCTTGTGTTTTCACACATCAATTGTCTTGTACTTTCACACATCTATTGTCTTGTGCTTTCACGCATCTATTGTCTTGTACTTTCACACATCTATTGTCTTGTGCTTTCACACATCAATTGTCTTGTACTTTCACATATCTATTATCTTGTGCTTTCACACATCTATTGTCTTGTGCTTTCACACATCTATTGTCTTGTGCTTTCACATCTATTGTCTTGTGCTTTCACATCTATTGTCTTGCACTTTCACACATCTATTGTCTTGTGCTTTCACACATCTATTGCCTTGTGCTTTCACACATCTATTGTCTTGTACTTTCACACATCTATTGTCTTGTACTTTCACACATCAATTGTCTTGTACTTTCACACATCTATTATCTTGTGCTTTCACACATATATTGTCTTGTGCTTTCACACATCTATTGTCTTGTCTTTCACATCTATTGTCTTGTGCTTTCACATCTACTGTCTTGCACTTTCACACATCTATTGTCTGTGCTTTCACACATCTATTGTCTTATGCTTTCACACATCTATTGTCTATTGTCTTGTGCTTTTTCACACATCTATTGTCTTTCACACATCTATTATCTTTCACACATCTATTGTCTTTCACAAATCTATTATCTTTCACACATCTATTGTCTTTCACACATATACTGTCTTTCACACATCAATTGTCTTTCACACATCTATTATCTTTCACATATCTATTGTCTTTCACACATCTATTGTCTTTCACACATCAACTGTCTTTCACACATTATCTTTCACACATCTATTGTCTTGCACTTTCACACATCTATTGTCTTACGCTTTCACACATATATTGCCTTGCGCTTTTTGGCTGTACAGCATTTAAACAATTTGGAAACATAATGACCAAACAAATGTATTGGATAATTATGGGCACTTTATGTCATTTAACTTCATTTAAGTTCATTTGTTGGTCATGTCTGGCAAATACGACTAATTCAGGATGTGTTACAACATATATATATATATATATATATATATATATACAAAGACATATATATATGAATGTCAGTGTGTTTACCTTGCAGGTCCAGAATTGTGTGAAAAAGGTGTAGCATATGCTGAGGCACGAGGCCATGTTACCAAAGATGGGGACTTGGGTGGGTTAGGTCTGCCTCTTCGAACACCTGAAATAGAAACTGATATTGTTACGATATATATCCAAGTATAACAATATTGTTATGATATATATCCAAGTATAACAATATTGTTACCATACATATCCAAGAATAACAATATTGTTACCATACATATCCAAATATAACAATGTTGTTACCATACATATCCAAGTATAACAATATTGTTACCATACATATCCAAGTATAATAATATTGTTACCATACATATCCAAGTATAACACTTACCTTAAGAAAACATCATCAACACCAATCCGCTCTTATATAATGTACTGGCAGATAAGTATCTTTATTATATACCTACCAATTTTCTACCCAAGAATGAGTCAGAATTTTACCTTCATTTCCTACAAGCAGGAAAACGATACTATCGTTTTCTAAACCCGTATCACCATACTCTCAAAGGAGGCTGGGACTACTTTATCCTCGAGGTTTCCTGGTAACAATAGCAGCGCCCCTAGCGAAGGAATGCCAACACTAGCAGTAAACAAAGCTCTCACAGCGACATTAGTTAAGAAACCTTGCGATATGCGTAAAATATCTGAAAGGTCTAAACAATGTTTTTGTCAAAACAACAATAAAAAAGCATTTATTCCTTTATTTTGAAGTAGTACAATATTGCCTAAATGTTCATCTGAAACAAGATCATATTCGGAAATTGCATACCAAAACATTACAGTTGTCCAGTACAACCCATTTACGGAAATTCATAAATGGTAACGTTAGTCACTTTCATGCATAATGGATGAATTTGAAATTATAAATTAGTAATATTCTCGGCAACAAGTCTGTACCATCAAGTTCCAACAATTTCTCCAATCCTGTTGTAAATAACTGTCAAAATAATGTTGTCATTCCCATGTCAAGTTCCCATCTGAGCCTCTCAGAATGTGCCTCCAGCAACAGTTCAACCGCATTCAACCTGGCCTCTGAAAGATACTTCCAGTCATTCAGCTGGTGAAAACTTCTGTGATGCAAAATTTCAGAACTGCACAGTAACTGTAAATCACATATATGAGTAGTCTGCCCTCAAGCGTTGGAGAATTCGTGTTATTGACAGTGATGGTAGTCAAACTAAGCGAGCATTGTTTCACAAACTTCATTCATAAAACTAATATTCATGCGCACCTCAGCCTTTCAAAAAGTAATTCAGTTTATGCTTTAAGATGAAGTTCATATTAAAGAGGTTGAAATGTTTAGCAATTACTTGTGTTTTTCAACTACATATAGTGATTTTATTAAATTATCTGAAAATTGATAGGTATATAAAAAAAATATCATTATCACAGTAATGCAATTTTGATTGCTAGATCACGTCTCATTGTCAGCATAAAAATTTGGATCATGACTCGATGTTTCACATCTCGTAATGATCCGGATTTTCTAATGCTGACAACTCGACGTGATCTAGCAATCAAGATCGTGTAACTGTGATAATACTATATATATGATGTACACATGGATCTGCTCTCACATAATGTACCAGCAGATAAGTATCCATAATTCTAGTTATTACTGATTTCAAATGAACAGCATACAAACAGATCTGCTATCACATAATGTATCAGCAGATAAGACTCTATGATGTTCATTCTAGTTACTGTTACAAGTGAACAGTGTACAGATGGATCTACATGTACCTAACCAACTAGTTAGCGACACCTTGACAGTGTACAGATCGAACTACTTGTACCTAACCAACTAGTTAGCAACACCCTGACAGTGTACAGATGGATCTACATGTACCTAACCAAATAGTTAGCAACACCCTGACAGTGTACAGATGGATCTACATGTACCTAACCAACTAGTTAGCAACACCCTGACAGTGTACAGATGGATCTACATGTACCTAACCAACTAGTTAGCGACACCTTATACAGTGTACAGATGGATCTACATGTACCTAACCAACTAGTTAGCAACACCTTATACAGTGTAAAGAAAAGATCACTACATGACCCTTATTTAAGAACAATTTCCTAATTACCCAATGTATTAAAAATGCAAGAAATTAAATTTACCAATTCTATGATATCAAGACATTATGCTTCAAAGATCCATGACAAATTCCATTTTCAAATGCTGACATTCATATTTCAAAGATCCATGACAAATTCCATTTTCAAATGCTAACATTCATATTTCAAAGATCCATGCGAATTCCATTTTCAAATGCTGACATTCATATTCCAGTTGTTCACATTTCACAAGCTGTTTATTTCATAATAAGTACCTTTACAAATTCTAATCTACGGTAAGTAAGTTACATGTAATTACTTCTATCATAAAGCAATTATCTTGCCAAATAAGGCCAGACATTTTTTGTGTCAACCCATATAGATCTCTGAAACTGGAAGTAAAATTACTCATGCATCTTAACACAGCGAGAAGATGCAGAATTTGCTCCTTAAATTGTTCCAAGATGGCCAATAATAGAGTAACTGTATCTTCACTACTGGCAATAAAAATGGGCCAAACTGGTTGGTTCAAAGCAAAGCTTTGCTCCACATTGTCTGGTCACATGATCCCTGCAAAATAGACCCAGATCTACCATCCCATAATTCACCAGCAGTGGCAGATTAAGGTCTACATTCTTAACTGGAAATCTTTGTTAGAACAAACAGAATTAGACTAAGCAAAGCCTGGACAAAAGGTGACAGCAGATCTGAGTCAACACTTTTCTCAGTTAGTACCTTTTATACATTAACAAATACAATCTTCAGGGGCAAAAGAACGTGGCCCAGCCCCATGTTCACAAAACTCGTCAACCTTGGTGCACCCTCAAACTCACATTTTACATGACATCATTCTTGTTTTATTAATCCAATTACTCTTCAATCAAATTACTCATGAATATGTGGCCTGGAGATCATAAAACTCAGAGTCATAACTCTACTTTCTCCACCAATCAAAATTGTTTTATCAACTTCAAAGTTAATTTTGATTGGTTAACATAAAATCTGATCCCCAAACTCAAACTTAAAACTTTTAGGATCTCCAGGTCTCATTTCATAAAACTTCTCAACTCAAATACACACTCAACTAATAATTCTGCCCCTCTGTAAAATTTCTATAAAGTCAAATTTAAGGTCAGCAACTCTGTGATAAGTCTCAAAATAACGAACTTGTTTCAAAACATAGATTTAATTCAGTTACCCTATTAAACATTACAAATAATCAGCATGTAAAACTTGAGCTAAGTACTTGCTCAACATTCAGATGTTTTATAAAAGTGGGGCCAAACTAGAACACCTGAAGAAAACGAATGACCACATATTATTGGAACACTTAAAAAAGTTACACATAAAAAACTGTTAACCTTTAATCACATAGCAAACTTATGTTTATACAGTGTCACTGAATGAAAGTAGGGAAAGCAATGTATCTGATGTGGTAATGTTGTCATATATCAACCCTGACTAAAAGTAAGGGAAGGAAAGTACCTGATGTGGTGATGTCATCATATATCATCACTGAATGAAAGAAGGAGAAACAAAGTACCTGATGTGGTGATGTTGTCATATATCACTGAATACAAGTAGGGAAAACAAAGTACCTGCTGTGGTGATGTTGTCATATATTATCATTGAATGAAAGTAGAGAAAACAATGTACCTGCTGTGGTGATGTTGTCATATCGTCACTGAATAAAAGTGGGGAAAATAAGGTAATTGTTGTGGTGATGTTGTCATTTATCATCACTGAATGAAAGTAAGGGAAACAAAGTACCTGCTGGAGTGACACTGTCATATATTATCAATGAATGAAAGCAAGGGAAACAAAGTACTTTCTGTGGTGATATTGTCATATATCATCACCGAATGAAAGTAGGGAAAACAAAATACCTGCTGTGGGAATATTGTCATATATCGTCACTGAATGAAAGACTGGGAAACAAAGTACCTGCTGGGGTGATGTTGTCATACATCTTCACTGTGATGTATTGTCATCAGATTCAATGCAATGACAATATTGGTACAAGATATAGATCAGTTACAATTTATAGAATCAAGTTACTTCCCCTGTGCCACAATCCATTTCCAATTCACTGCAATACAGTGCACTAATAGAGAGTAGCATGTTTACTATAATCAGCAGTGTCCTCAGCACTAGTACATTTTAACTCATACATGTTTGTCAGATATAAATAGCAACAGTCTACAGGTAATGGTAAATAAAAACAAAAGCAATGGAATTTTCTGCAAGCTGTAAAATTGGTCTTATGTTGATTGCCAAATTTTATTGATCTGAAATAGCATAAACATCATGACATTATTTTGGCAATATTGCTTTACAACTTTAGACTCATGATAACATGACTAACCTGCTGATACATGGGACTTCTCAGACACAAATGTGGCATCTTGTGGCAGATTATCAATACTCAGGAAGGGATCAGTCTGTAATCATAGATAATGAAAAATTCTTCATGAATGTCATTCAATAAAATAAGAAAAGGGTGACATTCAAAATTCAAATGTCATTCAATAAAATAATAAAAGGGTGACATTCAACATTCAAATGTCATTCAATAAAATAATAAAAGGGTGACATTCAAAATTCAAAACCCATCATTAATCAGTTTAGGTATTCTTCACACATATTCTTAAAACTTTTTGAGCAAGAAGCCAAAGGTCATGTGAGCAAGAAACCCAAGGTCAAGCTCAAAACCCAAAAATTATATATCATATTGGAATACATATATGTCATTGAAATTTAGCAGTCAAGGAGAGGGACCCAAGCAATTTGCTCACATAAATATACCCCTGCTTCTCCCACACACAACCTCTACCCCATAATGGAAATGAGTCAGAGTCAAACAACAGACAAAACTCTTGTGAAAATGTATACTAAGTTTTACAGCAATCCAACTAAAAACTGCAAGAGTAGTTGCAGTCACAACATTCTGTCATACAATGTACCCTGCTGTAAGTCAAAAAGGGCAATAACTCCTACAAAAATCAAACAAACACAAAAATTTGTCCATATGTGCATCTTTAAGTGATGATCATAACATGAACAAGTTTCACAGCAATACATAAAAAGTGCAAGACAAGTTGTTTTCACAAGGTTCTGTCTTACACTGCATTCAGCTGCAAGGGAAATAACTGCAACAAAATTGTGGGACCAATGTGATTAGTCAATACATGCATCAGGTGATGACAATAATAATTACCAACTTTCATGGTAATCCATCAAAAACTGTGGGACTAGTTGCACTATGCTACAAGACAAAATGTTTTATGGCAATCCATCAAAACTGTGGGACCAGTTGCACAAACAACATTAAGCTACAAGAAACTGCACACCTGGGAGTCATTTTATTCTTGAAAAATGAGTTAAGGCAATCCTCAATTTGTTCCTTATAGATAAAACATGGCTTTTTCTTTTTTCTGTTTTCAAATTTATTTTTCTGAAAGTTATGACCTCTCACCACCGTGTTTTGCCACTCCTACAAATTCAAATCATCGCCCTTTCCAGCAATGATGCAACTAACCTTTTTAATAATAAAGTGGTTTTGTATGCACATCATATCATTTCTATAATTAAACCGTTTTTTTTTGTATCACACATTTTTTGTGGAACGTGTGTAAAAAAGTAGAAATCAGCTGTATCTATAACACTTATTGTATATGCAGCAATACCTGTCTAAGCTGTATCTATAACACTTATTGTATATGCAGTAATACCTGTCTAAGCTGTATATATAACACTTATTCTATATGCAGTAATACCTGTCTAAGCTGTATCTATAACACTTATTGTATATGCAGTAATACCTGTCTAAGCTGTATCTATAACACTTATTCTATATGCAGTAATACCTGTCTAAGCTGTATCTATAACACTTATTCTATATGCAGTAATACCTGTCTAAGCTGTATCTATAACACTTATTGTATATGCAGTAATACCTGTCTACGCTGTATCTATAACACTTATTCTATATGCAGTAATACCTGTCTAAGCTGTATCTATAACACTTATTGTATATGCAGTAATACCTGTCTGAGCTGTATCTATAACACTTATTGTATATGCAGTAATACCTGTCTACGCTGTATCTATAACACTTATTCTATATGCAGTAATACCTGTCTAAGCTGTATCTATAACACTTATTCTATATGCAGTAATACCTGTCTAAGCTGTATCTATAACACTTATTCTATATGCAGTAATACCTGTCTAAGCTGTATCTATAACACTTATTCTATATGCAGTAATACCAGTCTGAGCTGGAAACTAAGTATTCCAAATTCTTCTCCACTAGGCCCAAAACATTTAGTCCCTATTTGCCACATCATTACTAATTTGGTTCTCAGTTCACTCTCAAATTTTAACTCCTCAGTCCCATCCTCACCCCAAGAGGGTCTATTGTAGAAGCAAAAATTCGGGGCCAGGATTTTCTCTAAATTTGATTTAAAAAAAGGGGAAATTTTCTAAAAATAGGAGAAATTTAACAAAAGCACTACTTCAAAAAAATATATTAAATTTGTGCACATTCTGTTGATTTTCTGCACAATGTTTCAGAAATGAACATGAATCCCACAATCATGAACCCTAGAATAGCCTTTGCCATAAGGGTAGACGAATTTTTAAAAGCCATGGTTTCCCACTGGACACTCAAACTGAAAAATCTGGCTGCCTGATTATAATCTTGCAACCGTAATTCCAATTTTTAAAAAAGTCATTATTCATTTATACGAAATTTACCATTGTATTTCTTGCAAATTTTTTGCAAATTAGTACCAAAGTTTCATTCTACATTTTATGTAAACTTCAAGATGGCCCATTTTACTGATTTTGCATGCACACCTACTTAATTTAAATCTTTAATACAGAAATTACCAGACTTGAATTTGACTTTGAGTAATTTGATTGACAGCTTTAATTTTTAGCTGACTCCTATAACCCACATTCCATTTGATATATGTACTTATGAACAACTTATTATATACATGTACTTATGAACAACTTATTATATACATGTACATATAACTCTGAAAAGTTTTTAGACAACAGCAAACATGTTCCCCAATGGTGCATTGCTGTAATATAACAAGGGCTGTGAAATTATTATATTATATTTGCCACAAGGATGTGAGAATATTCAATACATAAATAGGGGAACAAATCCCCTCACTGATTGATAATATCTGTGATTCAAACAACCTCGATGCCTTGTCTAGACAAATCTACACATTCTATGAGGAGATACATGAGTTACATCCATTTGTCATAGGTCACTTGTGGTACAAATGCATCTACCTCAACAGGGTGTTTGTTTGAATACATCAGAAAAAATTATAAATGCACAAAATATGCCAGAACTTGGTCTCATTCACAGTAAACATAAACTTTAACACAGCATACCTAAAGTTCTGTTTTAATTTAGCATGTAATCACTAAAACTGTATCTTAACATTCATGGTTTTATCTGAAGCCTCAGATCTTAAGGTTTTCAATGCCTCAAGAGCAAGCTTGGCCATAATAGCCACTAATGAGTCAATTTACTTATTCAAATAGCCACAGATGGGTCAGTTCACTTATTCAAATACAGGTTTAGTAGCATGACATGTCAATGGTGTCCTCCAGCAAAAAAATAAAAGCATTTATAGTCCGCCTTAGTGGGTAGAGATAGATAGGATGGCGCCATCCTGAACTGAATGTAGGGTCTAAAATCCACCCCCAAAACCCCTGACAGAAATTAAACCTTTACAGCAAAAAACTTAATCCAAAATTCTATGTTATTTTGGAGAAATTTGACCTTAATTACCATCAACGGGTCTGAAACCACTACTAGGCCCACAAACTCTAAACTACCCAAACCCTGAAAAAACTGCATTCTGTGATTGCATACAGACTATACAATGTTTTTCCTAAATGTCCCTTAGTCTGCCTATTAATATGAAGGAAAACAATGATTAAAGGCATTTAGTTGGCTTCTTATAACACATTACACAACTTCAGAAACTGAACCAATCCCCTTAAGATGTCACAGGTAGAACTGGATGATATGAACACATATCTTGTTTCTTTAACTTGTGGAATATAAGAAAATAAATTAAGCAAAAATGAGCACGATTCTTTTCAACTGGATTAATAAAAATTTACCTGATATTTTTAGATGGATTGCCTAAAGGGGTTGTGTTTGGTACCATGATTTAAGTACATGTACATGTTATAGACATGACACTTGCTACGCACCAAACAAAATACATAGCAATTAGTATATTTAGTAGAAAAACAAATAGACAACATTTTTGGAAGTTTACAAGCATACAAAACAATTTTAAAAGGATTCTGGCAATAAGGGATTCCAAAGCACAGTAGTGGGTTTCTGACCCTTCACTAGTAATTATTGTCCGATTTCTCCAAAACTACATGGAACTTTAGATTTATTTGTTTACACATTTGTAAACTAAAGTTGGAAGAATCTACTAGCCATAAAATCTAATGTTAAAAGGTTTATATTACTGGTAAGAATGCTTCATTAACTTATGAAAAAGGAAATAGGGTTTAAGACCCAACCCATATTGAATGTTTGCAATAAGGCTTTTAAATTCATGGTTGGCCAAAACGACATCACAGCACTCAAACTTGATGGATAGCAAAAGATATGGAGCTGTGGAAGGCAGTGGGGAATGAATCAAAATAATTAAAAATCTGTATAAAACTGTGTACATCTAGTAATGTTAAATTAAAAAGTTTAAGCATCAATTGGATCTATTAAAGAATTTAAAGATCTAATTGGTTTCAATGAAAGCATGCAAATATCTACTTGTTCAACACTAAGTCTATGTTATTCTGGGTTGCCATGGTTTCAGCTCTTTTCAAGTTTGGCCAGTGAGGTTTCAGCCCTTGTCAAGTTCAACCTACATTCCACTTTGTATGTTATTTTAACTTGTGTTAACTACTCATATAATAATTATACTTTTTTTTTGTCTCTTTCATATATTTGACCAGAATAATCACAGTATGCATAATGGACTTGTTATAAGCATATTGCCAAAACGTACATTCCCACCCCTGTTTATATTTTAGTACATAAATAATACTGTATGTGATAAATCCATTGTCATTTGTTTGTATATTTCAATCTCTTTTCCTTTCAACCATAATTCTTTCTCTCTATTTTACCTTTGCTGAATTGGTAGAATCTAAAAATACAACTGTACACATACAAACATTCATGTATACATACAAGTGCATTATTTACCTCCTTTCTATCTATTTATCTAAATATAACTTTTAACAATTTTTGAATAAGCATATCATTGAATCCAACTAAAAACTAAAAACGATTCAATATAAGCATAATGATAATAGAAATAAATCATTAAAATATATATGTAAGTTATAATACTTTAGCCTCGCAAAGACAATCAATTGTTCATGCTCAGGGCTAAGCAAATTTTTTTGTCATCCACTAGTCCCGGACTAGCGACTTGGAAAATTTTACTTGCCCGACTTCAAAAATTAATAGTCCGGGACGTCGGGCTATGGGATTTGCTCAGAACTGGAAATGATTAAGAAGAACCTGCAAGTCTTCCCTCCCATATTTCAACAGAGCTGCCCTCTCATGAGGAAAGTGCCTGTAGTCAAATGCTCTAAAGCATCTCAAAGGTTCTGCTTATGTCTCTTTGGAGAAATAGCTACCGCACATTCAGTAGCAGTCTTACGTTTTATCCCTGCACTTTCACAAAAATTTTCCTTTTCCGAATCGCCCTTATTACCTTCCTTGCGAAAATAATTTAGCAAACTCATTTTATCCTCAGAGTAACTATCAGCTTGCTTGACAACTACTTCTAAAGTGATCATAACATACATTTTCTCTCTTAAATACGAACAGAGACAGCTCATTAATTAGCATAATTGTTTCGCTTCAAACGCAATATTGCATGTGCAAGTTAATCATCTGTATAATCAATTAAAAATTAAAGAATCATTACTGTCATTTAATCAGTTCATAAAGGAAACCAACACTGATGTCGGTAAAGTACCTTTCATTAATTTAATTACACTGACTCGCTGGATTAAAATCATAGTGAGCCACTCGTGAGGATCTGGCTTGAGTAAACACAATGCAACAAAGTCGCTTAAAACACTGCTAATTGATCATACTGGCGGCTTTCTTTTGTTTGACGTGTTTTTATTTGCTGATAATTTGGTCGCTTAGCTCAATATGCAGTTAAGCGGTAACAGAACGTGCGCATATGTGAAAATTATCACTGACCACATTTATGTGTTATACAGAATGCAAATGTATACATGAAGAGGGGTAGAATCAAATATTCAGTACACCCGGAGGGCATGATTGGCCAAATAAAGGTAGATATAGTGATTAAAGCATGAAAATAAGGACTTGCCCGACCTTTTCAAAAAGCACTTGTTCCTGACTAGCGACTTGGAAAATTTTACTTGCCTGACTTCAAAAATGAATAGTCCGGCACGTCGGGTTATGGGATTTGCTCAGCCCTGATGCTGGTGACATACAATTTTAGCCACGAACCGCGGTGGCTCAGTGGTTGGCATGCCCGATTCATGACCAAAAGGGTGCAGCTTCTAATCCTACCATAGGACCAGCCTGGTGTGTTCTTGGGCAAGGCACTTTACTCCAATTGCCTCAGCACTAAATAACCTACTTGTATTGCTCTGCCATAAAACATCAAACCAAAAAAGAACAATTTTAGACTTCAGAAAAATAATAAAGGTGTCACATGAATTGTGTCTATGCTGGTGGATGTAATCACCATCATTCATGTGGATTTAGCTGAAATTCACCACAGTAAAGAAGAACTACTTATAAATAGAATTTATCTTGGAACAAAAACTCTATTGGCAGAGCAAACTAGTTCTCACCACGTTCCAGTTGTTGTAATAGTGTTAATATCTTGCAAACGGATGCAAATTTTTACTTACGCATACCTTTAAAAGTACACCTTGAAATGATCTTTTAAAAGGTATGCATAATAAGTAAAAATCTGAGTCTGTTTGCAAGATATTAGCACTATGGTGACAACTGGTCCTCAACCAACAGGGCAGAAACCTACATAACTTGAAATGGGCCTAAACCACTCGGGAACAAACTTAAAAAGTGATGAAACCTCTGGCAACTTTATTCTGTATCCAAGTAATGAGCAAAATGAATAGTCACGGGTCTATACTGAGTAGTGCGTGAAAGAGCTAATATTCAAATGACAAGAGAAAGCTGCTCTTTGGTACACTTGTTTAGAAACTGACAGCTAAGATAAAAGTAGAAAGAAACAAATAGTTATTCTTAGATAAGTGTTAAACACATAGGTCCACCTCGTGTTCTTTTTTTGGCCTGCTTCTGGACTTAACAACACGACTGGCGTTCGACACGTCCGTTCTCTTAGAAGACAGCGATTCTCGAGACATTCTACCACTGGATTGCCTTCGACCTCCGGTAGTCTTTCTCACACTGCCCCGAGGAGAATTCGCTGGCAGATCTTCCTCTTTCTGTAAATCTGGGTCTAACACGAAAACACTTGCGTCTTTCCCAGGATCCTCAAGCGACACTTGGTTTGGTGCCAACATGAAGTTGACAGTATCTTGGCCGCTTCCCGAGTGACTCGAAGCATTCACCTGGCTTCTGTTGTAACGTGCACTCATTGCAGCGGGATATTTCACCTTTTCATAATTGTAGACATTGATAACATTAAAAATTTATATCACTGGGTTTGTCGTTTTTTTACATTTTTATGATAGTTGTTTTGGCTATCTGTGATAAATATCTTATCAATGAACCGCTATCTAGCAACAGTCATCCATATTGTTTACAACCTAATTACAGTCGGTGATCGATAAATACGCAATTTTGAAAAGTCCATAATCTTTATGTGTTGTTTCTCAATTATTTGAAATACATGTTGCATTTACACACTGTTATAATATTTAGTCAGTTATGAGTTATTTATCTGAGTCATGTACAGCTTCATTAAATGAGGTTTGAAAAGAAATCTTGGTGAAGAATATTCATCCGCATCTATGTGAGGGAAGCAACTCTACCTATAACTATGGGAGCTAACCTATAAATTTGACCTGTTCTTGTATCAATGAGTTGTCTCTCTTACACGTGTACACTGTAGTGCTGCAGGTATCACGGTACCAATTGTTTTTCCATAGACCTTAATGTTAATGTTTGGTGAAATAAAAATACCTTCTTTTCTACTTTAGCATGCGTGTCACACACTGTCATAGAGAACAATATTAGATTGTCAATTTGACAGTGACAGAACCAGGTACTCCATGGCATTTAAGAGAGATAACTCTGCTGGAACTAGACAGGGGTCAGAGTTGTCCAGTCACAACAGACACATTTTCAGGGATGTGTATCACATTTTTAAAAAATCATAAAAAATACAAAACATGATCTACATATGAATTAACATAATCTCACATGTTGCTAAGAGACTCAACTTTTTTTTAAGCCAGACAGAAACTACAACTCTTACATAATACACCAATCACAGCTAGTTTTGTTCTTTATTTCTGAATACAATGTCCCTACACCTTAAGCTCCACCCCCCTGGGCTTGCGCAATTGGTACCGTGATACCTGCAACCAATTCTATTCTATAGTGCCAGTTTAAGTGTAAAAACATGAGAAAAATTTAATATCGGGAGAAAAGGATACCCGAACAGCCATGGACAATCAAACATAGTGATGGTATCATCAAACACCTCGTAGACACCTCAGCCCTAGAATACCTCAATTATGCATGTTTCATAACAAAATCAAATCTTTTTCTGAAATGTAAGCAGTATACAACCTCTACAGACGTTTTGAAAAACAACATTTTCCAAGGTCAATTCCTCTCTGCCAACTGAAGTATTTGAAGGTCCTAATCTGGTATCACTCAAGCGAAACCTCTTCTCCTTAAGATTTAGAACAACTTAGGGAACGAAAAATTTAATTTTCGGAGGGGGGTATACAAAATTACCTGCTTTCAAATAGCTTGAAAACAAAAATATTCTTGCTTTGATTTATAGCAAAATTAAACTATTATATCCAGTATATTAGTTTCATTTTTTTATCTGGAGATAAAAGAATTTTTTTTATCCCGGTTCAAAAGATATCCCTTGACTACCCCCCCCCCCCAGCATTAAATTTAAATTGTCAAATGCAAAATTCTAACGATGTCTAGAGTTACTAGAGTTATGCCGTTTGGGTTGAAACTCAAGGGCCACTTATGTAGTCAAATTTTCTAGACTGGAGAACTGAATATGTAATTTTAATCTTTTCTTTCTCTCTCTCTCTCTCTCTCTCTCTCTCTCTCTCTCTCTCTCTCTCTCTCTCTCTCTCTCTCTCTCTCTCCACAAGCTTTCAATTCCTTTTTTTTTTTTTACTCGCAGCTTTACTTAATAACTTTTCTTCTCTGCCAACAGTACGCAAACGAAACATAAATAGTAACATGACTGCAACAGATGTAGCTGCGAGTATCTCTTTTTCACAGCTTCAATACTTAATCACTTGTTAATTACTTAAATTTTAAAATTCAGTTTGATGTGTTATTTTGTATTGTGTAACGAAAATGTTCAAGGAAACTCAGAAGCCCGAATTAGAACTATTTTCTTCTTGTTCGTGTCTATGTCCAAAAAAAAAAGAAACAACAGACAAAACAAACCTATGACCAATAGGTTTCTAGGTCGTCGTGAGTGGTACGACCGCACCAAATGTTTGAATCATATGATTTCTAATGCGCAGTAAATTATTCAGCTTTTATTTCCAAGTAATATTTTGAAATAAAACCCTAGTACAAAAAATTTTAAGGCGTTTTCAGCCGGCATGGGCACTAAAATAAAATCCTAGTACACAGCTTTTTAAGGCCTTTTCTGCCGGCAAGGACACGGAAGAAAACAACTGGTAATAAGATGTGAGATACAAACACACGAAATGACATGAGTAAAGGAACAAAAATGACATAGTCTATGATAAAAAGGCAAGGGTCTGTAAATATAGTTTACGTTATAGCCTGTAAATGTTGTAACGAGAAAGCAAGTGTGTTGTAGAATGAATGAATCGTCTTTGTTTAATAATGAAACATTTCAACTATCATCAAAATCGATTAGGGCGTTACTGAAATATAAGCGAACGAAGACTTTAACCAGATCTTAACTCAAATCTTCAGTGTATGTGGCCTTGTTTGTGTGTGTGTGTGTGTGTGTGTGTGTGTGTGTGTGTGTGTGTGTGTGTGTGTGTGTGTGTGACATAGTAACATTCTTTACTTATTAACAAAACAGAGCAAGTATAAAAATAACCCATCATCAGATTATGGAAATA
Source organism: Margaritifera margaritifera (assembly GCA_029931535.1). Taxonomy (NCBI): domain Eukaryota; kingdom Metazoa; phylum Mollusca; class Bivalvia; order Unionida; family Margaritiferidae; genus Margaritifera; species Margaritifera margaritifera. The sequence continues at coordinate 3,947,165 of JAQPZY010001610.1, read as the reverse complement.
TCAGCAAATGAAAAACTTTAACCAAAGATTTAATGCAAAGCTACTGTCTCGACCTTGACCTCAAACTCAAAGAAGTGAAGATACGTGTTGCCCAATGAATTGTCGTTGCGTTGATTGTACCAAGTCTGAACAGGAGTTTAAACAATCTATTAAAAAAAATTAAATGTAACCAAAACCTTGACAAAACAGTTCATGCTGCCACCGCCACAGAAAAAAGTGATTAGTGTGTCTGGCTTGTCAATTTACGTTGGCGCGACGAAAAAAAATAAAAATAAAAAAAAGAAACCGAATCAAAGTCAAATAAATGCATTAAAAATAATTGACTTAACTAGAAGTAGAATGAACTCGCCATCAAAGGCAGTCATCAATTTATCAAGCATATCATCATGTACGTAACGAAATGTAATTAATGTCTACCTCATATCTAAAAGCACGTGGAGAAGAATTAAAAGAAGATCCAGATAGAATCTGATTCTTTACAACAACAACAACAACAAAATATTATTATTCTTTCTGTGCAAGTACTGTATTAGGAAGGATATACAGTGAAAACAACTTAAGGCAAACTATTAAGCTATGGAAATCAATGACTCTTATTCACTTATAAAAAGTAGCTCACTGCGACCATGGTTACTTATGATAGCTTCTGAAAGATGCAAGGAATATGCATGAATATTAATTACCTGACTTGATGACTTAATCTATTAAAATGGGAAAAATAACTAATGGCTACCATTACTAAAATGTTTCATACCAGACTGTCATAGTTACTGTGTATGTGAATTCATTTTCAATTGCCCCTTTCCTTCCTTCCTACCTTTTCTGTGTGCCTCCCCCATCACCGCCCCCCCCCCCCCCCCTACATTTCTATCCACAATTCAGTAAGGCAATCCGGATTTAGAGGAAATCAATAAGGAAATAGTTTAAAGCAGCACACAAAAATCGAGATAACAATCGTTTTGTTGCTTTTTACCCGTAATTCATCTCGCATCTTGCAATATTATCAATTACCAGATATATTCTGATGAACAAAAGTGGTAGTAAATACAGGAATTCGAAAGAAGTATTCAATTTAACACTGCGATGTCACATATGTAAAAAGTCCTCACTTTCAGATTATCCTTCGGGAAAGCTGCTCCTATGGCGAATAATCCGTACAATGCCGAAAATATTCTTACATATAGAATAATATGCTTTATATAATGTTGCTTACACATTCATTGATGATAATTAAAACATAAATATTGATTCTGTTATGTATTTCTTGTATCCTTTCAGTGTAAGTATATATAAATTACATGTATATAATCTCCGTCACTTTAGTGATTATTGATATGTTTACTTTCTATACAGGTCCATAAGATTTGTGAATGACAAATATGTTATCTTCTCCATTATCATTAGTAGTAGTAGTAGTAGTGGTAGTAGTAGTAGCAGTAACACTAGTTCTAGAAGTAGTACATTCATTTTTCATTCCTTTCTTCTTTCTTCCTAAGGGGCCCTGGGTGGCCGAGTGGTCCAAGTCGCTCGCCTTTACAGATCACTGACATCTCACCTCTGTCAAACGTGGAAACCATTTTTGTATATAGAGGAAACTCACCCTTGTCCAGAGGTAAAAATTTCAAAGTCGAATCAGTTTTAGGAGACTGAGAGTTGTGCCATCAATAGAATAAGTAAACCTGTACGCGGTCTTCAGAACAATACACATACATCCATATATTATCCCATATGTATATCAATCGATCCATTAATTCATACCTACATGCATATTTACTAGTCGACTAGTCCGAGTTTCCTCTGACCCTTCACACCCCATTTTAAATGTCCAAATATCAAAAATGGGGTGTGAAGGGTCAGAGGAAACTCGGACTACTAGTCGACCTACACACCTACCTACATAATTAACTAACAAACTACGTAAGTAGTCGGACAGATTCATACAGATAGACAGGGAAATAAATAATGTTATGGGACAGACGAGCATGAAATGGAAAAAAAAAGTTCTCAAAAAGTAAAACAATATTTAAGATATTGCCTTCTACTTTTCCGGAATAATTTGCTGACTCTCAGTTCTGACGAATTATTCCTACAAACGGAATAATTGTAATTTGCTGACTCTCAGTTCTGACGAATTATTCCAACAAACGGAATAATTGTAATTTGCTGACTCTCAGTTCTGGCGAATTATTCCTACAAACGGAATAGTTGTAATTTGCTGACTCTCAGTTCTGACGAATTATTTCTACAAACGGAATAATTGTAATTTGCTTAAATTATAAAGATAACGAACATCCAGTATGTATATGTGTTGGCCATGTTTGCGTTTGTTATGTTTCTTCTCTGTCGCTTCAGAAATGCAAAACAACAGGGCTGCAATAACTCTGACCTGGTAATCAATGCGAAGACAACTTCACCTGCAACGTTTAATATTCGTGACGGGCCCCATGTGTTGAAATGATTGTGATAAATATTTAAAGTGACCACACTTTGTCCTCTCGCTATCTGTTAATATCAACGGGATCCCAGTATAAACATGAACGCCACCCAGCAAGCAAACAGATAACAGATAACCCAGCCGTTGTCACCACACGTGGACACTTGATGTCCCGAATAATTTATCTCTCACAAACATTTCAACACCATTCTTATCTCGGTACCGTTTAGTATCAAATAAAAATCACCACTTTCAGATTACTGGCCACAATTTTGAGTAAAATGTAAAATTCTCAATTTACATGTAGTTATAGTTATATATATATATATATATATATATATATATATATATATATATATATATATATATATATATATATAGAGAGAGAGAGAGAGAGAGAGAGAGAGAGAGAGAATATATATATATATATATATATATATAGAGAGAGAGAGAGAGAGAGAGAGAGAGAGAGAGAGAGAGACTGGTGCTACTTTTTTATTTCTCACTAGTGGTACAGTTATATTTCTGGATACTACATGGCTGTTCATTTGGTATTGATCACTTGATCACTGTTCATTTTGTATTGGGTCAACGTTACTAGTGCTAATATTAATAGCCTGGTGTACCGTGACCGATGTAGATTATTGTGATTTCTCTTGTAATAAATGGATACTACATGGCTGTTCATTTGGTATTGAATTTATGACACGAGTAGAATTATATTGTAAGCAGCCCATGGTATATACAGATAACAAAATAATGAGATTGTTCAACGAATTTCACAAATTTAATTAGAAATTAGAACTTATTTAAGATTATATTTACCACATTACGAAACTTATATTATTTAGCTGAAAAACAAACTAGTGAAGGAAAATAACTTCGCAGTACATTACGCCTTTATCTTTATGATGTTATGACGTCACTTGCTATTTCATGAAGTGTTATTACATGTGTGTAATATGCAAAAGTATGAAATGGATTTCTGAAGCTAAACAAGAGTAGTTATTTGATAACATAAGGTTCTCTTTGACCGTCACAACCGTTGCAACATAGATTAGACAAGGGGTTTTTAGATGACAAAGTATATCAGCTTAGTGTTACAATTTTGATACGAGCAATTTTAGTAAATGCGGCTTTCATCAATGACAACATCGCTCGCTGGTGGAAAAGTCCAATGCTAACATTTTTATATGATCGTTATTATTAAATGAGGTTTAATCATATAACATATCAAGCTTGTGGATAAATCAATACTACCAGCTAATGTTTCACTCATATTCTCTTTTTTACATTTAAATTTGACATTATGTCGCGTACCACACTGCTCAAAATATTACAAGTTCAATTTGACGTCACAAATTTAATGAATCATAAAGCCGAAATTTAATTAAAAATTAGTAAAGTAATAGTCAGATTTAACAAAGAGGTATTTGTTTGATGGTTTGAAGAGAGTAATGTAGACTATAATTAATTAGTTATGCATTGTGAGATCTTAAACTTTGCTGGTGCTCCTGCGATGTGAGTCAAGTTTTCGCCTCCACCAAATACGAATACCCGTATGACAGGAGGCAGTAATTATATAGAAGATAAAACTGAAAATTTAAACTTTTCGGTTGTGTTTTCAAGAAGTCTGTATTGTCTCCAAGAAGTCTGTATTGTCTCCAAGAAGTCTGTATTGTCTCCAAGAAAGAGTTGAAGAATTCTTCAGATTTTGCAGCATCGTGAAATTGAAATGAATTGATTATAAAAATGAAATTAGGTATTCGTATGGTATACCAAACGCCCACACATTTTTGTTAAACTTATTGGACGCCCCATCGAAAATTATTATTGCATATCTAGGTGATGGTCAAGAGGCAGCTTATCAGGGTTACCGTATTTCCCCACAAAACTACTATTTTTCCCATTCCAACCCAGCTGCTACTCAATGCTGTATCAAAAAGAGTTTATTTACTACCCTTCGTATACAGGCTAGTTATGGAATGACGTGCATTAAGTGTGTTTACGGATTTTAGTTTTCTGAAAAGTAACGGCTGATTTTGATGTAATTGAAGGAGGCTCAATGGCTTAAAGACTGATATGCAAGTCATTGTGTGCACAATGAAAAATGTTAGTCTTGGGTATTAGCATTGATAAAGGTAATAAAGTCCGTAAGTCAAGAATGCGTGTCCTCTGCACATGCGCGCCATCTAATCCCAGGGTAGGCGTATTGATTAATCAGATAAAACATTCGCTAGGCACTTCGTTGGGATATTTAAATCGCAGACCTGAAATCAGAGGTAAGATACTATATTTCCTTGTGTTTATTCTTCAGAATATAACTTTCAATTTCTTTCTTTATATTCCTGATAGCAACAACTGCTAAAACTTACAAACAAAAGTGAGTAACCTAAAGAATTCTCGATTTCGTCCAATTGGATTTCACCTGGAATAAAAGTTCATTTCATAAAAATGACTGGGTGGTAATGAGTTCTAAAAGCACATTTTACTTGTTAACGACTGGCTGTTCAAGGGTTCTGAAAATTCAATGTAAATGCAGATTTTACTTGTTAATGACTGGGTATTAAACGAGATCTGGACATTTAATCTAAAGGTAGATTTTACTTGTTCATCTGCAAAAATTCGGTCTTCTCCTTTCTAGCATTTTGCCAATTGAAATCGGCCTGTCAACAAGATTATAAATTCCCCATATTAAGATAAGACAAAAACGGTTCAACAAAATGAATGAAATAATTAATAAATAAATATTGTTTTTAAAAAATCGTTCTTAACAACCTTCAGATTGTCAAGATCAAAGCTCCATCAAATGTTCACACGGCCGTAACGAACACTGGTAAAAATTGCAGTTATGCAATTTAAAACTAAAATTAGTGAAGTCAGCGTTAGAAAATATGCACTTCGTTTAGGGCAATGCATCAGAATAGAAAACCAGCAGTTACAAACTAACCAGAAAGTCACAAAACAACCAAATGTCACAAGCACGTGTTGGGGGCTTATTAACTAGAACGATGATAAGCGAACCTGGATCAGTTTAAGTATTGCAGTCAGCAGCCTCTAACATCACGAATCATAATCGATCGCTCTACATTGTTTTAACCTGCTTTTATCTTTTTCAAACTTTTAACATTATTAACCGTTCATCTTTGTTTTCTCCTTTACTATCAACTTTTTTCTTACTTTTCTTTTTATCTACTGAAACGTTTGGACACACAAGTGCTTTACATCACGCTGGGTTGTCCTACCATAATACAGACGTATCTCAAATTCGGTATTTTCCTCTGTTGCTTCTGCGGACGGATATAGTTTTTAATAGAGATTTTTAAAAGAGATTTCTCATAAAATGTGGATATTTTCATATGAAGAATCAGGTGTATTTCATGACAAAAGAGGCACTTCGTTGTAAAATAATTTGTATCAGCACAGAGATCCATTGTAAAAAAGTTATACCGAAAACGCCCCTTCATTTCCCTCCCCGCACCTTGTATGTCGCCTAACGTGGACTTAACTTTCGAATCCGCGGATTTATTTCCCCCCGATGTTGACATGGTTTTGTCGTTCTAATACTATAACTATGTGGACATCCGGTATGGGTGGAAAGGTCAGAATAAAGTAGGACTTACGCAAATGAAGCACTTATTTAAATGTCTTTTGCAACATGAAACGATACGATAATACAATCATTAGGAATCGTACGAAGACGAACTTACAAAACTAGATGCTCTGGTTGCAGTAAAGATGGTCAAATGGAATGGTACAAATTGGTACACATCAATAGTCCGAAGGTTCATTGGTCCAAAGGTTCTATGGTACGAAAGAAAGGTTCACTGTTTCGAAGGCACCTTGATTCGAAGGGTTATCAGTCCAAAAGAGAGGTTCAATAGTCCAAATGTGCGTTAGACCGAAGATTCTTTAATCCAGAAGAAGAGTCATAATCCGAAAGGAAGGTTTATTTGTCTGAAGGTTCTTTAGTCTGAAAGAAGAGTTAATTGGTCCGAAGTTTGGATAGTCCGAAGGTTGGATAGTCCGAAGGTTGGATAGTCCGAAGTTTGGATAGTTCGAAGGTTAGATAGTCCGAAGTTTGGATAGTCCGAAGGTTGGATAGTCCGAAGTTTGGATAGTTCGAAGTTTGGATACTTCGAAGGTTGGATAGTCCGAAGGTTGGATACTCCGAAGGTTCAAATAGAATGAAAAAATGGTTATTGGTCCAAACCGGATCAAGTGGTTTCTTTCCCTGAAGAGTCCTGATTAGCTGCAAATGAAAATCAGAAAGAATGCCTAAACAATAACTTGTTGCATTAATTTTAAGCGCGCGCGCTCACACACACACACGATGAAGTTATGGTATTAATTTTTGGTATGGATTCTATGTCAAAAAGGCAGGTGTCATGTTTTGGCCAAGAATCATGTATGTGTTACATAATATTTAAATTTTTGTCCTTCTTTTACACTGGATCTGGACAGGAGATTTACCCCAGAAATAATAACGGACAAAAACGAAGCAAACGTTAACTTTCGAGTTATTTTTCCTCTACTTTGTTGTTTTCTGCAAAATGACTAGTATAGCAGCGTATCTGCTACCTCCCCTGTTCAGTTGCTTTTTAAATGGGTGTTTTTCCCCAATATCTACAAATCAAACGTTTTAAAACATGTCCAATTAATGGCTGTTTGACCAATGTCACGGATATTGAAAGTAACGTAATTCCAGTTGTGTAATTGTCTAACAAAATAAAAATCGACTTTTTCTGAATCTACCAATTTTCATTTATCTCAGTTTGCTTCTTTATACAGCCGCCAAGATAATCTCTATTAAAATTCATCTTATTTTTTTTTTTTTTTTTTTTTTTTTTTTCAAGTGGTGATCATTATATTGAATATGAAAGCACTATTGACTTTTGTTTGTTCATTTTCGACAGGCCGTAATAAAGTGTCTAAAACTGAGTAAAATCTTACTTAGTACATTGTATCTTATTCTACTGATTCATGTTACTTATGCCCAAGAAACACTAGTTTTAGGAGTAAAAAGTAATTTCGAGGTGTGAAAATATCGATCAAAATAATACTTGAGACTTAAAATGTTTACGGACGGACAGAAGGAAAAGCTATTCTTAGCTGTCGTGACCTTAACTGAACCAACCCCCCATATCAGTAGTGTTCGCCCTCTGTACAGGAGAAACATTCCTATGAAGCGGCATGACCATCGGATAAATAGATATCAAGTTAGCCGGTTATTTGATGGACTCTGTAGCGTACTAACGGGGGGAAGGGGGGAGCGGACGGGGCGGTTGCCCCGGGCGCCAGAGGTCTTGGGGCGTCAAAACAGCTGATAAAAATTCGGGCCTCGTATTCTGGCCCTTCGGGCCATCATCGTCGCAACGGGCGCCATTTACCCTTAGCACGCCACTGGATGGACTAACCTCCAAATGAGTAGTTTTTATTCGTTAGCCTACAGCAACATTCCTGTACAGTTTCATGTCTATCAGACAAATAAAACTCAAGATAATGTGGAAATTGGACGGACAGAGGGACAGCCGGACAGACAGAAAACCATTTATGGTCCCAATAATGCACATCCCGTACCATTCTTGAGAACTTTTGGATTCGACATTTGAACATGATGACGTGTAGCTAATGCATTTACAATATCAAGGCACAGTGGTTATGTCTTGGTTTTTGTTTTTGGCCAAGTCTGTTGTATTCTATAGGCAGATCATATCTGTGACTCAAAAGGAAAGTCATGTAAAAACATTGTGGCAGTAACATATAGAGGGCGAGACCATTTTGAACACGTTTTGCTTTGACACCCCTGAGGTCAATAATAGATGTTTACATCGTGAACGCAAAATATATTCAGTTCTCCGAAAGAAGCATGACACTGAGAATCGCAACTAGTTACTCACATTACCTGTGTACAGTTCCTTCTCATTTCAGGCAAAACTACACACAGTCATAGACCATATCCTTATGTAGTGGTCATCTAGCGGCAACGGCAAAATATACACGCATACAAGCAGCATCTTCTGTTACTTTCAACAAAAACACGTGTTACTTGTTGTGTTCATTTATGGCAGAGGTCTCCAACCTTATTGTGCCTACGAGCATATTTGTGAGTTTATGAGAGAGTGGCGCGCACCAACCAATTAACTTGACCCATTTTTTATATTTTTTATTATTTATTATTTTTATAACCTTTTCCGCGGGCACACAAAAGACCTTGGCGGGCGCCATGAGAGAGACCACTGATTTATGAGCTTTTGAGAATCATGCAGTTATTGAAACACGTTGTTCTGAACATGTACGATGTGCTGGTCGCCTGGACTTGTAAGTTGCACGTTGACATGGTAGCCGCTGCTACGTTCAATCTGAATGGACAGTATTATATAAAAAAGATCAGGACCAGTTGACAAATATTTCTTCGAACTTTTCAGTACGGAGCAAATTTTCTTAAAGACGTCCTAAGAATCAATAACGTGCCAAAATTAATTGTTTTATAGCTGGCGTTTTCTTCTGTGCCTGGGGACCAAGGTGGCTCGGTGGTTAGCGTGCTGAACTCGCGACAGACCAGCCTGGGTCGAAAAATACATCGAAACCAAATTTAGAGAAACCTGCACTCTCTATGTATGATTCAATAACATTACTGCTGTTTCAATTTACTCTCCGGAACGTAATAAACGTCATTGACGTCCTTTAAAAACACAGCCATATTTTCATGTGTGGTGCAGTGTCTGTAATAATCTTAAAGCGTTGGTTATGTTGGGTAATGCCAGTGTAAGGTCAATAAGTGACATTGTAACATTTGTTTATTTTCCAGTTGATAATTTTAACGCTACAGTGACTTCCATGTTCCAAACAATGTGTAAGCAAGGATTAACCTTGGTTATAATTATATGCAAACAGCACAAACAGGTGTACATTTCGGGAATCGATCACAACGGATGTTTCTAACATGTAATTTCCACATTCAATAAATCTTTAAATATAGTACACAATTTTGTTTGAAGTCAGAAGCAAAGAAGTAAAAACATGTATGGGGAAAGAGAATTCATTATCCTTTAATCAAATTAATAGTCAGTGGGCTTTTTGTGTGTTTTCTTAAGAAAACAGTTTTCGCTTGTATAAAATCAAAGATAGTATTAACACAATGGGTATTCCTGTATAAAATCAAACATAGATTTAACACAATGGATATTCCTGTATAAAATCAAAACATACAGATTTAACACAATGGGTATTCCTGTATAAAATGGAACATATGGATTTAACACAATGGGTATTCCTGTATAAAATCAAACATATGGATTTAACACAATGGATATTCCTGTATAAAATCAAACATATGGATTTAACACAATGGATATTCCTGTATAAAATCAAACATATAGATTTAACACAATGGATATTCCTGTATAAAATCAAACATATGGATTTAACACAATGGATATTCCTGTATAAAATCAAACATATGGATTTAACAAAATGGGTATTCCTGTATAAAATCAAACATATGGATTTAATACAATGGATATTCCTGTATAAAATCAAACATATAGATTTAACACAATGGGTATTCCTGTATAAAATCAAACATATGGATTTAACAAAATGGATATTCCTGTATAAAATCAAACGTATGGATTTAACACAATGGATATTCCTGTATAAAATCTAACATATGGATTTAACACAATGGATATTCCTGTATAAAATCAAACATATAGATTTAACACAATGGATATTCCTGTATAAAATCAAACATATGGATTTAACACAATGGATATTCCTGTATAAAATCAAACATATGGATTTAACACAATGGATATTCCTGTATAAAATCAAACATATAGATTTAACACAATGGATATTCCTGTATAAAATCAAACATATGGATTTAACACAATGGATATTCCTGTATAAAATCAAACATATAGATTTAACAAAATGGGTATTCCTGTATAAAATCAAACATATGGATTTAACAAAATGGATATTCCTGTATAAAATCTAACATATGGATTTAACAAAATGGATATTCCTGTATAAAATCTAACATATGGATTTAACACTTAACTTTGAGACGGACCAGATTAGTCTTGCTTAGAAAACAGACCATTTACAGTCATCAGACCATTTACAGTCATCAGACCATTTACAGTCATCATATATGATCCTTGTGAAGACCTTAATGTAATTTATTAAGCTATCACACGTGAAGAACAAAGTAAACATGACGAATTGTAGCATTCAAGACGTCCTGTTCAATGTCAAATCCAAACGTTCTCAAAAGGTACGGGACGTGCTTTATTGGGACCATATATACAAAATTTAAAAAATAACAAAATACAATATCAAGAATACCTTATCCATCAAAAATGTTGGGAGCGGGGGGGAGGGGGGGGGGAAGAACGTTGGGAGGGGAGGACTATTCCAAAGAGAAATCTTGTAACCTATTTTCTGTCGATATTTAATGTTAGATAATCTAACAATAACATAACAATAATGAAGACATCTTTGCTCAAACAACAGTGAAAAATTCCATTGCAATCCGTTATGAACTTTTTTAGATTACTTTTAAGTTTTAAAATATTCAGGGGAGGTAACGTCTGTCTGATCAGCTATTCAATAGTCATGAATTTTCCTTGTATCATATCAGAGATTAAAATTTTTGAAGTTTTATCACAAATTTATAGAAATTTTTTGGTAATCTTGAAGTATAAAACTGCAGAAGATCCTGCGAGACATTTGCAAGGTTTGATAATTGGAGCAGCATTGAAAATTCAGCTTTCAATGATTTACATAAAAATTCTGAAACACATTTGCATGCTAATGTGGGTAATTTTTAACAGCAAAGAACATTATACTTTCAATGATTTAAAAAACTATTCAATCTCTTCAAAATCGCTGCATTATCTGACTTACCATATTATATATCAGTAAACACCTTTGAACTAAAACAACATACACTCAACGTTGGACGTGTTCTGGTTTTTAAAAAAAAAAAAAAAAAAAATTGAAACTCCATCATAATTTGTTAAGAACATTTTGAGATATTTCAGTTTTAAAATAACACCTTCATCAGTTTAATCGTGTCGTGGAAGAGACATGTCTATATTCATTTCGCTTACAATGTCATTTTTCATTTACTTGGTTTTTCTTATCGACCAGTTTAGAATGTCTGTAAAGACCTTAATCCAACTTATTTCTTTAGTAAATAGTTGTTAGATCACAATGTCATTGTACAACTTGGGACATTAGATACAATCTTAGGTGCCGATGTGAGACCGTGTAGACATTAGATACAATCGTAGGTGCCGATGTGAGACCGTGTAGACATTTGATACAATCTTAGGTGCCGATGTTAGACCGTGTAGACATTTGATACAATCTTAGGTGCCGATGTGAGACCGTGTAGGGTAATATGAAGCAAATTAACTTTATTTACCGTATAGTTTTATTTGCTCTTTCAATTTCGTTACTTTCTTCCTTCCTTCTTTCTTTCTTTCTTTATTTCGTTCTTAGCTTCCGAAAATCGTCTATTTTAAATACTTAGCCAACTTCTTTTCAAGTTTTTGTTTATAAAAACTCTACTTTTCATTTTTCAAAAATGATAAGCCCATGAGGGGGTGTTTCCCTTCCCACATACCTAAAAGATACATGAAAGCTCTGGATTCTGAGAGAGAGAGAGAGAGAGAGAGAGAGAGAGAGAGAGAGAGAGAGAGAGAGAGAGAGAGAGAGAGAGAGAGAGAGTTTTGTATAAAATTAAACGATCAACTAAACGTGGTAAGTAAAAAATTAAACATCTATAAAGTTGTAAGATACTGAATTTGAGATTCAAATATTATTGAGAGGAAATTTATCATCTTGACCAAAACAATAAACGGAGTAAGTTCAAATGGTGTAACTAGGCAAGCCGTGTATTTTAGTCATAACTGTAAACAAGTTTATAGTTTGGGTCTCTATTGATGACAGCTGGTTTATACATGTTTTAATAAAAACTTAATATCTTAGCTAAGAGGCCCCAATAAATTGTGTCGAGTACAAGGCAGTAATGTATTTGACAAGTTAACGCCTAGGCAACTTAGGTATGATTATGATGTATATCATATCGGGGCGTGTAATCTAGTGGGAAATTGAACTGGGACAGGGAATGTGTGTCATATCGGGCCGTGTAATCTAGTGGGAAATTGAACTGGGACAGGGAGTGTGTGTCATATCGGGCCGTATAACCTAGTGGGAAATTGAACTGGGACAGGGAATGTGTATCATATCGGGCCGTATAATCTAGTGGGAAATTGAACTGGGACAGGGAATGTGTGTCATATCGGGCCGTATAATCTAGTGGGAAATTGAACTGGGACAGGGAATGTGTGTCATATCGGGATGTATAATCTAGTTGGAAATTGAACTGGGACAGGGAATGTGTATCATATCGGGCTATATAATCCAGTGGGAAATTGAACTGGGGCAGGAATGTATATCATATCGGGCCGTATAATCTAGTGCGAAATTGAACTGGGACAGGAATGTATATCATATCGGGCCGTATAATCTAGTGGGAAATTAAACTGGGACAGGAATGTGTATCATATCGGGCCGTATAATCTAGTGGGAAATTGAACTGGGACAGGAATGTATATCATATCGGGCCGTATAATCTAGTGGGAAATTGAACTGGGACATGAATGTGTATCATATCGGGTCGTATAATCTAGTGGGAAATTGAACTGGGACATGAATGTGTATCATATCGGGCAGTGTAATCTAGTGGGAAATTGAACTGGGACAGGAATGTGTATCATATCGGGCCGTATAATCTAGTGGGAAATTGAACTGGGACATGAATGTGTATCATATCGGGCCGTATAATCTAGTGGGAAATTGAACTGGGACATGAATGTGTATCATATCGGGCCGTATAATCTAGTAGGAAATTGAACTGGTACATGAATGTATATCATATCGGGCAGTGTATCTAGCGGGAAATATTGAACTGGGCCAGGAATGTATATTATTCAAAGGATATCAAGTCATGTTGAAAGCAGATCAGGGAAGCACTGAAACAAAGAAAAGTGAATAGAATATATGAACTCTTGTCTTCATCTATTTTCAATGTAATTCTGGGACCCGTTTCCCTGTGTGCGGTTTGCGTCCTTCCTTCAATTGCAGGCGTTTTAATGTATAATTGCTTTTAACGCGTTTTAATGTTTAATTTCTCTTGAAAGGCACGTTTATATTTTTGTAGGTCATACGGTTTCACTAAAACCAATGGTTACTGAGGTATAGACGGTTCACTTGTATTTCGTAGCATGCCTATGTGAAATATTTTTATAAGCATTAGCACGTTCCAATCACATCGAATTGAATCGTGTAAACAAATCGACCCCAAATTTTAAGTTCTGTTGGCTAAGATTACAATTTCAGCACATGATCTTCTGATATAAAAAAAAAACAATTAAAAAAAAACACAACAACAACAACAAACCGTTACATTGATATTGAAAAGGAAGGTAGAATATACGCAATTGTGATACATAAGAGGTCGAACATAAAGTTTATTTTATTCATGTATGCAAAAAATATGATAAAATTAAAAGATCATAAATTAATAACTATTATTGGCAATGATCCAGTATTGACTAATTGATATAGTAACTTAGTATTTAGAATAAAAACCAATTAACTAATCTTTGAACATAGCTTGAAAGAACTTGCTTATATGGAACCACTGAATATTTCATTCTCTGTTATGTATGAATATCTACATAAATATATGCTTATATACATATACTTCAGTACTTGTTTACATTAATGTAGGTCATTTGTATATTTGCTTATTTATTTGTTCCTTTTTGTGTGATTTTCCTGAGGTTTTGAAAATTACTTACAAGGTTGTGTGATTTTCCTGACGTTTTGAAAATTACTTACAAGGCTTAAAGCTTACGACAAATAAGGATTAGAACTTGTAGAGGTAAGCTGTAAAATTAACAATGTTAATTATTTTAACTCTGATGTCTTTGAAATGAAAGGCAGAATTGATTTGCCCACGTTCAGAGAATATCTGTACATTCCAATAAGAGTTGACCTGACGGATGTTAATGATGTAATCCCTCTACTACAAATAAATCTTCTATACTGCAAATGACTTTTCTGATCATCCAGAGACTTTCATCTCCAGAGACTTAAACTCATACTTCATTCAGCTGACGTAGCAATCTAGGACGGCATCATTAGATCAATAGCAAGTCAAAACCTTAACCTGGATTAAAAACCGAGTCGTAGCTTTGGGGCCATCCATATATGATGTCACTCATATTTGATGGAATTGTTACACCGTCACATTTCGTCACAAAAACTCAGACTCCCCTCATATATGACGTCACAAAGCTTTGACCCCCCCCCCCCCATAACAATTTAAAAAAATAAAATTGGTTTGAAATCACTTTGTATTAGAAAACCACACCATATCAATACAACACTGCGTTCGGAATTCTAGTAGATGGCGCTGGTGTTGTTTTTGTGACGTCTCATTTTTCAAACCCCTACCCACCCCCACCCCCATCGTCACACAAGTCGGATCCCCCCCCCCTCCCTTGATGCGTGACGTCATATTTTACAACTCTTTTTCACACCATCACGTAAAGTGCATCTTTCTAGACATTCGGCATTACTATGCCTACCACATGATTGGACATTTATTTGATTTTTATCATATGCAAAATTGTGACGAGAAGAACAAAGAAAACCATGAGTATTTATATCCAACATATATGATGAATTTATATAAAGGGAATAGTTATTGTGTCTTTAACTGCATCATCAGTCAAAATAGAAATGGCAAATCTGCAAAGTAGTAATGAATTGTCTCGCATGCAAATAACACTTATACATGTATTTCCTTGTGGACGACACTATTCATACTGATTCTCAGATACAATTGTATGCATAAAACAAACATATTGTTTATATGCATAAAACAAACATATTGTTTGAATTAATGATTTACGATCCAAGCTAGGTAGTCTATCCATCATTGGAAGAGCTGCACTATTTTATATTTATCATATTCAAAAGAATAACCCGAAATAAGTTTTGACAAACTAAGGTTAGTTGTCATGCACAAGCGTTGCTTAAAGCGATATAAAGCGTTGCTTAAAGCGATATAAAGCGTTGCTTAAAGCGATATAAAGCGTTGCTTAAAGCGATATACATTTATGATCTTCGCCATTGTGGAGTTTGAAGGAAACTGAAAGAAACTAGAAGAGCAATGTAGTAAATATATGTACTGTATTAAAGAAACCTTGCCGTACAAGCAAGAGATCATTTGATGGCAAAGTCGGAAAAGTGTCATTTGAGAAATTTAAGTCTATTTTCATCAATGTGGTTCAGGTTTTTTTATACCTGAAAAAGAATCACTCGAATCTGATTGGTGAAATCCCTGCCATGCTTGATCCAGACTTTCTTTGTAAGTGTCAAAGTGTCAGACTATTTCCATGTCGTGATCATTAGTGACTGCCTGACTGGTTTAAACGCAGAAAATATGGCTTCTTTGGTTTCTATCCTGATCGAAACACGTTAGACCTTTTCTATGGAACACCAAATTGTTCAAAATTGAAGAAAAAAAGTAATCGAGATTGAGTGGCAGTAATCGAGAGCGAGTGAGAGAGGGCGAAATGGAGTAATAGAGATCGAGCTGGGAAGATCATAGGACGTTCTGAAAATATCTTCTGACCAGCCGTAGAGATCATAGGGTAAGCTGGATGGATCCCTGTGATCTGGAAAGATTATAGGACGAAACGGAGAGATGCTAGGGTGAGTTTGAGAGATCAAAGGGACAAGGTGGAGAGATAATAGGGACGAGCTTGAGAGATCATATGACAAGCTGGAGAGATCATAGGACAAGCTAGAGTGATCACAGGGCGAGCTGCAGAGGATTAGCCGGAATAATCGTGAGCGAGTGGGAGACAACGGAGAAAACTTAAAAGTGGAATTGACTGAGAGTAAAGGAGGCAGAAACGGTATTCATATTATGGTTAATGCACTATGACAATAAATTCTAACAACTGTATATCTTTTAGGTTAATTTAGAGAGTTAGCTATGAAGTTCAAATTAAATGTATTGGCGATTTAATCTAACTCGAATAAAAGCATAACAATATGGTGTTCATCAACATTTTCAGTCGGAGAACAGGCTTTAATTGCGCGTACTCCTGTTTCTTAAACAATTTTTAAAAAAAATCACATATAGCTCCAAAGAAGTAGTATCCAAAATAGCCTAACAAGGTTTTCATTGTCACGCCCCCCCCCCCTCTCTCTCTCTCTCTCGTGATTTTTTACTCGTCTTGTTCATTTCAATTTGCACTGCATGTTTATTTTATGCATTTATTATCTATTGATTAATTGGTTCATATTTATGTCTCAACTTGTAATAAAAGTGGCTTAATAATCTCCAAGCATAAATTATACCAAACATTGGAATATTCATTTACTTATGCTGTAAGCTATGCGTGATATTAAGTTAAAGACACTGTTTTCACCCAGAGCGTGTCCAAGGGCAAGGCAATAGACTTTCATTACCTCGGCTCTAAACTTTTATAAGTGCTGATTTGTCAGTTTGTTATTAATCATCAACCAACCGAATGAGCACACTTGCCCTAACTGATTTTGTCAACATGCATGCTTAAGGATTCATTTAAGTACCACTGTCTGTCTGTCTCTCTCTCTCTCTCTCTCTCTCTCTCTCTCTCTCTCTCTCTCTCTCTCTCTCTCTCTCTCTCTCTGCTGTTTTGAATTGACTATTCATAGATACAAACAGATGGTAATTTCCATGTACTATTTTGACGTCCATCTGATTAAGGGGACGACCTATACTTTGATCCACTTCATGCATTTCATCAAACGTTGACTAGGTTTGGGGAATGGAATAAATTTCACACCGCCAACAAGTCGGTCCTGGTATCTACTGTCTAAGTTACAAAAGTTCCAGACAAACCTTTTTACAATTGTCGCGAGTTAAATATGGTTTGAACGTTTGAACCATTTACTTTGATTGTTGTGATAACTTACTGAAATCAGTCTGATAGTGTTGATTGTAATTTGAACTATGTAAAACTCTTGTTAAAAATGTGTTAATATGTGTTTTTTTGAAACGCAAAGTTGTCCCTGCTCATTGAAGCACTTCCGTTGTCAAACTCTTTAGTTTCGGAGGTAAGTTGTTCTTGCAGATAGTCCGCAATGCCATAATGTCTAAAGGGAAGGGATCGATTTTGAAAAACACAGAATCGTTTCAAGTTTGACGTATTGTTTCTAAAGGACTGTCTTAGGAAAACTGCGGATGACTAAGCGGCTGTATGTGAGTCGCTTAAAAGGACGCTGACTAGTCAAGCGCTTTAGAGTGACTGGGAATTTGTCTGGCAAGTTGATAAGCTTATATCTGGCGCAAATGATTCGAATAGTTTTAGACCAATATGGGCAACAAACAAACAAAAAAAACAACAAAAAAAAAAAAAAAAAAAAAAAGTGCCCTATTAGTAGGCAAAAAAAAAGATGATTTTTTTTTCTGCAAATTTAATTCGACAGGTTCATTGTTCCTATTCAGTTAAGCATTATACACTGAAGAGTCATTTTCGGTTTCCACCTGATAAAGTCCCAAATAGAGACAAATCCGCAAGAACCATTTAAAAGGCATGAAAATCTAATCAGGCCATCTACATGTGCACATAAAGATACATAAAAAGCCTGATACAAGAGGTTTCTGTGTAATCCTCCTTGTAATGTTTCAAACACACACACACGCACACACACACACACATACACACACACACACACACAGGTTTATGTCGGAAAGTCATAAAACTTTCTTACCAAAATTAATTAAAATAACTTGAAAATCTTCTTATGTCATCTACATATGGATAGAACATACGTACTGAACAGGGGATGGTGGCCTAATGGTTGGCACGATGGCCTCTGGCACCAGAGGTCTTAGGTTCGAACCCCGGCTGGGGTTTGTGGGTAAGAAGCTGTGTGTCTAAACACCGTCATTAGCATCGTTGGCGGGTATGATGATAAATAATGTGCAGTCCGTCAGAGAGTGATGTTAAATGGCGTCCCCGTGTGCAGGAATATTTACCACCTGTGCCGATAAAGATCACTTATGTAAGAAAGAGTAGGTGTACTCCAGGTTGTAAATAACACACCTGCGCATAATACACCATATACGAGGGTAGGTGCCGTTTGCCGCCACGAAGGTTCTCCACTGCACCCCAGGTTGTAAATAAACACACCTGTCCATAATACACCATATACGAGAGTGTGGCAGTAATTGGTAGATAGATCTATACTGAATTTCATATACCTATGTAAGGCAGCTTTCGCCAACAAGTTTCGACCTGAAAAAGTAATGATAAATGAAATAGCATGAAAATCTAATTATTTGTCTATGTCATGATATTTTTGCGTAATCGTGCAAACAAATCTGAGAGGACTGAATACGGATGCACGGACGGACTGGACCAAATCAAGATGCTCCTGCTGGAAGCAGCGGGGATAACATTTCCATTCAAATAATAACTACCGTATGGATTCAGATTGATACACAGATTTGCATTCATATTACCTGAGTTAAATTTGATTATCAACATTTTGTTTGTGATTTTAAATATAGTAATAGCCTTTTTTGACTTGTGCACTGGAAGACAGCCGTTCTCGAGCAATTTTATTTTTGTGTAAGTGTATGGCTAATAATTATATGCCATGCCCGGCGGAGGGTGATAGTCCTTCTCAAAGCTATATCTTTTACTATTTAATGTGGTGATTAATATTTACCTTGGGGAAGGGGGATTGTACACTTTTTTTTCACGGACTAAAGCAAAGTAAGATACAATTTTCGTTTAAAAATGACAGTGGGTTGCAGGCATGCATCTCATTCTAGGGTATAATATTTTGTGCAACTTTTTTGACGGTATACTAGAATTTTCCTACGAAATATAATTTACAATATACCAACCACTCATCCACCCCTCCCAAAGGAAGGCTCACGCGCGCTGATGTACACACAAACCAATTAAATCCAATATACAAGTAATTTGCACTTCATTAATAATACATATTTAATAAGACTAACAGACGAGAGAGAAACATTCATTTCCATAGAAGCCATTTAAACTGGGTCCAAAATTGCTGAAAGATACAATTTTCACGACACGTTGACTGTGACTTTTTGAAGTCTTAAACTTAATCAAATGTATCACCACGAAGAATAGTATTCCACCATATCTTATCACTTTTTTGTATTAATTCACACTTGTTTATTCTGTCATTTATTCTTCTATTTTTAACATAAATAACTCCTCCGAATTGTTGATTTTGACAAATGGTACAATTCGTGATATTTTATCCTCAGTTCATGACTTTACTTGCTTTTCCATCATCTGCGTACATTGTAAAATTTAAAACATCTAAAACAAGATTACAGGTGGTTTGTCAATACTGGGTAGGAATATAACTATAGAATGTCGTTATGTGGGTTATTTATTTTTAACATGACACGTTCTATTAAGACCCTTTTTGCAGTTAAACTTTTGATATTTACAGAGGTTAATAGAATGACAGAAATTAAAACGCGAAGCAATTCCAGACAAATTGGCTCCAATGATTCAAGCTGAATTTCGGATGGGTTTTATGATATTCGACCCGATCCATACCATCTTAAATAAAACTATCAAGGTTATATCCAAGTCCCAAAGGAATTCGTTTGATCTGCAAATATAGCAGATTGGTCGTTTATTGAACTGACACTCTGTGTACACCGCCAACGCAAATCGATATGAGTGGGCGAATATTCATCGAATCGGACCTATTTAAAGACGAGATAGACTTCTGCTAACATGCAGAACGTTTTAAAAACGGGTGTTTAATCGAAATACACTCATAACTGTATCCATTTAAAGCCTCGATATTTTAATCACAAAGTGACATATACAGTACAACGCTGTTCATAATTAATAACTTTAGTAATATTTGAAGAATCAACCGCATACACAAGTTATTTATGAGGTAAGTGTTGGTCTCAAAAGACATTTTCATTATTAATAATCAGTTCAACTTCTCAAAGACTGCATGTAGCATTTGTTTGTCTCTATTATTTCCAAAGAATACTCAGAGATTATGTCATCCTGCCTGTCAGCGCGAACTGTCTCGCGATGACACCGTTTTAGATCAAGGATTCATACCTTGGGATAAGATGGTTATTTTGTTGATGCAGACAGAAACTGTCGTTAGACTTCGATTCACATTTTGGAAACTGGACTGGAGATTGGAGATTGGGTGTAGTTGGACAAAGAATGGGGGTGGGAGTGGGATCGGAGGGAAATTAAAGAGAAGCGTGGAGACCCTGCTGCATTTCCGCTAATTTCTGGGTAAGACATTCGCTGTAAAATTGATTGCAGATGATGAAGGAATAAATTATTCTAGTAGCTGAGACATTCGCTGTAAAATTGATTGAAGATGATGAAGGAATTAAATATACTAGTAGTTGAGCAAAGACTAAAACTGAGACGCTGTTGGAAGGTAGGGACAGATATATCTTAAATAGAATGATGAATTAGATTATTGTGTACAATGTTTGTGTATTAATGGTACTCAAATGATTTTCAAAACATTATACTGTTCTTGTTTTCTAGCAAAGATTGCAATCAAAAGAATTGTCGTCTTTGTTATGATCGAGCACATGGAAAATCCATGGCATAAGATTTTGATTAGGGCACAAATGAAAATATATTTGTAAACAATTTTTTCAACCTTTACATTTTAAATCCGTCCCCCCCCCCCAAAAAAAAAAAAACAAAAAAAAAACGAGAGTGAAACAAAACACAAACAGTTTCCTATAACGCTTAAGAATCAAGGAACTTTAGAGAGGGGGAGGAGGGGGTGGACTTCGCCCCCTGTGCAACCAGCAGGAGTTATATCCAACAGACTCCTTGTTTACACCCACCCCCACCCCTCAACAATATTCCTGGATCCGCCCCTGCCTACCTTCTTCCAAAGGTTTATATTTAGATACTGATCATTGACGTCCATTTTTATATTAAATGTCGTCAATTCTGTCATAGGCATCCGTCCATTTTTGTATTAAATGCAATCAATTCTGTCATAGGCATCCGTCCATTTGTGTATTAAATGCAGTCAGTTCTGTCATAGACAGCCGTCCATTTTTGTGTAATTAAGTGCCGTCAATTCTGTCATAGGCAGCCGTCCATTTTTGTATTAAGTGCCGTCAATCCTGTCATCGGCAGACGTCCATTTTTGTATTAAGTGCCGGCAATTCTGTCATCGGCAGCCGTCCATTTTTGTATTAAGTGCCGTCAATCCTGTCATCGGCAGACGTCCATTTTTTTATTAAGTGCCGTCAATTCTGCCATAGGCAGACGTCCATTTTTTTATTAAGTGCCATAAATTCTGTCATCAGCAGACGTCCATTTTTGTATTAAGTGGAGTCAATTCTGCCATAGGCAGCCACCTTTGAGAAGTGAACCGAAATGTCCTCCTTAGACAGTTTGTGCTTAATGGATGCTATTTTTATTTTTTAAAATGCATTGTGTGTATAGGACCTTGGAAAAGTGTCTGTTTCAGACATTTGATTGTGTGTAGGGGACCTTGGAAATGTGACTGTTTAAGACGTGATTGTGTGTTGGGGGACATTGGAAATGTGTCTGTTTAAGGTATTGATTGTGTGTAGGAGACACTGGAAATGTGACTGTTTAAGACATTTGATTGTGTAGGAGACACTGGAAATGTGACTGTTTAAGACATTGATTGTGTGTAGGAGACACTGGAAATGTGACCGTTTAAGATATTGATTGTGTGTAGGAGACACTGGAAATGTGACTGTTTAAGATATTCATTGTGTGTAGGAGACATTGGAAATGTGTCTGTTTAAGACATTAATTGTGTGTAGGAGACACTGGAAATGTGACTGTTTAAGACGTTTGATTGTGTGTAGGAGACATTGAAAATGTGACTGTTTAAGACATTTGATTGTATGTAGGAGACCTTGGAAATGTGACTGTTTAAGACATTTGATTGTAAGTAGGAGAACTTGGAAATGTGACTGTTTAAGACGTGTGATTACTTATTGGAAGTGACTTTTAGGGCTGGATGGGCTGTAATTATACTAATAACAAGCGTTGTTAGTTCATTTGAAAAGTTGAATTACGCTATATCTGTAGTCATCCATTTTGGGTTGGCAGTCCTCAAACATCACTGATTGTTTTGTTGTAGAAAAAATATAATAATCACAACGCAGCCAATTCAACTCACTTCATTCCTGTTTTTTTTTTTTTTTTGTAAAACGTGTTGAAATACTACAATGAAAACTTTGGATTTGGTGATAAATACTAAATATATCTATATATATATTTATAGTAAGAAGCAACTTTTAATAGGTGATTTCCAAAGAACCATTTTTCAGACTTCTTTAGATATTATCGACATATTGATGGAAGACATCTTTGATCGCGTGATTTTTTTCCCGAATAAACGAACGAACTAACAGACAGACAGACACACACACAGCATGCATGCATGTATGTATGTATGTATGTATGTATGTATGTATGTATGTATGTATGTATGTATGTATGTATGTATGTATGTATGCGATTATCCTTGTCAGATTTGTCATTGGCTACATTGCATTAGTGATTAAATGTATTGGCTTTTGCATACAATTTTAGATAGATATATCACTATATAGATATTTTTTATCTCGTATCAAAGGATGCAAAAATGGTGGGCAAAAATATGTGTAACCTGCGTATATCCACCCCACCCCTGTTAGCTTCAAATTGCGTGTAGGCAAAATCAGTTTAAATAAGTTTAAAGCACATATATTTGGACTGTATCTAGGAACATTTATGTTCAAATCTTGACTATGAAATACGCTGTAGATAAACGAGGGTTTGTTTGTATTATGAGAGCTGTTACATGGGGCAATACAGTTGTGTATTCAGCAAATGCATATTCTAGCTGATGCTAGATACACTATTCGTGTGTACAAAAGGTGAAAAAAAAAAAATTTATATAGTAAAAGAAAAAATTCATGAGAGAGAGAGAGAGAAGCACACCTGTACAGTATAAATCACGTGTGCCGTAATATACATTTACCTGACCTTTAAAACGAAAGTATATACGCTTTATTGCTCCAGGTGAGAGGCTCATTCGCTTTCTTTCAAGTCGAGGGGGTTTGTATATTTATAAATAACTTGGCGTAAAGCTATAGGTGGGCCTTACTTTGCGCGTCTTAGTATACGGACATATTTCAAAACTGGTTCATCGTGCCCTTCATGAATTTGGATGATCCGATTCATGCATTCATTGCCCTCATGCCTTAGTGACCTGCGTTTACATTTTAGTGTGTACTGACCTGTAGTCCAGATGGTCAGCTTGTGGACTGTGGCCTACATAACAACATATCATTTAGCTATATGTAGACATTACAGAGTAAGGGGGATCAATCTTCGCTGTCAAACAAATGGAAACAGAAAGCCGGAGCTCAAGCTAACGTGAGACAGCGGTTACAAGACCACGAAACCAGATGTCTAAACTCTGATGGAATAAAATGTGGCTTTGACACAGCAGTTAAGAACGGGACATATTTTCATTACATGTTTTACTGAACTTTTACTTCGTTGAGACTTGTTCATCTGAATCTGGTTTGGAGCACAGTGAGTTTTGACAGGACCATAGTGGCGGAGTTCTCCACATCATCACTTTTTTCAAACGACGTTATGGATCAAATCTATGTGCAGTCATCTAAAGCCATGCGGATTCAGAATAGTGCAGCTTGATGTAAAAAATACAATCTCCCTTCTTTGATTTTTTTTCTGGGATCACATGGGAACAATATAGATTGTTAAATTGTGTTATCAGTCAAACTTCAAACCATTCAAAGGCATTTTTTTCGCATTGATTTCATGTGGTGAATATAGGGTCGTTAAAGATCACAACTTGCATTCCGTAAGTTTGTAAAAATATACTCCAGCGCGTCATGACGGGCAATGAAACAAGCTGATTAACTGCCTTATCTTCGATGAATGTTCCAATGGAATGATTGGATTATCTTTCTAGTCAACACTATCACAAAACTGTGTGACTTCAATCTGCATACAAAGTATTGGTAAACGAGTACTCTTCTTTACTCTATAAATGGAAGGATATTAGAGTTTCCGAGTTGTAAATAAATATTACACTGTATAAAAAAAATTGTACTGTAGATACATGATCCGTCAAAACTTGGCAAGCTTTCATTTAATACAACCTTGGTAAAAACTGATTTCAAGATGTATATATGCGTTAATCTACTATAGTCTATACCTGGCGAGGTAATTTTACCTGTATAATTCGTCACGTCTGCATTGGGAAAGCCGACACGCTCTGCATATGCGTGTGTGCACAGGGCGACGTGGGAGTGTATATATTAACTTATGTATTATTGTACATGACAACATTATCAGCTGACATATCGCAAGAAGCTAGAATTATAGTTTTAGTTCAATATTACCCGGAATTTTTATGTAATAGGTGATGCGTGGGCTGGCGATCAAAGGCTAGTCTGAAAGTGGAAGTCACACACTTGCGTTACCAAGGTTTACATCGCTGTGGGATAGCCTTTCAAAACTGTCAAAGGATTTACACAGCTGAAGTCAAACATTCTTTTGGATGTTTGGGGCCACTTTTTTCCACACGATGAATGAAACTGTCAAGACTCAACCCAGCCGATATGGACAAACGCTGTACTTGAGGTTTCTTTAAGCAATATCTATATACATCTAAAAACTGAGTACAAAATAGTAACACAAGACAGTAAGAAAGCTTATGATCTTCATTTTGAACTTATCATGAAATCCTTCAGATCTTATAAATGGTCTTCGGTAGGACCTAAAACCACGGTAAAATAATAAGCACACACCGTCAACTAATAATACTTGATCCTACCTTATTTACAAGTTGTGAATTATGTATACAGTCATCTCACAAATTAGGGTGGTTAGATCAGTAACGTGCAGTTAAAAGACAAATCACAAAATCAATAGACGAATATATTACGGATGAAAACCGAATCAAAGATGTGTGAAACGTGCAGAGCTGTGGAAATTTCTTTGGAACTGCCGCCATGGCTGTGGGGAGGCCACGTGGAGGGGCAGGATGCCGGAAGCTGCGCATCTTCTTGGTGCAGACGACGTTTTCAATATATGGCGGGAAAAAGTCAACTGGTGGGTATAATTACTGATGTAATTTTGTTACAAGCATTTTTATCACCGTCATTCGACAGTCCATCACTAAGCAAGGTCATATGTAACCAATCGGTGATTAATTTTTGTTATGTTTTTATCAAATATAATGAGCGGCTACTTTAGCAGTATCAAAATATATTTTTTTAAAAATAGGCGAAGAGTGTTTGCTTTTTTTATGCTAACAGACTTGAAAGTGCTGCGTAGTGTAGGATGCACACTTTATATGCACGAGAGATACTGCCCTTGTGATTGAAGAACATGTTTTATTGTACGTTATTCATAAATATAAACTGAATGTAATTCTCAGTCAGTTTTCTTTATCTGTTTGGCTTCATTTTTTAAAGAGATTTGCAAGAAAAGTCTGATTTTCCTATTGTTGATGAGGGTTGATACAACGGATGCCCAGGTTTGAGAATAAATACGTACACAAAAATGGATGTATGTAAAGGATGGCATTACCCCCACCCCCACCCCAATGCAACTGCATCAATCCATTGTTTCACTGGGGCCAATCAGTCAGCATACAGGAATTTGAAAGTGCAAGAAATGCTTAGGTCGTATACAAAGACTGTTGCTAGAAAGAACACGAGAGAGAGAGAGAGAGAGAGAGAGAGAGAGAGAGAGAGAGAGAGAGAGATTACCTCTCATATAATATACTCGCAGTCAGCTGGACATACAGACAGCAAACATGTTATATATATATATATATATATATATATATATATATATATATATATATATGTATGTGTATGACTGTACAAAATTCTCGAGAGAGAGAGAGACGACTTAAAATGTGACTTCCTTCCGGATTTGTCATATAGCTATTGTCTCTTCATCATATACGTATGTTAGGTACACTGTAACAGGATTAAGAATTGTGATGAAAATACGCTAATCCGTATTCATTGCTTATTGTTCCATCTTTGTGACCAAGTATAAAATGTTTGGAAAGTCTTGGACAGTGAAGGTAAGAGTATATCCTAGCTATATCCGTACTTAATTCTCACTTAAATGTAAAACAATGACACAAGACATTGTGGCTAGAATGGATTCTTTTCTTCTTCTTCTTTTTTTCTTTTTCTCTCAAAATAAAAAAATACCTAATAGGTTTCAAAGCTACAACTACGTTTTAAAATACGTTTACAAATTGACACCAGACTGTATACTAGTATTGGTATCCTGGACTGAAAGTCAGGAAATCATGGTAGATGAGTTGGTGATGAAATTATAGGCATTTGATTTAAGTGTGGTACCTTCAGCATCTTAGACGTGTATAGGGTTTATGTATATATGGATCATTTTTCAATGTCACAAGATATTTTTCCTCAAAGTATTCGTCCCGCTAATAAAGATACATTTAAAAACCAAGAAACTAAATAAATTAATATGCAAACTTTAGCAAGAATTTCACAGAAGTCTGTCTTAGCTTAGAGAGTGAACAATGTTCAGCGTTGCACATTGAGCGCGGGCTCGCGGGTTTCCCGCAATTTTTTGTCCCATGTCCCGCAAATCTTAACCCTGTCAGAAAAAATTCGAAAAATACCCCCACAACTTTGCATGAGTGGATGTCCGCCCATGTCTCTGTTGGCGCTAGCAATGTCCACTGTCTAAAATCCAATGTCCAAAGTCCAATGTCCAATGTCCAAAGTCGCAAAAGGTGATAAAACTGTAAGATAATAATGAATATCTATTTTAAAATAATGGCAATGAAATCATTGTGGTAGTCGGCCGAGCTGCAATGTAAAGTGTTTGACGACCGTTAGTGTAACGTAATTTCGAGGTTAAATTCACCCCTACGACGAGGAAGATATTATTTATTTTGAGGTTGACAAAAAAGACTAAATTTATGCAGATACACAATTTGTCATTTAATTAATGATTTGTTGTTTGGAAAGAAAAGTGATTCAGAAAACATAGGTATTATAATAAAGGCTGGTAGATAATGAGTGTACACTAAAGTTAAATGTGAGAGGAAGATCCGGAATGGAAATTTCCATGGTGCAGCTCATTTCAGGTTAACCAGATAATGTTGTCATGAGTTACTTGAGTACATGATAAAACTTTTATTGCAATAATCTAAGTGTTCAAGGAAAATATGATAGTACAGCGCAGACAACAAAGTTAAGGTGGCGGAACTGTCGAAGCTAACAAAATTATCTCATTTTTTATATCAATATTAGTGTATTATGTACCCTTATTTTCATTTGTCCCACTAAAACGGTGTGGGTCTCCTTGATTTGGAGGGAGAAGGACACAATGTCCCCTGCCATCGGGATCCTATGTGCGATATTGAATATTTACAGGGTGGAGGTTGACATTTGAGGCCAGGGCATGTTTGTTTGTTTTTTTGTTTTTTTTGTTGTTTTTTTCCTTACATTTTTTGAGTGCGAAACAAAAGGAATGGCCTCACTGTATGTCTAAAATTCGTGTCATAAACTTCTGTACGAAAAATGCATGTGTACATAACTAGAAATTATCTGATATAATTTTTAAGATTTGTATTGTACACTTGATGAGGCGTTATTTGACATATGCCTATCTCATTAAATGGTATAATATTATGTGTGGCAGCATTGATGAGGTCGTCAAATTTCCATGCCATAACATAGGCAGTAATACCGACCTTCCCCTCAGCAAATATTAACTGCTTCCTTAAGAGAAAACTAGTTAATTGGAATCTCAAAAGAAAAAGCTCACGTGATCAAAGGATGTGAACTTACAAATTCATGGTGATCAAAACAATTATTTTTGAGAAATCCTTTCTTTTTATGCACTGAGGAAAAACAATATGCACTTAAAGTAACCAAAAAGGAAATCTGTAGAAATAGCACACAAATTAAGGTAACTTTTATTTTCATGGCATTCTTCTGCAATTCATACTTACGCTTGCAGTATTTTCAATTATTACAGCTATTTTAAATCAACAAGAAGCAGTAGATACAGGTATTCGAAAAAATGTAAAGTTTGACAATGTAATATTGATAATAAAGTAAAACTACGCACATTAGCTTATCAGTCAGTATATTCGCAGCTATGAAGAAAAATCTGCATAATGCTGGAATTTTTTTTTTTTTTTTTTTTTAAATCCGTATATTTGGTCGGCCTGCATGAGAGTTGGCTTGTATGGATTGGATTATCATATCCAATGAACAGTAAAGGGCAATAATTCTGATAGAGTTGATAAACTGTGATATCAGTAATCTCCCATTTAATGGCTACTTGCAATTGGGGAGTTATAGAGCAAAAAAAAAAAAAAAAAAAAAAAAAAAAAAAAATTCTGTTATAATCATGATTTAGGGACCATATTATATAATGTCAAATGTTATCAATATTAAATTACCAGAATAATATTATAGAATACAATGTTTCATTCAAAATGTCAGCATCAATCTGGATTGCGATCTGTTTATAAGTCCGAAATGAAAAGCTTTGGAAACTAATTATTTTGCTGGCCAGCGACCATGAAGTCAAGAACTCGTTACCACGAAGATGATGTGTGTATGTGTGCGCTCGCGTGTATGTGTATACCTTTCCAAATGAATAACAATAGGCCAGGTTGGATATATAAGCGCATATATATATATATATATATATATATATATATATATATATATATATATATATATATATATATATATATATATATATATATATATATTGTGTTTTAGTCGCGTGCCAGTTTTGAGAATTCCAAATCATTACATAGAAAATTAGCAGCTATCAGGTAAAAGATCAACAAACCTGAGGTACGATCCCCTCAAAATGTAGAGACAAAACTAAGGGTACGTCGAGGATCACCTTGTCCTAAAAAGCAGGGTACAGAAATATTTTAGAAGGGATGGGGTACGTTAACAGTTTTTGACACCCAGTCCGCTTCAGCTTTCATGGCTATACACTGAAAACCAAACACCGGGAGCAGCTCTGGAAAGGCCGAGAATAGAAGGCGCGATGGGAACATCGGTCATTTCCGTCATATCGAAAAATAACCTTGGATTGATGGGTTTTGTGATTAGGCGGAATCCACCACATATATTGCGACAGAAAAGACCGACAATGTT
The DNA here is from genome assembly GCA_029931535.1 of Margaritifera margaritifera. Classification (NCBI taxonomy): domain Eukaryota; kingdom Metazoa; phylum Mollusca; class Bivalvia; order Unionida; family Margaritiferidae; genus Margaritifera; species Margaritifera margaritifera. The sequence goes on along the minus strand of JAQPZY010001610.1, from coordinate 3,917,385 downwards.
GCAGTTGTGACTTCTGCCGCCATATTCTGCCATTTGAACAAAAGTAGTTCCAAATATAGTTCTCAATCGCGGCGAATTACATCTGCTAATTCCTTCTTGACTGACGGAATAGGCCCAGGATGTTCCCATCGTGGAATGCGATTGGCAGGACAATGGAATTATATCACTGTAGAAAATCCATAACTTATCACAATGGTGTATACAGTGCAACACATAAGTATTCTCGGCAAGTGAGATATACATCTATAGATCCCACCCCCCCCACCCCCGAGTTTCAACTACTGCTGTATTGGATTGTCAAGCAAGTCAGCGCGTGCAAACTTTGCATCCAGGGCCAGCCTCGTTTAAAGTGCTTTTTCTCGCTCAAATTTCGCAAAAATAGTGGCTTAATAAACAACGTCAAGATAAGATATCCTGAATAATGTGGAAATTTTTAAATGCTACTTAATTTTTGCAAATGTGTGCAAAAGCACCGTTTAAAAAAAAACAAAAAAAAAAAAAACCCACACGCACACCGACATTTCCTCAAAAACAAAGCCAGACTGCCATCTTGGGAGGATTTTGTTTTATCGTGTTTCTTCACGTCGTATGGGCAGAGACCGTAAACCGTAAACTTTATATTTTTGGAGACTAGCCCGATGAAGGACAATTTTCTATTTGAAAGTGATGATAGTCAATTAAGCCTTGTTACATTCCGTTTGACTGGTATCTTAACTGTGTTTAAAGTTGATTATAGGAGACCTTTTTGTCCATGAGAAACTTATGAAAAAGTTAATTTCAATCCCGGCCGTGAAACTTTAGAATAAGCAGCCTGTGCCCAAAAAAGAATATTGGTTAAAGGCACATCAATTCAGAGAGAGAGAGAGAGAGAGAGAGACGTTGCATCCATATTTAATAATACATGTATGTTTGTTCGTGGCATCGACGATTCAGTTTACTTGATTAGTATCCATTGATTTTGTAACCCTTCCTAACATGATAATTCTCAGCAACCGGACAGATCGATTTTTATCCATGAGTATAGTAACTGTTCCGCCATTTCCCAAAACACGCAAAGAAAGAACTGCCGCAAAACCGCTTACTGGTATGAAGCTAATCTTTGGCCCAAACCGAAACATTCCAATTACAATACCAATAAATTAAAAAAATTATGATATGTTCAACTCAACAAACAGTGATGCGAATTCGCCCAAATAATTTGGAATAACATCAAGAAAGGATAATTTTCTGGTAAAATTCAAAGGTAAAAAGTTAATTATAGCCTGCAAAAACTGATGGACACTCATTTTTTTGACGTTTCAGCAAAGGGTCGGAACATGATTACTTTACAGATAAATGCAATATGCTCATAAATGATGATGAGAATTTCTAGGTATTTGATAGAAGCTAATTTAATTAATGAATAGTAATTAATCCTTTATAATTGTACTTAAATTCTAGAACTCTTGGCACTATAATTTATTTGCAAGTTTTGACCATAATCGCTCAGCACAGTAGTCAATACAGGCTTCCATACGGTAATACCATACTTAATACATCGCCATCTCACATTACTCGATAGTTATGCCTTGTCGACTAGGTCAACATATTTCGAATTTCTTTTACTTTTTGCTCTTTTGTTTTTAGAAAAAAAAACCTGTATGTGATAGAGAGATTGTTGCAGTAAAGTTCAAAGCGGCTTACCTTTGTAATATATATATATATATATATATATATATATATATATATATATATATATATATATATATATATATATATATATATATCGATAGATAGATAGAAACCCACTTTGAGAGGAAATACATTTTCCTGAAAAATATAGATGCACAACTTTATGATAAATACGATATAAATGTTTTGATAGACGCAATAATAATAATAATAATAATAATTATTATTATTACTATTATTATTATTTAATACGTATGATTCTTTATATCTGTATCTGATAATTCAGGCACGTGTATATATTAGGGTAAATTATTGAATACTGTACGATAGTTTGTTGTTATTGTATCTGCCCATTTGTTTACCTACGTTCCTACATGTTATTTTTTTCCCTTTTGATTAACATGCTCCAATTAGGTTGGTTTAATTAGTACTTTATGCAGAAATCATCATGAAAAGTACTTCGAAGTCAAAACAAGAGATACAGAGGATTTAGTAACTAGCTTAAGCTAATATAGAGCTCTCTCCTCATTAGCAATAATCTTTGCTTAGATTGCCTGACTGACTTGAGTAACGAACGAAAGTAGGCAGAGATTCCTAATTTTGATACAAGCTGATGCGATATTCAAATATTGATACAAGATAATGAGATATTCAAATATTGATACAAGATAATGAGATATTCAATCAATACGCTTCTACAGTAATGTTTGCGATCGGAACATAGCTCGGCCAATTCAGCTGAGTCGAGAAAAATAACTTCCGAGGCAGTTGTAGGAATACACAACAATTTGGTAGATTTGTGACTCCCCCCCCCCCCCCGAACCCTGCCGAGTGCACCGTATAAGTTGCGACAGAAAAGGTCGACAATATTCCGATTGTAACTTTGTTTCCTTCCGCAGTCATATTGTGCCACGTGAACAAAAGTAGTTCCTAATATAGTTACGTCCGATTTTCTTTCTGGACTTGACGGAAAAGGCCGAAGACATTCCGAATATAGTGTTTGTATGCTTGATCTGATATGACGTCACACAAAACAACCAGCTGAGACTAAGTCAAGAGCTGTAATGCAGTCGGTAATTCTGGACAATGTTACTGAATTATATTTCATTTTTCTTTTAATAATGGTATAGTTTATTAGTTTGTGATCTCTGTTCTTAGTCTAACAGCTGTCGTCTTGCCGTGAGTACACATACGGTAAATTGGATCAATATTTCACTGAAGCATTAGAATATCACGTGATTAGCGCGTGAGGGTTGAACTTCTGACCTAGATTCTATGATTCATTTAAGAGTCAATACTTTATTGACTGGTAAAAACGTTAGTACACTGATACTGTAGAGATGTCACGCATAACCTAGTTTCTAATTGGTTCGGAGAAGGTTGTAATTTAGAAGGAAATTATTTCGAAGTACCCAGTTGTTTATCAAAGATGAAGTATTGGGTTTTATTTCGATTCAGCGTAGTAAGAGACTATATAATAGGAAATAATCCTGCGTTTATGCATTCATAGCATAGTTTGACCACCTGAGAGGTCATAAACGAATTTGGTTCATTTTGTGTGTGGTTATTTTACTTTTGTGATATATATCATCATACAGTACAATCTGGATTCAGTACTGTGTCTTAAACTTTAGTAATTATACAGCTCTGTGGAATTATCGGAAACATTTCTAGAATTTGTGTTTTTCCATATTCACAAGGACTATTTGGAATTTATAAAACTTGGATATAATTGATTCTTATTAACACATCAGTACAGTGAAGGTTTCATTCGGAATCTACTTCATTCGGAATATTTGGATTAACTTCCGGATCAGTGGACTTTAGAACAATTTAGGACTTTTAAGGATATTCTATACTGTAAGTTATTTTTAATTCTTTCACTTTGATTGTTTGTTGAAATATTTTAATATTTTAGGAAATTAAATATTTGTATTTTAAATCTTGCAAGCTTGTTTGAGTCTTTTCTTTTGTTACATTACCCCTAGTAGTAACAACAATCTAATTCTTCATTAATTTTAACGGTAAACAAAGGGAATTCGACTGAAGTAAATTTTACAGCGGAAACGGAGTTTTAATCTCAAATAAATTTCTGCAAAAGGCTATGATACATTTACATATTGAAGATTTTCTCCATAATTGACCGTTAAGTGTAATCTGTAAGAGTATAACAAAGAGCTGTTCCGAATCTACAAAGGGAGAAACTTACATTGCACAAATGACTTTGGTAAAAAAAGATTGTTTAGGAGAAAGGCGTCTGGATATTAGTTCTATCAAAAATATATATATTACTTACCTGCTGGACACGTTTTGGAAATTACATTGCACAAAAGACATTGTTAAAAAAAATTGTTTTGGAGAAAGGCATCTGGATATTAGTTCTCTCACAAATTTATATATTACTTAACTGCTGAACACGTTATAGAAATTACATTGGTAAAAAAGAAATTGTTTAGGAGAAAGGCGTCTCGATGTTAGTTCTATCACAAATTTATCTATTACTTACGGGCTGGACATGTTATGGAACCAAAGCCTGCCGGTATCTTGGATTCATGACATGATTAATTTTAAAAATTGGTATTACTCTGTTTGTGGCATCTTATTGAAAATCTTTCACATTTTGTGAAATCCAGATTCTAGCATATGACGTAGATTGTGTTTCCCAACAAACGATTCTACCTGTTTCAGCTTGTGTCTGTGTGTGTGTTTGTTTTTTTGTTTTTTTGGGGTTTTTTAAAATTCTGACTGCAAGTATCCGAAACGATATCCCCGTACTCCAAAAGAGGTCTGAATTTGAAACTTCGTAATGTAACTAACCTTTTCCACGTTTATGTTGTCATATATATATATACATATATATATATATATATATATATATATATATATATATATATATATATATATATATATATATATATATATATTGTTATGTATGATGTTTATATAATATTGTATATGTTTTGGGAAATTATAAATGTTTCTTCACTTTAATATTTGCTTAAATCTTTATGTTTATTAGGAAAAACATGTTTAACTAGTGTCCTTGAATTAGGTTGTTTTGATCAATATGTTTTCTCAATTTGAAGGTCAAGGTTGAATTTTGTTTACAGTAAAAATTCCATTAAGATGACTCATGTTCTAGAACATTCTGTCATGTGACCAATCTTTATATATACCATGTTTGGTGGACATTTATTCAGTTTTGACATTACCATCAGTCTTGTAAAGAGCTATTACAGTTGTGAAAATTCATTCCAAATTCTAAGAGAGGAATTATTTTAAATATTCATTGGATTATAACAGTGCTCATAAACTTTTGAATTTTGGATTTTTAATTGACAATTTTGGAATTTAACTGAACTTATTCAGAGATTTTGGAATACTTCATTTTGACATCAGCACATCAAGATTACTAGTACATCAGGACTTTGGAGACCATTAGCACATCATAACATTCAAGGACACAGCCGTGAATTCGGAACATTCTATATTTAGGACTTGTGATTAGAACAATCATTCTTATTGGATTATTAGGATTTCAAAACACATTACTGTAAGTGACTTTTTGATTTTTCATTTTAATTATCTAGTAATAAATTGCTTGTTGATTTTTTACTTGATTTGTTGGTTTCACTTTCTTTCTGTTACATTTTTCTTAGACCAAAGAGTCGTAACAGAAATTGGGGGCTCGTCTTCTGGGATCTGAATTTCTTTAAAGCATATTAGAGATATTAAATTTATCCTTGAAATTCATATTGATTTTGTCTCTGAATTTTTTTTGTCTTTGGCAAAGATTTTTAAATAGAGAAATTTTTTGTGTGTGAAACCAACAAGCATTTACTATGGCATCTAATGTTCAGAATTTCATTTCAAAACCTATCCAGGAGGGGATAGAGTGCATGAGAAAGTTAATTGAAGAGTTCAAGAGGTGCATCCATAGTGATGTTAAAACCTATCTTGACGAGCAGAATGTGGAAACTTTGGAAAATGCTGCTCGTATGGCTGATGATTATTCCTTGACTCACAAAATTTCATTTGGCAATAGGTCGTCCTCTCAGCAGTTTTCTGGTAAAAAACCATTTCAATCTCATTCGAGTACTTCCAAATTTCACAACAGCACAACTGTTAGGAATCAAACATCTGATAAGACTGATCAGAAATCCTTATCTCTTCCTACGTGCACTTATTGTAAAACGAAAGGGCACGTTATTTCTGATTGCTTCAAGTTGAAAAATAAGCAACAGAGTAAAGACAGAGCTTTTCCAAATGCTCTTATTTCTACGAGGTCAAGGTCACGGTCTTGTATTGAAAACAATACATTTGTAGGGTCAAACAAACCCCAGTCTGATTCTATTTTGGAGGCTTATGAACCATTCATGTCAGAAGGTTCTATATCACTTATTGGTGATTCTGCCAAACCTATCCCAATTAAAATATTAAGGGACACTGGAGCTTCTCAGAGTCTTTTATTGTCAGGTACTTTGCCTTTGTCTGAGGAGTCTTCTTCAAGTAAAAGTGTTCTTGTTCAGGGAGTTGAGTGCGGCTTTGTAAATGTTCCTCTTCATTGTGTAAATTTGGCATCAGACTTAGTTTCTGGACCTGTGACTGTTGGGGCAGTGACTTCTTTACCCATAGAGGGTGTTCATTTATTACTAGGCAATGACCTAGCTGGAGATAAGGTTGTGGTTAATCCACTTGTAACTGACAAGCCTTGTTTGGATCAGAAAGTTGATCCTGTCGAAACTGAAATCCCTGATTTGTACCCTGCTTGTGCAGTTACTAGAGCTATGGCAAAAAGAGCTCTTGAGAGTGATGTTGATCAGGATATTATTCCTTTAGCTGACACATGTATTGGTCAGTTTTTTGATGAGGTCACTTTTTCCTCAGGTATTGATCAATCAAATGGTATTGATCACAGTGATCCTCTTTTGGCAACTCATTCTCTTTGTTCTAATCAGGATAACAAACGACAATCCCTTGTCGTTGAACAGGAGCAAGATCCCGAGATATCTTGTTTGTTTCAGAGGGCTATTAGTGAAACTGAAGCCACACAAGTTCCAGTGTGTTACTTTGTGAAAAATGGGGTCCTTATGAGGAAATGGAGACCACCTGATGTACCCGCTGGTGACGAGTGGTCAGTGAGCTATCAAATTGTTGTTCCTAAGTCATATCGACAGGAAATTCTTAATTTAGCCCATGAAACTCCTTTGGCTGGTCATTTAGGAGTCCGTAAAACTTATCACAAGATCTTGAATCATTTTTATTGGCCGAAACTCAAAAGTGATGTTTCTAAATACTGCAGATCTTGTCACACTTGTCAAATGGTAGGAAAACCCAATCAGAAGATACCTAAGGCTCATCTGCAACCTATTCCTGCAATTGATGAACCATTTAGTAGAATAATGGTAGACTGTGTTGGTCCTTTACCTAAAACCAAGTCAGGCAACCAATACTTGTTGACCATCATGTGTGCATCTACAAGATTTCCAGAGGCAATTCCTCTGAGAAATATAAAAACTAAAACTATTGTGAAAGCTTTGGTGAAGTTTTTTACACTTGTTGGCCTTCCCAAATCTGTCCAGTCGGATCAAGGGTCAAATTTTATGTCTGGAATTTTCCAGCAAGTTATGCATGAATTAGGCATCCAACAGTTTAAATCTTCTGCCTATCACCCTGAAAGTCAAGGTGCTTTGGAAAGATTTCATCAAACTTTGAAGAATATGATTCGATCATATTGCTTTGATACAGAAAAGGATTGGGATGAGGGTGTTCATTTGTTGTTGTTTGCTGTTAGGGAATCAGTTCAAGAGTCGTTGGGTTTTAGTCCCTTTGAACTAGTTTTTGGTCATACTGTCCGTGGACCATTGAAATTATTGAAAGAGAAACTTCTTTCAAATGAAGATTCAAAGATTAATCTTCTTGATTATGTCTCTGATTTCAAATACAAGTTGTCAAAGGCCTGTGAAGTAGCAAGAACTAATCTTCACACTACTCAGTCAAAACTGAAATTAAGGTATGACAGAAATTCACAGGAAAGGAGTTTTAAACCTGGTGACAAAGTTCTGGCTCTCTTTCCCATACCTCAGAATCCTCTTCGGGCTAAATTTTATGGTCCTTATACCGTTGAAAAGAAAGTAAATGACTTAAATTATATCATTAACACTCCTGGGAGACGGAAACAGAAACAACTTTGTCATATAAATATGTTAAAGGAATATTTTGACAGAGATAGCCCAGCTAATTATTCAGTTAATTTAGTTGTACCTGTCCCACACAGTGAAGATATCAACGATGGAATACGATCAGACTATAGTGACTCTGGTATAACCAATCTTCGGAATTCAGAAATATTGAACAACCTAGACCAGAAACTTTCACATCTACAACAACAGGAAAGGAATGAACTAAAACAGCTATTACATGACTATGAGCACTTGTTTCCTGATGTTCCAACACGAACAAGTAAAATTTATCATGACGTTGACATTGTAGATTCTGCGCCTGTGAAACAGCATCCTTATAGGATGAATCCTCTCAAACAGAACTATCTGAAGAAAGAAATTCAGTATCTACTGGAGAATGATTTCATAGAACCAAGTAAAAGTAACTGGAGTTCACCATGTATTCTTGTTCCCAAGCCAGATAATACATTCCGTATGTGTACTGACTACAGAAAAGTCAACAGTGTCACCAAAACTGATTCATTTCCAATCCCAAGAATGGACGATTGCATTGATAAAATTGGAAATGCGGAATATGTCACCAAGTTTGACCTTTTAAAAGGATTCTGGCAAATTCCACTGACGGAAAGGGCAAAAGAAATTTCAGCATTTGTAACTCCAGATGGACTTTATCAATATAAAGTCATGCCGTTTGGAATGAAAAATTCGCCTGCAACGTTTCAACGTCTGATGAACATGATAACATTTGGTCTTGATAATTGTGACGCTTATATCGATGACGTCATTATCTACAACAACACCTGGGAAGATCATTTGGAAACCATTCGAAAATTCTTCGATCGACTCAGTGATGCGAATCTGACAATTAATTTGAGCAAAAGTGAGTTTTGCCATGCTTGTGTCACATTTTTAGGACATATTGTGGGACAAGGTCAAGTTAAACCTATAGAAGCTAAGGTCAAAGCTATCTCTGAATTTCAAGTTCTAATTTGTAAAAAGCAACTGATGCGATTTCTAGGTATGGCTGGATATTATCGGAAATTTTGTTCCAATTTTTCCAAAATTGCTGAACCTTTGACAAGTTTATTGAGTAAGAAAACCAAATTTCATTGGTCTGACAAGTGTCAGGAATCTTTTGACAAGTTAAAGGCCATGCTTAAGAATGCACCAGTTCTTTCTGCACCAAATTTTAGCCAATCATTTAAATTATCTGTTGATGCAAGTGATGTAGGGGTTGGTGGAGTATTGATTCAGGAAGACAAAAGTGGTGTGGATCACCCTGTGTGTTATTTTTCTAAAAAACTAAACAAGCACCAGAAAAATTATTCCACAATTGAGAAGGAATGTTTGGCTTTGATATTGGCTTTACAGCATTTTGAAGTGTATGTTACCTCAGCTCTGTCTCCAATTATTGTGTACAGTGATCACAATCCCCTTACTTTCATCAACAAAATGAAAGATAAAAATCGGAGATTGTTGAGATGGAGTTTGATATTGCAGGAATATAACATTGACATTAGACACATCAGGGGAAAAGACAATGTGATTGCAGATGCACTCTCACGTGCCTAGAAATGTAATATTGCTTGATGTAATTAAGTCCAGTATCATAAAACATGTTCTTATGTAATTTGGGTTATTGTAGTATTAGATGTATATTCAAAAGAAAGCTTTATTATATAAATCTTTCTTTTTCTTTATGAGGAGAGGTGTTATGTATGATGTTTATATAATATTGTATATGTTTTGGGAAATTGTAAATGTTTCTTCACTTTAATATTTGCTTAAATCTTTATGTTTATTAGGAAAAACATGTTTAACTAGTGTCCTTGAATTAGGTTGTTTTGATCAATATGTTTTCTCAATTTGAAGGTCAAGGTTGAATTTTGTTTACAGTAAAAATTCCATTAAGATGACTCATGTTCTAGAACATTCTGTCATGTGACCAATCTTTATATATACCATGTTTGGTGGACATTTATTCAGTTTTGACATTACCATCAGTCTTGTAAAGAGCTATTACAGTTGTGAAAATTCATTCCAAATTCTAAGAGAGGAATTATTTTAAATATTCATTGGATTATAACAGTGCTCATAAACTTTTGGATTTTGGATTTTTAATTGACAATTTTGGAATTTAACTGAACTTATTCAGAGATTTTGGAATACTTCATTTTGACATCAGCACATCAAGATTACTAGTACATCAGGACTTTGGAGACCATTAGCACATCATAACATTCAAGGACACAGCCGTGAATTCGGAACATTCTATATTTAGGACTTGTGATTAGAACAATCATTCTTATTGGATTATTAGGATTTCAAAACACATTACTGTAAGTGACTTTTTGATTTTTCATTTTAATTATCTAGTAATAAATTGCTTGTTGATTTTTTACTTGATTTGTTGGTTTCACTTTCTTTCTGTTACATTTTTCTTAGACCAAAGAGTCGTAACAGAAATTGGGGGCTCGTCTTCTGGGATCTGAATTTCTTTAAAGCATATTAGAGATATTAAATTTATCCTTGAAATTCATATTGATTTTGTCTCTGAATTTTTTTTGTCTTTGGCAAAGATTTTTAAATAGAGAAATTTTTTGTGTGTGAAACCAACAAGCATTTACTATGGCATCTAATGTTCAGAATTTCATTTCAAAACCTATCCAGGAGGGGATAGAGTGCATGAGAAAGTTAATTGAAGAGTTCAAGAGGTGCATCCATAGTGATGTTAAAACCTATCTTGACGAGCAGAATGTGGAAACTTTGGAAAATGCTGCTCGTATGGCTGATGATTATTCCTTGACTCACAAAATTTCATTTGGCAATAGGTCGTCCTCTCAGCAGTTTTCTGGTAAAAAACCATTTCAATCTCATTCGAGTACTTCCAAATTTCACAACAGCACAACTGTTAGGAATCAAACATCTGATAAGACTGATCAGAAATCCTTATCTCTTCCTACGTGCACTTATTGTAAAACGAAAGGGCACGTTATTTCTGATTGCTTCAAGTTGAAAAATAAGCAACAGAGTAAAGACAGAGCTTTTCCAAATGCTCTTATTTCTACGAGGTCAAGGTCACGGTCTTGTATTGAAAACAATACATTTGTAGGGTCAAACAAACCCCAGTCTGATTCTATTTTGGAGGCTTATGAACCATTCATGTCAGAAGGTTCTATATCACTTATTGGTGATTCTGCCAAACCTATCCCAATTAAAATATTAAGGGACACTGGAGCTTCTCAGAGTCTTTTATTGTCAGGTACTTTGCCTTTGTCTGAGGAGTCTTCTTCAAGTAAAAGTGTTCTTGTTCAGGGAGTTGAGTGCGGCTTTGTAAATGTTCCTCTTCATTGTGTAAATTTGGCATCAGACTTAGTTTCTGGACCTGTGACTGTTGGGGCAGTGACTTCTTTACCCATAGAGGGTGTTCATTTATTACTAGGCAATGACCTAGCTGGAGATAAGGTTGTGGTTAATCCACTTGTAACTGACAAGCCTTGTTTGGATCAGAAAGTTGATCCTGTCGAAACTGAAATCCCTGATTTGTACCCTGCTTGTGCAGTTACTAGAGCTATGGCAAAAAGAGCTCTTGAGAGTGATGTTGATCAGGATATTATTCCTTTAGCTGACACATGTATTGGTCAGTTTTTTGATGAGGTCACTTTTTCCTCAGGTATTGATCAATCAAATGGTATTGATCACAGTGATCCTCTTTTGGCAACTCATTCTCTTTGTTCTAATCAGGATAACAAACGACAATCCCTTGTCGTTGAACAGGAGCAAGATCCCGAGATATCTTGTTTGTTTCAGAGGGCTATTAGTGAAACTGAAGCCACACAAGTTCCAGTGTGTTACTTTGTGAAAAATGGGGTCCTTATGAGGAAATGGAGACCACCTGATGTACCCGCTGGTGACGAGTGGTCAGTGAGCTATCAAATTGTTGTTCCTAAGTCATATCGACAGGAAATTCTTAATTTAGCCCATGAAACTCCTTTGGCTGGTCATTTAGGAGTCCGTAAAACTTATCACAAGATCTTGAATCATTTTTATTGGCCGAAACTCAAAAGTGATGTTTCTAAATACTGCAGATCTTGTCACACTTGTCAAATGGTAGGAAAACCCAATCAGAAGATACCTAAGGCTCATCTGCAACCTATTCCTGCAATTGATGAACCATTTAGTAGAATAATGGTAGACTGTGTTGGTCCTTTACCTAAAACCAAGTCAGGCAACCAATACTTGTTGACCATCATGTGTGCATCTACAAGATTTCCAGAGGCAATTCCTCTGAGAAATATAAAAACTAAAACTATTGTGAAAGCTTTGGTGAAGTTTTTTTACACTTGTTGGCCTTCCCAAATCTGTCCAGTCGGATCAAGGGTCAAATTTTATGTCTGGAATTTTCCAGCAAGTTATGCATGAATTAGGCATCCAACAGTTTAAATCTTCTGCCTATCACCCTGAAAGTCAAGGTGCTTTGGAAAGATTTCATCAAACTTTGAAGAATATGATTCGATCATATTGCTTTGATACAGAAAAGGATTGGGATGAGGGTGTTCATTTGTTGTTGTTTGCTGTTAGGGAATCAGTTCAAGAGTCGTTGGGTTTTAGTCCCTTTGAACTAGTTTTTGGTCATACTGTCCGTGGACCATTGAAATTATTGAAAGAGAAACTTCTTTCAAATGAAGATTCAAAGATTAATCTTCTTGATTATGTCTCTGATTTCAAATACAAGTTGTCAAAGGCCTGTGAAGTAGCAAGAACTAATCTTCACACTACTCAGTCAAAACTGAAATTAAGGTATGACAGAAATTCACAGGAAAGGAGTTTTAAACCTGGTGACAAAGTTCTGGCTCTCTTTCCCATACCTCAGAATCCTCTTCGGGCTAAATTTTATGGTCCTTATACCGTTGAAAAGAAAGTAAATGACTTAAATTATATCATTAACACTCCTGGGAGACGGAAACAGAAACAACTTTGTCATATAAATATGTTAAAGGAATATTTTGACAGAGATAGCCCAGCTAATTATTCAGTTAATTTAGTTGTACCTGTCCCACACAGTGAAGATATCAACGATGGAATACGATCAGACTATAGTGACTCTGGTATAACCAATCTTCGGAATTCAGAAATATTGAACAACCTAGACCAGAAACTTTCACATCTACAACAACAGGAAAGGAATGAACTAAAACAGCTATTACATGACTATGAGCACTTGTTTCCTGATGTTCCAACACGAACAAGTAAAATTTATCATGACGTTGACATTGTAGATTCTGCGCCTGTGAAACAGCATCCTTATAGGATGAATCCTCTCAAACAGAACTATCTGAAGAAAGAAATTCAGTATCTACTGGAGAATGATTTCATAGAACCAAGTAAAAGTAACTGGAGTTCACCATGTATTCTTGTTCCCAAGCCAGATAATACATTCCGTATGTGTACTGACTACAGAAAAGTCAACAGTGTCACCAAAACTGATTCATTTCCAATCCCAAGAATGGACGATTGCATTGATAAAATTGGAAATGCGGAATATGTCACCAAGTTTGACCTTTTAAAAGGATTCTGGCAAATTCCACTGACGGAAAGGGCAAAAGAAATTTCAGCATTTGTAACTCCAGATGGACTTTATCAATATAAAGTCATGCCGTTTGGAATGAAAAATTCGCCTGCAACGTTTCAACGTCTGATGAACATGATAACATTTGGTCTTGATAATTGTGACGCTTATATCGATGACGTCATTATCTACAACAACACCTGGGAAGATCATTTGGAAACCATTCGAAAATTCTTCGATCGACTCAGTGATGCGAATCTGACAATTAATTTGAGCAAAAGTGAGTTTTGCCATGCTTGTGTCACATTTTTAGGACATATTGTGGGACAAGGTCAAGTTAAACCTATAGAAGCTAATGTCAAAGCTATCTCTGAATTTCAAGTTCTAATTTGTAAAAAGCAACTGATGCGATTTCTAGGTATGGCTGGATATTATCGGAAATTTTGTTCCAATTTTTCCAAAATTGCTGAACCTTTGACAAGTTTATTGAGTAAGAAAACCAAATTTCATTGGTCTGACAAGTGTCAGGAATCTTTTGACAAGTTAAAGGCCATGCTTAAGAATGCACCAGTTCTTTCTGCACCAAATTTTAGCCAATCATTTAAATTATCTGTTGATGCAAGTGATGTAGGGGTTGGTGGAGTATTGATTCAGGAAGACAAAAGTGGTGTGGATCACCCTGTGTGTTATTTTTCTAAAAAACTAAACAAGCACCAGAAAAATTATTCCACAATTGAGAAGGAATGTTTGGCTTTGATATTGGCTTTACAGCATTTTGAAGTGTATGTTACCTCAGCTCTTTCTCCAATTATTGTGTACAGTGATCACAATCCCCTTACTTTCATCAACAAAATGAAAGATAAAAATCGGAGATTGTTGAGATGGAGTTTGATATTGCAGGAATATAACATTGACATTAGACACATCAGGGGAAAAGACAATGTGATTGCAGATGCACTCTCACGTGCCTAGAAATGTAATATTGCTTGATGTAATTAAGTCCAGTATCATAAAACATGTTCTTATGTAATTTGGGTTATTGTAGTATTAGATGTATATTCAAAAGAAAGCTTTATTATATAAATCTTTCTTTTTCTTTATGAGGGGAGGTGTTATGTATGATGTTTATATAATATTGTATATGTTTTGGGAAATTGTAAATGTTTCTTCACTTTAATATTTGCTTAAATCTTTATGTTTATTAGGAAAAACATGTTTAACTAGTGTCCTTGAATTAGGTTGTTTTGATCAATATGTTTTCTCAATTTGAAGGTCAAGGTTGAATTTTGTTTACAGTAAAAATTCCATTAAGATGACTCATGTTCTAGAACATTCTGTCATGTGACCAATCTTTATATATACCATGTTTGGTGGACATTTATTCAGTTTTGACATTACCATCAGTCTTGTAAAGAGCTATTACAGTTGTGAAAATTCATTCCAAATTCTAAGAGAGGAATTATTTTAAATATTCATTGGATTATAACAGTGCTCATAAACTTTTGGATTTTGGATTTTTAATTGACAATTTTGGAATTTAACTGAACTTATTCAGAGATTTTGGAATACTTCATTTTGACATCAGCACATCAAGATTACTAGTACATCAGGACTTTGGAGACCATTAGCACATCATAACATTCAAGGACACAGCCGTGAATTCGGAACATTCTATATTTAGGACTTGTGATTAGAACAATCATTCTTATTGGATTATTAGGATTTCAAAACACATTACTGTAAGTGACTTTTTGATTTTTCATTTTAATTATCTAGTAATAAATTGCTTGTTGATTTTTTACTTGATTTGTTGGTTTCACTTTCTTTCTGTTACATTTTTCTTAGACCATAGAGTCGTAACAATATATATATATATATATATATGCGTGTGTGTGTGTATGTGTGTACCAATATATGTGTTTATCTAGGGTTATACTCAAGTGTATTTGAGAACGGTCATTTTAATGACCGTACCATTCATTAAAAAATGTAAGTCAGATGTGTCAAACATACGACCCACGGGCCGGATACGGCCCGCCAGACTCATTATTTATTATTATTTATATCAAATCTGGCCCGCCATAGCAAACGAGTTTGACACCCCTGATGTAGGTGATGTTCCTCTCGTGATTTTCTAGATAAGATCATTCATTGATTCGGTTTTTGAAAAAAAATTAAAAAAAAAAACAAAAAGAAAAACTGTATGTGATAGAGGGATTGTTACAGTTATAAGCGTAAACTTGAGTTTCTTGCTCAAAAACAAGCTTTGTGAATACGTGGCGTATTCGTACGTATATTTATCCCACGCTTCGCGAAGGAATTCTCTGATATATCCGTTCACCGGTTCATCTTTCGGTAACCACATCTCCTCTCAAACCGCTGGGTAGAAATTCACCAAACTTTGTACATATGATACCCATGTGATGACTATCTGCGAGAGTATGATTTATTTGGCCCCTACTCTGGGGTCCTGCAAATACTGTGACATTCTTCAAAATCTTTTTGACCAAACTTTATACACGCTTTAGTAGGATGATGACACATAATATAAATATATAACTGATTTTAGGTTACGACCTTTGGGTGACATTCTGAAGTTGTGGGGTCAGGGTAGGGGAGACGCGGATTCAATAAAAAGCATGGTGATTTGCCATTGCGAGCCATGGGGGAAGCTCTAGTTGTCTCTGTGAAGACTTACTCAGTTTCCCATTTCAATTATTCCTACGTATATCTAGTAATTTATAGGCTACTTTTAAAATGCTTTACAATATTCTTCCATAATTTTGTCTGCCATTACATCCATCTTGATTCATGGATGTGTATATTTAACTTGAAGATTGAAATGCGTTCAGTCATGTTAGTTATACGCTTATAAAAGTTGATTATAAATTATGACAGAATCATAAAACGTCTTAATTTCATTTAACCTTTTAAATTTATTGAGAAATTTAATAAACAAAAAGATCATAACAAAATATTCAGAATATTTCGAGGGGTATTTGAAATATTCTGAATATTTTGTTATGATCTTTTTGTTTACTAAATTTCTCAATAAATTTAATGCCTGTCGATAGACAAAATAAGGTTCTAAAAATTATCTGCAGCTGCAAATGCAACACGCAGGACAGGTGCAGATATATGCGCGTGACGTAAAATAGGTAAATGACGGTGATGTAAAAATGTCTGAGAAGAAGAACAATTCTGCTACTGAGCAAAGAACATACCGTACAATTGGGGCTCTGTCAAGGTACTCTCCTACTAATGTTAAGGCTGACACAAGCGTTTACAGATGTAATTCTCTGTCACATCCTACAATTTTTAGGTGTTTTCATACTTTTAAAGATGGTTGTAAATCCATGCCTCATGTTCTGGAAGTCCGTTGTCTGTGATTGTTGAGCGGGAAGTGGCTGTTGTGAAGGGGGCAATTGATGAATATGTTCGATACACAGTGGAGAATATTTGTAATATCATGGGCATTCATTCGACAGCTCTTTTTATATTGTGAAAAGTCATATAATGTTTGTTCGTTTGTTTTCTGGGTTTAACGCCATTTTTCAGCACATGATAGGCTATACGTGGCGGCCAGTATATTTGGCGGAGGAAGAATCCGGGAAAACACCGCGAAGAACCACCGACCCACAGGAAGCAACTGGCAAGCTTTCTCACGTACCCACGTTGGCCGAACGAAACTCGAACCCACGCGGACAGAGGTGAGATGCCAGTGATCTGTAAAGGCAAGCGCCTTAGACCACTCAGCCACCCGGGGCCCCGAAGAAGGATCATATAAAGCTCAGAAAGGTTTGTGCAAGATGGGTTCCGCATTTGTTGACGGCTGATCAAAAAACAGATTCGGGTTGAAAGTGCCAAACTTCTACTCGCCAAACATGAAAAGTGACCAGAGACTTTTGAATGAAATTGTCACAGGTGATGAAACATTGATTTACTTTTCTGAACCAGAGTCAAGAGAAAATAACAACATTTTGAACGGTGAAAACGCGCAGAGATCACAAATTGCTCGAAGTTGTCGGATGGACAGAAGAGTTCAGGTCGTCCAGCTACATGTGACTGAGTCTGCTAGTGTCACTGGACATTTTTATGCCTCCAAAGTCTCGCCAAAAGCTGTGGAACACTACCTAATCACCTGTCCGCGCATCAGTACCCGAGGTATTCATTTACTCCATGACAACGCATCGGCGCATATATCCGCCATCGGGACAGACTTCCTGAAGGAGCAGAGCATTCTTTGCCATATATTTTGGCTGAATCCCATTATCAAAGATTCGCTGAGGCGCAGACGATTTGGAAGCCACCAGAGGATGGAAGTGCAGTTTTCCGTGTGTATACAACATACCAAAAAAAAAAAAAAAAAAAAAAAAAAAGATTAAAAAATGGCATTTAATAAATGGATATACAGACCGAGAAAGCGTGAAGAGCTGCGTTGCGAGTACTTTGTGGGGATGCACTGTATAAAGAACTTTTTTGCCGTACACTAATATTCAGGACTTTTTAATTACCCCGCGTATGTGTAATGATTTATTTTGTATATCTGTATATATTTGAGATATTCAGGTATGTACAAATATGGAATCATTACGTTTGCAATTGTGATTTTCCGGGTCCTGTATACAGTATGCAGTATATGGAATACATACCTTCTAAAGAGTAACTCGCTAGAAGCGGTCGCTAGAACGAGTAATAGGACTACCAAGTATTTTATTGTTCAGCTACCCTTACCGTTAACAAAGTTTGATTAACTTAGTAAGTGTACACGTGTGAGGTATTGTAAATTTACGGTTTTTACATTAGTTCCCGATTAAAAAGTACAACTTGTGGCTAATATATTGGCATCTGAAAAAGTGGATAAAGAACAATAACATTTTGGTAAGTCCTTGATATGATTAGTGTATATGGAAAATGTATGATCCTATTTACTAGTAAAACACAGTACTACTATTTACTAGTAAAATACAGTACGACTATTTACTAGTAAAATACAGTACGACTATTTACTAGTAAAATACAGTACGACTATTTACAAGTAAAATACAGTACGACTATTTACAAGTAAAATACAGTACGACTATTTACTAGTAAAATACAGTACGACTATTTACTAGTAAAATACAGTACGACTATTTACTAGTAAAATACAGTACGACTATTTACAAGTAAAATACAGTACGACTATTTACAAGTTAAATACAGTACGACTATTTACTAGTAAAATACAGTACGACTATTTACTAGTAAAACACAGTACGACTATTTACAAGTAAAACACAGTACGACTATTTACTAGTAAAACACAGTACGACTATTTACTAGTAAAATACAGTACGACTATTTACTAGTAAAATCACAGTACGACTATTTACTAGTAAAACACAGTACGACTATTTACTAGTAAATCACATTACGACTATTTACAAGTAAAATACAGTACGACTATCTACAAGTAAAATACAGTACGACTATTTACAAGTAAAATACAGTACGACTATTTACAAGTAAAATACAGTACGACCATTTACAAGTAAAATACAGTACGACTATTTACTAGTAAAATACAGTACGACTATTTACTAGTAAAATACAGTACGACTATTTACTAGTAAAATACAGTACGACTATTTACTAGTAAAATACAGTACGACTATTTACAAGTAAAATACAGTACGACTATTTACTAGTAAAATACAGTACGACTATTTACTAGTAAAACACAGTACGACTATTTACTAGTAAAACACAGTACGACTATTTACAAATTGAACCATGCAACATCCAAATGTACGCAAAATTTTAATTACATTGACATTTTCACATATTTTCTGACTAAATTTCATATATGCAGTCATAGCAGAAAGATGACCGATTCTGCATTATGGGTAACTGTTTGGGTGCAGAGCGAGCACCTGGAAGGTGGCGTGGGGTGAAGGGGGGTGGGGTAGGGAGGGGAAATATGCATTTAAAAGCGCGGGGATTTGCGATAGCAAGGAATCGCAGTTGCTGTAGTTTGTTTTTGTTTTTTTGTGTGGAAAAGGCCAGTCTTTCAGGTATGTTCACCTCAACAAATGATGTAATCGGGATACATATACTATAATACATTACTGTGCCAAAAGGATGTGTCGACATGAAAAACGTTATAATCTCGTATGACCCTCGTAATAGCATTTTGTGCTACACTTACAGAATTAACCACACTTCAACAAGTTCTCAATCTTGATGCAGTGTTGCAACTTCGTTGAGCAGTCAAGCGGACATCATATGTACCTCTTGTCACCCTGAAATGAACAAGGGGGTATGGATATTTATGGATTTGTTAAATTTACGGGAACATTAGCAGTTGGGGTCGTAAATGTCTCCTGGGCACGCTCAAGATGCAACACAGTGCAGAAATAGCTAGGTTACTTTGATGACTTTATAATGTGCATGGTACTATATATACATACATACATACATACATACATACATACATACATACATACATACATACATACATACATACATACATACATACATACATACTAGTTTCATAGCTTGATTTTTTAGTTAGCTCTTATAAAGTACATTCTGTACGTTTTCGATTTGCAATGGAATTATCTGTATAGAAAAGTAGACAAAACGTAAAGTACAATTAACATTGCTTTTCTATTTGGCTTTAAACGCAATTGTTAATTCCTTTAAACGCAATTGTTAAGTCCGATTGAAAAGATCATTATTTCAATTGGTAGTGGAATATGTCTGGCGTCAAGGGCAGAGGCATTTCTTTGTAATGTTATCATACACACGCAAGTTACAGCGATCTCGATCACTTATTCAAAGAGAAATATCAAATAGCTGCACACCCTTTTTCTCAGTATTTTGAACTCGGAACATCTTTCATGATGTTGACACGAAGACAACATGGGTTCCTATCAGTGTTCTTAAACACGAGATTGTTTCACGCTATCACTCACGTCATAAAAAAGTTTGTAATCCACACCGTTTTTTATTTCACCCATCTTTCTGATCATCTGTCCATCTGTCCGTTACCACACATCTCCAAACCGCTGGGTATACTTTATTTCGAAACTTTGTAGTGATATTGCCTCTGGGTTAACCATATGCGAGAGGGTGTCATCAGTTTCACCCGGCATAGGGTTCAGTTAGATAGTGTGTGTGTGTGTGTGTGTGTGTGTGTGTGTGTGTGAAAGGTCGAATGCGCAAACATTTCAATTACAATGACAATTTCTGACCAAACTTTTATATGTATTCATAGCAGGAAAATGTATCATACATTTAATGGATTCTGCATTACGACACCGCGCGTGACTGTCTGTGAGACGGGAGAGGAGGGAGGGGAGTACGGGTGGGTGGATTGGAACATGGAGTAAAAAGCGTAGGGAATTTTGAAGGCGAGTCATTGCAGTTGCTATATTTTTATTTGTTTTCGGTCATGGACACTTTGATCACGTGATATTCTACATTTTTACAAAGCTTTACCATGACTATCATTGTACATGACATGATTTGCAGGGGGGGGGGGGATCAAAGAATATCGTTTGGGGAGCTTCAAAAAGTAGGCAAGGGATCTGTGGGATTGAATCCCTGGTGAACATACTTTTAACCATCTAACTGTAAAGGAAACTTATTCTAGGAAACGTTTCGCTTGTTTCGCGCTCAATTGTATGAAGTGTTGGCGGGGGAGGTGCATGCTGTCGCCTCCCCCCAGAATTGGATCCCTTCTTTGTAATATGTCCCCTTTATCATGTTGGGTCAATGACATGTTTAGGCAGGTAGCTGATCTCTGAGGACGATTATTATTCCGCATACTCTCTGTCTGTCTGTCTGTCTCTAATCAGAGAGAGATAGAGAGAGAGAGAGAGAGATAGAGAGAGAGAGAGAGAGAGAGGTCATATACGGCCATACTTAGGTCAGTATATCTCTATTGATCAACAACGTATATATCAGCAATGTTATATCCATTCATTGCAGGGTTGGTGCTTTGTCCTGCCCCAATGAACCAGAGAGTAATTGTAACGCACAATGGATCAATTGACTATGACCTCTTATTAGACTTTCAAACCACTATTTTATGCATGTCACTATTATTATTCGTTCTCTGTTTGTTTGATTGGTTACTAATCCAGACACACAAGTCTACTGGCAGAATAACGTATGTAGAGTCTGACTGTCGGCTGTAGTAAGTTTCAATTCCATAGTGGGAACATACATTCTGAATGGAAACATTTCGATTGGACATAGAAAATTCCATAGTGGGAACATACATTCTGAATGGAAACATTTCGATAGGACATAGAAAATTCCATAGTGGGAACATACATTCTGAATGGAAACATTTCGATTGGACATAGAAAATTCCATAGTGGGAACATACATTCTGAATGGAAACATTTCGATTGGACATAGAAAATTCCATAGTGGGAACATACATTCTGAATGGAAACATTTCGATAGGACATAGAAAATTCCATAGTGGGAACATACATTCTGAATGGAAACATTTCGATAGGACATAGAAAATTCCATAGTGGGAACATACATTCTGAATGGAAACATTTAGATTGGACATAGAAAATTCCATAGTGGGAACATACATTCTGAATGGAAACATTTCGATTGGACATAGAAAATTCCATAGTGGGAACATACATTCTGAATGGAAACATTTCGATAGGACATAGAAAATTCCATAGTGGGAACATACATTCTGAATGGAAACATTTCGATAGGACATAGAAAATTCCATAGTGGGAACATACATTCTGAATGGAAACATTTCGATAGGACATAGAAAATTCCATAGTGGGAACATACATTCTGAATGGAAACATTTCGATAGGACATAGAAAATTCCATAGTGGGAACATACATTCTGAATGGAAACATTTCGATAGGACATAGAAAATTCCATAGTGGGAACATACATTCTGAATGGAAACATTTAGATTGGACATAGAAAATTCCATAGTGGGAACATACATTCTGAATGGAAACATTTCGATAGGACATAGAAAATTCCATAGTGGGAACATACATTCTGAATGGAAACATTTCGATAGGACATAGAAAATTCCATAGTGGGAACATACATTCTGAATGGAAACATTTCGATAGGACATAGAAAATTCCATAGTGGGAACATACATTCTGAATGGAAACATTTCGATAGGACATAGAAAATTCCATAGTGGGAACATACATTCTGAATGGAAACATTTCGATAGGACATAGAAAATTCCATAGTGGGAACATACATTCTGAATGGAAACATTTCGATAGGACATAGAAAATTCCATAGTGGGAACATACATTCTGAATGGAAACATTTCGATAGGACATAGAAAATTCCATAGTGGGAACATACATTCTGAATGGAAACATTTCGATTGGACATAGAAAATTCCATAGTGGGAACATACATTCTGAATGGAAACATTTCGATAGGACATAGAAAATTCCATAGTGGGAACATACATTCTGAATGGAAACATTTAGATTGGACATAGAAAATTCCATAGTGGGAACATACATTCTGAATGGAAACATTTCGATAGGACATAGAAAATTCCATAGTGGGAACATACATTCTGAATGGAAACATTTCGATAGGACATAGAAAATTCCATAGTGGGAACATACATTCTGAATGGAAACATTTCGATAGGACATAGAAAATTCCATAGTGGGAACATACATTCTGAATGGAAACATTTCGATTGGACATAGAAAATTCCATAGTGGGAACATACATTCTGAATGGAAACATTTAAATAGGACATAGAAAATTCCATAGTGGGAACATACATTCTGAATGGAAACATTTCGATAGGACATAGAAAATTCATCCGGCAAAGATAAGATCTTTATATTTTTTGACAACTTTAAGACATTATTTGTTACGTACAATTTGCTATTTATACTCACACTCTGGTTTTAACGTATCGTTGTATTTCACTGATCTTGTACTCATGCGCTTCACTGTTTCCGTTATGATATCATAATATACGAGAGTAATGTAAATAATAATTAAACAATTATGTTCCAATACATAACAGCGGATGTAGATTTATGACAACATTGACAATTACTATATGCAGAGTCGAATAAGAGTCAACGTATTAGTGTATTAATTTAGATTGTAAATACTTCACATCTATTTGATAATTATCTTTTTCAACTAAAAAAGCTACGAGAAATCTGCGTTGCGCCACGCAGTAACGGGAAGCTAGTTTTATAATATTATTCTCATGTTCGATGCATATACCAATCGTAGGCTCATTGCATACATCACGCCTTCCGGCTGTGAAAATGGTGGGTTCATTGCCTACTTCACACCTTCCGGCTGTGAAAATGGTAGGTTCGTTGCCTTCTTCACGCCTTCCGGCTGTATAATTGATAGGTTAATTTCCCACTTCACGCCTTCCGGCTGTGAAAATTGTAGGTTATTTTATTTGTATACTTCACTCCTTTCGGCTGTAAAAATTAGAATACATTTATTTTCATAGGTTCTTATACAGACCATCACTATTTAAAAGAACACATAAGACTCAGTTGTCTAAAAGAACACGTAAGACTCAGTTGTCTAATAGAACACGTAAGACTCAATTGTCTAAAAGAACACGTAAGACTCAGTTGTCTAAAAGAACACGTAAGACTCAGTTGTCTAAAAGAACACGTAAGACTCAGTTGTCTAAAAGAACACGTAAGACTCAGTTGTCTAAAAGAACACGTAAGACTCAGTTGTCTAAAAGAACACGTAAGACTCAGTTGTCTAAAAGAACACGTAAGCTCAGTTGTCTAAAAGAACACGTAAGACTCAGTTGTCTAAAAGAACACGTAAGACTCAGTTGTCTAAAAGAACACGTAAGACTCAGTTGTCTAAAAGAACACGTAAGACTCAAGTTCAAGTTTAAGAGGTTGTATTTCTGCATAAATTAAATTTACGTCCATGCGGCTTGCACATAGCAAGAGACACAGAAAAAACCTGTCTGTAAGGTGCAACTTTGTTTTTAGTTGTCATGGCTTTTTAGTTATCATGGCTTAAAACTGAAACATTTGCTGTAAAATACTAGTATTGTGTGAAGAATTAGTACTATGTCATTTATAGCGCATGCCCATCACACCACACTGCAAGAATGTGGTGGAGAGATTCACTATCTTGTTATTGTAAAAGTGAATAATGTTTGCTTTTCTTAACGTAGGTTGGAGACATGGCGGACCAAAAGTTTGTAGACGAAGTCGTCAAGGCACATAACGAGTATCGCTCCCGCCATCAAGCTCCGCCAATCAAACATGCCAAGGATCTGAACGACTATGCGCAGAAGTGGGCGGACCATCTCGTAGCCTCGAACACATTCCAGCACAGCCCGTGCGATTTGAAAGGCACGCGCCTCGGCGAGAATATCGCCATGAAATGGTCAACACGTGGAGATGCTTATACAGGTAATTGTATCGACCATAGTGGTCTGATTCTGAATCTGAAACGTTTAAAGGATGAATATTTAATAATAATAATAATAATAATAATAATAATAAATACAATTTCCATAATGCATAGTAAATACAAGTGAAATACGCAAACAATTTGGCTATAATAAAATCTGGAAGAAATCTTCGATTTTATTCACTTAAATTCAAAACGAGTTAATCACCATTTGGACTGGTACTAGAAAGTGTCTCTGACCAGATAACAATATCACCATTTTGACTGATACTAGAGAGTGCCTCTGACCAGTCTGCAAGGATGATGGCATCTTTTGATTGACGATTTCTTTCCATGTTTATCATAAACGATTTAGACTGGCGTAAAATGTAACAAACATCGGACAGATAACAATGTCGGCGACATTGATATATTTTCACAAGCTCGAGATTGTTCATCAATACTGAAAAACATATTGTAGTACCCTATTAGTTTAGTGTTTCCGATAAGGTGAATGTACTTAGAACATTAATGAATTCTTATTATACCATTTAAATATATTCAAATTTAATAAAGCGCGTTATGTTGATCTTCTTCCTGTAAACTCCGCAAAGTAACTTCTGTTCTTTGTCCCCTGTATATAACCTTTGATTCATGATTTCTGTGTATTAATATACTCAATGGTTCAGAATAGCTTCAGGCTATGTCAATATGAAGTCCTTTGAGAGCTCGACATTTGCGAGGGACCCTTAGATTGCTTTACATCTAATAAACCGGTATTGATTTTGCTTGTGCTGTAGAATTCTAATATTATGCCAATACTAGCAAGTCATCGGAACATATGGTTGCACTAGAAGCACTTTCTGACATACAATACCATTATGGCTTGCATACTAAGTAGGAGTGAATTTTTGATGCACTAGTATATGTACAAATCCTATCAAATGCACTGGAACATGTCAGTGTTTTCCGTAGCTTCCCAAGTCTTCTTCAGTTGAAGGGTTTACAATGCAATATGGAACCAATCAAATTAAAATTGCCTGTTAATGAAAGGTTTCAGTGTTGAACAATTAAAAAAAAGAAAAAACAAGCTGGAGGCGGACAATGAACAGAGCAAAGGGCGGATCAAATACAAAGCAAAACTAAACATAAATGTAGTCAAAGATATGCATTCCCCACATTGTAGGAATTCAATCTTCTTGTTCCACATATATCTTAACCAGTTGTGTTGGCCACAAAGTTCCATTAAGTTTTTCATGTAGTCTAATAGAAGTAAATACAATTTGTTTACCTAAATTCTATTTATTAATAATTATTTTTGACAAACGTTTCAGAAATTTACAAAATGACCCATTGGAAAAAGGTAAACCCTTATTGCGAATCATCGCAAGCACCGAGTTAAACAATAACAATTCAGCACAATTCTAGCAGACGTTAAGGAGAGGCAACTACTTGACTTATCAATATACCTGTATTTTGAAAATTTTGATGAAATGTACCACGAAATAAAGTTAGCTACAGAAAAAATTTAAAACCTTTCACAGCAACCGCTTAAGTAGCCTACAACATTTCTATAAAGTCTTCGAGTTGCTGACGAAGAGAAATAATTACAAGCTTTTTTATATCACTTTTTGTTTCAAAATAACCCTTTTCTGACAATTTTGAAAGGAATTTTCCAAAAATATGCGGCAGAGGAAAACGTCAATCTTTAATCCACATCAACACCAATCACTTATTTCGCTTACATAGTTTCAGTAAAATCTTTCGAGCAGCGTGGGAGAAGAAGTAATCACAAGATTCTTTCGTTGCTTCTCGAAATACCATATTTTCCCATGATGTTCTTAGAAATTTAACAACAATATGGCAGAGGAAAAAAAACAACAAAAAAACAACAACACTTTATTGCACATCTAAACAAACTACTTTTGTTAGCCTATGATGTTTGAATATAATTTTTATAGCAGCTTAGGAGGAGAAGCAATGACAATCTACTCCTTTTACTACGTAACTTCACAATATGCATATTTTCCCCAATAATTTTAAAAAAATGAGTCAAAGAAAACACGCCAGACCCTTTGTGTATTTATACCAAATACTTGTTTAGCTTTAAATATTCAATAAAATCCCTCATCTAATAAAGGTCAACTACAGTTATGCTTAAATAAA
Source organism: Margaritifera margaritifera (assembly GCA_029931535.1). Lineage (NCBI taxonomy): Eukaryota > Metazoa > Mollusca > Bivalvia > Unionida > Margaritiferidae > Margaritifera > Margaritifera margaritifera. The sequence goes on along the minus strand of JAQPZY010001610.1, from coordinate 3,890,369 downwards.
GTTCAGAAATGGTGAAAAGAAAACAGGTTTAAATTTCCGAAATCTAAAATTATGCACTTCCGTCCATTACACATAATTCATTATGACCCTAAACTCTACCTTGACGGTTCTTTTATCCCTGTTGCAGAGGAGAAACAATTTTAGGGCTTTTTTAAAAAAACTTAAACTAACTTTCCTTCCGCATATTAGATGCCCGAGAGACAAGTGTCAAAAAGACCTAGGTTTAATACAAGTGATGGCAAAACATATTGAAGAGTAGATGGAAAGGTTTTACTCCTGTTATACAAGACTTTAGTTAGATCTAAAATCCTGACTTGACTATGACTCAGTTGTGTACTGCTCAACTTGAAAGTTTTACCTGCAGATTCTTGATCCGATACACAATCAGGGACTTTGACTTTGTAAGCATTTATAACTTCCCTTTAAAAGGCCTCTTTATTGAGATAAATGTGCGATCACTTTATCTCAGACGAACGAAACTAGCTCTTTAGATAGTATACTTCAACGATCTCCTGTAATCAATCTAATCCCGCATATGATGTCATCTTTAGGCCCAAACACCAAACCTTATACACTCAAAAACCAAATCTGATTCCACCTTTTGACATAAGGGTTCGTCCTCACCTAGATGCAACAAAACTCGTCTTGCCCATACCGCAAAATGCTATGTTCCAAAATCGAAATCTTGGTTATCAAAAGTCCCCAAAATAATATTTGATCTTCGCCAATTCAAAAAGTCATCAACCAGTTTTCGTGTTTTTCAAAGTAAATTCAATGCAGTAAGAACGTCCTACCGTGGCTATACTTGCCGGTATACATACAGCTCGAGAGATGGAGACAAGGTTGATGCAGCCGCTGCAACACCTCACGGCACATTACGAGCCGGTTACCCAATAAAGCCTCCATTTGTACCGCTTTTCGTTTAAGTGCGGTGAAAACAAAACAGTAACGATTATGCAGAGATTTCTGGTTTGAACATGTATAATAGGCTTGTCTACATTTTGCAGGTCAGGAGACGACAGATCAGTGGTACAGCGAAGTCAAAATGCATCAGTTCGGAGGGGAACCGCGCAGTCTGTCTACAGGTTAGTCCAACTACCGAGTCACCTTCACCTTTCTCCATTTTAGGCCCATGTTGACCAAAACTGCACAATTTTTTTTTAAAAAATATTTGTTTAATTTTTGCTTAAAACACTTTGTGCATATAATCGGCAAAAAGTGCATTGTCCGTATTTCACACAAATAACTAATTGCCCCAGTGATATAATTTTAGTAATTTTTTGAAGTACAGGTAATATAAACTATTTCATTAATGTATACACATTTTATGCAATGTTTAAAATTCTTGAACATGCGATTTTTTTCGCAGGTATTGACGATATCATGGATCCATCATTAGGAAACCACACTTAAAACGTGTTGTATGTCTCATACCTGCTCTTGGTGGGCATTTTGCGGATTTTCCCCCAATATATATATTCACCCTGACAGGCAAGCCACTCAGTCTACTATACAAGTTGTATGTAGATCGGTACCCAAAGGATAACATCACACAGTTTTTATGTCCATCGGTACCTAAAGGATAATATCACACAACGTGTATGTCCATCAGTGCCTAAAGGATAATATCACACAACATGTAAGTCCATCGGTACCTAAAGGATAATATCACACAATGTGTATGTCCATCATTGCCTAAAGGATAATATCACACAACGTGTATGTCCATCGGTACTTAAAGGATAATATCACTCAACGTGTATCTCCATCAGTGCCTAAAGGATAATATCACACAACGTGTATGTCCATCGGTACCTAAAGGATAATATCACACAATTTGTATGTCCATCGCTACCTAAAGGATAATATCACACAACGTGTATGTCCATCGGTACTTAAAGGATAATATCACACAATGTCTATGTCCATCGGTACTTAAAGGATAATATCACACAATTTGTATGTCCATCGGTACCTAAAGGATAATGTCACACAACGTGTATGTCCATCGGTACCTAAAGGATAATATCACACAATGTGCGTGTCCATCGGTACCTAAAGGATAATGTCACACAACGTGTAAGTCCATCGGTACCTAAAGGATAATGTCACACAACGTGTATGTCCATTGGTGTCTAAAGGATAATATCACACAGTTTGTATGTCCATCGGTACCTAAAGGATAATATCACACAACGTGTATATCCATCAGTGCCTAAAGGATAATGTCACACAGTTTGAATGTCCATCGGTACCTAAAGGATAATATCACACAACGTGTATGTTCATCGGTGCCTAAAGGAAAATGTCGCACAGTTTGTATGTCCATCAGTGCCTAAAGGATAATATCACACAGTTTGTATGTCCATCGGTGCATAAAGGATAATGTCACACAATGTGTATGTCCATCTGTGCCTAAAAGAAAATGTCACACAGTTTGTATGTCCATCGGTGACTAAAGGATAATATCACACAATTTGTATGTCCATCGGTGCCTAAAGGATAATGTCACACAATTTGTATGTCAATCAGTGCTTAAAAGTTAACGTGACACAATTTGTATTTCCATCGGTGCCCACAAGAACAATGCCACACAATTTGTTTGTCCATTGGTGCCTTAAGGATAATGTTAGACAATTCGCATGTCCACCAGTGTCCATATTTGAAAGTATTTATAAGTCCCAAAGGTATATAGCGATCAACGAATGTAGGGTTTTAGAAAACTCATTTATATAAATGTTCTGGAAGAAGAACAACATGTTTTGATTCTTTAACCTCAAAATCGAAGCATCGAATCTCATTAAACATGTTCATAATACCGCATTGCTTTTATATTGGTGTTTGGATTCCTCGCAGAGATCCTTTTAGTCCTAATGCAACATGAACTGAGAACGTTATCTGCCACTTCTCTAGAAAGGTATGACTTTTTATAATGATATGGCTTTATTTCATATCCAGTGTCACAGAAATATGCTTTCCAGGGAAAAGTGTTGAAAGCATTGGCATTTTCATTGGGATGATGATGCAAAGTTCAAGTTCTTTGTTGGCAAAGCTTAAAGTCTGCTTTTCGCCATAATTCAACATATTTACACTGTATGTGCATCAAGAAGAGCCAGTAACAAACAAACAAACAAGTAAGAAATTTACATAGATAAATTCTATAAGAAATGGCACATGTTTTTATCCAAAAAGTTATATAAAGTTACTTTTTAAAAATAAAGCATTGCCATGTGGACTTTTGAAGACCTATAAATATATATCTACGATCTACGAAGTATAATTCTTTGTTTCTATACAAATGTATATCAATTTGCGAATGTAATAATTAATCCTGTTGATGTACTTTTGTGAATTCTACTGTGGAATATATGCGATAATACAGTTTCAATATTTCTACTGTGGGATATATGCGATAACACAGTGATAATGTTTCTACTGTGGGATATGCACGATAACACAGTGATAATGTTTCTACTGTGGGATATATGCGATAATACAATTGTAATGTTTCTACTGTGGGATATATACGATAATACAGTTTTAATATTTCTACTGTAGGATATATACGAAAATACAGAGATAATGTTTCTACTGTGAGATATATACGATAACTCAGTGATAATATTTCTACTGCGGGATATATAAAATAATACAGTGATAATGTTTTTACTGTGGGATATATACGATAATACAATTGTAATGTTTCTACTGTAGGATACTTACGATAATACAGTTTTAGTATTTCTACTGTGGGATATATACGATAACTCAGTGATAATGTTTCTACTGTGGGATATATACGATAACTCAGTGATAATGTTTCTACTGTGGGATATATACGATAATACAGATATATTGCTTCTACTGTGGGATATATAGGATAACTCAGTGATAATGTTTCTACTGTGGGAATATACGATAACACAGTGATAATGTTTCTACTGTGGGATATATACGATAACACAGTGATAATGTTTCTACTGTGGGATATATACGATAACAAAGTGATAATGTTTCTGCTGTGGGATATATACGATAATACAGGGATAATGTTTCTACTGTAGGATACATACAATAATACAATTTTAATTTTTATACTGTAGGATACATACGATAATACAGTTGTAATATTTCTACTGTGTGATATATATGAAAATACAGAGATAATGTTTGTACTGTGGAATATATACGAAAATACAATTTTAATTTTTCTACTGTAGGATACATACGATAATACAGTTGTAATATTTATACTGTGTGTTATAGATGAAAATACAGTGATAATGTTTCTACTATGGGATATATACGAAAATACAATTTTAATTTTTCTACTGTAGGATACATACGATAATACAGTTGTAATATTTCCGCTGTGTGATATATATGAAACTACAGTGATAATATTTCTACTGTGGTATATATACGATAATACAGTGGTAATGTCGCTAATGTGGGATATATCAATAGTACAGTGATAATGTTTCTACTGTGGTATATATACGATAATACAGTGGTAATGTCGCTAATGTGGGATATATCAATAGTACAGTGATAATGTCTCTACTGTGGTATATATACGATAATACAGTGGTAATGTCGCTAATGTGGGATATATCAATAGTACAGTGATAATGTTTCTACTGTGGTATATATACGATAATACAGTGGTAATGTTTCTACTGTGGTATATATACGATAATACAGTTTGAATGTTTCTACTGTGGTATATATACGATAGTACAGTGATAATGTTTCTACTGTGGTATATATACGATAATACAGTGGTAATGTCGCTAATGTGGGATATATCAATAGTACAGTGATAATGTTTCTACTGTGGTATATATACGATAATACAGTGGTAATGTTTCTACTGTGGTATATATACGATAATACAGTGGTAATGTCGCTAATGTGGGATATATCAATAGTACAGTGATAATGTTTCTACTGTGGTATATATACGATAATACAGTGATAATGTCGCTAATGTGGGATATATCAATAGTACAGTGATAATGTTTCTACTGTGGTATATATACGATAATACAGTGGTAAGACATTTTTATATTGACTCAGAGCAGGACATACAAGTCAAAAATTATATTCATCTTCGATCTGATTTAGATTATAAAGTTACAGATTCATTTCTATGTTTTCAAACCTTCCGTTCTCACTTACAAGTTGATGAGATATCTATCTAAATCTAGTCATGGCCTGTATGTAATTTATATAACAGAATACAAGTTAAATATTTATCAAAATTTAAATTGGTTTTGACTACTTTATAATTATATAGTTTTTATGACACTTTTAAATCAGAAAACAAGTTTCAATGTATTGATCCTGTACCCTTTTAAGCTTCTAAGGGCAAGTTTACTCCATTATAAATCTTTCTTTCCCAAACGCCAAGAAAATCAAGATAAAAAACTAGGTTTTTAAGATTTGATAGCAAAGAAAAATAATTTAAAAAAAAAAAAAAACAGAAACAAAATATCTGGCATATGTGTAAAATGTTCGATGAAAACAGAATTAATAGGAATATTTCGTGAATTTAACATTTTTTGTCAAACCTCAGGAAAATAAGATCAAAAACAAAGTTTTCAAGATTTGATAACCGTTTTGCATATTTTTTCAATCTTCGACAAAACGGAATGAATAATTAAGTTTAAGTAAATGCGTTAAAATTTCAATAATTTAAATTTGTTGCCAGTATTTTAAATTGTTTTGTTTGCTCTCCATTGACTTTTAAAGGATGCTGTCAGAGGTCACCGTCTGTGACTACGTTGGAAGTCTCTGGTTTTACACCTAAAATATTTTAAAAGAAATTTTATATAGACGTTTTCGACATCATTTGCACGATACAAACCACATATTCCCCAACTATATGTAAGAACTAGCAGAGCCATTAGGTGAAATAAACAAACCATTGTTGTATTTTCATGCTTAAACTTTGAAATAATGTAAAGACTAAATGAATTGTCTTCGTGCCTTGTTTGCCAGTTTATTTTGTTCAGCACTTGACTTTCCATTATAACCCAAAATAAAACCTAGGTAAGTAAACTCAACAATGATTATTGTTTATCGCCATAGAAAGTTGAAACTATTGGGAATAAACGTCCACATCACAAAATCATTGCCTTTTCTTAGGATTTACATCAAGTCTCCAGTTGTTACAATAATTGTTCAAATTAATAAGTAAACATTGTAAGCCTTCATTTTGTCAAAACTCGTCTTGAGTTATCATTAGTCATAAGATTTTGTCAAAACTCGTCTTGAGTTATCAGTAGTCATAAGATTTTGTCGCTGGTTATCTCTTTAGCACACCATGGCTTCTACAAAAAAGATGATCAAACAATTTTCTAAAGTTTTATTTATAATTGATACTATTTATAATTGGTACTATTTATAATTGATACTATTTGTAATTGATACTATTTATAATTGGTACTATTTATAATTGATACTATTTATAATTGTTACTTTTTATAATTGATACTATTTTGATTGTAAGTTTTAACTGTTTTTTAAGACTATTTATGCCAAGCTGAAGTTCCTTTTTTTTGTTGGTCCTTTCATCGATCATTTTGACTAAAACCCATTTTCCAAAAAAAAAAAACCAACATATTTTACAAGTTAAAGTTGCTATCATAGCGCACATCACAGCACTGTGGCATTTTTTTTTCTTTGTCAGCTTTCGGAATGATTCGTTTATAGTAGTCAATGGCGAAAGTGTCACTTGACACCACCTGAGTAAAATTAAACTTGTATAAAATTGGTAAATAGAATCCAGTCTATTTGGTCGTCACCGCCTACGTTTTGAGTTCCCGTTCTCAGTTTATATCATCTAATCATCAATCACGTACAAGGAAGCTCCAAGATAACACGGTGTCCACATCATTTTGATTCCCATCCAAAGTCACTCAAAGTATCATTTGATCCCTTCCCTCTTCAATGTGTTTTCTTGATCAATCCACTTATTCCTTACACTGGACTATTTTCTATCTTGACCTTGGTGAGCTATTTTTCTACAGTACTTAAATATCATTGGCCTTTTCATCAATTCCTGTTGACAATACATCAAAGCGAAAGATCATGTGGTTATTCATCTTAATATGCATTCAAAAAATCAGCCCCAATAATTTGTACAAGAATATCTTATCTAACATTTAAGATTCGCTTTTGTCCTATCGTTCGAAGCTATTATTGTGGAATAAGGCACATGAAACTTTAGATTATTATGGAATAAGGCACATCAAACTTTAGATTATTGTGGAATAAGGCACATCAAACTTTAGATTATTGTGGAATAAGACACATCAAACTTTAGATTATTGTGGAATAAGGTACATCAAACTTAAGATTATTGTGGAATAAGGAACATCAAACTTAAGATTATTGTGGAATAAGGCACATCAAACTTTAGATTATTGTGGAATAAGGCACATCAAACTTTAGATTATTGTGGAATAAGGCACATCAAACTTTAGATTATTGTGGAATAAGACATATCAAACTTTAGATTATTATGGAATAAGACATATCAAACTTTAGATTATTATGGAATAAGACACATCAAACTTTAGATTAGTGTGGAATAAGACACATCAAACTTTAGATTAGTGTGGAATAAGACACATCAAACTTTAGATTATTGTAGAATAAGACTCATCAAACTTTAGATTATTGTGGAATAAGACACATCAAACTTTAGATTATTGTGGAATAAGACACATCAAACTTTAGATTATTGTGGAATAAGACACATCAAACTTTAGATTATTGTGGAATAAGACACATTAAACTTTAGATTATTGTGGAATAAGACATATCAAACTTTAGATTATTGTGGAATAAGGCACATCAAAATTTATTTTTGTGGAATAAGGCACATCAAACTTTAGATTATTATGGAATAGGACATATCAAACTTTAGATTATTATGGAATAAGGCACATCAAACTTTAGATTATTATGGAATAAGGCACATCAAACTTTCGATTATTATGGAATAAGACATATCAAACTTTAGATTATTATGGAATAAGACACATCAAACTTTAGATTATTATGGAATAAGGCACATCAAACTTTCGATTATTATGGAATAAGACATATCAAACTTTAGATTATTATGGAACAAGGCACATCAAACTTTAGATTATTATGGAATAAGACACATCAAACTTTAGATTATTATGGAATAAGGCACATCAAACTTTAGATTATTGTGGAATAAGGCACATCAAACTTTAGATTATTGTGGAAAAAGACAGATCTAACTTTAGATTATTATGGAATAAGACACATCAAACTTTAGATTATTATGGAATAAGGCACATCAAACTTTAGATTATTATGGAATAAGGCACATCAAACTTTACACATCAAACTTTAGATTATTATGGAATAAGACAGATCTAACTTTAGATTATTGTGGAATAAGACACATCAAACTTAGGATTATTATGGAATAAGGCACATCAAACTTTAGATTATTATGGAATAAGACATATCAATCTTTAGATTATTATGGAATAAGGCACATCAAATTTTAGATTATTATGGAATAAGGCACATCAAACTTTAGATTATTGTGGAATAAGGCACATCAAACTTTAGATTATTTTGGAAAAAGACACATCAATCTTTAGATTATTGTGGAATAAGACACATCAAACTTTAGATTATTATGGAATAAGGCACATCAAACTTTAGATTATTATGGAAAAAGACACATCAAACTTTAGATTATTGTGGAATAAGACACATCAAACTTTAGATTATTGTGGAATAAGGCACATCAAACTTTAGATTATTATGGAAAAAGACACATCAAACTTTAGATTATTGTGGAATAAGACAAATCAAACTTTAGATTATTATGGAATAAGGCACATCAAACTTTAGATTATTATGGAATAAGACACATCTAACTTTAGATTATTGTGGAATAAGACACATCAAACTTTAGATTATTATGCAATAAGGCACATCAAACTTTAGATTATTATGGAATAAGGCACATCAAACTTTAGATTATTATGGAATAAGGCACATCAAACTTTAGGTTATTGTGGAATAAGACACATCAAACTTTAGATTATTATGGAATAAGACACATCAAACTTTAGATTATTATGGAATAAGGCACATCAAACTTTAGATTATTATGGAATAAGACACATCAAACTTTAGATTATTATGGAATAAGACATATCAATCTTTAGATTATTATGGAATAAGACACATCAAACTTTAGATTATTATGGAATAAGACATATCAAACGTTAGATTATTGTAGAATAAGGCACATCAAACTTAAGATTATTATGGAATAAGACATATCAAACTTTAGATTATTGTGGAATAAGACATATCAATATTTAGATTATTATGGAATAAGGCACATCAAGCTTTAGATTATTATGGAATAAGACACATCAAACTTTAGATTATTGTGGAATAAGACATATCAATCTTTAGATTATTATGGAATAAGGCACATCAAAATTTAGATTATTATGGAATAAGGCACATCAAACTTTAGATTATTATGGAATAAGACATATCAAACTTTAGATTATTGTGGAATAAGGCACATCAAACTTTAGATTATTATGGAATAAGACATATCAAACTTTAGATTATTGTGGAATAAGAAATATCAAACTTTAGATTATTGTGGAATAAGACATATCAAACTTTAGATTATTGTGGAATAAGACATATCAAACTTTAGATTATTGTGGAATAAGGCACATCAAACTTTAGACTATTGTTGAATAAGACACATCAAACTTTAGATTATTATGGAATAAGACACATAAAACTTTAGATTATTATGGAATAAGGCACATCAAACTTTAGATTATTATGGAAAAAGACACATCTAACTTTAGATTATTATGGAATAAGACACATTAAACTTTAGATTATTATGGAATAAGACATATCAAACTTTAGATTATTATGGAATAAGGCACATCAAACATCAGATTATTGTGGAATAAGACACATCAAACTTTAGATTATTATGGAATAAGACACATCAAACTTTAGATTATTATGGAATAAGGCACATCAAACTTTAGATTATTATGGAATAAGACATATCAAACTTTAGATTATTATGGAATAAGACATATCAATCTTTAGATTATTATGGAATAAGACACATCAAACTTTAGATTATTATGGAATAAGACATATCAAACATTAGATTATTGTAGAATAAGGCACATCAAACTTAAGATTATTATGGAATAAGACATATCCATCTTTAGATTATTGTGGAATAAGACATATCAATCTTTAGATTATTATGGAATAAGGCACATTAAACTTTAGATTATTATGGGATAAGACACATCAAACGTTAGATTATTGTGGAATAAGGCACATCAAACTTTAGATTATTATGGAATAAGACATATCAAACTTTAGATTATTGTGGAATAAGAAATATCAAACTTTAGATTATTGTGGAATAAGACATATCAAACTTTAGATTATTGTGGAATAAGACATATCAAACTTTAGATTATTGTGGAATAAGGCACATCAAACTTTAGATTATTGTGGAATAAGACACATCAAACTTTAGATTATTATGGAATAAGACACATCAAACTTTAAATTATTATGGAATAAGACACGTCAAACTTTAGATTATTGTGGAATAAGACATATCAAACTTTAGATTATTGTGGAATAAGACATATCAAACTTTAGATTATTATGGAATAAGACATATCAAACTTTAAATTATTGTGGAATAAAACATATCAAACTTTAGATTATTATGGAATAAAGCACATCAAACTTTAGATTATTGTGGAATAAGACATATCAAACTTTAGATTATTGTGGAATAAGACATATCAAACTTTAGATTATTGTGGAATAAGACATATCAAACTTTAGATTATTGTGGAATAAGACATATCAAACTTTAGATTATTGTGGAATAAGACATATCAAACTTTAGATTATTGTGGAATAAGACATATCAAACTTTAGATTATTATGGAATAAGACATATCAAACTTTAGATTATTGTGGAATAAGACATATCAAACTTTAGATTATTGTGGAATAAGACATATCAAACTTTAGATTATTATGGAATAAGACATATCAAACTTTAGATTATTGTGGAATAAGACACATCAAACTTTAGATTATTGTGGAATAAGACACATCAAACTTTAGATTATTGTGGAATAAGACACATCAAACTTTAGATTATTATGGAATAAGACACATCAGTCTTTAGATTATTGTGGAATAAGACATATCAAACTTTAGATTATTGTGGAATAAGACACATCAAACTTTAGATTATTGTGGAATAAGACACATCACTGTATTTGTTCATCTACTGATCATTTTTACCCATATTTTTCCTGAGCTTTTTATTAATGCATGATTACCTAGCATCATGTCATAAAACATGCTATATGCATACACTTTACCAGAATATATATTACACGATTTTTGTACCTATGTATTGTAACCCAATTCTTTCTACTCACGATTTCTTAACTCGTGTAACTAAACGTACAGCTATAAAATACATTTTAATGTACTCTTTTATTTTCTTAGGTCATTTCACCCAGGTGGTGTGGGTAGGGAGCAAGGAAATGGGTGTAGGCAAGGCCCAGGCGAAAGATGGGAAGATAGTTGTCGTCGCCAGCTATCGCCCTGCTGGCAACATGATGGGGGAATTCGCCAAGAGCGTCCTGCCACCTAAAGATGGCAAAATTATCCTACCAGCACAAGCAGGTGTGTATATGTGTATGTATGTGTTTATGTGTGTGTGTGTATGTGTGTATGTATGTATGTATGTATGTATGTATGTATGTATGTATGTATGTATGTATGTATGTATGTATGTATGTATGTATGTATGTATGTATGTGTGTGTGTATGTATGTATGTATGTATGTATGTATGTATGTATGTATGTATGTATGTATGTATGTATGTATGTATGTATGTATGTATGTATGTATGTATGTATGTATGTATGTGTATGTGTGACAGAGAAAATGGCAAAATTATCCTACCAGCACAAGCAGGTGTGTATGTGTGTATGTTTATGTGTGAGTGACAGAGAAAAAAGTTAACTTAAAACTGTTTATTAGTGTATTATATTATTTTAGTAGTACCAATTGACACTTTTGAAAGAACTATGGGGGCTAGTAGAATATGTGACAATAAATGATTTTGTGTGTTTGTTGTTTTTAAAGACACTTTTCACGTTAAAACTCTAAACTTTAGCTGCCTTGTATAGATTCATAACTTTGATGGGTTTTGGAATGTACTTTGATCATGAGTTACAAGTTCAGATACACCAAGATTATCTTATTTATGTTAGACACTAACTTGGACACAGCATATAGAAAAAATTGGCATAAGTTTTGTTGTATTTTCTAGAAATAATTGCATTTGAATGAAATGACTGGAAGTTGTAGTACAAGTTATCATCCCGGAACCTGCCGAATCACGCCTGTTTATCTTACGCAAAAGCTAAGAGGCTGAACTCGATTAATATTTTATTTTCAGCTTTAATGTTACTTTTTACTCAGTGCAATTCTGCACTGGTTAGCAAATCTCCAGGAAACATCAAAAGAAAAATATTAATGATTTTCTTATGCAATAACAGCGGATTGGTTCAGTTAGTGTAGTGATAAATAATAATGCCAATGAACGCAATTAACCGATATGTGCAAATCTGAGACAAGGCCCTGGTGATGAACTTCAAAGCACGCAGCCCTATAGATCGCTGCATATCTGGTTCCTTTCTTTAACGAGAGAGAGAGAGAGAGAGAGAGAGAGAGAGAGAGAGAGAGAGAGAGAGAGTCAGGGACGAAATGAGATGAGGGCTGAGGTAAATAAAAATATCAAGGGTCTAAATGAATGGTCATTAATCATCACGGGGACATGTATGGTATCTACATTCAGTCAGCTTCAGTTCATGAGTCATTTGTCAGGTATGAACAATATTAAATATTTTCTGAATGCTCTTAGTAAAATGTATTTTTATTCCAAGTTAAGGGTTGTAATTTGCTTTCTTATTTAGCTCAAAGCAGTTCTGGCGGATTGACGGTAGATAAACCATCTGGAGGACGTCAAAGTCCGTTTTCTAGTCGGTTTGACGATTTCAAGAGCGGATTTGGTGATTCCTCATCCGGTTCTTGTGGAAGCGGAACCGAAAGCCGGACCACAAAGACATACACTGTTACTGAGGGCAGCGGACCAAATGCGGTCACTAAGACAATCACGGAAGAGACAATCATCAAGCCGGATGGGTCAAAGGTCACACGTAAGAATATCACTACATCTACAGGCGGAGGGGCATCAAATCTCAAGGTATAAATATTAATCCTAGAATCATTGCAAGTTTTTAGATGTCCCGATATCAACCACTGGTGTATGTGTATGTAATGTTTGGTTCTTATAACCTATCCGATTAGCGGAAATTTAAGGAGGAATGAATTCACTTAAAAAACCCAACTTTTTCAAGTAACCTTTTGTCGAAAATCAGTCACGGAACAAAATTCAAAATGGCAATATGACTCTTGTATTTAGCATGACATTGCACTTCAAAAGATCTTACCGGAAAGAGTTTGACAATGAGATGAAACAGATTACACTTCTTTAATAGTCTCCTAACTCTACCTGTCGCATGTTTCGAGAATCGGCATACCATCATTTGGATTCAAGACCCAAAGTATCATTCACCTTTGGTTTTGCGCAAAAAAGAAGATTCTCTCTCTCACACACACCAAAGCAGTATTCAGTTCCAGCGAAACTTCAAGTGATCGGATGAGCAGTGTCCTGGATAATATTGAAAATCACATGGTCCTTGATCCTTAATCTATGACAAAAGATCGTCGATCATGTCTAAAGTTACAATTTCCGCATAAGAAACATTGTTACACTCAATTTAGATCGAAGTTCTAAAAAAGGGTCAACAAAATATGTTGATTTCCAAAAGTTATTAACATAAGTTTTGTCTTCTTCGTGTGTCTAAATTATACAACTGCATTTTATATTCTGCTTTCAGGATAGGAGAGGGCGTGCACAAAGTTTTAGTTGAAAGTCACTGCCGAGAAGTGATAACTTTATTTTAAAAATTCAATAGAATTTCTCTACCTAATACAGAGCATCAGTCCATTTGTGAAATGAGTAATTTGTGAAATCTTTTGTAATGCGCATTCTCTATATACATAATGTTAAAATCGTCTTTGTTTCCAAACATGATTCCTCCATCGAAATTGTTAGTGTCAGACATTCGTATGATGTTGTGAAATTTATTGCTTCATTCCATAATTGATAAATATCTTTTTTACTGGCGTATATCTTTGGATCAACCTTTGTCAAAAATATAAAGAATGTAGTTCCTAATAATGCTTGTTTGAGAAATAGAGAGAGATTGTCAGGATATGAGGCAGAAAAGTGATTTACCATAATTAATCGCTTGAAGTGTGCACCCGACTGCTGCAGCAAAGACCTTTTGACTGGTACCATGTCCAAACGTTAGCTTAACCAATATTACCCGAGACGGGGAACCAGTCAAAAAAGGACTAGACCTACCTTCATATAATATACAGGCAGATCATGTTCTGTGTCGTTCGCTTGAAGTCAACAGTAGAACGAACTGCACACATTCCTCACAGCTCACACTCTTTCAGAATATATCGCTGCCCTTGAGGCTGTTTGAACCCCTGGGTCATCTAAGCCATTGTATATCGTCTCTGCACATTAGTACACGAGTACGTTGAATGGATCCTTCCTTACTTCACTTTTCACAGATCTAAATCAAATTAAAAACTAGGGTAAAAGAGCCAGACTATGCATGACGTCTAAGATGTGATTCATTGCAACGTCATCGGTAAACTGTGACGTTTGCTGCATGCTACCTTCTAACATGGTCAGCCCTGTGTTCCATAACTGCATGTAAAAATTTCTGACTTTCTCCTCGTACGTACTAGGTAATCTCGTTCAACCAGATTCTCACATAGATCAATGAGAACTTCGCCATACGATGGTCTTGTAAAATGATTCAGTGGTATCCGACCTAAATTGGCAAGCCAGTATCATAGGCCGGTAATAAGTACAAACTATGTGTCTCCAGATTGGTTTGTGAGTGACTCCATTTGCACAACGTGACGTCATTCACATGACCGCTAGTTTGGAAACTTCCCCCTGAACTGCAGTGATTGATTGGTAGCTTCAAATCGGCGCGGTACATCACGGGAAAAAAGTATGGCGATTCCGTATTTTTACTAAAATGAAAGATGATAGTTATTTGCAGTCTCCCGAGCACCGGAAGTATGGTGCAATTGTCAGCGAAGTAAAATGCTAGCCTGGCTTACCTGGCTCACTTCGGCTTTCATCGCTGTACAGTGGATAGCCAAACTGGGACCTCAATCGGAATATCCTCATCCTTTTACGTCGCATGCTAGAGACAACCTCGGATGTGAATAATGGTCATTTTGAACTGCCCTCAAGCCCGTGGTTGTTATATCATCATAATAACTTCATGACGTCCAAATGACTAGATGGCGTGTCATCAATAACAGCAACGTAAACAATAGTTTCCGATTCTTGAACAGGCTGATTTCTTCAACCATTTCATTGATTGTTGAAACGTCATCGAGTGTTAGTTTCAACACCTATAATATGTTCCTCGCACATCTAGCTAGATATTTCTCCGCCAAAAGCCTACCAATTTGGAAGGTGACACTATGGTTAGTTAAGAGTCTCTTTCTAAGAGTCGAATTTATTTGACTCGCATCGGAAAGAGACGAGGATATTCCAAATGTTTAGGACCTGTGGGAAAAAGAAAAAAAAAAGAACTGAAACGAAAACTAGGCGTCACAAATTTTAGGGCGCTAGACGGCGTTATGAGCGTTGACTAAAGTAAAACTAAATTTAACAACTAGAGCAAAGTATGCCAATTCAAACCTCCAAGATAAAGAAAAGTAAATTTATATCAGGATCAATGTTGTAAGAACAATTTAGCTGTATACAAGGCTAGCGTCTTTTTGACGCCGTGTTCATTATGACGTCCTAATATCGACGAAGCCAGCACTTTATCCAGACCATCGTATAGCGAATTTCTCACTGAGTGAGGCGAGACTCCGGTTGAACGGGGTCTACGTATTATACAAAATCTTCATATTCTGTACTAAAGCAATTGTAAAAAAAAAGATTGCAGCAGATACAGTTTACATTAAGTGTGATGCAGTTACCAATGCGTGATAAGGTTTTATCCAGACGAAATTTTACCACTACATTTACAGCCTTGTGACAGTGGCTTTATCCTATTCAAGGTGTTGACACACTGTGAGGAGTATGCGAACAGCATACACCCTGATCTGCCATCATATTTTGCTTTTCGTCGTAGGGTGTGCGCTATACGTTAAAGCAGAAAACAACGCTGTATTAATTCACCACTTTGGACGAGAACCATTGCAATTTTACTGCGGAAATGAAAATACATTGAACTGCAAAGTAACGAATACCCCAACAGCCTCCCTCATGTAGAGAGGCAGATTAAATATGTTGAAATAAAACATCCACACTGACATTAATGTTCTGTTAAATTCTTTTAAAAATTGTTTCCCATCATTGTTCCTCTTTTGTAATTGTTACACAATGTCGTCAGCAATTATTACAGTGAATTATCAAAAAAGTCACTCTCTTTTTGAGTATTTCGTTTTCAATTATTTTAAATCATGTTGGATTCAAATCGGCATTAGGAATCGTTTTTTAGAATTTACTGTCTAAGTACAAAAGTCACATGTATATATGACAATATTTTAATACTTTATTTTGTATTAATTTTAATCCATATGTACAACATAAAAGTACATACTTTTCTGCAAGAAAATGATATAACAACACCTGTCACTTTAAAATCGATTATATATTGCGTGATGTGACAAAGCGTTTTTTTTCATCCGCACGACGAGAGACTATGTGTCGGCGAAAATTTGAATTTGAAGACATCAATATTTATTTGACTCTAGGACAATTAGAAGTAAAAACAGATACAACACAATTTGATGCTCATATCTAAGTTGAAGTTCTGAAAAAATTAACGAAATCCAGACATGTGGTTACAACGCTGGTGTTGTCTAGGATTCAAGGTAAATTATTTTGTAATATCTGATATAATTTAAGCTAGAAATTGTTCTTTACTTATGACTGGCATAAATAAATCATCATGATTAGTCATGATGTTTGTTTCACAAGCCTAGATTTTATTGTCTATAGTTAAATTACTAATGGCTGATAGGACATTCTTATTTTCTTACAGGACTTAGAGAATTTTGAAAACATAGGGTTAGACGATGGTAATGAGGTAGGAATTTTAAACAGTCTGTGTTGTTTTCTCGTGGCTGGCAATGTAGAACAACAGCTGGTGTCGGATGCATATCGCTGCATTTCAATTAAAAGCAAGCTCGATCCCTAAACAGGTTATCTCCCTTGTTATAATAGGACAGTGGGAGAGACTATTAAAGCTCTATTTTTTGTTAAAACATTTTGACAGACGAGGTGAAAAATGTCCTTGTAGCCGTCTCAGTGAAATGGTGTCTATAAAATTTTCATCGTAAAGGATTTATTTAATGCTACAATATAAATGGTCTCCATCAAAATTTAACTTGCAAATTAGAATGAGTGCATATATTGTTCTACAGCTTACCGAAGGCTTTATTGTGCCGTTAGGTGACATTAGTGAATGGCGAGCTGAGTGAAAAATCTCCTGCAAGTGTTTCAAAAACTTAAACGATACTGGATGTACCTATTCTGCATGGAAGATTTTCCGTCGCACAGACGTAAAATTAACCTCTCGACATATGTTAGTCGACTCTCAGATAAACCAATACCAACTGACTGTCGACAAATACTATCGCTGCAAAACGTGAGATATTACGTAATTACACGCACACTAACAGCTTGCCGAATCATTCAGGTGCTTGTCATAGCATTTAGTTCTGACGCTACGACAGCTAGCTGACCCTCACTATACATCATATACAAATTCAATCGTCATAACTTCAGCATTGTCCAACCATTTTTCAGGACATTTTCCCTATATACTCAGAGCGTGTACTTAATTATATAGATTTATATACAGTCCAAAAAACAACTCAGTATTATGTGATGTGCTAATGAGTATGTGTGATTATCTCTGATTTGGTGTTAGTACAGTTATTCGTAATGTAGATAATGTAATATCAAGCGATCCACGACTTAAATATACCAGCAATACAGATGGTACCGTGCCAATTCGTTTCAAAGCCAGATACAGTTCCCGTTGCTATTTTAAATTTCCCGTTTTCCAAGAAATGCATCATACTATGTAATATGACAGTGTACAGATTCCGGATGAAAGATTCTTGTAAACGTTACTTATAAATTATATACAACGGGGTCATTGGCTTTGTTTAATAATGTGTTTGGAGGAAATGTAGTTTAAAACTTTTCGTTTGCCCAATGTAATAAGCGACAATATATTTCAGTGTAGCAACATCTATTGGATAATGAAATCTTAATCTTTCAAGGAAGCAATTAGAGAGACACGCATATAATCATGAGATCTAACCATTTTATCAAATTTAATATGAGAGCGATACAAACAAGGGAGGTAATCTGTTTATTCCCGCTTGCAGTGATAGAGCTTTAATAGTGCTGTGCCTTGAAGTAAGATTTCACCCGCACGCTGCTTCAATTTCGTCGCAATTTGCACATTATATATATAGCTGCAATGTGTATATATGTACATAAGTCGCACTATGTCCATATATATATATATATATATATATATATATATATATATATATATATATATATATATATATATATATATATATATACACACTACTGTCTCGAGAATACAATGCCTTATAGCGGGAATTATTAGCCGGGGGGGGGGGGGGTTTGAACGATTTAGCGGTCTTAGCGTGAGATCGCTAAATAAATCCCACCAGAATTTATCACCTTGAATAGAATAACATCTCTAAATCAACAATCGTTAAAATATAACTAGTCAAAATATAGATCCCCTGTTTGTTTGTTTTTTCTCACTATACCGCCAAAGTTTACGTCCGCGAAAAAAACCCGCTATAAGGTATGAAGAATGAATGCTTATCATCCGGAAAGAGCAGAGACAAGGACTGTGAACCAACACCGTACTCAGACAAGGACTGTGAACCAACACTATACTGAGACAAGGACTGTGGACCAACACCATACTGAGACAAAGACTGTGAACCAACACCATACTGAGACAAGGACTGTGAACCAACACCATACTGAGACAAGGACTGTGGATCAACACCATTCTCAGACAAGGACTGTGGACCAACACCATACTGAGACAAGGACTGTGAACCAATACCATACTGAGACAAGGACTGTGAACCAACACCATACAGAGACAAGGACTGTGAACCAATACCATACAGAGACAAGGACTGTGAACCAACACCATACAGAGACAAGGACTGTGAACCAACACCATACAGAGACAAGGACTGTGAACCAACACCATACTGAGACAAGGACTGTGAACCAACACCATACAGAGACAAGGACTGTGAACCAACACCATACAGAGACAAGGACTGTGAACCAACACCATACTGAGACAAGGACTGTGAACCAACACCATACAGAGACAAGGACTGTGAACCAACACCATACAGAGACAAGGACTGTGGGCCAACACCATACTGAGACAAGGACTGTGAACCAACACCATACTGAGGTACCTGTTCTTGTTAATGCGTTGGAATTTCGAATATAAATAAGTGAGTTGGTTTAGTCTCAATGGCAGTGCCTTTCTTTTTCTTTCAGGTTTGAAATACTATTTTTTGTTTACGTTTTCTTTGAGTCTGCCTGGTGCCGGAGCTGCAATGTATATATATGTACATAAGTCGCACTATGTCCATATTATTGGAGTTAATTAATTTTTTTTATATACCTTTGACCAATCATTATTTTAGTGGGATGTACCTTATGTTGTTTGAATACGAAGACTTGAAAAAGAAGCAAGCATACCCATCTATTTCGTCTATACTTCTGTTATAATGTTTCTTTCCCAACCAAAACCATTTTCACATGCAACGTTGAGGACTAAGGAAGCTACTTTGAAATTGAGACTTTTTACAAAGGTGAGGGGAAAACTAGAGCTCTTTCGAAACATCATCACGGATACCTATAATCATAGTTTTGCCGCTTGACGGTGGGGCTTTCCAGTCAAGGAACGTAGCACGAGAATTTACTATATTTATTTAGAGGGACAAGGGTCTAAGCCATTTGCAATGATTTGAGATATTTAAGCACTTTACGGAAATCAGTGCATAAACTTTCAGCTATTACGTCCACAGCTGATGCCATTTTCCTTACAAGTTTAGGCCCCCCCGTCATAAAACTTTACTCGACTCCAAATCTTACTGGAAAATCTTCTTGCCAATCCGAGTACGATTTTTTAAGCCTGGAGTAAGATTTTTTACTCGAAATTTTCAGTAAAATTTTATGACAGAGGGGCTAAGTGTTTTGGTTTACTTTTCCACCACAGTCAGACAGATTCTTTGAGTCGAAGTAACGTTCGACATACTTTTTAAAAGCACATTTTTGTAGATTATAAAAACCTAAATTCATCCCTGCTCGGACTAAGTTCAAGGACCTTAATGCTAAGAATCCTAATTTTGAAATTGACAGTGATATTTTACTGCCGAAAAATTTTACTCATTTAGACCCATATTCAGAATTGCAGTCTCATCTGAGTCCATATCTTTGTACAGTAACTTAGTACAACATTTTTGTCCTTTTAGATTAATGGAAGATACTTGTTTTAAATTTGAGAATTTATTTACATGGTAAAATTGCAAAATAAAAAATTATAAATTTTAAAATACATGTGTTGAACCATATTATAACATGGGGCTACTCAACAACAATAGCAACAATAACAATAACAACAACAACAACAGTAATAATAATACTAATAATATTTATTATTATTATAATTATTATTATTATTATTATTATTATTATTATTGTGTTTGTTGTTATTGTTGTTGTTGTTGATCATGTTTTTAATCCACGGCGATGGTGGTGGTAGTGGTAGTAGTAGTTGAACAATATTCTTACAAAGTATATATTTAGTTAGCGATGTTGAGCTATAACTTGAATTTGGTACTCCAAACTACTTGAGAATTCGGTGTCTGCTTGTATCATATCTTATATGTGTTTAAATAGAACTGAGCTATTTCATTATGTTTAATTTCTATATGCAACATTACAGAAGAAAAAAGTGACGGGTTCCAGGAGAAAGAGTTCGAGTTCGTCGTCTTCAGATTCCTCTCCGGAAACTAAGAGACCTCAGAAGCTCAGTGAATTCATTGATGACTCAGTCAAGGCGCATAACGATTACCGTAAACTTCATGGAGTGGAACCACTGAAGCACGCGAAAGACTTGAGCGAGTTCGCCCAAAAATGGGCAGAGCACCTGGCCGCCACGAACAGCTTTCAGCACAGTGGTTGTACCCATAAAGGGGGACGGATAGGAGAAAATATTGCCTGTAAATGGTCATCATCGGGGGCAGATTACACAGGTTTGTCAATTCAGCAATAGCTATATATATATATATATATATATATATATATATATATATATATATATATATATATATATATATATATATATATATATATATATATATATATAATTTTAAACAAATCAGCCCGCCAGGAAGCAAACAAACGCACTAACGAATGGGTGAATTATTTAAGAAATAACAATTATTATCAATTATCCAACACATCTCTGTTTTAGAATATGGCAGTGAGAGCAAGATCGAATGAATCAACTTTCCAAACTGCTTTTCAAAATGCGTGGTTTATTAATACCACTGAACGGTCTATTTGAACTTGGGGCTGGCCTCATTTAGAATTGTTGGGTTGTTTGTTGTGTGTGTGTGTGTGTGTGTGTGTGTGTGTGTGTGTGTGTGTGTGTGTGTGTGATTCTTTTCGGCAATTTGTTTGAAAGAAAAAAGTTAACAGATCAATAATGACAAGATTAGATATACATAATCACGTGGTAAATATCGATGCTTTGTGATGCTTTGAAACACGGTAAACACTAATCAAACACGGTAAACACTATACAAACACGGTAAACACTGTAAACACTATACAAAGACAGTTTTAAAAAGAAAGAACATTTCCAGATTCTTGAAGAATTAAGTCTGTGCTAGGAGTGGCATTATGGGTAAAGCAAGAGCGCCCTCTGGGGGCACATCCTTATCTCGAGACTCTTTTAACCCTGCAAATTTAGAAACCTTTTTTTGTTTATTGCATATTGCTTTAGTGTAACTTGTTACACTTAGGTTCAAATCCCCAGGTTTTCTCGTAAGATAAGGTATACAATGATTTCCCAGAGTGAAATACGTTGACACAGAAAACTGCTAGGGCAACCAAGTCATTCAGTCAGTGGACAATAGAAGTAATTCAGGATGGCTTCCTACCATCAACCAGTACATGGTTTATGTACTTATCTGGAGTTAATTAAGCGGGTTTTGCATGGTGCAAGCTCGTTTGTTTGATTCTTAAATAATGGCAATTTTCTTCAATATTACAGAGTTTTTCTTGGTAGTCTAACGAGGCGCTAATAATTTTAGCACCAGATGTACAAGAGTTGGAATGGGATAAGAAAGAATGCAGAAACTCAATACTTTTTACTCCCTTTGCTTTCAATTATTAATCATGGTGTCTTTGGCAGGCAAAGAAGCGGTTGAACAATGGTACAGCGAGATCAGCAAACATGATTTCACCAGGGAACCCCGATCACTTGCCTCAGGTAGGGGAATCAAGAATTATCAAAACTTTATCAGAATTTAACTAGTTTAAATTTTTTATTAATTTCAGATATATAACATTTTGAGGTTCTAATTTCATATTTCACTTAAATAATGTACGTTATATAGTGTTTTCTAGCTCTTGTGGAATATGTTTGACTACGTTTTGTGATTAGTTTTGAACAACGTGTTGTTCAACAACATATCTTGTCAGTGAACTCTCTCTTTCTCTCTCTCTCTCTCTCTCTCTCTCTCTCTCTCTCTCTCTCTCTCTCTCTCTCTCGTTGAATAATATGAAACGAGTATTTAAGGCCATGGAAATGTACACAAATCCGTTTAATATCTTACAGGACACTTCACACAGATAATATGGAAAGAGAGCAAAGAGATGGGCATTGGAAAAGCCAAGACGTCGGGTGGCAAAGTGATCGTTGTGGGCAATTATCGGCCGGCAGGGAATCTTGTTGGTCACTTCGTGGAGAATGTTCCTCCGCCTAAGAAATAATTTCAAACATCTATTGCGTCCGCTCAGACTGTCCGTTATCTGTTCTATTATACAGACCTGGATTGTAGTATTGTCTCCAGTCCTTATTAACAATGGACAGCAAATGCCTGACTAACAATGGACACAGATTTGTATAAATATCTGTGATATTATTGAAGAATATATAGTTTATTATCTCAAATTTGTGATTGGTAGCAAGTACAAATAAGATCCATGAGTAAATTTGTGATTGGTAGCAAGTAGAAATAAAATCCATGAGGGAATATTTCTATCACCGAAAAATACAGTTTGCAAAATTTACTAAAAATGAAATAGCTTGTAATTCGTGATTTTAGATCGGATGAAAAATCAGCAGAAAAACAGTACACGATTGGAATAATGCTTTCGAATAATAGTATTTGCCAGAGCTAAAATGTATTTCAACATAATATTTAAGGGCGAATACTGGAAAATAAAACACCAGGGAAGTCTGAGATTTCAACGATAAAGTTCATACACAATTATCTCATTCATTGCTATTTACTATTCTTTTGTAAAGACAACGTATGTTATTGAAATTATTTCCTTTAGTGTAATTCTGTAAAGGTGGGCAGAATATGAACGTGAGTGGGATGTTCCTTTTTAAAGGTGGGCAGGATATGAACGTGAGTGAGATGTCCCTTTTTTTTTTAAAAAAAAAAACTCATTCTGTAGTAATTACCTGGGTAAATATATCTGAAATTATTACCTTCAGCGGATAGCAGTCTTTTTTAAAAATCATTTATAAACTTTATTTTGTTAAATTCTAGTTTTTAGTTTATTTTTGTAATATCGGTGTTAATAAATTTTGATTTTATTGTTTTATTGTAAAATCTCAACAGATAAGGGGTTAAGTTCCAAGACTTTTCCCCTTATCAAAAATCAGTGGGAACGAACTCGGCTGGTTACGTTTTCGTACAAGAACTGATCAGGTGTATAGACCACTCCCTGTTCACAAAGACAACGATATCCATGATACAGACATATGCAGAAGTCTTATGCATGACTTGAAATCAATGAAAGGTTATAGAAGTGTTTATAATAAAAAATTCTTTCCAAAGACAAATTCGCCACAAAAATTTCATCGAGACATGTTTAGGTTTAAAATTAATTCAGTATTTAAAGTGCTATGTATAAACATTCCATTTAAACAATTATACATGTTCGTTTCTTTTCTTATTTTACTATTTTGATGTACAACAATATTAGTGTTAATTAATTTGTGTTAATTAAATATTGAATAGAGTTATCTGTTCTTTGTCATTTTTAGCACTAAAGCATGAACTTTGTCACCCTGATAATGAAGGACCATTCTCTGTTCAAGTATGAAATGGACAGGCAGGAAAATAGTTGTTTTGTTTTTTGTTTTTTGTTTGTATGGAATAAGGTAAGGTCTAAAGTAAAATAGCGACTGGTGAGCTGTGTAATAAGGTAAGGTCTAAAGTAGAGTAGTGACTGGTGAACTATGTAATAAGGTAAGGTCTAAAGTATAGTAGTGACTGGTGAACTGTGTAATAAGGTAAGGTCTAAAGTAAAGTAGTGACTGGTGAACTGTGTAATAAGGTAAGGTATAAAGTAAAATAGCGACTGGTGAACTGTGTAATAAGGTAAGGTCTAAAGAAGAGTAGTGACTGGTGAACTGTGTAACATGGTAAGGTCTAAAGTAAAATAGCGACTGGTGAACTGTGTAATAAGGTAAGGTATAAAGTAAAGTAATGACTGGTGAACTGTGTAATAAGGTAAGGTCTAAATTAGAGTAGCGACTGATGAACTGTGTAATAAGGTAAGGTCTAAAGTAAAATAGCGACTAGTGAACTGTGTAATAAGGTAAGGTCTAAAGTAGAGTAGCGACTGGTGAACTGTGTAATAAGGTAAGGTCTAAAGAAGAGTAGTGACTGGTGAACTGTGTAACATGGTAAGGTATAAAGTAAAGTAGCGACTGGTGAACTGTGTAATAAGGTAAGATATAAAGTAAAGTAGCGACTGGTGAAGTGTGTAATAAGGTAAGGTATAAAGTAAAGTAGCGACTGGTGAACTGTGTAATAAGGTAAGGTATAAAGTAAAGTAGCGACTGGTGAACTGTGTAATATATTCAAACCTTTGTAAGAACAAGAGCAAACATTTTAAATCTGAAGGAGGCGACCCTGAATTTTGAAGTTCTTTCCTGTATGTTCAGAAAAAGTTTTAATCGTGTATGATCGTTATTCTCATATCACTCACCAAACAAAACAGTTATTTACCGACAAAATAAAAAATCGTATTTTTTTTAAAGCACACAAATCTACTGAGGACTTACAACTTCGAAATTTAATTAGAAGCCCCTGCGGGTCTGATATCGCTTGTTTGTGCTAATTGACTGCAATGGACTAAATTCAGTTTGTCAACCTTCATAGTTTTCCAAACATACATCTATATGTAAACAAACAAGGAATCTTGAAATCTTGTAAATCGAAGTTGAACTGCTGAAACTGATTAAAACACTACAGGTGTTCAAGAATATTGTCAATATGCAAAAGATGTTGCTAATTATTCAAATTTATTGGAGATGCTAATGATATAAATTTATTGGAGATGCTAATGATATAAATTTATTGGAGATGCTAATGATATAAATTTATTGGAGATGCTAATGATATAAATTTGCATACCGAGTATAATGCAATCTATTCAGAGGCATATTCTAAGATGATAAAAAAACTGTCCTTGCCCTCAGGCAAACATTTGCACATATAGAAAACGTTGTTTGATACCTATAATACCTTATGACCTGATATATCTCATAACCAAACCCATTCGAGAACTTATTTATATCAGCATACATACCAAGTTTGATGAATATCTTTTCAGAAAAATGGTAACTTGCAGCGATGGTAGCAAGTTTAAATAATCATATGCCGGCCCATATATTTATTATGCGCAAACACTGTTCATGATACAATTCATGTGAGATCTCACTCTCTCCCATAATTTACTCCGTTCCTGTACATCTAATCTCTATCAACGTCTCCAGGATTGTGTTGTGTTTGACCCTTGACCTGGGTGAACGACCATATAAACAACATGGTGGAATTTATATTTCCACAAAATAGTTCCTTGAATAGTTAGTTAGCAGTATATATCAACTCAGTGGCGTAACTACCACCCCCGCAGCCTCCGCAATGCTGGGGGGGGGGGGGGGGGCGAAAGAGGGGCCCAAAATCCCAATTTGATGTTACGCCACTGTTTCAACTGCTTAAGCATATAATGCAAACATTAATTTGGAACTATGCAATAAAGGCTGGAACATTCCATAGATGGTACATCGATATTGGACGATGCAATAAAGGCTGCAACATTCCATAGATGGTACATCGATATTGGACGATGCAATAAAGGCTGCAACATTCCATAGATGGTACATCGATATTGGACGATGCAATAAAGGCTGCAACATTCCATAGATGGTACATCGATATAGGACGATGCAATAAAGGCTGCAACATTCCATAGATGGTACATCGATATAGGACGATGCAATAAAGGCTGGAACATTCCATAGATGGTACATCGATATAGGACGATGCAATAAAGGCTGCAACATTCCATAGATGGTACATCGATATAGGACGATGCAATAAAGGCTGCAACATTCCATAGATGGTACATCGATATAGGACGATG
The DNA here is from genome assembly GCA_029931535.1 of Margaritifera margaritifera. NCBI lineage: Eukaryota > Metazoa > Mollusca > Bivalvia > Unionida > Margaritiferidae > Margaritifera > Margaritifera margaritifera. The sequence goes on along the minus strand of JAQPZY010001610.1, from coordinate 3,863,303 downwards.
CAATAAAGGCTGCAACATTCCATAGATGGTACATCGATATAGGACGATGCAATAAAGGCTGCAACATTCCATAGATGGTACATCGATATAGGACGATGCAATAAAGGCTGGAACATTCCATAGATGGTACGTCGATATTGGACGATGCAATAAAGACTGCAACATTCCATAGATGGTACATCGATATTGGACGATGCAATAAAGGCTGGAACATTCCATAGATGGTACATTATCGATATAGGACGATGCAATAAAGGCTGCAACATTCCATAGATGGTACATCGATATAGGACGATGCAATAAAGGCTGCAACATTCCATAGATGGTACATCGATATAGGACGATGCAATAAAGGCTGCAACATTCCATAGATGGTACATCGATATAGGACGATGCAATAAAGGCTGGAACATTCCATAGATGGTACATCGATATAGGACGATGCAATAAAGGCTGGAACATTCCATAGATGGTACATCGATATTGGACGATGCAATAAAGACTGCAACATTCCATAGATGGTACATCGATATTGGACGATGCAATAAAGGCTGGAACATTCCATAGATGGTACATTATCGATATAGGACGATGCAATAAAGGCTGGAACATTCCATAGATGGTACATCGATATAGGACGATGCAATAAAGGCTGCAACATTCCATAGATGGTACATCGATATAGGACGATGCAATAAAGGCTGGAACATTCCATAGATGGTACATCGATATAGGACGATGCAATAAAGACTGCAACATTCCATAGATGGTACATCGATATTGGACGATGCAATAAAGGCTGGAACATTCCATAGATGGTACATTATCGATATAGGACGATGCAATAAAGGCTGCAACATTCCATAGATGGTACATCGATATTGGACGATGCAATAAAGGCTGGAACATTCCATAGATGGTACATTATCGATATAGGACGATGCTTCGTACTTACATTTTCCACGGCTACTAAGACTTCATATTGGTATATCCTGTCAATCAACCTTGCCTACGCAACATTGTTACTCCCACAACGGCAATTTCAAAGCTAGTGAAAGAGCACCGTAACTTCTTGACTAGCCTGCACGTTTGCCAATCAAGTTGTCCCAAGCTACATTTAGAACATGACCTATTTTTTCAGCCAATAGTGTTGCTGGATTACTCCCGTTAAGTACATGACGTAATGAGTAAGTTTTTCCAACAAACTACAAACAATGAGAGATTCAGATTGGCTTTTGTTAAAAGCTGGTTGACAATTCCATCATAAACGTTACTGAAACTTATTACAATCTGTAAACACGTAGACAAATGCAAACCGTATGTAACATGCAAGAAGTACGTACAAATGAATCAAAACAGAGAGAGAGAGAGAGAGAATCTGTCTGTAAGTAGCAGTGGTAAGTCAAGAATAATAATGACTTGGATCAACAGCAAATAACTTAAAATTTTTGAATAACCCCCTGTTTGTTCCTCGTTTTATTTGGTCTGTTCCCCACTTGGTTCGACGTACTCAGGGAATCGATCGATACAAATGCCCGTGGGTTCACTATTTGGAACGCTGGCCGTACAATGTTTGTAATTCTCTATTTAAACCAGCTTTCACGTTTGAATCTTAAGTATCTCTTTTATTTGCTTAATCAATATGAATGAAAATAGAAGTTCATGAATAAAAGCAAATTAACAATTTCCAATAAGATTGGGAATAGCTGCAGAACTACATTTTGTAGCGAATCTGAAAAATTAACTCTCTCCATCAATACACATCTTCTTGTAGCCAATCTCAATTCCACTGGAAATTTAATTATGTGTATTTGTATGTGATATAAAATAATATCCATGCCGTATCTTTGATATACAATGTATATATTTTTAAGTAAAATGAAACTCGGCAAACTTCATTTTCTTCGAATGAACTTTTTTACCATGGCTGAAAGAATGTTAAGGCCATTGGGTACGGTGCACCATATTATTGGCCATATATGTATTCACTGAAATGTTTATTAAAATATCTAGCATTAAAGCACGGCGAATACTAGAGATCTCGCGGTAAAAAAATACATAATTATAACCAGAGGCTGAATAGTTACTGCTTTATTGTTTATCACGGAAATATTTTCCACCACCACCGTAGATATGAATGGCCGTACAAAAAGAAATTTGGGCCGACGGTATTGAATTTACATATCTTACATAAATAATTATTCCATATGTCTGCACTAACAGTTGCAAGTAATTTGTTTTTATAGAATATATGTGAAATTCAACTTCTAATGACTGTTACACTTGAATGATGGCTCAAAACATTTAAGTTATTGCCCCAATCTCCCTCCCTCTCTCTCGCACAATTTATGAGGAGTACATCTAACTTGACTCTATATCCCAGAAATGTACAAATCTGTTTCCAGGATAATGTGTTTCCTCCTTATAGTAATTAACACACACACACACACACACACACACACAGAGCGCGCGATCATCGACATCTTCTCAAACTGTTCTCGTCTGATTCATACTATGGTTCTAGGTTCCATTGTCGTCTGCGGTGTATGATCTTAGAGACCCCGATTTAGAAAACCTACACACTTTTGTGACGTTATCTAAAACTTTACACTTAACTGTCCACTGAAATTCCTTCATTGTTCGTTAGCTGTTATCACCTTAGCTCTAAAAGTCCATGGCTATTTTACTGATGGTTGGGACTCAGTCAAATAGTCAGAGACTTCACTTGCAGAGCAAAGGTAACCACAGCTACTAGTTAGACTCAGTCAAATAGTCAGAGACTTCACTTGCAGAGCGAAGGTAACCACAGCTACTAGTTAGACTCAGTCAAATAGTCAGAGACTTTACTTGCAGAGCGAAGGTAACCACAGCTACTAGTTAGACTCAGTCAAATAGTCAGAGACTTCACTTGCAGAGCGAAGGTAACCACAGCTACTAGTAAGACTAGTGTACTATAGCAATTTTCGCGTCAAAAGCTGAAATCGGCCTGAGATGTATAAAATAAATAAAGCAAATTATGACAAAGTATATATAAATTTAAAGGATGTTCACTTCTTATTCAGTAAATATATAATAACGGATATAACGGATTTTAAAAAAATACGTGCCTATAAGTGGGTATCAAACACAGGGATAACGCAGAAAAAAAAAAACATTTTAAAACGTCACAGCGAATGTATTTTAAAGTGACTTAATCGCAGATACAGCAGAAACTGCTGAGTAAATTGCGCCAAAATTTTGCATACGGTAAGAGAAAGTCATGACTTCTTTGACAAAATTTCTTTTAAGAGAGAAACGCAAGACGAAGATGACTGGCATGGATGAGGAAGGAGGAGTTTTTTTCTTTCTCTTCAAATCAGACTAAAATAAAGAAAAACCGAGTGCAGCATGAAAATAGAAGTCTTTAATAGTTTTAAGCCGCGTTGGTAATTTTTTTAAAATTATCATTCACGAGAAAGGTCCCTGCCAATATAAAATATTTCAAAATATTGTTTTATAGACCTGCTAAACGCAAAATTATTACTCAAAGAAACAAACAACGTAGTCAACAAGACAAGAAGAAAATGATAGTATAATTTATATACAGTTATGGGATTCATAAAAAAATAAAGTTTGGATCTACCTGGGAGGTTCCATTTGTATTTGCTGTTAAGTACAATTCCAATAATTGTATACTTTGAGCAGCTTTATAATTTTCACATGAAATACGTCTAAATGTAACTTTATCAAAACAACACAAAAACCTATGCATATATTGTTCTTTTTCAGAATGTAAGACAATATAGTAATTCTGAAAAAGTGAATTCTGCAAAGAAAATAAGACTTCACCTGTCATATGTTATAGGCTACAGTGCAAATAGCAGAAATGGACACACAATACGCACACAAATTCATTCACAAGAATTTAAACAGGTAACTTGAACAACAAGATGGTTGCTAACAATAATATTATAAAAGCATCCATTGCATACACCTCGAACTTATGCTGACAGCTGCCATTCGGGCCACCTTGGCTATTTACGAAACAAGGTACGACCGAGAAGTTCCGAATGCATCAAACTCTTTTTTCATTCGCAACTTCGAGGTCAATCCTACGGATCATACCTCGAATGTATGCCGATAGGTGCCACTGGGACCACCTCGGTTATTTAAGAAAGGAGGATTGACCGAGAAGCTGCGAATGCAACGAACTATTTTTAATTCGCAACTTCTCCGTTAATTCTACGGTCAATCCAATTGTAGAAACAACAGAGGTGGTCCGAATAAATTGCAGCTTTTTTTTGGCGAGGAAATTTCCGGCGAACAAAATGTATGATTTATCTGTAAATTACTGCGCCGGCATACATCTGAGGCATATTTGTGTCTTGCAGAAGTAGCCGAAGTGGTCCGAATGACATGTACCTTGTGTTCCAAATGACGTCATGTGCACGTCACACACTATCACATCATTCACTACAGCTACTTATCGATTGAAATGACTTGTTCTTGGCCGAAACATTTCCAAGTTTCTTGTTTGAACTTAGAAACCTTTCTTGTACTTAACTTCTTCCAGTAATTCCACAAAGTCTTTGAATAACGCCGTTGGCATGGTTCTATTTTACCTAGGGGGTGACTTTTTCCAGAGATTTCAAAAACCTTTTTACGCTTGATCACTCCGTCAAAGTATTTCTAAGGTTCGCTAACATGTGCATCACGCTTCCGGTACTGATGAGACAGGAGATAACTATGAACCTCCATCTTTGAAAAAGTTACGGAAATTTCGTACTTCGTACAAGTTATACACCGCTCCGATGTGAAGTTACCAACCAGTCACTGCAGTGCAGAGGGTAGTTTCCAAACTAGCCGTTATGGGAATGATGGAGATGTTGTGCGAATGGTATCACCCACTATCCAATCGAATGGCATCACCCACTATCCAATCGGAAGACAGAAATATCACTAGTTATTATACACTTATCCCGTGTTATGGAGTTTTAATCTATAATGTCAGTTTACATTTTGTCTATGATGGTAAGTTGTACTTTATATTATGGTCACTTATTAACAGAATGTTTACAAGCATTTGAGTTCAAGACCAGTCTTGCTTACAATTAAACTTTTTTTTTATTTGATTATTCACATCCTGTTATGATATAGGTCAAGTGAAATGTGTATAAATAGGGATTTGGTAAACATATTATTCATTCCTGTTTTAGATCAGTCTGTGGGAATTCATTTGAGATCAGAGTTTACAGCTTGTGGCGTTGAAATCAGATATAATTCGAGAGGAATTATTTATTTAAGATATTCGTTGGAATTACTAAAGTCCTCATTGACTTTTGAATTATTTCATCACTTTGGACTTTTGTGAACTCATTCAAAGATATTCTGGATTGTATCATTGTGTCATACAAGACATTCAAGACTACTGGAACTCATTCGGAACATTCTCTATTTTTGGACATGTGATTAGAACATTTAGGATTATTTGGAATTTGATTTACAGTATTGTAAGTATCTCTTGAATTTCACTTTGTAGAGAAATAAATTGCTTGTTGATATAATTTACATTGCTGGTTTCACTTTCTTTCTGTTACATACTTTTTAAGACCTAGAGTCGTAACATAAATTGGGGGCTCGTCCGGGATCTGATCTTCTTTAAAACATTTCAGAGATATTAAAAAGTGCCTTTAAAATTTAATTTGACTTTGTTTAGGAATTTACACTGTCCGTGGCAAAGATTTTTTATTTCAGACATTTGAGAAATCTTTATTGAAATCAGCAAGCATTGACAATGTCATATAATGTTGAGAATTTTGTTTCAAGACCTACCCAGGTAGGGTTAGAGTCTATGAAAAAGGATGACCTGCTTGAGCTTGCCAGACATTATGATCTTTCTAATGCGAACGCGTCTTTAACAAAGCAAGAGATAAGGAATATTTTTATTCAGTATTTGGTGGGAAATGATGTGGATAATAGTGCTTTGGGTTTGATTGATAGGAAATTAAGGAAATTACTGCTAAAAAAACCAGATGGAATTAGAATTAAGAAAGCTTCAGCTTCAGAGACAAATGATGGAAATGGAAATTCAGAAAGAGAAAGAGGAAAGGAAAATGCAGATGCTGAGAGAGAAAGAGGGGAGAGAAATGCAGATACTGAGAAAGAGAAGAGGAAAATGAAGGAGAGGCAGATGTAGAGAGAGAGAGAGAGAGAGAGAGAGAGAGAGAGAGAGAGAGAGAGAGAGAGAGAGAGAGAGAGAGACACAAATACAGATGCAGAGCGAAGAAGGGAAATGCAATATAGATTAAAAGAATTAGAACTGGCAAGCGGAGATCCCCCACCCCCCTTTACACGCAAGTTCAGGTTTTGATGTTACCAGATATATTAGGTTAGTGTCCCCCTTTCAGGAAAAGAGAAGTAGATACATACTTTCTTCGCTTGGAGAAAATTGCTGAAAATTTGAAATGGCCAAGAGAGCACTGGACTTAATTATTACAAGTCTACACTTCACTATCAGTGTACTTATTGGCAAAGCTAGTGAAGTCTACACTTCACTATCAGTACAACAGGGTGTTGATTATGATGTGGTTAAAGAATATATATTGAAGGGTTATGAGTTAGTACCCGAGGCATATCGACAGGGGTTTAGCAATTGTAGAAAGAAACTGGACAAACCCATCTCGAATTTGCAAGGGAAAAAGAACAACTGTTTGATAGGTGATGCACAGCCAAGAAGGTTGATAAAGATTACGATAACCGCAGACAGCTCGTATTAATTGAAGCGTTCAAGAGGTGCGTCCATAGCGATGGAAACTTTGGAAAATGCTGCTTGCATGGCTGATGATTATTCCTTAACTCACAAAGTTTCATTTGTCAGTAAATCTTACTCTCAGCATGTTTTGGTTAAAATAAAACCATCTCAGTCTTATACGAGTACTTCCAAATTTCAAACCGGTACAACTTTTAGAAATCAAATTTCTGACAAGACTGATCAGAAATCCTTGTCTCTTCCTACGCGCACTTATTGTAAAAAGAAAGGGCAGGTCATTTCTGATTGCTACCGGTTGAAAAGTAGGCAACATAATAAAGACAGAGCTATTCCAAATGCCCTTATTTCAAAGAGGTCAAGGTCACGGTCTTGTATTGAAGCAATACATTTGTTGGGTCAAACAAACCCCAGTTTGATTCTATTTTGGAGACTTATAAACCATTCATGTCAGAAGGTTCTATATCACTTATTGGTGATTCTACCAAGTCTATCCCTATTAAAATATTAAGGGACACAGGAGCTTCTCAGAGTCTTTTGTTATCAGATACTTTGCCTTTGAGAAGTCTTCTTCTTGTGAAAGTGTTTTTATTCAGGTAGTAGAGTGCGGCTTTGTTAATGATTCTCTCCATTGTGTCAATTTGGCATCAGACTTAATTTCCGTGTATGTGACTGTTGGGGCAGTGACTTCTTTACATATAGTAGGTATTCATTTGTTACTAGGCAATGACCTTGCTGGAGATAAGGTCGTGGTTAATCCACTTGTAACTGACAAGCTTTGTTTGGATCAAAAGGTTCATCCTATTGAGATTGATATCCTTGATTTGTATCCTGCTTGTGCAGTTACCAAAGTTATGGCAAAAAGAGCTCTTGAGAATGATGTTGATCATGAAATTATTCCTTTAGCTGACACATTTATTGGTCAGTCTTTTGATGAGATTACCTTTTCTCCTGGTATTGATCAATCAAAAGGTATTGATCACAGTGATCCTCTTTTTATAACTCGTTCTCTTTATACTAATTAGGGTGACAAAAAACAATAACTCGTTGTCGAACAGGAACAAGATCCTGAGATCTCCTGTTTTTTTTCAGAATACTTTTAGTGAAACTGAAGCCACACAAGTCCCAGATTGTTACTTTGTGAAAAATGGGGTCCTTATGCGAAAATGGAGACCACCTGAGGTATCAGCTGGTGACGAGTGGTCAGTGAGCTATCAAATTGTTGTTCCTAAGTCATATCAACAGGAAAGTCTTAGTCTAGCCCATGAAACTCCCTTGGCTGCTCATTTCGAAGTTCATAAGACTTATCACAAGATCTTGAATCATTTTTATTGGCCAAAACTTAAAGTGATGTTTCTAAATACTGTAGATCTTGTCACACTTGTCAAATGGTAGGAAAACCCAATCAGAAGATACCTAAGGCTCATCTGCAACCTATCCCTGCTTTTGACGAACCATTTATCAGAATAATGGTAGACTGTTTCGGTCCCTTACCTAAGACCAAGTCAGGCAACCAATACTTGTTGACCATCATGTGTGCGTCCACAAGATTTCCAGAGGCAATATTCATTTTAAAAATATTAAAACTAAAATCATTGTAAAAGCTCTGGTAATGTTTTTTTTTTTTTTGTTGTTGTTTTTTTTTTCTTTTTTTTTTTTCTTACACTTGTTGGCCTTCCCAAATCTGCCCAGTCTGATCAAGAGTCGAATTTTATGTCTGGAATTTCCAATAAGTTATGCATGAATTTGGCAGTCAACATTTTAAATCTTCTCCCTATCACTGAAAGTCAAGGTGCTTTGGAAAGATTTCATAAAACATTGAAGGATATGATTCGGTCATATTGCTTTGATACAGGAAAGGATTGGGATGAGGGTGTTCATTTGCTGTTGTTTGCTCTTAGGGAATCAGTCGAAGAATCATTGGATTTTTGTCCCTTTTGAACTGGTTTTTGGACATACTGTCCGTGGACCATTGAAGTTATTAAAAGAGAAACTTCTTTCAAATGAAGATTCAAAGATTAATCTTCTTGACTACGTCTCTGATTTCAAATATAAATTGTCAAAGGCTTGTGAAGAAGCAAGAACTAATCTTCACACTACTTAGTCAAAAATGAAATCAAGGTATGACAGAAATACAAAGGAAAGGAGTTTTTTTCAGCCTGGTGATAAAGTTCTGGCTCTCTTTCCCATACCTCAAAATCCTCTTCGGGCTAAATGTTATGGTCTTTATACAGTTGAAAAGAAAGTAAATGACTTAAATTATATCATTAACACTCCTGGGAATCGGAAACAGAAACAACTTTGTCATAAATATGTTAAAGGAGTATTTTGACAGAGATAGCCCAGTTAATTATAGTTGTACCTGTCCTACACAGTGAGGATGTAAACGATGGAACGCAATCTGATCGTTGTGACTCTGGTTTAACCAAATTTCAGAATTCAGAAATATTAAACAATCTGGATCAGAAACGTTCGCATCTACAACAACAGGAAAGGAATGAACTAAAACAGCTATTACATGAGTATGAGCACTTGTTTCCTGATGTTCCAACACGAACAAATAAAATATATCATGACGTTGATATTGTAGATTCTACACCTGTGAAACGGCAGCCTTACAAGATGAATCCTCTCAAGCAGGAATATTTGAAAAAATAAATTCAGTATTTACTGGAGAATGATTTTATAGAACCAAGTAAAAGTAACTGAAATTCACCATGTATTCTTGTGTCTAAACCAGATAATACATTCTGCATGTGTACTGACTATAGAAAAGTCAACAGTGTCACCAAAAACGGATTTATTTCCAACGCCAAGAATAGATGATTGCATCGACAAAATTGGAAATAAGAAATATGTCACCAAGTTTGACCTTTCAAAAGATTCTGGCAAATTCCACTCACGGAAAGAGCAAAAATAATTTTCGGCATTTGCAACTCCAGTCGTGCTTTATCAGTATAAAGTGATGCCAGGAATGAAAAATTCTCCGGCAACATTCCAACGTCTAATGAACATGTCAACATCTGGTCTAGATAATTGTGACGCGTATATCGATGACGTCATTATCTACAACAACGCCTGGGAAGATCACTTGGAAACCATTCGGAAATGCTGCAAACGACCCAGTGATTGCAGATGCACTCTCACGTGTATAGAAGACTATATTGCTTTATTTTGTGTATATTTTGTGTAGTTAAGCTGAGTATCATTCATAAGACATCATCCTATGTAATTTTGATTATTATAGTATCATATGATATTTGACAAATATGTAAAAGAAAGCTTTATTGCATAAATCTTTCTTTTTCTTTGTTAGGGGAGGTGTTATGTATATTTAATCTATAGTGTGTTTTCAAATTTTGTCTATGATGGTAAGTTATACTTTAGATTCTGGTCACTTGTAAACATAATGTTTACAAGCATTTGAGTTCAAGACCAGTCTTGTTTACAATTAGACTGGGGTTTTTTTTCATTAGATTACTTCACATCCTGTTATGATATAGGTTAAGTGAATGTGCATTAATAGGGATTTTGTAAACAAATAATTCATTCCTGTTTAGATCAGTCTGTAGAAATCCGTTTGAGATCAGATTTTACAGTTTGGAAATTGATTCACAATATTGTAAGTATCTCTTGAATTTCACTTTGTATTGTAGGGAAATAAATTGCTTGTTGATATTACTTACATTGTTAGTTTCATTATATTTCTGTTATATATTTTTTTGTGACCTAAACTCGTAACACCTCGTGCCTTCCGTTGCAAATGCATTGCTTGGAATGATCCAGTAAATGTTCCGCTTCTTGGACGCTATTAAGCACTTACTGGGTGTTGTTAACCACACGTTGGATGCAGTAAGTTTATTGCTATGTAACATGACGTCACATAAAGAATATCATGACACAAAGGGACATAAAACACGTCATTTTATACTATGTATGTATGTTTCAGTCACAAACATGAATAGAACAAGATTTCTCTTCAAACATATATGTATTTACTTTAATTCTGTGAAAAGCAATTAAAATGCAATTATTATTTAACAACTGGGGGTATATCATAAATTTTAGTGTTTATACTGTTAAATAGTGAGGTCTCTTATTTACTTAAATAAAGCGACTTATTCATTGCAATATGCAGACACAATTAAAAATAAGTCATTTAAGACATCAAATCGACTTATGTACAATCTAAGGCGTCATATCCACTTGTTTTTACAGGATAATCTGACCAAAAGCCGTGTTAATGCCCACTTCTGTCAACCATTGTAACCACTTGTATTGCTGAAATAAGTCGACATAAGATTACAACAAGTCGACATAATTTAAACAAGTCGACCTTCGAGTAGCGAGGTCTTGATATTTAAACATTGATACATTACGGAGGTTGTAAACTGGAAAGCTTTGGGCTGTTTGCATAATTTTCTCAAGTGCTGCGCAGATTCTAGGATCTCACATTGAAGGTAAGTCACACCCAGAGCCAGTTTGATATAAGTTTTTTTTTTACTATTAGTAAATGAATTGACTGAAATGGGAACCATATTCCTGCTTGGTTTAATGGGTAACCCGTCGAGTATCCATCTTTTTTTTTTCACCGAAGTTCTCAGGACAGAAATTAAAAATAATGATGGCGTTATGTCAAGAACATTTACCTTATGTGGTATTTTTACTCTGTGTGTGTGCGTGCGCGCACGTGTGTGTGTGTGTGTGTGTGTGTGTGTGTGTGTGTGTGTGTGTGTAAGGGTGAGCGAGAAAAAGACATGCGGTGCAACATTGTATAGAAGTTACTTTATCTTCTTAGTCCATTCCGGGGTCTTTCTCATTAAACTGATTCAATATTTATCTTGCAGCCTTCTTGTAAATATTATTTTGTTTCATCTGGACACTGTAACAAGATAAGTCACATCTTGTAAATATTATTTTGTTTCATCTGGACACTGTAACAAGATAAGTCACATCTTGTAAATATTATTTTGTTTCATCTGGACACTGTAACAAGATAAGTCACATCTTGTAAATATTATTTTGTTTCATCTGGACACTGTAACAAGATAAGTCACATCTTGTAAATATTATTTTGTTTTATCTGGACACTGTAACAAGATAAGTCACATCTTGTAAATAGTATTTTGTTTCATCTGGACATTGTAACAAGATAAGACATTGTAGCAAGATAAGACATTGTAACAAGATAAGACATTGTAACAAGATAAGACATTGTAATAAATTGTAACAAGATAAGACACATCCTTGAATTCTACTCATACATCCTAAAAAGTTCCATGACATGATTAAGCAGAAGTTAATAGGGCAAATTTACTTATCATGAATATGGGTGTAAAGTACATCTTTTGTGTAATGTTTCTCATTACATGAAGAAGTATTACAAATTGTTAACAGAGTCGTAATTTCAAATTTATGATAGAGGTTCTCATGTGCTGATTAAATAAATAAAGAAATAAATAAATATTTCAACTAACATTTCGCCTATATGAAATGCATGTAATTTGAAATCTTTCTAGTTTGTAAAATAATGTCTTCAAAAATCTGAATGATTTCTTTCTTCCTTTTTTCTTCCTTGTCTTAAATAGCATGCATACTTTATAGCACTATTTCCCAGTTTAGGAAGTATAAAATTAAAAGTATTGGAAGTATAAAATTCAGTCTACCTATACACCGGCTATGCCAATCAGTGTAGACATGGGATGTAAATAGTATGGGAAGTATAAAATTCAGTCTACCTATACACCGGCTATGCCAATCAGTGTAGACATGGGATGCAAATAGTATTGGAAGTATAAAATTCAGTCTACCTATACACCGGCTATGCCAATCAGTGTAGACATGGGATGTAAATAGTATTGGAAGTATAAAATTCAGTCTACCTATACACCGGCTATGCCAATCAGTGTAGACATGGGATGTAAATAGTATTGGAAGTATAAAATTCAGTCTACCTATACACCGGCTATGCCAATCAGTGTAGACATGGGATGTAAATAGTATGGGAAGTATAAAATTCAGTCTACCTACACACCGGCTATGCCAATCAGTGTAGACATGGGATGTAAATAGTATTGGAAGTATAAAATTCAGTCTACCTATACACCGGCTATGCCAATCAGTGTAGACATGGGATGTAAATAGTATTGGAAGTATAAAATTCAGTCTACCTATACACCGGCTATGCCAATCAGTGGAGACATGGGATGTAAATAGTATGGGAAGGACATGGTATTGAAATAGATGACCTGATTGCTCTTTATTATCATGCGGGTTACACAATTAGAGAGATTATTGGATTTCTTGCTCTTTGCCACTCTGTTGCTGTATGCAAAAGACATGTTCAAAGAATACTACAGAGAATGAATCTGTATAGAAAGAACAATCAGTCATCTCTGGAAGAAATTGTACAGGCAATTTTGGAAGAACTTTCTGGAACTGGTAGAAATATTGGGTATCCTGCTATGAGAAGCTAATTCTTAGTGGATCATGTTCTCGAAGCTTCCTAACTCGTCCGGTTGGCTATGTCAGTTGTGGATCCCTAAGGTTTATTAGCTAGGAGAAGTCATCGGAGACAGCGGCGTATTTATTACAATAAAGGACCAAATTATGTCATACACATAGATGGTTGGAAGAAACTTAAAACTTACGGTATTTCTGTTAATGGAACTATTGATGGAATTTCAAAACGTGTGTTTTGGCTGAAAGCGTGTAATTCCAGCAATAACAAAAAGTCCTCAATATTTAGCCAGATTTTATCTTAATTACGTTGAGGAAATTGATGGAGTGCCGATGCTCAATTTTGCTGACAGCGGTATGGAAATTTATTAGTTCGTACCCTTTAGTATGCTTTACTTTGGCACCACAAGGATCAATTTCAAGGACTTAGGAACGTTTTTGGGGATGTTTACGCAACATTTGTGGAAGTGTTTGGATAATTGTTTGTTTGTTGTTTGTTTGTTTTTTCAAGAAAAAAAGACAGCAGATGTCGGAATTCTGGACACTTCTGATATCTTTTGCCAAGAATGTGTTCGATGTTGCTTTCTACATCTGATAAATCTTCAGAAGGATGCACAACAATGGAACGAGCATCGTATGAGGCCATGCAGAAACGCCGAAACACCGGCTGGAAAACCAGATGTGCTGTATTTTCAGCCAGGGATTTATATGTCTACAAATTATAAATTACCGGTACCAGCAGACATTCGGGATATAAGGGAGGAATATACTCAAAATCCACCTATTTTTGGAATATCCCAGGAGTTCACGACAATTGCAGTGGAAGTTCTTCACAGCCCTAGATTGAGGCACGTTCCAGAATCGAGAGAAGAAACTCTGAATGTATTCTGTGCAATTACCACTAATGTAGAAGAACTGTATTAATGCGCTTTTTTCAATTCAATGTAATATTTAAAGTCACGAGATTGCTGTTTGGCAGAAATAACATGCTATCTTGATTAGTGCAGACAAAAATACAAAGCAATTAAAAGAAAAGGTGGACAGCACTTTGTGAAGTATCCATAATCGAACGATAAATGTCAATGGCATCACTTATTTCAAACCATATTTTTCGTCACAACTTTTGTATTTCCCAAAGAATGGGAGAGGTAAAATATATAATGAGGCTATAACTGAACACGATTATTGTGGCTTGATTTTATAGTAATGGACAGACCGATTCATTTTCTGAGGGGTGGGGGCCTGCGATTTTATTTCGAGAGCAGGGATATTTGTTTTTCCTTTAGCTCATGATAATTTATTTTTCAACTAATATAATGGATATAATCGGTTTTTATTTTGCTACAAGTCAGAGCAAGAATATTTTTTGTTTCAAAAGAATCCCAGGCACACCCTCTCCCCCCACCCCTGAAAATTACTTTGGGTTGACGAACTCTTCTTCAGTATTTTCTATATTCATGAATAGAATAGGAGTGTATCAGCCGTGAGTCTCATCGTATAAATTTATAGCTTTATTAGAGCACGCTAGAGCGTCCTGTTGATTAGATTTGGTTTGTTCCATAACGGGGGCTGTTTTTTTGGGGTGGGGGGTGGGGAGGGTGACTGTTTGTAAATCTCTAAGTAGAAGAGTACTTTCTTGCTGGTCCCTTTTAACGAAGAGTATAGGAGAGCGGTCAGAGAACCAGACTACCGCTTTCTGTGCATCCATAGTTGGGAATGGGGGTGGGGAGGGGAGGGTGGAGTTAGCGGAATAATGCACAACAGTAGTTGTACAACAAAATGCATAATCTAAAAGAAAATAATAATTTGCATCAAGTCAATTGATTTATCCGCTCCTTGGACATCCTTCTTAAGTCACATATTGGTTTTATAGTGTCTGCGCAAATACATCTAATACTTAAAGGGTTGATTGGGGATCGGCTAAAAACAATTGCACCACAATAGCATACTAGTACTAGTTTATACCCCTTAACAGTGGCCATCCTTTTGTATAAGGCCACATTTGCATTGCAAAAGGGGTTGGAGTGGGGGCTACTGTATTGAATAATGAAATGGGATCCATGACGGATCTGTCTCATATTAAGAGCAACTTTTCATTCTCGAGCGACTTCATTAGGTTTATGCATTTAGTTATGTTTCTCTGTATGTACACTTCATGGGTGTGTTCATGTGGAGAGTACTACTCTGTATGTACACTTCATGGGTGTGTTCATGTGGAGAGTACTACTCTGTATGTACACTTCATGAGTGTGTTCATGTGGAGAGTACTACTCTGTATGTACACTTCATGGGTGTGTTCATGTGAGGAGTACTACTCTGTATGTACACTTCATGGGTGTGTTCATGTGGAGAGTACTACTCTGTGTGTACACTTCATGGGTGTGTTCATGTGGGGAGTACTACTCTGTACGTACACTTCATGGGTGTGTTCATGTGGAGAGTACTACTCTGTATGTACACTTCATGGGTGTGTTCATGTGGAGAGTACTACTCTGTGTACACTTCATGGGTGTGTTCATGTGGGGAGTACTACTCACCATGGGCAAATGTAGGTCATAGTGACAAACGTTTTAATTTCCAGAGATAACGTTATATTTTGCAATTGGCCTTGCTACTTGGACACATTTGTGTGTACAGTCATGAAATTTGATGGGTGTATTTCCATTAGGAGTATTAATAACCTCAATGAGCTACTGTTACAGTCATAGGTGTATTTCCATTAGGAGTATTAATAACCTCAATGAGCTACTGTTACAGTCATAGGTGTATTTCCATTAGGAGTATTAATAACCTCAATGAGCTACTGTTACAGTCATAAGTGTATTTCCATTAGGAGTATTAATAACCTCAATGAGCTACTGTTTCAGTCACATTGATCTACTTTTCTTGCTATAGTGACTATACATAGGGTTTAACTCGCCTGATCGTATGGCTAAGTGAGGTTATGATATAGCCTTGCGTCAGTCGAGTGTCTGTCAACAACTTTTATTTAAACTTCTCCAAAACCACCATACCAACTTTGACTAAATTTGGCACAGAACATTGTTGCATTAAGGGCTTTAAAATTGGTACAAATGATGCCAATCAGCCCTTACTATAACTAGTAAAAACCCTTGGATTTCTTCCCAAAACCGCTGAACATAATTTAATCAAAGTTGAAGGAAGGCATCCTGGCAGGAAGTCCTTTAACGTTTGTACAAATGATGCATATTGCCATCATTACTAAGAATATAAATGCCACTGTTACTAAAAATAAAAAATAAAAACCCATTTTAATGACTTCTCCAAAACCGCCGAATAAATTTGACTAACCTTGACAGAAAACATCATGACATGATCACGTTTCAAATTTATACAAATGACGCTGATGTGGCATCAAATATAGCCACAGTCACTGAAATATAAAAGCCTTTAAACGACTATTTCTCAAAAACCGCTCAATTAAATTTGACCAAATTTGGCACAAAGCAATCTGCAACAGACAACTTTCAAATTTGTACAAATGATGTTAATCGGCCGTCAAAGTTGGTCACAGGAGCTAAAAATAGAAAACATTTAAACGACCTCTCAAAAACCGCTCAACCAAATTAGATCAAATTTGAAAGAAAACATCATAGCTTAGAGGTCTTGCTGCTTTATGCAAATTATGCCAATCTACCATCAAATATGGCTACTGTTGCAGAAAATAGAAGGACAAAAAAATATATTTAAAAGACTTCCTCTGAACAACTCATCAACCGAATTTGACCACTCTTTACCTAATGCATCCTGGCATAAAGGGCTTCAGATTTGTACATATGATGTCAATCCACTACTAAAAGTAGAAAAACGTTTACACAATTTTATCCACACAAATAAAAAATGCTGAACCGAATTTGACCAACTTTGACACGAAGTATCCACTTGTTATTACTGCTACTACTTAACTGCTCGGAAGAATGTCATGCAATAAACTGGGCATAGAATTTCATCCAGACATTTAGTTCGCCTTCATGAAAATGGTGTTCCTCGGACATCCATCATGGCTAAACTTTTGGCCATCTTGGAAATCTAGTTATCACTACTCCTCCTGAATGGATTGGGTTTTCACTTTGATTCTTGATGAAAATGGTGCCAATTTTATTTCCAGAATGGTCGCCATAACTGCTACCTTGAAATCTTGTTATCCTTCTTTCTTCTGATCCAATAGTCATACCAACATGATGAGCTTTAATTACTTAAAAGGCCTATTATGATATCTAGTTGGTCCAACATGAAAAAAGTGCTGATCTGAACCTCCTACATCGTCACCAAGGTGGCCGTCATACAAATCATACAGACATCAGTTTTTCACCCAAAAGACTTCTTATGATATGTAGATGATCCTTTATTTTTTAAAATTCCTGTTTTGCTACTCTTCCTGCTTTGATATGGCATCTTCATTCAAGACTGACAATAATATCTAGTTGGTTCTGCATGAAGATGGTGCTGAACTGACCGTCGCCATGGCGACCATCTTAAAAATCATGCTTCTGGTTGTCAACCCGAATAGATGGTCATATTAATATGGAATTTTCTCTATGAGTCTTAGTATGATAATGCAGATGTCCTACATGAAAGTGTAGGCGACCTGACATCAACCATAGCTGCCATGGCAATCATCTTAATTACTTTTTGTTGTCCTCCAGAAAGAATGGTTCTGTCTACACGGTGCTTTCACTAGCAGTGTGCCACTATTCCAATGGCTGTAGCCTGACATTACTTTCATTTTTTGTTGTCATAACTCTATTTATTTATTATTTTTTGGAAATCAGTGAAAAAATGACTTCATAGATAATAAGGCAACTCTGAGGGATAGGTGTCAGTAGCGTGATTGGTGATGGAAATAAATTCTACAATTTTGAGTTCAGTATGTGACTTTTCAAAGAAAGAGACAAATGGCGGGGTTTTCTTTTAATTTTCTCTAGAAAAGATACAAATAAAAGATTCTTTTATCAAAAGTTTATACAGGCTAGTGTATTTTTAATCTAAATTTCAGCAGAAATTAATTTTCACAAAAATTACTTTAGCTGTAAACACCGCCTCCGCTGCGTGACCGTATAAAACTACTACATGACAGTTATATTGCTTAAGTTAAAAAGTTATTTTAATATTTTCCATATTACATATAGATTATTCATATCTCGTTCTCGCAGACGGAATGAAACTATTACGGTGGGGGTGGGTAGTGGAGCACCACTGTATGAGGGAAAGGTTTTGGGCAACGTTGTTTGATATACTACCATCACAATGATATAACATGTTCACAGACACTTACATGTCTTTCATCTACCTAGTTTGACATTTATTTTTATCACTATTAAGAACACCACAGTCAATAAAAATGACTGCTTCTGTATATTGAGGAAATATACCTGAAATAGTACGCATTACACTAACTTTGCCTATCCTCAAATACAAAAATGAATCTTCACAGTGTAGACATTACTATTTTCCGAATGTGCCCTTATACAATTATAAAATATTATAAAACAATAAAAAGTTATCGGCTCGTTTTATCATAATTTACCTCTGAAGTTCAGGCAGTGCAAAGAGTTATGATGAGTTAGCAATCCTCTATGATATGCGCGTAAAAAGTAAGACCTGGCTGTATACTCTCAAATCCAAATTAATTCCAATCATTTATATATCAAAATAAAGTAAACTGTAGGTTCTTTAAAGCTCCCATAGCATATTTAAAAATTTTCTTTTTTTAAAAAATTTATAACGAGGATTATGAGAGGGAAATCAGGTGAATACCTTTTCTTTAAATGTTGAATCCTTCACCAAATGAGAATACCCGTATGACAGGAGGTAGTAATTATATAGAAGATAAAAAGGAAACTATAAACTTCTCAGTTGTGTTTCAAGAAGACTGTAATGTCTCCAGATAAAGTTAAAGAATTCTTCAGATTTTACAGCATCCTCAAATTGCAATTAATTGATTACAAAAATGAAATTCGATATTCGTATGGTATACCAAACGCCCACACACATTTTTGTAAAACTTATTGAACGCCATATCGAAAATTATTATTGCATGTCTAAGTGATGGTCAAGAGGACGATTATCAGGGTTACCGTATTACCCCACAGAAGCAATTCCCCCCCCCCCACACACACACACACCTCCCCTCCCCCATTCCAATCCAGCTTCTACTCAGTGCTGTATCAAAAGAGTTTATTTACTTACCTACGTATACAGGCTAGTTATGGAATGACGTACATGAAGCGTGTTAGCGGATTTTAGTTTCTAAAAAGTGATGGCAGATTTCGATGTCATTGAAAGAGGCGCTAGGATTTAAAGATTGGTATGCGCGTCATTGTGTGCACAATGAAAAATACTAGTCTTGGGCATTAGCATTGATAATAGAAATAATGTCCGCAAGTCAAGAATGCGTGTCCTCTGCACATGCGCACCATCGAATCTCGAACTAGGCGTATTGACAAATCAGGTGAAACATTCGCTAGGTACTTCCTTGGGATATTTAAATGTCAGACCTGAAATTAGAGGTAAGATTCTATGTTTGCTTGTGAATATAAATTTTAATTGACCGTTCTTTCCTTCTTTATATTCCCGAATGCAACAAACTGCTAAAAAATACAAACAGGACTTTCCAAGCAATTTGATAGATTAATGATATTTTATCCTAATTCAGAGAGGAAGTTAAAAATTATTACAAAAGAAACCAGAGGATATCTGAAAACGAATATAGAAAAATATTATGATTTCCCATATTTTGCATAGACATTTTTGTGGCGATATAGCGTCTAACGGGATTCCTATGTTTAAAAGGGTCTGGGGATCATAGTGTCAAGGGGAATTTAACATTAACCGCCATCTTGTGGGTTTATAACGTTAAGATAGGAAATTCTATGTTAAAAACTTGTCCATTGATTAACATTATGGATCTCTAAATGACAGTGATGCCGTCGAGAGCACATTGTATAACATTGTCAGAAGTGGTTGACCTCAAATGGAACCCTGTGGCCTTTAACAGAAATTAATATTACGCCTTATGTTGGGTCTGACGCCTTATGATGGGTCTGTCTGGCGGAAATTGTAATATGATGAGTCTGTCTGGGCTCTAACGGAAATGTATTAGACGCACTCACTAAAACTTGTTACGTATGTTACTGACAGCAAGTTAAGCTTGCAAAAACAGCCACTGTCAAACCAGCCAGATTGAGGTTTTTTTCTTCTCAGTTTGGGTGACAAATGTGCCAGCCGTACTGAGAGTTGTGTTTTTGCAAAAAATTAACAGATGTCAGGCAAATTTTTATTCATCAATTTTTTTACAAATTTACAATTTGTCGTCTTAACTAACTATGGTAACTTGATAAACAAATTGATCGACTTTTTATCCAAGGTCAGTTCACTTGTTACAAAGAGTTTGTTTATCATCCGTTGAATGAATTGTTTTGTGACATAGAGGTAGAGTTACATTTTTTTTGTCGCATTGTTAAATTAAAGACAGAATTTGGTGGAATTTAGTGTGATGAAGTTAAGATTTTATCTTGTAAGGTTGCAACATCGGTATATTCAACGTCAGATCATTTTGTGATACATTCTGAATTTATTTTTTATTTTATTTTTTTCAGAAGCAAAGATTGACTGAGAGAGAAACTAAAAATTTCAGGTTCCCGTTTTTGAAGAAATCGAAACTAAAAAGACATCGAAGTTGTACATAGTACACTTTAGATAGTATTTTGTGCCAAACCGAAAGATTGAGAGAGCGAGAGAGTAAACATTTCTGTTCAATTTTGAAAATAGCAAAGTTAAGATTTTCTTGTAAATTTGTGAGATTGTGTTTTCTGGAAACGGCAGACTTCAATGTCAGTTCGTTTCTTGACACATGAAACTTGGAGTATAATTTTTTGTCAAACCAAGGATTGATTGTGACATTTTTTTCTGTTTGAGTTTGCAAAAAGCAAAGCAAAGATTTTCTTTATTAGGTTGTGAGTACGTTTCTTTGAAAACGGCAGATCCAGTGTTAATTCGTTTTTCGTGACACATAATTAGAATTAGTTTTCGCCAAACCAAAGTAAAATTTTCTGTTTCAGGTGTTGTATATTAAAAAAACATAACATCACACTTCAAAAGAGAGAGAGAGAGAGAGAGAGAGAGAGAGAGAGAGAGAGAGAGAGAGAGAAAGTAAAACTTTCTGTTCTCTTTTTGAAAGCGGCAACACTAATTGCATCTTTAATGAAGTGTTTGTACTTGTTAAAAAAAAATTCTAACTTGTTAGCTCTCTTTCTTACGGTGGGCTGCGACGGCAGCTATCACTTTAGGAGAAGAAATGCAGTATCCATTGGCTGTTGTTGTTTTTTCAATACCTTAAACAGAAAATTTTACTTTCTCTCTCGTCAATGTTTGGATTGGCGAAAACAAATTATATCCAATATCTCACGAAAAATAAATTGACATTGGATCTGCTGTTTTAAAAAAACACAAACTTTTTTATCTTTTGAAACGTTAGGACACACATGTGCTGAAAAAAAACAGGAAGGGTTATATTAGTATTTTTAAGAGATACATGGATAGATACTAGTCTTTCTTTATTTCAAGTTCAAATTATATCTGTATTTCCTATCTCGCTTACTTCGATTTCTAAACAAAATGCCTGCAATAAATTTAAAAAATATAAAAATCAATAAATAAGAAAAAGATAATAAAGAAAGAAAGATATTAAACAAAGAAGTTTGTATCCCAGGAGTTATAAAAAAATTCGTTTTGATTTAAAGTCATCGACCTGTTTATCTTCATTTCGCATGCATTGTTGATTTTCAGATGCTTGGTTGGTCTTATCGACCAGTTTAGAATGTCTGTAAAGACCTTAATCCAACTTATTCTTTTAGTAAATAGTTGTTAGATCACAATGTAGACATTAGATACAATCTTAGGTGCCGATGTGAGACCGTATAGACATTAGATACAGTCTTGGGTGCTTATGTGAGACCGTGTAGACATTAGATACAATATTAGGTGCCGATGTGAGACCGTATAGACATTAGATACAATCTTAGGTGCCGATGTGAGGCCCTGTAGACATTTGATACAGTCTTGGGTGCCGATGTGAGACCGTGTAGACATTAGATACAATCTTAGGTGCCGATGTGAGACCGTATAGACATTAGATACAGTCTTGGGTGCCGATTTGAGACCGTGTAGACATTAGATACAATCTTAGATGCCGATGTGAGACCGTGTAGACATTATATACAATCTTAGGTGCCGATGTGAGACCGTGTAGACATTAGATACAATCTTAGGTGCCGATGTGAGACCGTGTAGACATTAGATACTGTCTTGGATGCCGATGTGAGACCGTGTAGACATTAGATACAATCTTAGGTGCCGATGTGAGACCGTGTAGACATTAGATACAATCTTAGGTGCCGATGTGAGACCGTGTAGACATTAGATACTGTCTTGGGTGCCGATGTGAGACCGTGTAGACATTAGATACAATCTTAGGTGCCGATGTGAGACCGTGTAGACATTAGATACAATCTTAGGTGCCGATGTGAGACCCTGTAGACATTAGATACAGTTTTGGGTGCCGATGTGAGACCGTGTAGACATTAGATACAGTCTTGGGTGCCGATGTGAGACCGTGTAGACATTAGATACAATCTTAGGTGCCGATGTGAGACCAGCTTGTTTTCAAGTTTATGTTTTTGAGACTATACTTTCTTTTGTTTGATAAAAGTTGTGTCAGTAAGAGGGTGCTTCCCTTCCCACATACCTAAAAGTATATAAAAGTTGTGTCAGTAAGAGAGTGCTTCCCTTCCCACATACCTAAAAATATATAAAAGTTGTGTCAGTAAGAGGGCGCTTCCCTTCCCACATACCTACAAATATATAAAAGTTGTGTCAGTAAGAGGGTGCTTCCCTTCTCACATACCTACAAATATATAAAAGTTGTATCAGTAAGAGGGTGCTTCCCTTCCCACATACCTACAAATATATAAAAGTTGTGACAGTAAGAGGGTGCTTCCCTTCCCACATACCTAAAAATATATAAAAGTTGTGTCAGTAAGAGGGTGCTTCCCTTCCCACATACCTAAAAATATATAAAAGTTGTGTCAGTAAGAGGGTGCTTCCCTTCCCACATACCTACAAATATATAAAAGTTCTGGATTCTGATAGAGAGACAGAGACAGAGAAAAATTAAACAATTAAGTAAATGTGGTTTACATTTTGAATTAAAGATTAAACATTTATACTGTTGTAAATACTAAATTTGGATTCAGTTATTTTGGGGAACAAACCTGCACCAAAGCAATAAACGGAAGAAGTGCAAATAGCTCTCATGTGCCACTAGGCAAGGCATGTATTTTGGTCATAACTGTAAACAAGTTTATAGTCGGGGTCTCTATTAACGACAGCAGGTTATTACCTGTTTTATTGAAAACTTGAAGACATATCTCAACAAAGAAGACTCAATAAATTGTGTCGAGTACAAGGCAGTAATGTATTTGATAAGTTAACGCCCGGGCAACTTAGGTATGATTATGATGTATATCTTAGCGGCCGTGTAATCTAGTGGGAAATTGAACTGGGACAGGAATGCGCATCATATCGGGCCGTATAATCTAGTGGGAAATTGAACTGGGACAGGAATGTGTATCATATCGGGCCGTGTAATCTAGTGGGAAATTGAACTGGGACAGGAATGTGTATCATATCGGGCCGTGTAATCTAGTGGAACCGTTCCGATCATCCAGAGACTTTAAGTCATACTTCCTTCAGCTGATGTAGGAATCTGGGTTAGCATAATTAGATCAATAGCAAGTCAAGACCTTAACCTGAATTTAAAAACCGAGTCGTAGCTTTCTTTACAACTATTTTTCACACCGACACGTAAAGACCATCTTTCTAGACATTCGACATTACTATGCCTACCACATGATTGGACATTTATTGGATTTTTATCATATGCAAAATTGTGACGAGAAGAACAAAGAAAACCATGAGTATTTTATATCCAACAAATATGATGAATTTCTATCAAGGGAATAGTTATTATGTATTTCATTGTATCAACATTCAAAATAGAAATGGCAAATCTGCAAAGTTGTAATGAATTGTCTCGCGTGCAAATCAAACTTATACATGTATTTCTTTATGTACGATACTATTCAAATACTATTGTATGTATATAACAAACATATTCACTGAAATAATGATTTACGATCCAGGCTCGGTTGGCTATGACCGTTGTACAGTTTGAAGGAAACTGCAAGAAATTAGAAGTGTTGTGTCTTAATTGTCTTTACTGTATTACATAAAGCTTGCCCTACAAGCAAGAGATCATCTAATGGCAAAGTTAGAAAAGTGTCATTTGAGAAATGTAAGTATTTTTTCAATAATGTGGTTCAGGATGTTTTTTTTATATGAAAAAGAAGTCACATGAAACTAATTGGTTGAATCCCTGCCATGCTTTTTCCTACCTTTTTAGTGTCAGACTATTTCGATGTTGGGATAATTCTTGACTGCCTGACTGGTTTAAACGAGAAACAAAAAATGTTTTCTATGATTTCTATCCTGATCAAAACACGTTATGCCTTTTCTATGGAACTCCATAGTGTTCAAAATTGAAGAGAAAAAGTAATCGAGATTGAGCGGCAGTAATCGAGAGCAAGAGAGAGAGAGAGAGAGAGAGAGAGAGAGAGAGAGAGAGAGAGAGAGAGAGAGAGAGAGAGCTGGGGAGATAACAGGACGAGCTGAAACGATCTTCGGAGAGATTATAGGGTACGATGGAGAGATCATAGGACGAGCTGGTGAGATTATGGGCCAAGCTGGGGAGAACATATGGTGAGCTAAAGAGATCACAGGCGAGCAGGAGAGATCATAGGGGAATCTGCAGTGGACGAACTGGGGGTAATCGTGCGCGAGTGGGAGAGGATTGGAAGAATTTTAAAGGTAAATTGAATGACAGTAACTCCATCAGTAATTAAAAAATCAAGAAAGAGCTCAAAAAGATAATAAAGTACAAAAAACGGTACTCAAATTAGGGAAACTTCACTATGCCAATGAATTCTTACAACTGCATATCTTTAACGTTAATTAAGAGAGTTAGCTATGAAGTTCAAATTAAATATATTTTTTATCTATTTTTATCTTATTTGAATAGAGGACAACAATTTGGTGTACGTCGGCATTTTCAATCGGAGAACAGGATTCAATTGTTGGTACTCCGGTTTCTTAAAGCATGAATATATATATATATATATATATATATATATATATATATATATATATATATATATATATATATATATATATATATATATATATATATATATATATATATCTTTAGCTGTCAATAGTGAATCTGTGTAGAGCCTGTTGTTCAATACACGTAAAAAAATAGTTTCAACGTTTCAGATTAAATTAAAGTAAAGTAAATAAGCATATGAATGAGAGTTTCTTAGCTTTAATATCCACCACATACTAGCACGCCATGACGTGGGCTTATTGTGTCATTCATGTTCAAATGTTCATAAATCATTATGTTCCTGCTTCAGACCGAACATTTGTTCCTCCGTAACTCAGAATAACTGAAAGCAATTAGATGTTTGTAAATTTGCAAATGTTGGCGCGGCTGCTGTTTTATTGTGTTTTGTCTTCATTTGAGAACATTGAAGTATCATTTGCACAATATATTTCCCTTTGGAGCATACAACATTGTTTATATTTGCGCATTTCGGTTCTTTTTTGTTATTTGGGCAATATTCGAACATTACTTCTAAATAAAATCTGAAAAGCGTTACAAAATCCTTTAGAAAATAGGTATACTGCAAAATAGCCAAGTTCTGTTCCTATACCCTTTGACGATCTGGAAGTTAAAATGTCTGTAACTTTTCATTTTATAGTAAACTGACGCTTTTGACCTTTTTTGTTTTGATTCGCAACAGTGTTCACACTGAACATGTACAAGTTTTACACTAAATATTTGCCCTAACCCTCGTGTTGCAGTGCTTATTGGTTGACCCAAAAGGAACAGTATCTAAAGCAGACTTGATATGGTTTTCATGGTCACACAACCCTCCTTTGTCCTCTCTCTCTCTCTCGTGATCTTTTGAATTGCCTTGTTTATTTCAGCTGCATATTTAAGACATGTATTTATTTATTGATTCATATTTATGTCTCAACTTATAGTAAAAGTGACTTAATTCACCAAACATTTGAATATTCACTTACTTATGCTTTCAGCTATGTGTAATGAATGAAGACATATAAAGTTAAAGACACTGTTTTCAGCCAGAGTGTGTCCCAGGGCAAGGGAATAGACTCTTACTGCCTCAACACTAAACTTTTGTATGTGTCGGTTTGTCAGTTTGTTATTAAACAACAACCAACCCAATGAGTGAAAACTGCCCTAACTGATTTGGTCAAAATGCATGTTTAAAGATTCATTTAAGAACATGTCTCTGCGGTTTTGAATGGATTATTCATACATCCAAAGAGATGCTAATTTCCATGGACAGCTGATCAAGGGGACGATTGTATACTTTGATCCACTTCATGCATTTCATTAAACTTTGACGAGGTTTGGGAAATGGAATAAGTTTCACACCGCCAACAAGTCGTCTAGGTATCTACTGTCTGAATTACAAAAGTTCTAGGCACACCTTTTTACTATTGTCTGAATTACAAAAGTTCCAGACACACCTTTTTACTATTGTCTGAATTACAAAAGTTCCAGTCACACCTTTTTACTATTGTCGCGAGTTAAATGTGGTTTATCACGTGAATCAATAATGACCAACGTATCGTCACTCTGCACCATAGCCGCTAAGTAAAGCGCCTCTGCTATCTGGCCATCCACTTTTAAAAAAAATTAAAAATTATATT
The DNA here is from genome assembly GCA_029931535.1 of Margaritifera margaritifera. Taxonomy (NCBI): domain Eukaryota; kingdom Metazoa; phylum Mollusca; class Bivalvia; order Unionida; family Margaritiferidae; genus Margaritifera; species Margaritifera margaritifera. The sequence goes on along the minus strand of JAQPZY010001610.1, from coordinate 3,836,218 downwards.
ATTCTTACGCCGACCAGCTCGGCCGACACATATCTATGTTAAAAGTCTAACAAAGTAGTTCCACAAGCTTGACCCATTTACTTGAATTGTTGTGATAACTTACTGAAGTCAGTTTGATTGTCTTGATTGTAATTTGAACTAAGTAAAAATTCTTGTTACAAATGTGTTATCGCCTTTATTTGTTAAATGTTAATTTGTCCATGCTCACTGGAGCACTTCCGTTGTCAAATTCTTCAATTTCGGAGGTAAGTAATTTTTGCATGATATCAAGCTCTTCAATTTTGGAGGTAAGTAGTTCTTGCGGATAGTCCGCAATCCCATAACGTCCAAATGGAAGTGATCGATTTTGAAAAACACCAGAACTTTTGAAGTTTGACGTATTGTTTCTAAACAATTTTCGGAGAAAATGGCGGATGACTAAGCGGCTGCAGGTGAGTCGCTTAAACGTACGCTGATTGGTCAAGCGCTTGAGCGTGATTGGCAATTTGTGTGTGGACAGTTGTGGTGCAAATGATTCAAGTGGTTTCAGAAAATTATGTGCAAATAAAACGAACCCTAAAAATTACTAGATGATTTGGATTTTGAACTTTATCTGTCAATTTAATTTAACAGGTTTATTGCTCCTGTTCAACTGAGCATTATATACCGAAGAGCCATTTTCGGTTTCTTCCTGATGCGAGATTTACTTTTTCAACACGATTACTCCCTCTGCAGACAAAACATTCTGTCTATTCAAGTCCTTAAAGCAGGCAAAACCTTCAAGAAATATTTAAATGGCATACAAATCTAATCAGGCCACCTACATGTGCACATTAAGATGCGCACCAACCCTGGTACAAGAGGTTCTGTGTAATCGTCATTGCAAGGTTTCGTACAAAAAATGTTCATGTCAAAAGGTCTTAAAACTGTGTTACAAAATAATTAAAATAACTTGAAAATCTACTAAGGTCATCTACATATGGATAGAACACACCTACTGAACAAGAAGATGGCGGCTTAATGGTTGGTCAAACAGCTTTTCGCACCAGAGGTCCCAGGCTCGAATCCCGGCTGGGGTTGGCGGGCAAGAAGCTGTGTGTCTAAACACCTTCATCAGCATCGTTGGCGGGTATGATGCTAAATAGTGTGCCTTCCGTCAGGTAGGGACGTTATATGCCACTCCCATGTGGAGGAAGAGTCACGCCCTCTGCAGGTAAAGATCACTTATGTAAGAAAGAGTAGGTTGCGTTTGCCGCCACGAAGGTTCTCCCCTGCACCCAGGTTGTACATAAGCACACCTGCCAATAATACACCATGTACGAGGGTGTGGCAGTAATTGCTGGATAGACATATACCGAATTTCATATCACTAAGTAAGGCAGCTCTTGCAAACACTGTTTGACCTGAAAAAGTAACTTTAAAAAATACTTTTAAAAATCCAAAAATAAATGACATAACGTGAAAATCTACTTATTTGTCTATGTCATGTTGTTTTGGGGTAATCGTGCAAGCAAACTTTTGAGGACTAACAACGAGCGTACCTACGGACTGGACCAAATCAAGACACCCCTGCGGTACGCAACATTTCCTCATTCAGATAATGGATTCAGATTGATACACAGATTTGCATTCATGTTACCTAAGCTAAATTTGATCATCAACATTTTGTTTGTTATTTTTAATATAGTAATGGCCCTTTTTGACTTGTGCACTGGAAGACAGCCGTTCTCGAGCAATTGTATTTTTGTGTATGTATGGCTAATAATATACCATGCCCGGGGGAGGGTGGGAGTCCTTCTTAAAGCTATATCTTTTATTAGCTAATGTGGTGATCAATATTTACCTGGAGGAAGGGAGGTGTAAACTTTTGGTATGAATTTGTTTGCGGTCTAAAACAAAGTAAGATACAATTTTCGTGTAAAAATACCAACGGGTTACAGGCATACATCTCATTCTAGTGTATACTCTTTTGTCTAACTTTGTTGATGGAGTACTCGAATTTCTCTACGGAATATGATTTACAATACCTCCGTCCCAAGGGAAGGTAAACGCACACTGATGCAGGTAGTAGCGTACTGACGGCAGGAGGGGGGAGGGGGCAGACGAGGCGGTTGCCACGGGCGCCAGAGGTCTTGGGGCGCCAAAACAGCTGATAAAAATTCGGGCCTCGTAGTCTGGCCCTTTGGGCCATCATTGCCGCATCAGGCGCAATTTTCCCTTAGTACCCCACTGGATGCACATGCAAACCAAATTGATGTTCTCGAATTGAATCCAATGTAAAGGCCAATATATGTAATTTGCACTTCATTAATAGATAAGAGTCTTAGCTATAAGGTTACCTAGTTTGCTTTAACAAAATTGAATAGTGGTTGTACCCAAAATTTCTGTAACAGATTGGGGGGGTGGGGTATATGTGTAAGCTTAGATAATTGTAATAATAAGTTTTACAAATTCTTCAATTCAGAGCCTTTTTATTTTTGACTGTGTAATTATGATACAATGCTAATAAAAGGAAAAGACAATTTAAAACATGAGTATATAAAGATGTGTAATATACAGAGACTATTATATGCTGGCCTTCATAATCCCAATCTAATCATTCAGCAAGAAATGGATGGCCTACAGTGCAGGTACTTTGTAAATAAACCTTGAATTCTTAGTGTGGCGGGAGATAGCTGTTTATTTTTAGTATGGCACAATATTAGTTTTGCATTAAACCAGAATCAGTAGCACAGTGAATTGAATTGATTCAGATTATTTTACTACAGATGTCATTTTAGTCTCTATTTTGATGATAAAGAAATAAAATTTCACTGACTTATCTTATTTATATAATCATCTATTAGCTTCTTAATGTGGATTAATATATGTCTTATTATAAATACCTCAAGACAGTAATGTTTATATTTGGTGGAGATATGTATCTATGGACGCTATTACTGATGACAGCTATCTGCCGACCTTCGAATTTCGCTCATATTTATACTCTTCGGAAAATAGTCATGTGACATAATTCTGACCAATCATTGCTTGTCCGGCACGCCGAACAGGTCGGGTTGTACCGAACAGATACTCTACAAACAGTGATGCAAACTGAGGGTTATCATACAATTTAATTAGCATTACTTGTCCGTTTACACTCAAACAGTAACAAATATATATACATTTTGTATTATCTCTTGTCCGTCAAACAAAATCCTTTTAAGTCGTAACCTAGGTCGCTAGGCATGGTTGAAGAGTAAACAAGTACTAGTGAACGCTGACAACATTGAAAATACATTGACTAGCTTAAAAAAATGAAGAATACAATATTAAAAGTTCAAAACATACTCATACTTATATAAAGAAGGCCAGCATTTACAATGAACAAGTGAAATTAAATAAAAATGTGAAATAGGATAAATTTAGTGTGTGGAACCGGTCATGTGATCTAGCGTCGGCCATCTTGGCTGCAGACGTATTTTGTAGTGTCAGCTGATGAAGTCATCAAACTTAGTGCTATTCAAATGCTGATTTGGAATGGAAATTAGGTGTGATAAACATATTTCTGGGTGTGATAAATTCATATGAAGTAAGATTCTACAAGATTTTATGAGTATCTAACGATGTGCAAGAGCGAACTAGATGGCAGAGCAGTTGTTACCCACATGACCGGCGATCACACTTGACACCCAACATGAACAAGTGCATATCAATATCACGGTAAATCACGATCTCTACATTTCCAATCAGGCTACAATGCTATAATTAACTTTTTCAGCAGCATATAATCATGGACATGAACAACATATTTAATTTACGACATGGAAAAACCACCCTCCCTACCCATCATATTAAAGCTATAGTGCCCCAAGTTTATTACATTTCGTGCCATTGTATTGTTTATTTTATTTTTAACTCACTGGCAGAGTTACCTCCACTTCAATTACTCTTTTCCGTTCTTTCTTGTCGTCTCCCAGATATTAGCTGTAAATAGAGGAAAAGACCGATAGTCATCTGATTGGGGAGCTCTTCGCTCTTAGTGGACTTTGTTGCATTCCGATCTTTTTATCCCTTCTGTCAACTATGCATTATGTTTCTGGTTTTGTTTTTGTTTGTTTTTGGTTTTTTCTTTGCTTTTTTTTCTCGATTCTTTTTTTTTTTTTTTTGTTCAATGTCAAGATATCAAGAGTGCTCACTTAAAAGTTTGTAAATATATTTTTGAAGTAAACAAAAGTGCCAGTTATGTGACAGTTTATGGTGAACTAGGCAAATATTTATATCAAATGTTAAATAAAAAGAATATCGTTTGCAAATTGTGTATAATATCTCTTTTGAGTTATATAATTTAGTGGTAAAAACTGCTAGGCAAAAGATGTGAAAGAAATGTTGAATATGTACGACTTTGGTAAATGTCTGGATAAATCCTTGAATCAATATATAGTGTCATAACCTTATTCAAACAAAGGTATGTTGCTAATTATTTATGTTTGGATAAATCCTTATTCCATGAATCAATATATGGTGTCATAACCTTATTCAAGCAAAGGTTTATTGCTAATTATTAATGTTTGGATAAGTCCTTGAGTCATATATAGTGTCATAACCTTATTCAAACAAAGGTTTATTGCTAATTATTAATGTTTGGATAAATCCTTACTCCATGAATCAATATAGAGTGTCATAGCCTTATTCAAACAAAGGTTTATTGCTAATTATTTATGTTTGGATAAATCCTTACTCCATGAATCAATATATAGTGTCATAACCTTATTCAAACAAAGGTATGTTGCTAATTATTTATGTTTGGATAAATCCTTACTCCATGAATCAATATATGGTGTCATAGCCTTATTCAAACAAAGGTTTGTTGCTAAGTATTTGTAAAAGTAGAAATTTTAAAAAATGCAAACGGAAAGGTAATTACTTGTAGTAAATGTAAAACTGATTTCAGATTTCAAAAGTACTTCGATTATTTTGGAAGAATTAAAAATAGAGCACCTTCGCCAGAGTTAGAATATCAGCTGATCATTTACGTATATAAACTAGAAGGTATGATTGCACGCCAAGAGAAACTAGATATTGTGAGTTTTGTGCCAATTAGAATGTATTTGTTCATGAAGACAAATGTCATTTTTGTTTGTTTGTCCGATATATGCTAATTTACGTAAAATATATATTAGATTTGCATTACAGTCTGCAAAACTTGTTAAAAAGTAATTCAGCTTTTGGGTTCAGAAAATATAAGAGATGTTGTTCACTTTATGAAATACTAGTATATTCATTAAGCTTTAAAAATCCGTATTGACTATACTAGTATATTCACTAAGCTTTAGAAATCCGTACTGACTATACTTGTATATTCATTAAGCTTTAGAAATCCGTACTGACTATGCTAGCATATTCACTAAGCTTTAGAAATCCGTATTGACTATACTAGCATATTCATTAAGTTTTAGAAATCCGTACTGACTATACTAGTATATTCACTAAGCTTTAGAAATCCGTATTGACTATACTAGTATATTCATTAAGCTTTAGAAATCCGTACTGACTATATTAGTATATTCATTAAGCTTTAGAAATCCTTACTGACTATACTAGTATATTCATTAAGCTTTAGAAATCCGTATTGACTATACTAGTATATTCATTAAGCTTTAGAAATCCGTATTGACTATACTAGTATATTCATTAAGCTTTAGAAATCCGTACTGACTATACTAGTATATTCACTAAGCTTTAGAAATCCGTATTGAATATACTAGTATATTCATTAAACTTTAGAAATCCGTATTGACTATACTAGTATATTCATTAAGCTTTAGAAATCCGTATTGACTATACTAGTATATTCATTAAGCTTTAGAAATCCGTATTGACTATACTAGTATATTCATTAAGCTTTAGAAATCCGTATTGACTATACTAGTATATTCATTAAACTTTAGAAATCCGTATTGACTATACTAGTATATTCATTAAGCTTTAGAAATCCGTATTGACTATACTAGTATATTCATTAAGTTTTAGAAATCCGTACTGACTATATTGGCAAGAGTCTCTGTGTCATCATTACATCTTTGTAATGTATATGTCTCTACAGCATGTTGATTTACACGTGTAAATTTATTAATGATATTTTTTCACTTTGCGTTAGAAGTCCGCTATGTATTATGTTGTATCGATTTAAGCATTAACATGTTTGTTCAATTTTTCTATAAGGTAGGTAAACTTTGAACAACACATTAATTGAATTGTGAGTTTGAGGTCGTCCATATTTTATTTAATTTTTTGTTTACCCGGCCACACCACATATTTTCATTCCATTTATTTTATTTTATTTAGGAGAAAGTAATTAGTTGAATTCAGTGAACCTTTCTGTTCTGTTCACATCTGTTCCTCACTTCGACTCATATGTTCGGCATGCCTTTCTTCAAGCACACCCCAATCTATTACTCTTGTCTACCGTCATTTCCAGTTCTTTGTTGTACCCTCGGGATTCCTGTCAGGAATTTTCTTTGTCAATTCGTATGTAGAATATGCAAAGGCTGATTGTCGACGAACAACTTGAATCTTCATCTCAGGTCTTTACAGTTCTTTGGATTTTTGCCTGATGTATTAATACGTGTTTCATAAGACTGAGAGACGAAACAGAAACAGTCATTTTCAAAAAACCATTTAAACTGGAACCCAAATTACTGCTTAATACAATTTTCAGGAAACACTGACTACTGTCACGGAATTGTGTATGCTTTATATCAATGTATATGTGTGATCGAAAATGTACTAGGGTTTCGTTGCCGCGTACGGCGTTACCCGAGGGTGGTTTATTTTTTTCGGCTCTAGTTATTTTGAAATACTGATCGCGACTCACCCCATGCTGCATTTGCAAATTGCCTGCAGTGAAAACCCAAGTACCTAGCTGCGCATATTCATCACAGCTAGGGTACATATAGAGCAAATTCTCTATGTACAAATTACATTACGACGAGTCTTGTCAGGAAGCTTACCACTTAACGGGAGCAATCTTCAGCTGTAGAGGTATGTAAAATTTAAGATTGCATTCTTTATGACTATTCCTTTTATATGACAGAATTGTTTCATATATTAGATGTTTTAGAATTTATTCTAAATTCTACAGAGAGTCAATTCATAGGTCATACAACGTCATGCTATTAGAAATACTGTAGTCTGGTTCAAGTTAGCTGTTTGTTGTAACTGAACAGACAGATTTTATTTAATTATACGCTGCATGAATTGAATGATTAATGTAATGTGTAACGAAACGAATTCATGTGCGCGCATGCGCAGCATATATATCAATGCAAAAGTACTTAACCGTGCCATATGTACTACACGGTTTAGTTGTTATATTTTTAGCTGCATTGTGTATAGTTTGGTGATGTGGAGTCACAGAACTGTGGGGTTTCTTGTGACGTGTACGCTGTGTCTGGTGACGTTGGCTCGGAAAAGAGTACTGGTGTTCTCGATGTGAGGGACCAAGGCTTCGCGACCATCGGGTCTGTGTTGAATGAGAAGGCTCTCGAGGGATCCTTCAACAGACTGGGAGGAGTGGACCATGCCTGGTGGCTCTTTGACCATTGACTAGAGCGGTTGGAACTAGGAATACATCTTGGTCGTCAACTGGACGCCACGATAGTTATATATATATATAAATATATATATATATATATATATATATATATATATATATATATATATATATATATATATATATATATAAAGTGTTCCATGCTATTGTAATTTTCACTATTGCTATCTGAGCAAAATTTCATGCATTCACATTTTTAATATCGCTATATGAGTGATAAATTCATAAAATCGTGCATCCATTGTTCAATATCGCTGTATGAGTGATAAATTCATAAATACGTGCATCCATATGTCAAATATCGCTAACTGAGTGATATGTTGATAAGTGTATAATTCATGTGTCCATCTTGTGGATAAATTGTTATGATGCATTATTTGTAGATCATATATTTCTATTTGTTGATTAGTGATAGGACGTTATTCACGTTTGCTTAAATTCCATTCGTTAATTCACCTTTGACTTTTCTCGTTGAGTTACTTGTTGTTGATAGTTCCATTTTAGGAACTATATAATTTTCCATATCTTTTTGTTATAATGGTGTCAGATTCGGTCATCTTTAAATTGCGTTTATAAATAAACATCTCATTAACGCAATTGTTTTCGGTGTCTTCACTAATCCAGTCCCAACCCGGCTTCATCCTGTTACAACTACGATGTTGTTTTTTGTTTTGTTTTTGTTTGTTTGTTTGTTTGTTTTTGCTTTTTGGGGGGTGGGGGTCGGCGTGGTGTTTTTTGGGGTGGTATGGTGGGGTTTGGGGCTGGAGTTGAGTCTTAAATTTAATAAAATGTATCACCGTAAAGAATAGTATTCCACCATGCATAATATCTCCTGACTTTCTTGTATTAATTCACACTTGTTGTTGATGTCATCATTTATTTTTTCTATTTGACTTAAACAGATTCTTCCTTTATTGAAGTGACAAACAACCCCGTGTGTGGACACCGCCGACGCAGGTCAATATGAGTGGGCGAATATTCATTGTGTCGGACCTAGATAAAAATGAGATAGCTCGGATTCGGGCTAACATGCAGAACGTTTTAAAAACGGGTTTTTAATAGAAGTATACTTATAACTGTATCCGTTTAAAGCCCCGAGATTTTATTCACAAAGTGACATATACAGTACAACTCTGTTCATAATTAATAACTATTAGTAATATTTGAACAATCAACTGCATAAACTACACAACCTATTTATGAGGTAAGTGTGGTCATTTCAAAGTGTTGGTCTCAAAAGACATTTTCATTATTAATAATCAGTTCAACTTTTCAGAATACGCAGAGATTATGTCATCCGACTCGTCAGCGCGCACTGTCTCGCGATGCCTTCCACGCCGTGTTATATCAAGGATTCAAACCTTGGGATAAGTTGGTATGTTTTGGTGATGTAGACAGAAATATTCGTTAGACTTCGAATCACATTTTGGAAACCGGATTTGAGATTGATGATTGGGTGTGGTTGGTCAAAGAGTGGGGGTGGAGAGACACTGCTGCATTTCTGCTGATATATTGGTATGACATTCGCTGTCAAATTTATTGAATTTGATGAAGGATCCAAATATACTAGTAGTTGAGCAAAGACTCAAACTTAGATGCTGTTGGAAGGTAGGGACAGATATATCTTAAATAGAATGATGAATTAGATTATCATGTATAATGTTTGTGTATTAATGGTACTCAAATGATTTTCAAAACATTATACTATTTTTGTTTTCTAGCAAAGATTGCTATCAAAAGAATTGTCATGTCTTTTACTATTTATGCTCGAGCACATGGAAATATACATGGCATAAGATTTTTATTAGAACGCATATGAAAATATGACAATATTTTCTACCTTTGCATTTTAAATCTCCTTATCCAACCGTTTGCATAATTTATTTTGTGATAATTTCTGATAAAAGTAGCAATAATATTGCCTTTAAATATATCAGACGCTATGAAAAAACCAAATTAGATGCTTGATTATTTTCAAAAATATTTATGGTTAGATAAAAGTAACGGTAAATGTACGTAAAGCCGCACTCTTTATATCTGGCCTTAAATCTGCACAGACTGAACAAGTCCCCAAGGCGTTCCCTAGTGTGTGGGGGCGAAAAACCAAACCGGCGCCCCCCCCCCCAAAAAAAAGCGCGAAACAACTGGAACGTCCCCTAGAACGCTTAATATGCAGGATCTTTTGGGGATTTTGCCCCTTGGGAGTTCCATCCCACAAACCCATTGTTTACTTGTTTACGCTATCCGAAACGATATTCCTGGATCCTCCCCAGTCAACCTTCTCCCAAAGGCATAGATTTAGATACTTATCATTGACGTCCATTTTTGTATTAAGTGCCGTCAATTATGTCATAGGCAGCCGTCCATTTTTGTATTAAATGCCGTCAATTCTGTCATAGGCAGCCACCCCTGGGAAGTGAACAGAAATGTTCTCAACAATTTGTTGCTTAATGGAAGCTATTTAAAAAAAAATACACTCTGTGTAGAGGACCTGGGAAAAATGTTCATTTCAGCCATGTGATTGTGTGTAGGGGACCTTGGAAATGTGGCTATTTAATACATTTGATTGTGTATAGGGGGCCTTGCAAATGTGACTGTTGAATACATTTGATTGTGTGTAGGGTACCATGGAAATGTGGCTGTTTGAGACATGTCATTGTGTGTGGACGGAGGCATCGGAAATGTGTCTGTTTGAGATATGTGATTGTGTGTAGGGGACCTTGGAAATGTGGCTATTGAATACATTTGATTGTGTATAGGGGGCCTTGAAAATGTGACTGTTGAATACATTTGATTGTGTGTAGGGTACCTTGGAAATGTGACTGTTTAACACATTTGATTGGGAGTAGGGGACCTTCGAAATGTGGCTGTTTGAGACATGTGATTGTGTGTAGGGGACCTTGGAAATGTGCTGTTTGAGACATGTCATTGTGTGTGGACGGAGGCATCGGAAATGTGGCTGTTTGAGATATGTGATTGTGTGTAGGGGACCTTGGAAATGTGACTGTTTAAAACGTGATTGCTTATTGGAAGTGACTTTTAAGGCTGGACTGACTGTAATTAGACTAATAACAAGCGTTGTTCGTTCATTTGGAAAGTGGAATTACGCTGTATCTGTAGTCATCCATTTTGGCTTGATCAAATTCGAGGAAAAGTAGTCATCAAACCGCATTGCTTGTTTTGTAGTAGAAAACATAACAATCACAGCACAACCAATTCAACTGACTATCTTCTATTTTATTATTTTGGTAAAAAATGTTGAAATTAATATGCTCAAGAATTAGGGTCTGGTGATAAATACTAATTAAATCCAGAACAAGATATTTACAGTAAGAAGCAACTTTTAATTGGGGATTTCAAAAGAACCATTTTTCAGACGTCCTTAGAAATTGTCGGCATATTGATGGAAAACACATTTGACACCGTATTTTTCACGAACAAACGAACACACACATTAACACAGCCATTGAAGAGAGAAAAATGCTTTTACACGCTAACAGGGGATTTAAGAAACATAGTCCGTTCACGCAGGTTCTTCTTTGACAACGTTTTACAACTTGTGTATGGATGCATGCATGTATGTGTGTATGCGACCATCCTTATCCAACTTGTCCTTGAATATATGAAGTAATTACACTGCATTAGTGATGAAATGTGTTCGCTTTTGCATAAAATTTCAGATAGATATATCACATATAGATCTTTTTATTTCGGATAAACGGGTGCAAAAATAGTGGTACAAAAAGATGTGTAAGTCACGTATCTCCCCTCGTTAGCTTCACATTGCGTGTTCAAAGTACATATATCTGACTCGTATAAAGGAACATTTATGTTCAAATCTGGGATATGAACATACTCTGTAGATCAAACGAGGACCTTGTTTGTATTTACAAAGCTTTTACGTTGGCAAAGCAGTTGTCTATTCAACAAATACTTATTTTAACTGATTTAAGATACACTATCCATGCGTACATAGAGGTATGCAGACAAGATATGGTTTGAATATATAGCAAAAGGCAAATTGCATGAGAGAGAGAGAGAGAGAGAGAGAGAGAGAGAGAGAGAGAGAGAGAGAGAGAAGCACACATTTACAATATAAATCACGTGTGCCCTAATACACATTTACCTGACCTTTAAAACAGTAGTATAAACACTTTATTGCTTCAAGTGATAGACTCACTCGCTTACTTTCAAGTCACAGGGGCTTGTATGTTTATAAATACCTCGGTGTGAAGCTATAGGTGGGTATTTTACGGAAGAAATCCGAATAGATGTGTGAAACGTGCAGAGCTGTGGAGACTTCGTTGGAACTGCTGCCATGGCTGTGGGGAGGTCTTGTGGAGGGGCAGAATGCCGAAAACTGCGCATCTTCGTGGTGCAGACGACATTTTCAATATATGGTGGGAAAAGGTCAACTGGTGGGTATAATTTTGTGTGCCATCTTGCTCACATCATTTTAATCACTCTCATTCAATAGTTGATCACTAAAGAAGGTTACAGGAAACTTGTTGGTGATTGACTCTTTTACTTATGATATTATGAAATATAATGAACGGCTTTGTGATGAAATTATAGACGGGTGATTTAGGTATAGTTCCTTAAACATCTTAGACGCGTATACTGTTTATGTAAATACCGTGTCATGTAGCATTATATATATATATATATATATATATATATATCTATATATATATATATATATATATATATATATATATATATATATAATTTTATAATGTCACAAGGTGCGGGTTTTTTTTTGGTCAAAGTAATCGTCCAACTTCCGCTCCTTAAGGTACATGTATAAACCAATAAATTTAATGCATTAATATGCATACTTTAGCAAGAATTTCACCAAAGTCTGTGTCAGCTTAGGGAGTGGACAATATTTACAGGGTGGGGGGTCGAAATTTGAGGGTAGGACATCATTTTTATTTACATTTTTCAACTGCGAAGCAAAGGAATGGCCTCATATTACATCTAAAATTCGTGTCATATATTTCTGTGCGAGAAAGGCACATGCACATAAGTTGATATTATTTCTTATATTATTTATAAATTCTATTGTTCATATGATCAGACGTTAATTGAAATATGTCTGTCTCATGAAATGCATAACATTATGTGTGGACGTATTGGGGAGGGGTAAAATGTCTAGGCCATAACATAGGCAATAATACCACCTCTCCCCTCAGTTATTATTGACTGCTCTCTTAAGAGAAACTGGTTAACTGGAATCTCAAAAGATAAAGCTCATGAGATCAAAGACCATTAAATTATAAAATCATTACGACCACAAATAATATTGTAGAAATCCTTACTTTTATGCAGTTATGGACGACACTATGCACTTAAAGTAACCAAAAAATGAAGAAACCTATTATTTTTGTGGCATTCTTCTGCAATTCAGAAAGCAGTAACATGTTACATATTACTGTTTTCATTAAACAATAAACAAATGCAACTTTCTATACAATTTCATAAATGTTCAGGTCTACCCATTCATAATTATTACAATAAGTAACTTTACCACATGAGTCACTGGCAAACAGATCATGCAAACAATGCACTATTTCTTCCTATTATCTTCCTGATTTTGATCAACCTCAAAAAAAAAAAAGGGGGGGGGGGGGGGGAGAGAGGGATTATTGTGGTCGAGGCCATATAATGATACTAAAGGGCAATAACTCTAATTGAACTAATAAATTGTGGTATCGAATCGTCTCCCATATAATGGCTACTTGTAACTGGGGAGTTAATGAGTCAAAAAAGCTGAAAATTCTCTTATGATCTGGATTTACGGACCGTTTGCGCGAGCGCGCGCGCGTGTGTGTGTGTGTGTGTGTGTGTGTGTGTCAAATAAGATTAATATTAAATTATATCCAGTAAGATATTATATAACAAAACTATTATTTGAAAATATCGATAGTAATGGCGTCGATTTTGGAATGTGATCTGTTTAGAAGTCCGAAATGAAAAGCTTTTGGAAAATAACGATTGTACTGGACAGTGACCATGAAGTCAAGGACTCGTTACGAGGAAGACACAATGAGTGTGCGTCTGTGTGTTCGCGCGTGTTTGTATATAAGTGTGTGTGTACTTTTCCAAGTAAGAATAAAGATTGGCCAGGTTAAATATATGAGCATATATATTTTTTGTTTCAGTCACGTGCCTATTTTCAGCACTCCAAATCATTACATACATGTTGCTGTAACCCTGGTAAACAAAAATAAAAATTTTTTTAAAAAAAATCTATAAACTTGTGGTGCGACGTCTTCAAATTGTCGAGACTAGACTGTGAGTACGTCGAGGATCAGCTTCATCCACCACCCAAAAAATGCAGGGTACAGAAATAGTTTAGAAGGGGCGGGTGTGTGTTACAAGTTTTTGTCACCCAGCTCGCTTCGACTTTCATGACTATGCAATGAAAACCAAAAACCGGAAGCAGCTTCTGGGAAGGCAGCGACTGAAATGAGATCGTTAGGAATAGCGTTGTTTATCAGCGGCCCTCTTGTGACGTCACAGATCACCACCTCATATCTAAAAATAGCATGTTGCCCCAGCTTCGGAAAAACAGTTTATAATATGGCGGGCCAGTACCATTGTTTAGATTATAAAATACCATACTTAGAGAAAAAGAATGCAGCAAATGAACTTTTAATCAAAATAATGAAGCTCTAATTAGAATAATAATTTAGTGATCATTATAATAGCAAATGTTCTAGTTAAAACATTTCCAACGAAACGCTGAACTGGAACATGCATAATGCCTATATAATATGTCATCCACCACCCTCACCCCCCCCCCCCCCAACAACAACATCATCAAAAAAGAAGTAAATATACTACCAAAGCAATCTTACCTTATCTCTCTCAGCTTAGAAGCTGAATTATTTTTTAAACAATTTCCATTATATTGAAAATCAGAGCAGGCAACGCTACACGAATGTCCGTCGTTTCCAGACCTAGTTGTTTTGTTACCGGGATTTTTATCCAGCAATTTCAAAAGATGTTTTTATAATTTGATTTTACACATTCTTTGGTAATGTTTTAACTAGAACATATACTACTATAATGATCACTTTATTATTATTCTAATTACTGCTTCTTTATTTTGATTAAATGTTAAATGTTAATTTATTGTATTCTTTTTCTCAAAGTACGGTATATTATAATTTAAATCTGATTGATTGCTTTGTAAATACTTTTCTTGCTGCATATACATTAAGCTGTTCTGTTCTATTCGTACATGTCATAAACACTATTTATAAACTTATTCTTGTGATTTTATGCACTATAATATTTACGTATACAAACTCTTATTTTAATATCCATATTAGACTCGTATTATATATGTTTCTGATTTTATTGTTTTACTGTACTTTCAACAATTTTAAAATTTGACTTCTTTTCATTTTTAATAATAATAAAGATACATTATTATAAACGTTAGTAATTCTTTTCTTTAAATGCAACTAATGTTAACGGAAAAATCAATAGCATGTGTAGAAATGCTGGGTACGAAACATCCCGGCTACGAAAAGACGTGCACCCGCTGGACTTTCCACTTCCAAATTCCAGTTCATTACCTCACAACATACTATCGTTTATTCCTTTTTTTAAAGTGTGTGATAAAAAAAAAAAAAAGATCCGTGAACTAATATAGACTTTTTTTAAGTCCAGTCCTTGTATCATTTCTGTAACATAATGACAATCAAATAAAATGATGAAGTAGCTTGTGCTCTAACATGGGAAAAACATTTTTTCTTTCAGTTAAAATCACGGGATTATTCCTATTGGCGAGGGTTGTTTAAGATCGAATTTGATAGCGTTAGTTTGTTTTAATCTATTCAAAATTGCCAGAGATAAACAATTTTTATAAACAAAATCTATTTTAGTCTTGTAAATCTTTTCTAAAGATTTACAACTGAATCGTACAAAGATGACATTATTATTATTATTATTATTATTATTATTATTATTATTATTATTATTATTATTATTATTATTATTTATTCTCATATATCATTGTAGGGTCAAACAATGCAAACAGGCAGGAAACAGTCAGTCCATTTCCATAGCAACATTGTTTCACAGCCATTATTTAAAAGACCCCCTTGGACATCACACAAAAGTTATCACTTAGAAAAGATAAAAACAACAATAAAGTCTACTGAACGCTATATCATCTGCTTGTCCCTAAACAATATAGCCGAAGGTGCAAAGCCTTGCGGGTAAATGACATCATATGATATTTATAGAACATGAGGGGCTCGCTAAACAACGTTGTGGAGTTACGTCACCCTAGAAAATCCATAAGTTATCACTATGGTGTATACCGCGCAACATATAAGTATTTTCGGAAAGTGGAATATATATATATATACTGTACCCCCCTTTCAAACGGGGATGGGATTTGAAGTTTCTGTTGTTGTATCTTTGCTGTGTAATTTACATTCATGAACATTAATTAGTCCTACATAACTCTAATTAGATTCTATAACTTTTCTGCGCTACAACTATTTTTTACCAAGTCTTTATTCAAAACACTGTATCTTTGCAAAGTGACAGTACAGTCTATACAAGCCTGGACAGGTAAATTTTGCTTAATACATCGTCTTCGTATATTTCTCAATAGTTATACCTTGTCGGCTCGGTCATTACTTTAAGAAAAGTTTTGACAGATTTTTGAAAGTACTCTTTTATGTGATTCGCATATTGCTTTTTCTTCTCAGAACTGTGGTATCAATACAAATTCTTTTATATTCTGATCTTTTGATAGTCATCTGTTGTTGTTAGGGGTAGGAGCTAGTTATAGTTGTTTTTGTTTCGTTTTATTGCATGTTTTTAGTTGAGCGGTTCATTAGATGGAAGTGGGACAAAGAGTGATATGGAAGCATGCACCCTGGGTTATGAAATTTAGCTACTACATAATGGCATGTTGCACTTTCTTTACCGAGTACTTAGCTCTATCGTCTAAGGTTGCACTTTCTTTAACGAGTACTTAACTCTATCGTCATAGGTTGCACTTTCTTTATCGAGTATTTAACTCTATCTTCACAGGTTGCACTTTCTTTATCGAGTACTTAGCTCTATCTTCACAGGTTGCACTTTCTTTATCGAGTACTTAGCTCTATCTTCACAGGTTGCACTTTCTTTATCGAGTACTTAACTCTATCTTCATAGGTTGCACTTTCTTTATCGAGTACTTTGCTCTATCTTCACAGGTTGGTTGCACTTTCTTTATCGATTACTTTACTCTATCTTCATAGGTTTATATTTAGCTTGCCATTATTAAGAGCGATCATAATTTTGGGTCGGGAAAAAAAATGCCGGATGTCCAAAAAAGTTAATCTGATAGAAAACTTACCAGGACCAATATTATTATCTCATTAGCAAAACTGGTAGATACAGTTTAAAATTTACGAAGATTAATACAGAGATAGCAAGTTTGAAGGCCAGGTGTTTCCTTTATATTTTAGAAAGAGGAAAGATGAGAGAAATAGTATTGTATGTCAATCAGCGGTTATGAAAGGCAGGCGGCAAGCTTACTGTATGAAGAAAGATCATTGCAGTATGTGTACCTTTGTTAAAAGTAATACTGACACTCGATTTAGATTTTGAGTTTTTTTAAATTTCAATACTCTCCAGCTAATTCAAAATTTATACAAATTGTGTCTGTTATCAAAGACCCCAATCTTGCAACAGGTATTGTGCACTACCTTTTGATGTTGTATGGAAAGCGGATTGTATTGGACAATTGGATTTATTTTATTTGGACTTGTGCAATTTGTATTAGAGAATAAATAATTACTCCTACATAGCTGTCACTGAATTCATATAAAAATCATTTTTCTCTAATTTTTACCCGATTTCTAGAAATGCTTTGTTTAGATATTGACACAAACTTCACTTCACTCGGTACAACAATACCAAGGTGTAAACATGCTGCACATCCGTTAGTTCATATTTACAGGTAAGCTGACATCCGTTGGTTCATATTTGCAGGTAAGCTGACATTCGTGGACCGTGTATTCAGTATGTATCTGTCAGCACAGAGCGGAACCGGGACTATCATTGTCTTCAACTAAACAATATTAGCCTCTTCAGGGCTTCAGGGATACACCGTTTTTTCTTTTCTTTCCGATTGTATTGCTACCGGTAGAGAGGCCAAGTGCAGCAAAAAAGTCCGAATAAAAGCCAATGGATCTCACTGGAGACTAGCTCGATGTATGAGAATTTCCTATTTGATACTGGTGATAGTCAGTTAGGCCTTACGTTCCGTTTGGATGATACTGGTGATAGTCAGTTAGGCCTTACGTTCCGTTTGGATGATACTGGTGATAGTCAGTTAGGCCTTACGTTCCGTTTGGATGATACTGGTGATAGTCAGTTAGGCCTTACGTTCCGTTTGGATGATACTGGTGATAGTCAGTTAGGCCTTTCTTACGTTCCGTTTGGATGATATCTCAGTTGAGTTTTAAAGTTGATTATAGGAGACCCTTTATGCAAATATTGTTTTTGTCCATGAGAAACTTATGCATAAGTTAATTTCAATCCCGTGCCCCCCCCCCCCAAAAAAAAAAAGAAAATATTCGTTCAAGGCTCAACAATTTTCAAGCGAGAGAGAGAGAGAGAGAGAGAGAGTTGGGTTTTGCATCCATAATTGATAATATATTTATGTTTGTTCGTGGCATCGACGATTAAATTTACTTGATTAGTATCCATTGATTTTCTAACCCTTCCTAACATGATTTTTCTCAGCCATCGGACAGATCGATTTTTATCCATGAGTATAGTGGTTATTCTGCCATTGCCACAAACACGCTGAGAAAGGACTGCCCAAAAAACGCTTACTGGTATCAAACTGATCTTCGGCCCAAACCGAAGCATTCCAACTACATCAGAAAAGGATTATTTTCTGGTATGATTCAAAGATAAAAAGTTAATTATAGCTTTGACAAATTGCTTGGCACTCATTTTTTGACGTTTCAGCAAAGGGTCAGAAAATTATTACATTACAGATAAATGCGATATCATCATAAATCATGATGAGAATTTCTAGGTATTTAATAAAATCTAAGTTAATTAATCAATAGTAATTAATCCTTCATAATTGTACTTAAAATCTAGAACTCTTGGTGCTATAATGTATTTGCCAGTTTTGACTCAAATCGCTTATCACAGTACAATCTATACAGGCCTCTAATCACTATATAGTCTATACAGGCCTCTACTCACAGTACAGTCTATACAGGCCTCTAATCACAGTATAGTCTATACAGGCCTCTAATCACAGTATAGTCTATACAGGCCTCTACTCACAGTACAGTCTATACAGGCCTCTAATCACTATATAGTCTATACAGGCCTCTAATCACAGTATAGTCTATACAGGCCTCTAATCACTATATAGTCTATACAGGCCTCTAATCACAGTATAGTCTATACAGGCCTCTAATCACAGTATAGTCTATACAGGCCTCTAATCACAGTACAGTCTATACAGGCCTCTACTCACTATATAGTCTATACAGGCCTCTAATCACAGTACAGTCTATACAGGCCTCTAATCACAGTAGAGTCTATACAGGCCTCTAATCACAGTACAGTCTATACAGGCCTTTAATCACAGTACAGTCTATACAGGCCTCTACTCACAGTACAGTCTATACAGGCCTCTAATCACAGTACAGTCTATACAGGCCTCTAATCACAGTATAGTCTATACAGGCCTCTACTCACAGTACAGTCTATACAGGCCTCTAATCACAGTAAGTCTATACAGGCCTCTAATCACAGTACAGTCAATGCAGGCCTCCACAAGTGAGGTAATTACATACTTAATACATCGCCATCTAACACTTATCGATAGTTATGCCTTGTCTACTTGGTCAATATATTTCGAATTTCTTTAACTTATTTTTCAAGAAACCCTGTATGTGATAGAGGGATTGTTGCAGTAAGGCGTGTATATATATATATATATATATATATATATATATATATATATATATATATATATATATATATATATATATATATATATATATATATATATATATATATATATATATATATAAAGAGAGAGAGAGAGAGAGAGAGAGAGAGAGAGAGAGAGAGATAAAAGCATGAGAGGGTATTTATATGAAGGCGTTCTGTTGTCCAATTCTTTTTTAATGTTTTGTTCCCCTCTGTCTTTTGATAATAATAATAATAATAATAATAATAATAATAATAATAATAATAATAATAATAATAATAATGGTAATGATAATTATTATTAGTAGTAGTATTTAACATGTATGATTCTTTATATCTGTATCTGACTTTTCAGGCACGTATATCTACAATTCTAATGGTAAATTATTGAATACTTTACGATCTTTTATTGTCACTCTCTCTACCAATTTGTAAATTATTGAATACTGTACGATATTTTATTGTCACTCTCTCTCTCTACCAATTTGTTTACCTATGTTTCTACATGTTCTTTTTTCCGCTCTTGATTAACATGCTCCACTTAAGTTGGTTTAAATAGTAAATGTTTTTTGGGGCATAAATCATCATAAAAAAAAAATCAAAAGTAAAACAAGAGATACAGTGGATTGAGCAACTAATTTAAGATGATATAAAGCTCTCTCCTCATTAACAATAATCTTTATGGATTATCTGATTGTCTTGAGTAACGAAAATAGGCAGAGATTGCAAATATTGATACAAACTAATGAAATACTGAAAGAAAATTGTAATAGTATGCTGTAATAGTCAGTAAAGTAACAAGCACTGCTAGCATAAACATGTTACTGCATACAATAAAACAAAATAAGAAAATGTTGGTGCTCATGGAGTAGGGGTAGGTAAATGACTTTTACCTTCAGCTCAGTTGGTATATATGTAGTAACTAAATACATGACAGAGATATATAAGGTAAGTGTAAATACGAAAATGGTGACTAAATAAAACTCTTATGAACTTTTGGACCGCCTTAAAAATCTCTTTGTTAACTTCAAACGATTGCAAAGGATTACCCATTAATAATGAAAGTTATGTCTATATTGTGGGACAACATTTCTATTCAACAGTTTCTGATAGAAATATAATTTTATTCAGTCTAAGAAAAAATGATTTATGGTTTCTTGTTCACCATATGAACAACTATTGCTAAATGACAAATGGTTTTTGAAAAGATCGTAGTTTAATGAGCTACAACCTAGTCACGAAGTCGAAGTCTTGTATGCAGAATTTGTGCTAATCTTTCACCTTGATAGTGA
The DNA here is from genome assembly GCA_029931535.1 of Margaritifera margaritifera. Classification (NCBI taxonomy): domain Eukaryota; kingdom Metazoa; phylum Mollusca; class Bivalvia; order Unionida; family Margaritiferidae; genus Margaritifera; species Margaritifera margaritifera. The sequence goes on along the minus strand of JAQPZY010001610.1, from coordinate 3,815,371 downwards.
TAGAGTGGGACCTTTTATAGGTTCCTGTTTAAAGGTCAGTTATGGAGGTTTCTGTTTAAACTTATTTTTTTATCCTTCCATACGTGAAAACCCCATATTCCTTGTTATTATAAATTTATGTTGCATCGTTTACGAATAATTGCGTTTATAGGCATGATCCTCACAAAACGTTGGCGCAGGTATTACCGGCATCTGATATGTATGCGGAAGTGACGTAATACTAGAACCAAGAAGTCACTAACGTCGAGATTATATTCTAGGGAATTAGCAACAGGTTATGAAATAGTGGTCTTGTGAAAATTTAAGAAATTGAAGCGACTAATGCAACACTTCTCTATGATATCGATATATCGAGAAAAATAAAGGAAAACCAATGATTACAGTTATTGGAAAGAATTATGAAAATACTGTGCCTTCAAGCACAGAAGAGCGATCTTGCCACATATAAGTCACACTGAGAAAATAGGTACATAATATCCCTTTTATTAGTAAATAAGATTGACAGAAATTCCTCGAAAATAAACTGCAATTCTTTAAAATGGTTCATGGGGAACCACATTCTTTAAATGTAACCCTTCATCTCCTGACACAGATCATTTAGCTTTCTTCTACTTTATAATTACTATTCTTATTTCTCCATTCTAAATCTATAAAGCAAATTTTTAATGAAGATATGTCTGTAGTTTAATTTATTTACTCTATTAAAGAGGAAGAGTTATTTTTCCATATTCATCTCTCTGTTTGTCTGTCTTCCTCGCTCGCTCATTTCCCCCAATGGTTGCCTACATTATATGTCTTAATCCTGTTTTCAATGTTTTAAAGGATGTATGATGACTTGATAGCTTGTAATATGCTTGGGTAAAATGTCAAATGTTCAGTAGGGTCAACTGGGAATGGTCTTCATAATACAGTATATATGGTAGATTACTATATTCTGCGTCTTTCTTTTATATATATATATATATATATATATATATATATATCTATATATATATATATGTCTATATATCTATATCTATATATATATAAGGAACACAATGACCCTGTTACTATATTTGATCACAATTTGTCAACGTATACTGCACAAAATCCGTCACTTTTGCTTGATTTGATCGTACTATGAATACACTTCTACGGTAGTGGCTACGTTCGGAACACTGCTCGGACATTTCCGTCGAGACATAACCCCGAAAGTAGTTATAGGAATCAATTTGGTGGGTTTGGTGATTCGCGCCTTGCGGTGTGCACCGCATATGTTGCGACAGAAAAGGCCGACATTATTCCAATTGTAACTTTGTCTCCTTCCGCCGCTATATGATGCCAGTGAACAAAAGTATATTCAGACTTTACCTAAGGCCTTAGTGATATCACAAAATACAACTCTAATTTCTTTGCCTCCGTCGACTGGCTTGCAGATATTGTACATATCACAAAGTTGAAACCAAACTGATATTGTATTCCTATCTTTTGATAGAGTAATATAATAATTTAGCTATCATATACTGAAATGTACCATTATTGATCTATTCCGTTCATTAGCTGAAAAGTGTTGTTATATACAAATATGTGGGTCACTGAAAAGTGTTGTTATATACAAATATGTGAGTCACTGAAAAGTGTTGTTATATACAAATATGTGGGTCACTGGAAAGTGTTGTTATCTACAAATATGTGGGTCACTGAAAAGTGTTGTTATATACAAATATGTGGGTCAAAGACAAGATGTGTCTGCTCGAATCAATCACCACGTTAATCCTATCATTGTTTGTAAGGTATTGGCTGTTTTCCATGGATATTCAGACGAATAATATTACTAGTGGTTTGGAGTCTAATCTAAGCGAATTCGGAAGGGGGAGGGGGATAGGGGCAACTTCCAATAAAATGAGAGCTATCTTTGTCTGTTCAGTATTTATTAAAATGGAGCTTTTTCACTTTTGATGCCCTCAAATCTGCTAGAGTGGATACCATCATATTTAGACCTTCTGCTTTCAAAGGAGAGCATTATTAACACTTTATTTAATTTCACTTACCTAGTTCAGCTGTATATAAAGGGACCAAACCATAAAAGGGCAACTTTTAAGGTCCATCGGGGTGTCACGGAATTGTATGGTTTATATCAATATGTATATGTGATCAAAAATGTATTCGGGTTTCGTTTCCGACTAGAGCGTTACTCGAGGGTTGTTTATTTTTTCGGCTCTAGTTATTTTGAAATACTGAGCGCGATTCACCCCATGCTGCACGTGCAAATTGCCTGCAGTGAAAACCTAAGTACCTAGCTGCTGCGCATATCTGTCACAGCTAGGGTACATATAGAGAAAATTCTCTATAAACAAATTACACTACGACGAGTCTTGTCAGAAAGCTTACCTCTTTACGAGAGCAAATCTTCAGCTGTAGAGCTGCCTTGTGTGGTGCCTTGTGTGCTGCCTTGTATGGTGCCTTTGTGTCTTTGTGTGTGGTTTCTTGTGACGTATACGCTGTGTCTGGTGACGTTGGCTCGGAAGAGTGTACTGGTTTTCTCGATGCGAGGGACCAAGTCTTCTCGACCAGCGGGTCTGTGTTAAATTTGAAGGCTCTCGAGGGATCCTTCAACAGACTGGGAGGGGTGGACCATGCGTGGTGGCTCCTTGACCATTGACTAGAGCGGGTGGAACCGGGGATACATCTTGGTCGTCAAATGGGCGCCACGATAATTATACATATTACGTGTTCCATTTTATTGTTATTTTCAATATTGCTATCTGTGCAAAATTACATGTATTCACATTTCAATATCGCTATATGTGTGATAGATTCATAATTTCATGCATTCCCATTTCAATATCGTTATATGAACGACAGATCCATAAATTCATACATATTCCAATATCGCTTGATGAATTGATAAAGTGATGAGTTAACAGATTGATGAATAAATGAGTATTACATTGATAAGTCCATGAATTACATGCTTTGGTCACCCTTGGTACTCAATAAGACCTTGTTTATATTAGGGTGTAGATCATATACTCTTATTTGTTGATTGGTGATAGGATGTTATTCACGTTTGTTTAAAATTCCATTCGTTAAATTCATCTTTGATTTTTCTCGTTGAGTTACTTGTTGTTGATAGTTCCATGTTAGGAACTTTATAATTTTCCTTATCTTTTTGTTATAATGGTGTCAGATTTGTTCATCTTTAAATTGCGTTTATAAATAAACATCTTATTAACGCAGTTGCTTTCGGTGTCTTCACTAATCCAGTCCCAACCCGGCTTCATCCTGTGACACGGGGGTCCAGTTAAGACAGGTGTCACTGTATATCATATTTCAAACGGAGATTTGCCTGCTTAGTAATAAAGCTTGTCTTAAAAAAAAAAAAAAAAAAAACATCCGAGACGACACAAATATTCTTGTGTACTTGAAAGGCAGTAAAACACATTTTCTGGTTTATTGAGTCCATATTTCTTAAGACATTTTCAAAAAGCATTTTCCAATAAAGGTCTACATCAGCAACTAAAATTCCGCAATTCGAGGTGAGGTCAACTTTCTTTAGTAAGCATTCGAAGATAAAACAAAACATTTTATGTAAAATGCGGTCAGAGGTTATTTCGAGAAATAGCACTTGGTGTTTAAGTATTTTTACAGGTTTCATTTTATGCATGTATATTTACCAAAAGAATAATAAAATTTCACCAACCATAATGCATTTTATGTTAAAACCATAAAGGATGCTATCATCGTATGATCCCTAAACGGGATCTTGTTTGATTGTACAGCTGCAGATCACAATCATGTTTACATTAAAAATTGTTGGGCACCAGTAATCAATGGATCAATTTATAGAAGAAAAAAATTTTTGTGCACAATATTCTTTTTAAAAAAATGACCAAGATGGCTTAGTTAGGTACTTTTCTATGGTTTTGAATGGTAATGAACATTATTAAAATAAGATTTTAAGGAATGTCACTTAGGGTGGTATGTCTTTGTTAACAGTAATACTGAGTGACCAACACTCGATCTAGATTTTGAGTTTTCATTAAATCCTAATACTCCATTCTAATTATAGTTTTATAGCGTAATTACACTCTCCCATTCTAATTATAGCTTTATAGCGTAATTACACAAAACGTGTCTGCTATAAAAGATCCCCATATTGGAACGGGTATATGTATTGTACCCCCTTTTTAAGGTATAGGGAAAGCGAATTGTATTATGTCTAATTTGTTTATTGCATACCTATTTCATGTAACATGTTTGATCTGGCGTTTGATACAACTGTTCAATCCGTATTGCTATATCACACACCTAGACTGGAATTATTTAGGTGTTTTCCTTGCTGTCCGCGCATCGATATTCTTTGATGCACGAAATCGAACTTTTATAAATCACAATTTGTTTTGAATTTCATTCGCACTGTAAAGCTAGGCATGTTTAGAACGCCTAAAGAAAGGGTGTGTAATAAATACAAAACTGCATTCGTGTTTTGTTCCGAGTCAGAAGAACGATCTAGTTTGACATGGCCTACACCATTCAAACTCATTCTTCCCGCTGACTCTGAACAAACATTTTGTGTATGTATTTTCCGTTATAATTCTTATCGAAGTTTATTAATCTTACGTGCCATTTGTTTTTTCTTTTCTTCTGAAAGCTTTAAATATATACATTTCCTGGATAAGCAGTCGACACTGAACTGCGCTAGTACAGTGTTTGCTGGATAAGCACTATAAGTCAACACAGAACTCCGCTAGTACAGTATTTGCTGGATAAGCAATATACTATCGACACAGAACTGCCCAAGAACACTATTTGCTGGATATGTACTATACAGTCGACACTGAACTGCACTAGTACAGTATTTGCTGGATATGTACTATACAGTCGACACTGAACTGCACTAGTACAGTATTTGCTGGATATGTACTATACAGTCGACACTTAACTGCACTAGTACAGTATTTGCTGGATATGTACTATACAGTCGACACTTAACTGCACTAGTACAGTATTTGCTGGATATGTACTATACAGTCTGAAAACTCCGCTAGTACAGTGTTTGCTGGATAAGCACTATACAGTCGCGCAGAAAAACGTACAGGTATTACCTAGGAAATATCGATAATCGAACTACAAGATCAGGGATAATTTCATATTTGGAAGAAAGAGGACTACATCCGACGGTGATTCGTATTTTCCAAAGTAGGAATGGACGAAACTTAATAGTGAGGGTAAATATTCCTGCAGAAGAAGCAAACTTAATAGAAAGCAAAAACTTTGTTTGGCCGAATGGTGTAGCATGTAAGCGCTGGCTCACTAGAAACCAGTTGCGTGCAAAATACGACCAACAGAAAATACATAGAGGAAATCACGAACGCGACGACAATGAATTCAGGTGAAATAATTTGGGATTTAACTTAAAACGTGATAGAAGGAACAAATATATGGAACATGATCGCGATGATAACTATGATGATCGTGACCAAGACTGCGACCATGATGATTATGATTACGATCATAGGCATGACAGCTTTGACGCCTATGACTCGAGAAGAAATCACAGAGAGTGGTAATCTGCTTTGATTATTGTACATATATTGTTTACCGTATAGAAAATATGTTAGTTCAAATGTCACTAATGACTACTGCAATATTATTGGTGTATATGTCTGCTTGCTTACTGATGCATAACAACAGTCTTAACATTCTTACTTGGAACGTCAGAGGAATTATGTCTTCTGCATTATGTGTCAGTAATTTACTTGACCTATTAGAATGTGATATCGCCGTGATATGTGAACACAAACTAACAAAACAAACCAGCAAATTTATAGAGACTCTTCATGGGGATTACATGTGTTATACAAAAATTGATAATACTGAAAACCGCTTAATCTCGAAAGGTCGAAGAGGTGGAGTATCAATTATGATTAAAAACAACTTGGCCTACTCAGTAAAAGAAATACATTGCAATAATGATCGAATTGTTGGCATTGAATTACGATCGATAAAAGATGTCACAGTCTTTATATTTGGTGTGTATCTACCCTCTGACGAAAATCTTAATTTATATCAAGAATGTATTAACTCAATTGAATCCCTCTATGAGTATTACTCGTGTTACGGTGAAGTAATAATTATGGGGGATTTTAATGCCAGATACCTAGAATCACCATCATCATGGTGTACATGGTATAAATGTAACGTGTTCACGGCTTTTGTTGAAAACAATGATTTGATACCATTGAACAAGTCAAATTTAAATAAAGGACTGAATTATACGTTCGAGCCATGCAGATCAACTCTTGACTATATAATTGTTAACAGAAGAATGCTAGATAGGGTCGTTGATTGTGAGGTTTTTACAAATCACGATACGTGCATAGCCTCAGACCATCATGTTGTATGCAGCACCCTTACGTTTGCAGCAGCAAGGTATTGTAACTCTCGTGTTCCTATATTTCCATCTCCATCTTGGTCTAAATGCGGAGATGAGAAACTAATAGCTTACCAACTGGAAGTAGATAGACTATTAAAGGCAGATTGTGAATCGACCCCGCAATCACCCCAATCAACCCAAGAAATAGAAAACATTAATAGTAAATTAATTTCTGTAATGAGGGATGTAGCTTTTCAGGTCGTACCGTCGAAAAAGTTTAATCCTCACACAAAGCCTTATTGGTCGCCAGAAGTTAAGAAAGCTCATAGCAAAGCTCGTTACTTTCGGAAAAAGTGGATAGAAAATGGAAGGCCACGAGGGCTTGTCCATGAATCTTACAAGCAATATAAAACTGCTAAAAGGGAATTTAGAAATACCCAAGAATATGCGATACAGGCTCATGAAGAAGATATTTTTAAAGACTTAGATGAAGCAGCCGAATTAGACGTGAGGCTTTTTTGGAAGTTGTACAACAGACAACGTAACAAGAGCAAATATTCCAAATGTTGTTTTGAATTAAAATATGACGGTGAATTAGCGACTGCGCCGGATGAAATATCTCGACTGTTTGCTAAATATTTTACTAAATTGTACACTCAATCTAGAGACATATTTGTAAATCATGAACTAACGGACGAGTTCTGTATTGATGAACCTATCTTTAAAGTAAAATTTAGCTTTCAAGAAGTAGCCTCTGTCATAAAACAGCTCAAACTTAGGAAAGCCCCGGGCATTGATGGTATTCAAAATGAGCATTTACGCTACGGGGGAAGAAGACTGACAGAATTCATTACAATGCTTTTCAACGGGGTAATAGAAAAGTGTTACATACCGTGTGACTGGAAAGTAGGGTTAATTGTGCCCATATTTAAAGGAGGAGGGAAATCTAAAACGGACCCTGACAATTACAGAGCTATTTCCCTGCTGCCTGTATTATATAAACTATTTGAAAAGTGCTTATTCAATAGATTAACTGCATGGTGTAATAGCACTATATATAATTTCCCTAATACTGAACAACAGGGGTTTCAAAAGGGACTGAGTAGTATAACAACATCTTTCAATCTACACGAAGCTGTTTTTTTCCACTTTAGAACTAGGATCAAGAGTGTTTGCTGCTTTCTTAGATATTAAAAAGGCGTTTGACACTGTGAATCACGACGGACTTTTTCTAAAACTCAGAAATCTGGGCATTCAAGGAAAGATTTTACATGTATTAAAGGAATCATACACAAATATTCAAAGCATTGTCCTGATGAACGAGTCAAAAATCCGAACCTTTTCCAATAGAACGGGGTATTCGACAGGGAGGTGTTTTATCAACTTTTTTATATCTTGTTTATATTAATAACCTTTTACAAGAATTACATCAGTCAAAATTAGGGCTACTTGTTGGGTCAACTCCGTCTGGAAATCCAGCATTAGCCGATGATATAACTCTGCTCGCAAACACACCAATCCATTTGCAAAAAATGCTTGATATATGTAACAGATACTCACTAACATGGAACTTCACCTTCAACGTTAGTAAAAGCTGTGTATTAGTTTTTAATCAGAATAAGCAAACAACATGTGAGAAGTTTAACTGGAAAATAGGCAATCATACTATACCTATTTTAAGTGAAACCGAGCATGTTGGAATTCCTGTGTGTTCCAATATGAAAATGCTTGACTAAAGTAGACAGATCTTGTACTAAAGGCAGAAAATCATTTTATTCTCTTGTAGGGGTTGACACAAATGAAGCTAGACCCAATCCTCTTACCTACGTCAGCTTGTACCAAAAAATTGTGATACCATCAGCCCTTTATGGTTGTGAAGTTTGGTCGAATATCAGACTCAAAGACTTGAGAAAGCTCGATGTATTTCAGCATCATTGTACCAAAATTCTGCAAGACTTTCCTCAAAACACGCGGTCAGGAATGAGCGAAAGTTTACTGGGGATAAAGAGAATTATATCAGAAATTGATAAAAGGAAACTGAACTTTCTTGGTAAATTATGCCATCTTCCAGAAAATGTAACAACTAAAAGAATATTTTTATTCAGACTATATCTATATCTTTCTAGAAAAGATGTTACAGAACAAAAAGGCTTTATTCCAGATATATGTAGCATTTTGCAGAAATATAATATTTATGAATTTATTGAAATTTTTGTCAGAGACAAAATATTTCCAGGAAGAATACAGTGGAAACAAATTATAAAACATACTACTCACAAATATGAAAACGAGCGCTTTACAAACTTGTGCCATACTGACATTTCCTACAAAAGATTCAAAAATGTTCATACTTCTATAAAACCCTCAATTCTATGGCAAACTCCAAAAACAACAAGAGAGTTACAGTTAATTACATCCCTTGCAAATGTTCTGATAACTGTTCCAAATAATACTATGCAAGTTTGTAAACACTGCACTTACTCTTACACAGATGTGATAATCCATGCATTTATTTCCTGTCAGAGCACTGTGCGACAACGAGACATATTTTGGACACATATTATAAATAACTTTGACATTCGTCTTGGCGTGTACCTTCATAATATATCAGATGAAGAATTTATTCAACATCTCCTTGGTAGAGAATTTCCCAACGGTATCGGCCTAGACGAGCCTGAAATACTGAGAAATTTTATAATGTCTGCCTCAGTATTCTCTGCAACTGTAATTCATGGATTCTTTTCATGGTAATAAGATCGATTTTCAGATTATCAAGATTTGGAATTATGTGATCGTTGAAATCTTGATAATCATGTCTTCATGCATGCTTTTATATATATATATATATATATATATATATATATATATATATATATATATATATATATATATATATATATATATATATATTACATATACAATATTATTTTCTGTAAAATAATGATGATGTGTACGATAATTAAGCATTGAAGGATTGCGCAAGAGTGCACCATACTTTTGATAAGTATAGTGTCCTCATATAAGAATCCTCATAGGGAAAATCCACAGATTTCTCTCATGTATACCTCTGTTAATTGTATATAACTAATTCAATTAATTTCAATATTGTTTCATTGTTTTCTTTTTCATTTGTATGCATCCTTATCTCTGAAAAGAGGAAATAAAGATTGATGATGATGATGACACTGAACTGCACTAGTACAGTATTTGCTGGATATGTACTATACAGTCGACACTGAACTGCACTAGTACAGTATTTGCTGGATATGTACTATACAGTCGACATTTAACTGCACTAGTACAGTATTTGCTGGATATGTACTATACAGTCGACACTTAACTGCACTAGTACAGTATTTGCTGGATATGTACTATACAGTCTGAAAACTCCGCTAGTACAGTGTTTGCTGGATAAGCACTATACAGTCGACACCTAACTCCACTAGTACAGTATTTGCTGGATGAATACTATACAATCGACTCAGAACTCCTCTAGTACAGTATTTGTTGCATTAATATTATACAGTCGACACAGAACTCCGCTAGTACAGTATTGCTGCATACATATGGTACAGTCGACATAGAACTCCGCTAGTAAGGCTTCTTATGTGCTTACAATATTAAAAAGTAATTCGGAATATAGTTCTCAATGTCGGAAAATTACATCAGAGGTTTCTTTCTCGACTTTACAAAAAAGGCCGAAGATGTTCCAAGAGTGGAATTCGATCAGCAGGACAATGGAGTTACCTCACCCTAGATATTCCATAACTTGTCACTAAGTATTCACGGCACGTGACACAGAAGAAGTATCTTTATTCATTCCAATAGCCCAAACGGACTGTGTGGATACATTTTGAATTTATTGAATTGAATGGCGTATAGTACAATAATCAACAAGTATCATTATCTATATTGTACAATATACAAGGAAAACATAGTGAGAAATGAAATTACATATGCATGAAGATGCACATCAATGCAAATCAAATAACCAGCTTAATTCACAAAATATTTCCGTAGGGAGAAAGAGATATCTACATTATTATGGGTAATAATATGAAGATAAAATCAAATGTCATGTAATTCAAATTCATATTTAAGCAATGGTCAGTCACAAATAGTACAAGGTAACTAGATATAGGACGCTCCTATGTTGAGAAGCTTTATAAATGTAAGTGGCCAAATTATTCAAAATTATAGTATTCTGGGTATATATACCGATTTGGCGCTCTCCCCCCCCCCCCCTCCCCTCCAAGTTTCGCCTGCTCCCTGGATTATATTGTCAAACAAGTCAGCGTGCGCAGGCTGTTTGCATCCAGGGCCAGCCTCATTTAAAGTGCTTTTTTCGCTTTAATTTGGCAAAAATAGTGTGGTAATATAGACTGTTCAGATAGGATCTCCTGAATAATGTGGAAAAATTTCTCGACTAGACAGAAAAGGCCGAGGATAATCCAATTGTGGTATGCGATCAGCAGGATGAGGGAGTTACCTTACTAGAAAATCCATAATTTCTCACTGTGGTGTATACGGTGCAATAAAAAAGTATTCACGGCAAGGAAGATATACATCTGCAAATGTGTGCAAAAGCACCGTTAAAAAATTAATTTCTTCAACATTTCTTCAAAAACAAAATGTATTCAGGAAATAGGAATATGTGCATGGGGATACTGCCATCTGGGGAGTATTTTGTTTTATTATTATGTTTCTTCACGTTGTTTGATTAGAGGTTGAGAAACCATAAAACTTATAGTTGTGTGGCTCAGTTCATATAAAGACATTTCAAATTCATGTAACAAATCATTTCTGCCGTCTTTGATTGGTAAGCTGACATATGTGGACCGTGAATTGATTATGTATCTGTCAGTAGACCGTGTATTGATTATGTATCTGTCAGTAGACCGTGTATTGATTATGTATCTGTTAGCACAGAACGAGATGGGACTAATCACGTAATTTGTTAACCGGTTCTTAATCTTTTTGTTCGGACTTTATTGCTGCCGTTAGAGACTCCAAGTACAGCAATATTGTCCGAATAACAAGGACGGTAATCTCATTGGAGACTTGCGCGATGTATGACAATTTGCTATTTGAAAGTGTTGATATTAAGCCTTGTTACATTCCGTTTGACTGGTATCTTAATTTAATGAGAAATCTGTGAAAAAGCTAATTTCGATCCGGGCGATAAAACCGGAGAATCAACAACTTGTGTCCCCTCAAAATTCTTTAAAGATTAAAAACATTAAGGAGAGAGAGAGAGAGAGAGAGAGAGAGAGAGAGAGAGAGAGAGAGAGAGAGAGAGAGAGAGAGAGATCTTGCATCTATAACTGATTATAGATTACTGTTTACGTAACTACATTTCGAGGACTTACACACCAGTCCTCGAAATGTTTGTTTGGAAACTGATTCAGAATGATCATTAGAGATGCCCCATGTGGTATTGTGAAAGTCCTCTCAAAGTGTGTAAAGTATGACAGTCTGTTACACAGTGTGTATAGTATAGACCATGAAGATGAGACCAACATCAAAGTCAAGACGTTAAGGATCAGTCTAGTAAGAAACAAGACGGGTCTTTCTAAGTTGTTTATTATATTCGTCCAAAACAGCAGATCGTAGTAAATCATTCGTTAGCCACTCATGTGACAACTTGACTTTATCCCTTTTCAGCTTATCAAGGTGTATCTGCTCTTATTTTGGACCTCGATTTCACATGAACAAAGCACACTACAGCTGCAGTATCGAAGCAAGTGCAGAGAAAATGTGAGCAACTATTTCAATTACAACCTTTGAGAATTTTCTGCTGTAGAATAAAATACCGTCCTTGTGGATATAGTGTGTAACTTGTGATAACAGTAACATGTAATTGTTTCTGCCATTTGATTCCTTATCCGTACTAATGTGTGGAAAATACAGTTCTTATTCCATATACAATGTTTCATGTATCATTGTGACTAGCTTTATATATATCTAACATTTATACAGTGTCATATAATGCTTTCTAGTAGTATTTATGTTTATGTTCTTAAATTTTGTACAGGCCCCACTGAGGGCCCCATTTATGGGTCAATAAAGAATTGAATTGAATTATAGAGCACAGGTTACCTCAATGTTTGATTTGTACGTAACAAAATAAATAATTGAACGATGGATTTGTACCTGGTAATACAGAGACAAGGTTGCTAATAGATCAACATGACACTGGTACCGTACTCACAAATTCCCCACTCCAAGTGGAGCAACACAAAAACATTCTGATTGCTAAAATACATTCACATATGATTTCTCTTCAGTCATGCCACAATCCCTTCCTCGTGAATTCTTGCCATATATCTTTTCTGGCAGCTGAGAATGCCAGTGTGAATGTTTTTATCAAGTGCGAAGACTTGTATTTTGAAGAGATTCAATGATAAAAGATGTACAAAGTATGAAAATAAATCAAAAAAACCTTCGATACATCACATAGCCCAAAAATGTTCTTCCACCTGATATTGCCGTTAATCAGTGTATTTTTTTTCTTTCTCAATGCTACTAACTTCTGGTTGCTTAATAAAAAGGATTGTGAACGATTTGCTGGTACAGTCAAAGACTGATTAGTATGGCTAATTGGAGACACCAATTTTATCTTGATAAATGATCATCTATATAAATGAAAACGAGATAAACAACCAATTTTTGGTATAAAGGACATTCAGCTAGATACAAGCACAGAAAATTGGTATATGTATATTCAATGTTGTGCTATAGTATATTTCAAAATGATACTGGGGAAGATTGTTTAATATTACTGACTACACTTAGCATATTAATCATATTTTGTGAAAAGAAACATATGCTTAGCTTTTCTTCCCATCCAGTAGTGTAGCAATAACTTCTGCTCCCCCCTCACAAAACTTAATATCGGGGCCCCTCCCTCCCAATAAACTTTCACATGTTTGATGGACATTTTGGGCTCCTACTGGGCCTTTCCACCACCACCCCTTGCAGTTGCGGGTGTGGCTTGGACAGTTGCTACGCCACTTTTCCCATTCCAACCCAGTATTTGTCACTGTCATTAAAACTAGTTGGAAGGATGAAATTGGTGTACGCCATCTGAAGTCTAGCATATTATTCTGTAGCATTCATCTGTTTGTCTTTTTGCTGGAACTTTTACCCAGGTATACATCATGGCAAGACAGTGTTTCATGTACCACAGTCAATTCCACTTACCTCACCAGTCAAGATCAGTACATGGAAACATGTCACACTGCAACCTGTTTCTGTGTGTGATGTTTTGTCTTAGTCTGATCTTTACGTCACACTGCAACCTGTTTCTGTGTGTGATGTTTTGACTTAGTCTGATCTGTACTTTTTAAACACCATGAGATGTCGCAGCAACCTGGAGAAAGCCAGATTCATCAAGCACATAGCACATTGTCAACGCGATAGTCACGTGATACCAACAAAAACATAGTTGGCACGTGCTCTGTGCTTGATGAATCTGGCTTTCTCCAGGTTGCTGCGACAGCGACAGGTTTCTGGTCGATGGTCTCGGAATAAATATGTTGATAATTGTGTGTCCTTTCGTTTTTTTTACAAACATTACGTGATTTTCATTTAATGTTTTCGAAGTTTTTGTATAACAACATTGGAAAGGGGTTTCTTGTTGATATCACGTGACTATTGGATCTCTGATGTCCTGGACATGTAGGTTGCGAGATTTGGGTAGTCATGTGACTAGCAATGCTAATGGCGTGTACCAAAACCACTTTTCTATTGACCTTTATCATGACTCGTGGACTATTTTTACCTGCTACTGTGAGCATAGTGCACAGAAAGTAGCATCACTTGAACATTCTTATACAATAACAAAGATAAACATTAATTTCAACAAATTTACGTACTAAAAGCTAGTAGTGGCTAAGTTTACTGCCCTGCATACACACCGTTTCGTACTGATTGACCTAGCCACGCGAATGGCATCTTTAGCTACTGTGAGCATAGTGTACACAATGAAATATTGTCAAATGAACGCAGTAATTTTTTCCAAAACCTATGGTTTACCTAAAACAGAGAGAAGGTTACCCTTTTTATGAGTTTCTGAAGACAAGGGTAAATTCTATGATAGAAATGTTCATTGGCAATTTTTTTTTTCATTCATCAGTTTCAAAAAAGTAGTGTTATACTTCTTGTCGAATGACTTAGATATATGTCATGTTTTGCTGCACACGCTTGCGGCTACAAACAACTTTACAACAATCCCTAAACCGTAGACGGGAGAACAGTAAAACACGTCTTGTTCTATCGACAGTCTGAAATGGACTGACTGAAATTAGGGCAAACATTGTTACATTTTTACTTAACGCATGTTTTGGCTCTAGAATGAGAGCGCAGAAACAGACGGGTCTCCAAACTTGTTAAGACGAGGGCCATGCTAGATTTTTGAAGGGGGTTTGCGGGCCGAAGCGACTGTTACCAATTTAAATATATGCAAAATCATTTTAATGGTTGCGGGCCTGACAAATCGAAGCCGCGGGCCGTAGTTTGGAGACCACTGCTCTAGTAATTCTTATACTGTAAAGCTGAGTGCTTATTTGTTTGCATTTTTTTTTTCTTTTCGGAAAATGGTAGATCTAATGTTAGAAACGTTTCTTGTGACACATTGCAGTGCCAAAATGGGACTACCCATACACAAAGCTAAGATTTCTGACATGCACAAGCACAACTAAACTCAAGATTTTATATAATCCATGAAATTTAAACATTGAAGAAAAATCGTTCTACAATTTTTAGGGGTTCAAGTTTTTGAAAAACTTACAAAACTAAAGTAACATTTCACGTAATCATTGTGACGTCTGCCAACATATTTGGAGAGGTGTCTTAAAAAACGGGAATAGATACCATTATGATTTCAATCTAAATCATTTTATAAGAAACTTAGTGTGTGTATGGGTGGGTTTTTGAAACAGAGATATAACTGACATTACGACGGAGAGATAGAGAGTATTTTATTCCTGCTTTTAATAATATGAAGGCACTTACGTTTTTATGATATATTTTCCTTATGAAATTTCAAAAAACACATCCCATTAAAAAATCACATAGATAGGAAAAATCCACCGCTTTTGTAAAATATCACAAGACTAAATTGGAGACATAGTCTACTAAAATCCTTCTGTCGAAAACCTAGATGTAAAGTTCTCACAAAATATTACATCCAAACATTCCGTGATTTATTTTTACCTAAGACTGACACAATTTTCATTGATCACACATTGTACGATTGGGTTGTGCGTTAGCTTATATTTTGTAACGCGACTAACGGTCAGGCGCAGAAAATCACCTCTAACGTTCTGATAATGTCAATAGTGACTGAAGGTGATTCAAAGCGAACGCGGTAAGAAAATATTTTTAGCCAATTAAATTACTTATAATGAGTGACGAAGTGTTTTGCTGTAGGTAGTGTGGCAAAATAATGACTATGATCTGTTTTTTTTACAAATGCAGTGCAGGCAGACTAGAGTGAATTTGCGATAATGTTAAGAATTCGTGTCCTGTTACATTTATTCTAACCACACTAAATATTGAACTGTAACATTTATCGGCTCACGTCAAAAACTGAAGAAAAGAAGTCACTTTTGACATACACACACATTGGTAGAGAGAGAAGGTCTACAATATTTAGCGGCCGTTTTTTCAACGAAGGACTGGAAAGAAGATAACCAATATAACTGCTGAGTAAAATAGTAAACAATTGTTTATTGCAAACTCAAATTTCCAATGGCTGCGCCAATGACACAACACACCAAAAAGATTTGGCAGAAAAAGACGATTTTATTTTTAGGGACACGTTCTCCACACCGCACCCACAGAGGTTCTTTTTGTAATTCTTGAAGAGAGGAACTCTGAGAAGGAAAGGTAGCTACTGTGTTTAACGACCTGATGGTTACTTCTTTTTCTATTCGATGACTTGTGACTGTACTCCAATGGTAACAATATCGGATTAGAGTATTCACCTGGACCCCAGAAATCCCACGGAAAAAGATCTCTGTCCCACCACGTGATGGTAGGTCGCCACAGCGACTCAGTGCAACCACAAGACTGTGACCACAAATCAATAACTGCATCTTCAAAGAATCAACAGCGAATGAATCCCAGCAAGAGCAATAAGAACTGTATAACCCCGCCAAGCTAACTCCTAATTGTAAAAACAAGAAAGCAAAGACATCGCTCAATGACCTCATACTACAACCATTCCTAACCTGATATAGAACAACACCCAAATTGCGGTATATTTTTTAATTACGTCCGCTCAAAAAATGCTGTCAATCCTACATGAAGCACTAATCTATAGACAGAAACATTTCACCCAAATTTCGATATAGTTTTCAATCACGTCCGCGCAAAACTAATTTCAATCCCTTTCCAAGCAACAAGATATACATACAACACAGAACCCGATAATCGATATAGTTTTCAATTAAGTCCGCGCAATCACAATTTTCAATCCATTATAAAAATTATTTTCAACCTTATTAGATATAAACATAACGAGAGAGAGAATATAGCAGAAACACACACACACACACACACACACACACACACACATCCAAAAACACAAGCATTTAGACACCTTATTGTATTTACTTTATAATTATATTATTTTTACTTTTACTTTGGGTTTTAGATAGCTCAAAACGAATGCTGAATTTGACATCGATAAGCACATCCCTCACAATAAAACTGGCTACAATACAACACAACACACACAAAATAGCCCCACACAAGGGAAAAGTCAAGCATCCAACTACACCTCAAGGGTAGAGCTACCTAAAGACGAACAACTATAATAACACACATGGGAAAGGCCAGGAAACTCGACCGACAAGTCTCATATACCTATAGGGAGGGTAGTACGAGCCAAAGTTCTTATCCATAAAACTCCAAATTCCCTTATGAATTTATTATTCTTCATACACGAATGCAAAAATGGGAGGACAAAGGAAATATACACAAAAACAAACCACTAATATTTTATAAAACATGTGGTGACATCTCCATGCCCTAACCAGCTATATATGCTGGGATGGGGCTAGGGGGTGCCAACATAAGATGACTTGTAAAGCTGCAACCCAAGAATCAAGTCTAGGTGGATATCCTTTCCAACTCACTTTCACTTCTTGAAGTTGACGTTTACCAACTTTACGTGTTCTTCGATCGAGAATGCTTTCGATATCGTACACGTCTTCTTCTTTTTTGGTCACCCGTTGTAACGCAGGCAAGTAAAATTTTCCTTTGAACACTTCTCCGTTCATATCTTCCAATTTATAGTTTTCTTTTAACAAATGCAAACCAAATCTCTTTTTTGTTTTTTTCTTCTTCTCTCAATGTTGTCGCAGACATTCAAATAAAAATTGCATTACTTACACTAGATATACCCATAAACATACTATCACACAAGATGGTCAATTATAATGGAGGGATTTTGTTGCTGTTTCAGTTAGCAATCATTTGAGTTGTATCTCTTTTCCAAGTAATCTAAGAAGCTGTGGAAAGGGTTATATATGTCTATGTCTTTTACAAAATACTTAACCTTAAAATATATGTATGCTTGAAGGTATAGTGTGGGTAAGCACTACTATAGTTCGCATTTTTACCAATAGACAGAAAATTATTTTTTTAATAAGTACAAATACTCGATGTGCGATGCATAACTTCCTTTCTCTCCATCCTGTATAATGTCTATAGAAGATTATGACACTAAAGTTTTACCGTTTTCAATCTTGAATAGAAAATTTTACTTTCTCTCTGTCAGTCTTGGTTTGGCACAACAAAACATTTATATCCAAAGCAACATCACCACCCAAAAATTGAAAAAATAAATTTGAAAATGAGAATTAAAAATAAAAATGTGAAAATGAAAATTTAGAAAAAAGGAAAGAATAATAACTACCGAAAGAATCACTTTATCCAGGTTTCAAAATGATTTGTTTTTAAGTGTGTGTATCGATTCTTGTATCTGCCAATTATGACAACGCAACTTTACGATTTTCAAAAGAGCGTTGGGTTTGATGGGGTATGTGAATGATGCCTTGAAGTAATTGACGTGCTGTCAAAGTAAACCATCGTAAGACTTCTTTGAGACTGGCTTCTAACAAATAGGCACGGACTTGTGCACCTTTTCGCGACTGATAGCATACAGGGCACGAATCAATTTGGCAGGAGGATGAGATTGAAAGGAAGTCATCTTGAATACTCTTGGAAAGAAAAAGAAGTGTAGGATGTTTTCTTGTGTTTTCAGATGGACGCCAAAGGGGACGTGTAAATGACATGACTTTCTTCTTGGCACCAATGGTGAAACAAATTGGTACGAAATCTCAAATAATCGGGAGTTGTGGATCTTAAATCGATGAGTAAATACGCATGAGGTGTTTGAGTGGCATCGTCGTACGCATAATTCAGCCAAGGAGTGCCTAACTGTTTGTCTAACACTTGCACTTGAGATTTATCTCTGTGACTTTAAATAACACCACATAATGAGCATTGAGACTGATGGTACGATGGGTTTTACTTTGTTGAAATAAATTTTGATGATGTCCTTTTCGTGTAAACCAAAGTTTATTTTCTTCTTGGTCTTCTCCTAACATGTCATCGAAGATGACCAGATGTGTTTGACTTAAGTCAGACACGATTCCATCGTCTTCGCGAGGAATGCCTTTTACAAACGAAATGGCTTCTCCTTGACTTTCTTGAAGTAATGTGTAAGACGATTGCCACTCTTTGTAACACCACACGATGCGTTGAGGTGGACGATCAAACAAATGGGATTTGTGTTCGATCAAACGTTTGACAAATTTCGTTTTGTCTGAACCACTGGGTACAGCAATCAACATGTTAAAAAGATGCCGAAGATACAAAGCTTTCCAACTTTGACGATCTAACTTTTCGTCAATCACTTTGAGAACAGAAGAGGAGGAAGAGGAGGAAGATGCCGCCATGACTATGGTATTTAGAATTTTGAGAGGATCATGAAAGACACAAGACATTTTATATATTTCATACACGTTTAATGTTTTCTTCAAAAGGTGTCACCACAACAAAACATACTTACATGTCATGAAACACAGCTCATTTTTTCTTTCTTTCATGCTACAACCAATTCATATTTAAAAATACAGTGTATGATGCAATATATTGTCATGTCATAAACACAAACCTTGATGTACAATATATTCATATTTCATAAAACACAGTTCATGGTACGAGAAATGTACATTTTAATAATTAAAAGTTCATGCTATAACCATTCACCCTTGACAAAAAACACTATTCATATACAACATATTTACATTTCATAAAAACAAACTCATGATTTTTCTTTTATGGTGCGATCAATGTATTGACAGCTGACCGAGAGATAAGTGTTAGGGGATATGATGCCTAGTTGGTTCTCGGGCATGAACTTTTATCGGTACACTAATCCACACGCTTTTGCCAGGGTACAAGCTTCCTTCAAATGATCGATTTCTCCGTGATCAAGAAATAATTGTCGAAACTTTCCACAGCAGCGGCGTAAAATGTCCACATCGGATCGATAATACTTCAGCATTTCTTGAAAGTCAAACAGGTCTGAAGCGTGAGCGTGGTACCAAGCGTAGAAGGCTTCTCGGTGTTCGGTGTGCATCCCATCGGGGTCGTAATAGTGGAGGTCAGGCAAATGCGGGAGCACAGTGTGTTGATTGGCTTCGGTATTAAAAAGTGGGGAAAATACCCTTTGGCCACTTCTGTCATTTTAACGTTTTAGGCATTCGACTCAAAGGCATGGTTAAATAACTCATGGAGTCTTAGAATTGTACTTGTCTCACTTTCATGTAGATGAGTTTGGCTACGTTCATGGTGACCGTGGGGCATTCGGTGCCTTGTTCTGAATAATATTTCAACAGATATTGTCTATCGTATCCCGAGAAAATGTGAGTCATGACGGTAGCATATCGATGACAGCTCCCGTAACGTTGAATGTCCTCTTCGCTCCAAGTGTCGTCGGTAGGGTCTAAAATCCATTCGGCAAAATCGGAAAGAGTACGGGGTCCTCGAAAGATTTGTTCACGTCCTCCTGGAATCCTACTACAATGGGGACAGTGAAAATAGATACGTTCTTGTATGCACTTCTCACAAGCCCGATGAGCGACGCAGACATTCGGGATGTGAATACCCGTCTCTTGCGTACATTCAAAGTCAAAAAAGATTTTTAAAAATCCACTTGTGCCTTGTTCTTCTTGTGCTGATCACCATTTAATTCTTTCTCCAGTTCATTGTCATAGGTTTGAATGTAACATTGATGTTCAAAGTTTACGATTTGGTCACAAAACGGTATCTTTTCTTTCCACGACAAACGTGTGCCTTGGGGTTATTGGTTCGAATCAGCTCTCCACACGTGGAGTACAATCTCAGTAAGTCACAAACACTTTTCTCCTGGTGAACTTGTGTCAATCGATTTTGTTCGTAAGACGCAGAACTGACAAAAGTTCGTTGACACGTCGACGAGCAATGAATGTGTTCTTGAGGAATGCATGGTTTGGAGGCTAAACAGCCCCGACATCTCTCTCCGCAATGAATGTGTTGGTCCCGACTGTTAAATCCTTGGTCACATTTCTCGCAGTAGTAGGAGTATCCAAGAAATCCTGTGATACTAGTGAAGGTATCGAAATGTTCTTGATGATGATACACATGAATGATTTTCCATCGGGGAAATCGTGTCCTCGAAACACCAGAGCTCCGCTAACCACTTGAGGGTATTCTTTTCAAAGTATACCGAGGAGCCAAGATATCTTTAAGTTTTTGCATTTCAGGAATGCCACACACGGTCTCTATAGATATGGCTGCTTGTTGTAACAGGAGTTCTGCTTCTTTTCGCTGTTTAGCTCTGTCTGATTGTCGAATGCTCTCGCATGCTCTTTTCCATCCTGCGGTCTCGTTTGTGTCGGCATACATTCGCCCTACGACGATGGCACGGGCTAAGCACATTTGGTCTTTTTCATTGTTAATTTGGACGATACTGCGTTTGGTACTGCAAATGTCGTCTACCAATAACACTTTGCGTGGTCCGCTATCTATAAGAGGTGAAACGTGAGTCATGTGAAGTGTGACTTTTTAATCGGTCATAGTAAACTCGTCATAGATTGTTGAACGTGTTCAATTTTGTCGATGATTTTACACCGTGTTAATTCTGCCGGCGTACCAAACTCGATCCAGACAGGAGACTTCAAACTATCGTGATGAATGGAAAGTCTCAACCGATAGTCCTCTTTCGCTTGACATTGTCGTTTCAATGTCTCTAACAAGGAATCCCACAAATCAGAAATGAAACATGCGGTTTTCTCATGGGACACTTCAGCCTTGGAACTCTTTAAAGCCGTGGTTCTAAATTCAAAATTTTCTGGAAGTCAGTTTTTGCGTCTCTCGAATGTGATTGTATTTTTCAGGGCTACGGAACGACTTTCTTTTGGGGGGGGGGGTTTGAACTCTCTTGGTCTTGTGGAGGTAGATGGTGTTGTTTCATGCTCACTCATGTCCTCTTCAAAATCACTGGCATGCACTTGGACTAACACTTCAGCTAGCGGGGTAAGGGTCAGAAAGTCGTCGTCATGGCCTCTTAGTTTATTCTTCTGGTTTCTTCTCAGTAAAGTATGATTTTTTTTATCTTGATTGTTGATTCAGATAGGATTTAACTCCGTTGGTTCTCTCTATATACACCCCTGTCTCTACCTATGTTTGTGATATTGTCCAACAGCCTGAATTCGTGGTAATACTTCAATCGTGCGCCATGTTTCTCGTGACATAACGTGCTTGTTTCGAGATAATGACGTCATCAACTTTGTCACCAGCACTCTTCAAGAGTGAAAGGAAGTATGTTATAAGTAAAATCAGACAAAATTTAATTCAAATAGGTAATTTCATGTAATTGAAAAAAAAATTCATAATGAAAATCTATATTTTCACTAATGCCTTATTTGTTGCAGACAAGTGAATTTTCTGAAACCACTTCAGGGCTGAGCAATTTTTTTTTTCATTCACTAGTCCAGGACAAGTGGTTTCAGAAAATTCACTTCTCCCACCTTAATTTTCACTTGTCCCACCTTACTCTTCACTTGTCCCACCTTACATTTCACTTGTTCCAAAATGGTAATCACTTGTCGAGATTTGATGAGCTGTATGTTCTTAATCCATAGAAAAAACGAACGAAATAATATACAACATAATTATTTCTCAAAAGAATTTAATTTTTCAAAAACATTGGTTGTTATACATTTGGCTTCTTCATGTTCATGTATATATGTTGTAGCTGATGGATTTGAAAAAATGTCCATGTATATGTCTGCCACTTGCACCAGCACTAAGCCAGCAGTTGATAGCTGTGTCTGGGTTAAAGTCCTCAATATATTATGCTGCACAGGCCTTGTGGGGTCCAGACATGTCATGAGACTTGATTGGTTCAATCCTGAATTTGTCAGTTCCACTGACAAATACACTGGGTGAATTTCCAACCTGTGCCAGTTTTGGATATTGTTTGCAGTAACTGCAAAGCATCTTTCCTTCCGATCATTACATTCATGCCAGGGATAACAATCAACCCAATGAGGCTGAAAATTTCTCTGTCTCTTAGTAGTGTCATATTTTACATTTTTTGCCACCACGGATTCTTGCTTATGTCTCTTTGGAGAAATAGCTACCGCACACTCAGTATCAGTCTTTCGTTTTATCCCTCCACTTTCACAAAAAAATTTCCTTCTCCGAATCGCCCTTATTACCTTCCTTGCGAGAATAATTTAGCAAACTCATTTTATCCACAGAGTAACTATCAGCTTGCTTGACAACTACTTCTAAAGTGATCATACATTTTCTCTTTTAAATACGAACAGAGACAGCTCATTAATTAGCGTAATTGTTTCGCTTCAAACGCAATATCGCAAGTGGAAGTAAATCATCTGTATAATCAATTAAAAATTAAAGAATCAATACTGTCGTTTAATCATTTCATAAAGGAAACACTGATGTCGGTAACGTACCATTCAATAATTTAATTACACTGACTCGCTGGATTAAAATTATAGTGAGCCGCTCGTGAGGATCTGGCTTGAGTAAACACAATGAAACAAAGCTGCTTAAAACACTGCTAATTGATCATACTGGCTTTCATTTGTTTGACGTGTTTTGATTTGCCGATAATTTTGTCGCTTAGCCCAATATGCATTCAATCGGTAAGAGAACGTGCGCATATGCGACAATTATCACTGACCATATTTATGTGTTATACAAGATGTAAATGTATACATGAAGAGGGGTAGAATCAAGTATTCAGTACGCCCGGAGGGCATGATTGGCCAAATAAAGGTAAATATAGTGATTAAAGCACGAAAATAAGGACTTGCCCAACGTTTTAAAAAGCACTTGTCCCGGACTAGCGACTTGGAATATTTTACTTGCCCGACTTCGAAAATGAATAGTCCGGCACGTCGGGCTATGGGAATTGCTCAGCCCTGCACTTGTCCTGGACAAGTGGATGAAAACCAATTTTGCTCAACCCTGATTTCTATCATAGTATTTACCTTTGTCTTCGGAAACTCATAAAAAGGGTGACCTTCTCTCTGTTTTAGGCAAACCATAGGTTTTGGAAAAAATTACTGCGTTCATTTGACAATATTTCATTGTGTACACTATGCTCACAGTAGCTAAAGATGTTTTTCGCGTGGCTAGGTCAATCAGTACGAAACGGTGTGTATGCAGGGCAGTAAACATAGCCACTACTAGCTTTTAGTACGTAAATTTGTTGAAATTAATGTTTATCTTTGTTATTGTATAAGAATGTTCAAGTGATGCTATTTTCTGTGCACTATGCTCACGGTAGCAGGTAAAAATAGTCTACGAGTCATGATAAAGGTCAATAGAAAAGTGATTTTGTGAACATTATGGTTACCTAATTTCTTTAGCTCAGAAACGTAGTGTGCATCGATGGCAAAATGACACTGTACTAATTGATTGGAGCTCTAGTCTTACGTTACAAACGTTGTCAACCTTGAATCATTGCCAATTTGTTTATATTTGTATATATGTCTGTGCATGTCTTTCAGAAATAAACTAAAACTTAAAACCCCTTCTCTTGTGATAGTATGTTTGTATGTAAGTGTATAGTAGTGTGTCTATAAACACTATTATCCGTGCTTACCTGTGTGAGATTGTATAGTATGTTTGTGTGAGGGTATATCGTGTGTATAAACACTCCTACCCTTTTTGTTGGAGTGCAGTGGTGTGTGTTTGGATTGTAATCAAAGAGAGGGTGCTGGATTGTAGTGGGTGTGTTTGGATAGTATTAACATTACCATTCCCTTTTGTCCCTATAAACACTTTTGACCCTATAATACTGAGGTCAATTCTTACAATGTTACCATGTCAATCCAGCTGAGGTCAGCCACTTCTAACACTGTTATCATTTGACCCTATAAACCTATTTGACCATATAAACACGTTTGACCCCCAAGTGCCCATTCCATGTTATTTTCCCGTATGACCCCCAACAGCCCATTTTGACCCCGAGTTCCCACATATTATTAATGACGTTAGTGGAACGCTGAAAAACGCAATTTTACACAGAAATATATTCTTTTGGACAATATTTAACACTGAGTGCATGCATCATCCATCGCGATATTTTTGTCAAGTGGTAGTGAAAGAACTAAACTGGGCCGTAAGGCGCCCCATATTAAAATTAAAGTTAATTGTTCTTTATTTCTCGTCATAAGACAATCCTAGGATCACATAAACAACATACATTTCTAAATTTATAAACAAAATGGGGAAAAATATGACTATTTAATGATAATAGGTTAAGAAATAATAATAAAATACGTGTTTTATGCTATTTTCATTCATACGCTCTCTTGGCGGATATGTACGGAGTTTAGATCAAAGGGATATATGAAAGTAAAAACTTTAAATGCATACAAAAACTGAGAAACGTGACTTCATTTTCTTATTTCAGAGAAAACTTAGAGATATTTAAAATACCAATGCTGCAATGTTTACAAAAATTTCTAAACGTGTCTACCGAACAATAACCAAAATGATGCCGTTTAATCGAACCGATTCGAAACTCAACCTTTCCTCCGATCTGCACGTTCGGCTTACAGCTTTGATTTAGATAAAATAGCTACAGGGCCTCTCATGAGTCCTTTCATACATTTAACTCACAATTTATACAGGTTTGTGGTCTTTTCTATCCACTACACCACCACCAGTATAAAATTTGTATTTGTACTGAATCTGTTAAGTCTATTGTTAGACCTGAGTTGTCAATCAAGTTCAGCTTAGCTCTGTGTCGTTACAAGTGCTGTATCGTGTCTGTAATTTAACTGTATAACTGATTTAATTTTTTTTTAAAGGGTACTATGTTAGTAAGAATTCATCGTTTAATATATGTGAGAAAGAGAGGGAGAGAAAGAGAGAAAAATCATAATCCAGTGTATATGAATGCAACTTGTGTGTCCGTTCTTCTGTATGTATTTTCACCCCATATAGTTGCATATCGCCATTGTATTTTGATATTATGTTTAATTGGACTGAATAATTAACAATGATCATGCGTATTACAATAAGGTATTTCTACTTGTATTGATCGCTCTTTACAACAAAAATGCTCAACAACAACAAAAAAGCATCGGTAACAACTGCATCGATACTGCAAAACTAGTTCACATTTAAAATAAAAATGGCCTGGGGAGGTGGGATGGGGATAGAGAAGGGGATAGCGAGGGGAGAAATAATGGGCATTTAAATAAAAGAGGCTAAAACACTCAAATATGGTAACGTTGGAAATATTACATCGATTATCCATTGGAAACGTGTTTCTGATATAATGTGTTCATAAATCGACTTCTTAACAATTTCATTTGTTGGGCATATCAGGTTTTCACTATTTCGAAGCGAACGAATGGGCGCAGAATTAGCCACACCTTATTGCATCTATTCGAGAGTTTGTTGTCTGATAGACGGTTTAAGTGGTCTCTCACTTGTCTGAACGAATACTATACAATTATTGGAAATTCCGTCCGTTCTTCCGTCCAATCATTCATTGGACAACATCATTATCTGTGCAAAATTCCTTCACTCCTCTGCGTTTCTGTTTCCTTTTTCCGTCTCAATCTGATCGTCCGTTTGTCTATTTATGAAATTGTCCGTTTATATGTTCACCCACCGGTCGGCACGTCCTGCCATTCTTTTATTCGGTCTATAAGTTTGTCTGTCCATCAGTTCCTACAGCCATCCGTTTGCCATTTGCCCATCTGGCTATTCGCTCTTTGTTGATCCGTCCGTTTGTTTTTTCATCTTTTCGTCTGTGTGCCCGTTCGACCTTTCTATATCCACTTATTGTTGTGTTTGTCTGCCAACCCAAACTACTGTCTGTTTGTCTCGTCAAAACGTTGATTGTTTATGTCGTCTTCAAATACGTTTTGTTGAAACAAAAAACATATCACAAATGTAATACAGCACGAAAGTTTGCTTTTCATAGTGTTTGTACCTCCAGCTTTCCTACGTTAAAAGAGGATTCTTAAACTTTTATTTAGATGAAGGAAATTAAAAGGGGGAGCTATAATGATAAAGAGAGTTGTCATTCTTCATCAAGTGCATACTTGCTTACCTACATGCATACACTGTGCATTTATTCAACTGCATATTTGGAAATAAATGTGAAATTTTAAAATGCACGTCATTCGAAAAATAATACTTCAAAACACACTTGCTTAATGTTGTCTTGATTGTTTCCCATTTGGTCGAATATCCAAGCAGAGCACAAATAGGAAACAGCAGCTAGTCATGTACACGATTTAAGAAATGCAAATGAGAAGAAACAAAATTATATTGATGCAATACTATTATCTTCATGAAACAGCAAATTTGTAAATGGGGGGGGGATGGGGGTGTATGTGTTCTACACAGAGCACGTGTGTGTGTGTGTGTGTGTGTGTGTGTGTGTGTGCGCGCGTTTGTGTTTGTGTTGAGGGGATGTTTTTGTCGCTCTGACGAAATCAAATGTATTGCATTGATGTGTAACGCGATCAGGGTTCTTTTCTATAATTTACTTGCATCAAATATATACCCATTCTAAACACCCTACCCTACCCTCATTCGGACCATCTGGGCTATATCTGCGAGACAAAAAATATGCCTCGGGTGTATTCGGCGTAGTAATTTACAGAAAAATAATACATTTTGTTCTCCTGAAATTTCTTCGCAAAATTAGAAACTGCAATACATTCGGACCATCTCGGTATTTTTACGACGGTCAATCCTAGTTTAGTATATACCAGAGGTGGTCCGAATGGCAGTTATCGGCAAAGATCTGAGGTATGATCAGTAGGATTAAACGAGAAGTGGCGAATGCCCTACCCGTAAAGCCGCAGTAAGGGGCAGTAACTCCAAAGAGACAAAGAAGTTGATAAAACAAATATACAAAAGAAACTGTTTACCCCCCACCCACCCCGGACACTACACACATACACGCATGCAAATATACACATACCCTCATATGTAACTGCAAATATATATTAGCATTCACCCATAATTTCCAGTAGTACAGACAACTTACAATGACAATTATAATGAAGATGAATGAGACTATTTGAATTGACCAGGTTTTTCTATGAAGGTAAAGAAACATTACTGTTATTTTACTATTAAAGTAACTTCAATCTCCTTAACTAATCTAATGACTGTAAAGATAAATACACTACATCACTAAAATAAATCGTTGGTATAAATTGATTAAATTCACCAAGAAAACAAAATCACAACGATACAACTGAGAACCGTCGACCCTGATGCAGAAGACTTTATAATGAATAAGAAATGTTCACTATATTGAATAAATTTTTGGAATAATATAACTAATAAGAAACATATCAGTTTTGATAAATATAAAGGGAAAAAAGAGCATTAACTTCTTCCTCTTGCGCGTCTATGTATAATCTGTAGTACACAAACAGAACACGTCACTCATATATTTGGAACGTTGATGCACGTCATTTGATTTTTCCTCTGTATGTGACATTGTCATCATTTTGCATTAAAACACTGTTAAGCCTAACACCCATATCAAAAACAAAACTGTTCTATGAAGCACCCATGTAGTCAATACATTTGGAAAAATATCATTACAATCTGACATAGGGCTGATTATAGTCAAAAGCGAACCTAGTCCTTTGTATTTCATAGCATTGCATGGGTGTGTTATAAATGCATACCTAGTTCATTTCTCAGACTCTGTTCATAATGGAGTCATAAAACTATGATTGAATATTTATTTAAGCCTACTCTTTCATTAATTAAAATTCAGGTCACTGTGATGTAGTTTATGGCACTGTGACTTTTCCTAACCTTAGATTAAGTTCAATTAGCAGGCGATGCGTGCTGTGAAGTTGGTAATTTTTGTGGAGATGCTGAATTATAAAACTACACTAAGTTGCTTAGCTGATTAGGATTTACGTGGATTTTATGCTGAACTATATATGAGGAAAAACTACTATTTATTGAACCAGATATGATGGAACCTGATATTTGCATGTATGTCAAACAAACTTTGGAATGACTTTATAATTAGACAAGATCTTCGTTCTGAAGAGGGCTAGAGGGCTGCTGTTGCATGTATTAGGTACTAGTGATTGATACTTTATCCACATAGGTACTAGTGATTGATACTTTATCCACATAGGTACTAGTGATTGATACTTTATCCACATAGGTACTAGTGATTGATACTTTATCCACATAGGTACTAGTGATTGATACTTTATCCACATAGGTACTAGTGATTGATACTTTATCCACATAGGTACTAGTGATTGATACTTTATCCACATAGGTACTAGTGATTGATACTTTATTCACATAGGTACTAGTGATTGATACTTTATCCACATTTGATGCATAAAGAAACTGAGTGCCAGTAAAAACGCAGCACCCTCATTTTAACATTTTTCGAAGTATCTTTTGTAAAATAAGTAAGTTTGTTTGCTTTTTAGTAATGTATAAACAAATCTATACTGATATTCAACAAAATGCACTAGATCTGTCTTTATATGACTTCATGCTTGAGCAATTATGATGGTGGTGGTAGTGTGAACCATAAAGTTTTATAGTTAAAGTTTTGCATGTCAGAAGTGGGATCGGTGGATGTACTTTAATGTAAGAAATGTATGGATGCAGGTGAAACACCAGCTTCTTTGGAACATTTGTTTAAGAATTCACATTAAATTTGGTTTGAATACCTTTGTCACTTATTATGGATGAGATCATGTTTTGATAAGACTCGGTACTCATGACAAATTATGATAAAGTAAGTCTTTCTGAAAATTGGTGCCTTGTCTTGTCTTGTCTTATAGCTGTTTGATTTATATTAGATAATGTTTATAATCATCAAAGAAAGAGATCATATTAAAATTGTTTTCGTGTTAACTAATTGCCACACTTTAGATTCTATAGTAAAACTGCATGTGATTTAGCTTGATAGATATATTATTATATTGTTTTTCTTGCTATTATTGCAAAGCAATTCCAGCATACGGATTGTTGATGCACTTGGAGTAAAATAGAAGCCTTTTGATTTGGGCACCAAAGGTCGAGGTCACTGAGGCTGAAAAATGAAAAATGGTTGCTGCATAATAATTTCAGCTCTCGGCCATGTAACCTTCACATATGACTTGCACATTGGGCAAGAAAGTAGCCTATTGATTTTGGGGTCAAAAATTCAAAGGTGAAAGTCACAGTGACTGAAATAAAAAAAATATTGTTTACATAATAACATTGGTTCTAGATTTATTTTCAGCTGATCAGAGTCGACGAGGTCCCAGCTGTAGAGCCGACCATAGAAGTTGACTATAGCAGCTGTAAAGCTAACCATAGCAGCCGTAGAGCTGAATTAACAGTGTGTTGCTTGAGTACCAGGTGATTGGGCGTTGCTGACCGATTGGTGGGCGCTGATCGCTTGATTGACCAAGGAATTGAATCGTGGTCGGGGACTACCTGAAATGCTGACTGTTTGATTGACCAGTGTGACTGATAGCCAAGCGTGCCAGTGACGGAGTGTTTTGTGTTACTCCATACATGTGATTTTTTTTAGCCGTGGGCTAATTTTGGGGTTTGTGATACCCAGTGGTTGGGATTGTAAAGATATTTTGTGTGATATCTATCCCATTGTTTTCATCATTTTATTATTTGAATAAAGTACCTCATTTTTCATTATTTGAGGGTATACATTTTTGCTATATGAGTAAAGTACATCATTTTTACCATTTGAGTAAAACACATCATTCTTTTCGTCGTCTGAAATTAATGTGAATCATTAACATTTGTCTTTGTACTGTGTATTTATTTATTTGTATTCACAATTGGGTTACATTATTAGGTTCGTGCGAATTATGTTAATTTGTCCAATATTTGGACCTTATACACGCACGTATTAATCATAACCTTTTTTTCCATTCAAGTCATTCATCAATAAACATTGCATTTGTATCACCATCAAAAGTGTTCTGCTATAAATCCGAAATCCAACCCGGTTATCTTGTTACACTTGGGTTGATACTAAGGTATTATGGATTATTATATTTCTCAGTTCTCAACTTAGTGGTAATTTCTGATTGTGTATATATGTTCCCCACAAACACTTTCGTATAATAATAATACAGTTAGATAGGTCATTAGGTTGTGAAACAGTAGTTGAAGATGTGGATCTATTTGTCATTGGTTAGGGTTAATTAGTTCATCAGATCTCAGATCAAAGTGTTTTCATGTTATTGCAAGTTATGAACAAGACCAGGAGAAAAAGATTGTGCAGGTCCTCGGATTGATGGTACTCTCTGAGTGTGTGTAAATGGTCCTCACAATGATGTCCTCATCATGATGGTAAAGTAAGAGTAGTCCTCATAATGTTTAAAGAGCCATACAGGAAAAAAAAGTGATACACGTATAGCACGAACTGCACTGAAGATTATATTAACTTTTCTAACCTATACTTTCATTCCTTCTTTTGGTCCTTGAAATGTAGTTATATGTCCAGGTCCTCAGAAGTCTATGAATACAAGTATGTTTGTGTGTGTGTGGGTGTGTGTGTGTCTGAGAGAGAGAGAGAGAGAGAGAGAGAGAGAGAGAGAGAGAGAGAGAGAGAGAGAGAGAGAGAGAGAGAGAGAGAGAGAAGAGAGGAATCTTATATCGGTACAGTCATCATAAGGTCATATAAGTGATTTTATAAAATAATTTTTTACGGTTGGAAACGAAAAGGAATGTCTTGGCATAAGACTTCGATTTGACTGTCTAAAATCAGTAGACCAATTAACTGAAAATTTTGATGTCCGGTTTTTAACACAAATTATTTACCTGGATGTATTATTACATCTTCTTCAAAGTACTGAAATTTCAAGTAGTTTCCGTGAACATAGCAAAAGGCAAGCTTACCGCAAATATCAAATATTGTATGCTTCTGTTAATAGTTATACTGACAGAAGACCTCGATGTATAGCCTTTCTAAACAATCTCAATACGCTATGACGTACAAGTACACAAATATTTTTAAAACTGGTTCTCTATTTTGACATAGATCTTGTCACTGGTATTGTACCCTTTTAAAACGGGGATGGATTTGTATTTTTTTTTTTTTTTTAGCTTTGCTGTGCAATTTACATACATGAATAGTAATTAGTCAGACTAATTGTAGGTAGATTATATAACTCTTCTGCGCTAAGTCTTTATTCAAAACACTGTTCGCAAAGGACAGTACAATCTATACAGGCATCCACAGGTAAGTTTTGCTCAATACATCGTCTTCTTATATTTCTCGATATTTATACCTTGTCGGCTCGGTCATTACTTTAAGAAAAGTTTTGACAGATTTTTGAAAGTACTCCTTTATGTGATTCGCATGTTGCTTTTTCTACCAAGAACTGTGGTATCAATACAAATTCTTTTATATTCCGATC
Organism: Margaritifera margaritifera; assembly: GCA_029931535.1. Lineage (NCBI taxonomy): Eukaryota > Metazoa > Mollusca > Bivalvia > Unionida > Margaritiferidae > Margaritifera > Margaritifera margaritifera. Next base: position 3,783,016 of record JAQPZY010001610.1, on the reverse strand, counting down.
TTTTGATGGTCATCTGTTGCTGTTAGGGATAGGAGCTAGTTATTGTTTTTGTTTCGTTTTGTTACACATTTTTTAATGGAACGGTTCCTTAGATCGAAGTGGTGGAAAGAGCATGCACCTTGGGCGATGAAAATTAGACACAAAATAATTGCATGTTGCACTTTCTTTATCGAGTACATAGCTCTATCTTCATGGGTTGCACTTGCTTTATCCAGTACTTAGCTCTGCCTTCATAGGTTGCACTTGCTTTATCCAGTACTTAGCTCTATCATCATAGGTTGCACTTGCTTTATCCAGTACTTAGCTCTATCAGCATAGGTTGCACTTGCTTTATCGAGTACTTAACTCTATCATCATAGGTTGCACTTGCTTTATCCAGTACTTAACTCTATCATCATAGGTTGCACTTGCTTTATCGAGTACTTAACTCTAACTTTATAGGTTGCACTTGCTTTATCGAGTACTTATCTCTATCATCATAGGTTGCACTTGCTTTATCCAGTACTTAGCTCTATCATCATAGGTTGCACTTGCTTTATCGAGTACTTAACTCTATCATCATAGGTTGCACTTGCTTTATCGCGTACTTAACTCTATCTTCATAGGTTGCACTTGCTTTATCGAGTACTTAGCTCTATCTTCATGGGTTGCACTTGCTTTATCGCGTACTTAGCTCTATCTTCATACGTTTATATATAGCATCCTATTATTAAGATGGATCAAACTCGTTCGGTCGGAGATACAAGTGTCGGGTGGCCATGTCCATTCATTTTGATTCCCACGCCCTTTGTAAGTTTTCTATCAGATTAACTTTTTAATACATATTTGTTAGATGAATCATGTCAGAAATGGTCATTCATATATATATATATATATATATATATATATATATATATATATATATATATATATATATATTGTTATAAACTGAGTGAGATTTCTGCAATATGACTGGATATAAACCGTCACCTTCCTCGTGATTTCAGATCAAAATTTGCAACATCTTCGATTATAAATTCAAACAATGTAATCGCACAGTCCTTTTAGTACTCCAGCACTCACCTCTGTAGCCAAACAAAGCATATGGCAGGCTTTATGAGTCACTCTACAGTCATAAATTACTGCATGTTTGCTTCGACAATTTTTCACCAGTTGTTATTGAAGGTTATGGTCATATGATGAGTGGTCTCACTTACTTACTGAATGTTTTGTACTCATCTGTATTTGACAAATAATAATAATAATTAGTGGTGCGCGTTATTATTTTTTTTCTGGTGCTACGTATCACGGTCCTTTTTCACTGTACTGGTTCTTCCATAGCTTCCGTCAGTAAGGAATTTACGTAAATTCCCGAGATATCTCGTTACGAATTTAATGACATTAATAGCTTGTTTTCATTTTTAATAACAAAAATTGAAAAAAAATTATTGATTATTTTTACAAAATAGTTGTATTCTCAAAAATAAATTTCGAATATTACAAATATAATTATATTTATGACCTTAATCACATGTTTGACCCGTGTCACGCATGACAACATGGCGACCGAATGGGATGTTGTGAAAGATATTATGGCCAAATCCAACTTTTGGATAAATTTCAGATTAAAAAAAAAAAGGATAAAAAAAGTCATTTTTGTAGTTATTTATTAACGTATGTTAATGCGTTAAGTACACGTAGTCCTTTGTAAGACCGTGCATCATCCTAAGATTTTCAGCAGAGCAGTTGTTTTTTTCTGTTTGATATTTGCATAATTTCTCTAGTCCACTAAATATTTTCTCGTTTGTTGAGTCAGCGTGTTTTATGTTTACTGGCCTACTCTGACAAATATCTTACCAGATGTTGGCATCCCACTCAAAGTTTGCCTGCCTAATATATCAATAGTGTAACTAGTAAATTTTAGGCTTCAATGTCAACACTCCCTGCTGTTTTTTTTTTTTTATCAACAAGCTCTCTAATGTCAGTACAATGTCTTTTACAGGGTATCAGCTATAGTGTAAGCTTAATCATCCCACTTTAGTTACAGCTTTCAGATGACAACTTATACAAAAAATTAGCATAGACATAGCAAATTCATCTACTATAAGGTACTGACCATTTAATGGGGGGGGGGGGTCGATTTTCTTTCGAGCAGAGATATTTTATTTTCTTTTATCTCAAAACATTTTTCTTTTTTTAAATAATATAATGGATATAATGTGGTGTCTTTTTGCTATAAATCAGTGCAAGATATTTTCTTCCAGCTATTTGAGAGTCGGAAATTAAACAAAAAGTCCCAGGTCCCTGAACGAGAAAATACAATTGTTGGTCCCTAATATAATTGCGGTATACCGTTGTACGTATCGCGGTATGTTCAAACATTTTTCGTGGTATTTAACTGTAATAATAATAATAATAATAATAATTATTATTATTATTATTATTATTATTATTATTAAATATGTATACTTATTTACTAATATATCTGACAATTAAGGCTAGTGTATCTACTGTTTAAATGGTTAAGTAATGAATACTCTACAATAATCTGCTATTACTGTCTGCCAATTCGTTCATCTACGGTAAATAGTGAAAGATACTTTTATATGTCTAATAGCTGACCCACAAAATGTGTACTCGAATCATTGAATCAGCACGCGCTCCTATCCTCGCTGATAAGATAAGTTACAATCTACTAGTAATTTGGAGCTTAATCTCAGCAAATTTTGAAAGGGGTGGGGCGATGGGGGGGGGGGGGGCGGGAGGGGAGCAACTTTTCAAGAAAGTGAGAGCTTTGTTGAGACTATATATCTGTTCAATATTTGTTCGAGATGGACCTTTTTCACTTCCAGCACAGTCAACTCTAAGTGGATACCTCCATATAAGACCTCCTGCTTTTCGAGGTCGGCATTGTTGTTGTTGTTGTTGTTGGGTTAAATATCCTGGGATCAACCACCGACCCACGGGAGGCTACTGACAAGCTTCTCACATACCTGTGTTGGTCGAGCGGAGATTCGAACTCACCCGGACAGGGCTGAGATGTGTGAGTGATTGTAAAGGCGAGCGCCTTAGACCATTCGGTCACCCGGGGATCCCAAGGTCAGCATATCTAACGCAAGGATTGACCGAGAAGTTCCGAATGAAAAAGCAATTCGATGCATTCGCAACTTCTCGGTTAATCCCTTTGTCGTACATAAGCGAGGTGCTCCGAACGGCTCTATCAGCATACATTCGAGGTATGATCCATAGGATTGACGCGAAAGTTGCAAATGAGTTGTATTGAACTCACCCTGGTGTGTGTGTGTGAGAGAGAGAGAGAGAGACAGACAGACAGAGAGGATACTAGCATGTATACTAAGTATTGCAAGTGATAGTAAATGATCTCGCTGCATTTTCACTCGTATAATCTCGTGATACGGTGGGGGTGGGGGTGGGAAGTACCACTTTTATCCACACCTTACGTCTAATTCATACTCCCAACAATCATAAAACTATACAGTAAAAAATTACGCATTTTGTTTTTGATCAACCTGTTGAACTGATTGTTGAAATGCGATTCAACATCGTACAACGTACTCCTCCACACATTTATAAGGTAGATAAAATCTACATTTACCAAACTCTTTGTTTAATATGTCGTCTACATATTCAGGAAATGTTTATCTTTAAACCGATTGACCAATTATGAAAATTATAAATTCTTATGCAAAAATATTCGTTTTAGTTAATATTCATCTTAATAAATATACATATGAACAAATTTAGTACATACAAAGATATTGAAATAATCTGAGGAATGTAGACTCGTTTGAAAACGCCTAAGTCTCAACCATAATCACTATCGAGATGTCGGTGTGACGTCGCAAGAAGTGCAAGGGAGTTAAATTAGTTCGTCCTGGAGTTCATAGACAGGACCAGTACTATTATCTCATTAGCAAAACCTGGTAAATACAGTTTAAAATTTAACGAGGATTAATAAAGAAATAGCAAGTTTGAAGGCCAGGTATTTCCTTTATATTTAGAACGAGGAAAGATGAGAGAGAGAGAGAGAGAGACACAGAGAGAGAGAGAGAGAGAGAGAGAGAGAGAGAGAGAGAGAGAGAGAGAGAGAGAGAGAGAGAGAGAGAGAGAAATGTATGTCAATCAGCGGTTATGAACATTGCTGCAGCCAAGCTTCCTGTATTAAGAAATGTCATTTCAGTATGTGTGCATTTGTTAAAAGTGATACTGACACTCGATGTAGATATTGAGTTTCTTTAAATTTAACACTCGTATTATAGCTAATTCAAAAGCGCAATTTATACAAATTGTGTTCACCTATTCATGCAACAGGTGTTGCACCACCTTTTGAATCTGTAAGGCAAGCGAATTGTATTGACATAAAACCTACGAATAAGCGGCCTGTGCGCAAAATATATTCGTTAAAGGCTGAAAAATGTCAAGAAATTCTAAAAAATTGCACTCATTACTGAAATAGTCGGTACTGAATGCCTACATGACCTGTATGACTTGTACTTTACAAGATGTGGCAATGCCACTATGGCACATACAACTGTACACAGCTAACCCATAATTAACTCACAGTACATTGTTAGTCATGTACTCATATTACAATGTCAATAAACCAGTGACGATGTCACCATCGCACGTACAACTGTACACAGCCAACCCATAATTAATTTGATGTTTGGCAAAGCAAAATATAGAGAGTACATACTGTCACTGTCAGGATGTCACTACAAGATGTGGCAATGTCACCATAGCAAATACAATTGTACACAGCCAAAACCGTAATTAACTCCCAGTACATTGTTAGTCATGTACTCATATTACAATGTCAACAAACCAGTGGTGATGTCACCATTACACATACTACTGTACGCAGCCAACCCATAATTAACTCCCAGTACATTGTTAGTCATGTACTCATATTAGGATGTCAACAAACCAGTGGTGATGTCACCATTACACATACTACTGTACACAGCCAACCCATAATTAACTCCCAGTACATTGTTAGTCATGTACTCATATTAGGATGTCAACAAACCAGTGTTGATGTCCCCATTACACATACTACTGTACACAGCCAACCCATAATGAACTCACTGGATCCCAAAGCAAAGTATAGAGAGAACATACTTTCACCGTCTAGATGTCACTACAAGATGATTTGTGCCAGATCTGTCATTTTGTTGTACATTAAAATCCACATTTAACTTCAGTTTTTTTTCTATTTGTTTGCATCTATTATCATCTGTTTTAAGTATGAAATTTTTTATACTTATAGTAGTCAGAAACATTTGACAAAATAAAAATGTAAAGTTCTGAGTGTGTGTGAGGGGAAAAGCTATTAAATATTATTTCAGAACTGTTAGTATGTGTGTGTATGAGAGAGAGAGAGGGAGAGAGAGAGAATTGGAATTTGCATCCATAATTGATAATAGATTTCTGTTTCATTGTGGCATCGGAGGCTCAGGTTACTAGATTAGTATCTAGTATTTTGTAACCCTTCCAACATGATAATTCTCAGCCATCGGACAGATCGATATTAATCCATGAGTATAGTAACTATTCCACCATTGCCAAAAACCCGCTGAGAAAGGACTCTCCAAAAAACGCTTACTGGTATCAAACTGATCTTCGGCACAAGCCGAAGCATTCCAATTACAACATCAATAAAAAATTTATGATATGTATAACTCAACAAACAGTGATCGAATTCACTCAAATAATTTGGAATAACATCAAGAAAGGATCATTTTCTGGTATCATTCAAAAGTAAACGTTAATTATATCCTGGATAAATTGTTTGATGCTAATTCATTGACGTTTCAGCAAAGGGTCAGAAAATTATCACATACAGATGAATGGAATAGCATCATAAATGTTGATGAGAATTTCAACTTATTTAATAACGGTTAAGTTAGTTAATGAATAGTAATTAATCCTTCATAATTGTACTTAAATTCTGTAACTCTTTGGTGCTATAATTTATTTGCAAGTTTTGACTCTAATCACAGTACAGTCTATACAGGCCTCTACAAGTAAGGTAATTACATACTTAATACATCGCCATCTAACATTTCTCGATAGTTATGCCTTGCCAACTGAGTAAATAGATTTCGAATTGTAACTTTGTTTTCTTCCGCCGCCACATTGTGCCAAGTGAATAAAACCATCTCCGAATATAGTTCTAAATGGTGGCAAATTACATCCTAGGTTTCTTTCTCGACTTGACGGAAACGGCCGATGATGTTCCAATTGTGGAATGCGAGCGGCAGGACGATGGAGTTACCTCACCCTAGAAAATCCATAACTTATCACTATGGTGTATACAGTGCAACACATAAGTATTCACGGCAAGTGAGATATACATATAAAGATTCCACGCCCCACCCCTAACCACACCCCCAAAACTAGTTTCAACTGCTCCCCGGAATGGATTGACAAACAAGTCAGTATTTTGCCTCCAGGGTCAAACTCAGTTAAAGTGCTTTTTTTCGCTCAAATTTGGCAAATTTTGTGGGTTAAAAAACAATGACAAGATAAGATATCTCGAATAATGTAGAACAATTTCTATGCTATTTAATAATTTTTGCACATGTGTGCAAAAGCACCGTTTAAAGAAATCATTTCTTTAACATTTCCTCAGAAACAAAGTTTATGCATGAAATAGCCGAATGTGCAAGACGATACTGTCATCAGTAGTTATATGTGGGAACTGGGCCTCAAATGGGACTTTATAGCCTAAAGGGGAAATTAACATGGAGGGGCACTTGGGCCGCAAAAGTGTTTATAGCACGGATTAGTTTCAAAGTATTCAAATGGTCAGACATTCATGAAGGACTAGATGACACCTTTAAGAGATTGGATGGCACAACCTACAATGTGATACTGTTAAATAGAATTCGATGGAACGAAGTTCAGGAAAAAGCTACAAACTTAGAGGAATACAAAAAACTTTTAAAAGAAGTGTCACCTCAAGACGAAACGCCTCCACGCCGTCTGAGGTGTAGGAAGGTAATCACTGAATGTCTCGGATATTGTTTACACCAGATTCCATTTGGCAATTGTGTGCCTATTTCATCAAAAAAGAAAGACGTGGCTGTGAATGACTAGTTTAGAAGAGCATATTCCGAATCTGCCTTAGGAGCTGTGAGCACGCATTTACAGAGAGTTTGTTAAGATACAAGTGAAACACAAACTCAGAGCCATTTCTCGATTTTTAAACTATTGCTATCTCCACAGTATAAGAAGACTAATTCTTGGGAGAAACTATCACATATGCCTTGGGGTAGACTATCACCAAAGACACAAACCTTGTTAACCTGGATATAAAAGCTGACCATGTCACGACCGTTGTCTCCAGTCGTGAAACGAATTCCGTGGAAGGAAGTCAATGATAGTGCTCAAACCTTAGAAGATTACAGACTACTGATAAACGAACTGTTTCCATTGACTTTTGCACGATGTGTGATGTGTGTGTGTTATTGACTACTTTTCTTGGATTTAGTTTCCCAGGGAATTCGTTGTGAATTATTTTTATGAACAGTATTCGTTGTGGACTATTTATGAACGGTACATGCAACAAAGCATTGACCATTCACACTTTATCGGTGCACGAAAGACAAATTGTGCTCAAAGTGTTGAGAATCGTGATGAAAAAAAGTTGTGTACCTCCGTGTGAAGAAGACATATGTCAAACTTTATCCACACTTCATACTTACCAAGAAGTATGTATCACTAGTTGGCACCAACACATTTACGATTGGAAAGATGTATGAGACTGGAAAAGTTTTGGTTTCGATGCTTGACTACAAGAAGAGGCACACAATGCCAAAGACCTTGCGTGTCACTAATTATCCAAGACAAAAAGAAAACGTGAATTTAGAACCAAAGTCAAAAGCGACATTAGAAACAGTGGTAGAAGAAGAACCTGATACAGAGGAAGACAATACCGTTGTACAAATGGAAACACCTCAGGAACAAAGAAACTTTCCACCGGAGAAATTAGAGACACTCAATTCCACAGAGACAAGAACACCAGTATGCAAGTTTGGTTCTTTTAGTGTCTGCCGCATTGATGTACGGACTCATTTTTTGGTTTATGTGTTTTCGTGTTTCATGACATGTAATATGTTTTTTGCTTAAAACATTAAACGTGTATGAAATGTATAAAATGTCTTGTGTCCTTCATGTTCCTCTCACAATTCTGAACATCACAGTCACGGCTGCCTCCTCTTCTGGCTCCTCTTCTTCTGTTCTCAAAGTGATTGACGAAAAGTTAGATCGTCAAAGTTGGGAAGCTTTGTATCTGCGCCATCCTTTTAACATGTTGATTGCTGGACCGAGTGGTTCAGGCAAAACCGAATTTGTCAAACGTTTGATCGAATACAAATCCCATTTGTTTGATCGTCCACCTCAACGTATCGTGTGGTGTTACAAAGAGTGGCAATCGTCTTACACATTACTTCAAGAAAGTCAAAGAGAATCCATTTCGTTTGTCGTCATTCCTCGTGTCTGACATGTTAGTAGAAGACCAAGAAGAAAATAAACTTTGGTTTACACGAAAAGGACATCATCGTAATGCCAGTATCATTTACATTACTCAAAATTTATTTCAACAAAGTAAAGCCCATCGTACCATCAGTCTCAATGGCCATTATGTGGTGTTGTTTAAAAGCCCCAGAGAAAAATCTCAAGTGCAAGTGTGAGTCAAACAGTTAGGAACTCCTTGGCTGAATTATGCGTACGAAGATGCCACTCAAACAGCTCATGCGTATTTACTCATCGATTTAAAATCCACCACTCCCGATTATTTGAGATTTCGTACCAATTTGTTTCACCATTCGTGCCAAGAAGGAGGTCCTGTCATTTGGCAACTCTCTGAAAGAAAAAACTATAAAAAAATATCCACCACGTCATTTCTTTCCAACAGTCTTCAAGATGACTTCCTTTCAATCTCATCCTGCTGCCAAATTGATTCGTGGCTTGTATGGCATCAGTCGCGAAAAAAATGCACAAATCCGTGCCTATTTGTTAGAAGTTAGTCTCAAAGAAGTTTTACGATGGTTTACTTTGACAGCACGTCAATTACTTCAAGGCATCATTCATATACCCCATCAAACCCAACGCTTTTTTAAACTCATAAAGGTGTGTTGTCTCAACTGGCAGATCCAAGAATCGATCCACACACTAAAAAACAAATCATTTTGACACCTGTTGGCAGTGGTTCTTTAGGAGGTGTCATTATTCGTTCTCTTTTGAAATGGGATCCTAATGCGCAAACCAAAACCAAGAAGAAGAAAAAACCCAAATCCCCTCAAAGACGGCCACATACAACTACCACACACAAGAAAAAGAAAAGCCCCAAGAAGAAAAGTACCTCCAAGAATAAACAACAACATCTCATGCCAGAAAGAGAGGTACTACTGCTAGGACGCGCACATACTCCTGAAAGCCACGCAGTGCGGTGACGGTGTCTCCTCCTCCTCCTCTGGCCACTTCTTCTTCTTCTTCGCCCTTTGTGATGATTCCTGCCAAACCTAATTTAAGACCCGTGTTTCGTAATTTGATGCAAAAATGGAAACCCATTTCAAAAGTCACTTCTTCTCCGGGAACCGGCATGTTACAAAGTTTACTGGATTTATCCAAACAAGAACTGACACGATTTGGTCCATTGAAAACACCTCATCGTCGAGTGATGCTTGTCATGAAGTTGATACGTGGTACGGACCATCAGTGGAGACGAGTTCCAGTATACAAAAAGAATTGTGGGATCAGATGGACCTCAGTTATATTTTGGTCCTGACACCAAAGTTGGCCCCAAAAAGTTCACACCACCACCAACCTAGTCGTCCCAAGAAAAGCAAAACCAAAAAATGACTTCCACCTCGTCTCGCAAAACATTTGGATGTGTTGACCGTCCTGACTAAATCCAATTCTGCCATGCGAAAACAACTCATTCAAACAGTCCACAAAGAAATCATCTTGTGAATGTTGCTTGAATGTGTTGAAAGGAATGGTACCTTTGTCCAAGATACAGAAACAGAAATGAGAAAACATCGAAACGTTCATCGCCAAATGGTCAAAAAGAAAATACCCGTCAGTCAAACGAAAAAAATGCTAGTGCAACGAGGAGGATTTCCACCCATGCTGATAGGACCGTTGTGAAAAATAGCTGCTCCTTTGTTAGGATCGATTGCTGGACCCCTTTTAAGAGGAGTCATGAGATAAAGACACTTGTACTTTTGGATCTTATGGAAATACGAAAACTGACTTTAGTTCCTTACAAACAATGGATGGAACTCCATCGTTGGTACGAACAACGGATACCTCATTTACCTCCCAATCCAAATCTCAACGAGATGTCACAGTTACAACAAGAATTACAATCGTTAATGGATCGAAGTGATTTGTCAGAAGCTGAAAAATCGCAACGGTACCTCCAACTATTACAACGTCTTCAACTCTTTCACCAGAAAGCTTTAGACGAAACAACTAAACCCACTCTGAGAGATTTCAAGGCCATGATGAAAAGTGAACCTAAAGCCACCAAGACAGATACCGCCACGGGAATGACAGAAGAAGACGACAAACGAGAAGTGTTTCAAACTCCCTCTGCTCCCATACTTAGTAAAATTGCAGCTTCCTTGTTGACACCCTCCTCTACGCCTCAACGAGAAGAAATGAAAGCTTGGGTTAAAAAGATGATATCCACACCTTCTTCAGCAGAAGAAATAAAGAAAGAAGGGAAGACAGAAGTGAAAAAAGACATCAAGAAAAAGGTCACCACTTCACAATCAACTCCTGTGTCTCGTCGGACGCGTCAAGCTTCGTCCAAACCTCCCCTACCCCACGTCTCCTAAAGTAGTATCGAACAGTGGGTGACTTATTGAGAAGTAACATTGTATCATTGAGATACTTTTAGCCAGCATTTACTACAATCCTGCACATGCTGCTGGTTACGGAGGAGTTCAAAAATTGTATCGGGCAGCTAAAAGCAAACTGAAAAGTGTATGTTTGCCAGAAGTAAGACAATGGTTACAAGAACAATCGACGTACACATTACAGAAACCCATTCGATGAAATTTTCCAGAAGTCAAGCCAAAGTGGCTGGCATCGATCATCAATGGCAAGCAGAGTTAGCTGATGTCTTTCATTTGGCAGCGTACAATCGTCGTTACAAATATTTGTTTTGTGTCATTGACTTGTTTTCCAAATCCGCATGGGTCGTTCCTTTGACTTCTAAAAGCAGTGCCAAGTTAGTACGCGCTTTAAAACTGGTGTTGAAACAAAGTGGTCGTCACCCTTTACGATGGCAATCAGACAAAGGTACCTAATTGTTAAACCAAGCTTTTCAAAAATAATTGAAACAACGCCACATTCATTTTTTTAACACTGAAAATCCTGAAACCAAAGCCAGTGTCGTGGAACGTTTTCAAAGAACTTTGAAAGAACGCATGTGGAAATATTTTACACATCAACACACTCTCAAGTATATCGACGCGTTACCACGTCTGGTCAAAGCTTACAATCGAATCGTACCATCGTAGCATCGGATGTGCCCCCGAAGAAGTCACCCCTGAAAACGAAGTGAGGGTGTTTGATCAATTGTTTAGTACACCTAAGATTGGACACAAGAAAGCAGTGGTGCTCAAGACGGGAGATTGAGATCGGATTGGAAAAACCAAACGCACTTTTGACAAAGGTTATTTATTTAACTGGACTACCGAATTGTTTCCTGTCACTGAAAAAAAGTTCGTGGACGTGATCCTCCTGTGTATAAATTGGAAGACATGCACGGAGAAGGGTTAAAATGAACTTTTTACTTGCCTGAGTTACAACGAGTTACCAAAAAAGAAGATGACGTGTACGATATCGAAACCATTCTTGAACGAAGAACACGTAAAGTGGGTAAACGTCAAGCGGAAGAAGCTAAAGTGCGTTGGAAAGGATATCCCCATAGTTTTGATTCTTGGATTGCCGCTTCCCAAGTCGTCGACTATAAAAAAGAAGAAGTAACCAACATGCCGTTCAACACAGCAGCTACCTCTTCACAGAGTTACTCTCTTCAAGAATTACAAGAAACAACCTTTGTGGGTGTGTTCCGGAGAACTTGTACCTAAAAATCAAATCGTCTTTTTCTGCCAAATCTTTGTGGCGTATTGTGTCATTGGAGCAGTAATTGCCAATTTGAGTTTGCAACAAGGTGACAAACAATTGTGGACCATTTTACTCAGCCGTTGCATTGGTTATCTTCTGCCTAGCCCTTCCTTGAAATATAGTACGGACAGTAACAACAACAACCACAACGGTGCGGCCAACACCAGTCATCCTTCTTCCAGTCACAACAACAACAATAGCAGCCCTCTTTTGGAACATTTTGAACATCATTCTCCTTTGACAACGAGTGACTCCTCGGACACCAGAACCCGCGAACTATGAATAACCAATTTTATTTAACCTACCCAGTGACAGTTCAATGGATGTGTTTCCCAACAATACCTTATGTTGTTTCACAGCCAAATTACCTCAGTCCATACAATTAGATAACGAAGCTCATTGGGAAGTGGTTTTGGTAGAAATCATTCATCCGACGCAAGTTTAGAATGTGTTTGGCGATCAAACCACTTTTGTCGTCGAAATCCTGAACGAACAAGTGCAAGAACACTTGGACAAAACTGGTTGTGGCTTTTACGAATCCAAAAGACCAGCACCCGCTAATCCTCAATTAAGTATCTATCACATGAGAATTCCTACAGGGTATTATTTTAGTGCTCGACATCTCGTGGAAACCATTGCGGCTATTTACAATGACCAGCTTGGGAAAGCCCTGGACAAAACCAAGAAAAGTATCCTGATCGAGTATCATGCCATTTCTCATCGTCTCAAAATACATTTTTCGGACACCAAAATATTGTCCATCACTTTTGCTCCTGAGTTGTTTGCTATGTTGGGTGGAAAAACAACCATAGTTCCTGCCATAGCTCCTACCAAAGACATCAACAACAGCGATCGATTTTACAAGTATTTTCGCTACCCTGTCGGATTGAACGAAGGACTGAATTTATTGTTTGTGAACTCCGATGTGGTGGAGCACAACGTGATGGGAAACACAGCCGCTCCGTTACTGAGAGTCATTCCTTTTAAAGTGGATTCTGCCGTCACTGCGAACGAGGAAAGTGGAAACACGTATCACGTTCACCGTGAATTTCTACATCCTCATTATCTTCCTGTCAGTAAATTGTATTTTTACAGTGTCAACATTAGTATAAAAGGAGATCTGTGACAAAATATTATATTGTCTAAAGGAAAAGTCACGATGAAACTACATTTTCGAAAACGGTTCTCAAGTGAATTGTAACACAAAATGTATCCTGTGTACCGAGGAGTTGTTCGACAACGAGGTCATGGTTTAAGAGATATGTTAAAATCCGCTTTTCGTACGGTAGCCCTTATCTTGAAACCCATGGTGACTCGAGGATTTCATGCCCTAAAAGATGCCGCTTTGACGCAAGGAAAAGAATTTCTTCAAAACGTCCTCATCGACAAACAAAATCCTAAAGAAGCCTTTATGAGAGCAGGAAAAAATGTGTTGCTGCAAACTGGAAAAGATCTTTTGGGTCGACCAGAGACCTCTATAAATTCGCTTCACACTTCTGGTCCTGACATTACTTCTTCCTCTATGCCACAGCAAGGACAAGGCAGAAAGAGACGTCAGAACCCCTTCAGAGCTCATAAACACGGCGTTCAGAAAAAGAATAAAAAAAGAAGAACTGTCAAAGAATTAGACGTGTTGATTAGTAACTGAGAAAGAAATGATGCACCGAGATTCTTGCGAATGTACCAAGTCAGAACTAGATATGTTTGCCATGCCACCTACCATGATGACGATACAAGAGGGAGCGACAACCGCTTACCCAACCGCTGGTTTTGGGACCATGGCAGGGCCGCTCTGTTTCGGTTGGGTAAGCGGTTGTCGCTCCCTCTGTTGAGTCTGCGCCTGTCTTCTCCAGGGTCCCCCTTTTCTCCAATCTCTTGGGGTTCTTTCTTCGTTGTGGTATCTTTTTTCCTCTCATATCAGGAGAAGAGTGTTTACACTAAATTTCAAAATTGATAGGAGAATAGGAAAATTGATAAAACTGAGTAAATGTGACCGTAATTACAATATGTGGCTAACACACAATTGGTAATAGGGACAGCCCGACTTAGTTAACTGGGCAGAATTTGATCATGTACGTTCATGGCGTATCAGACGTACATGATCGAATGATCGCACACGTCTTAAATTCAATCATCATCATCAGTCAGGTGACTCTCGCAGACTCGTCAACAACTCAACATGACTGCAAAGATTAGTAAACTGAATGAAGCTATGATGAACATGCATCGGGTTAGACATAACCTTCATTCAGCAGAACACAAATAAGAAGACGATGATCTTCCTGCAAATGGCACGGGCATGGTGGAAGAAGTCCTGCGAGAAGAGATCATCAGGGAAAGAGAGGAATGGGAGGAGAGACAAATTCTGCAACAGCAGCAGCAGCAGCAAAGGCAGCAACAACAACCAACTCTTGCAACAGCAGAAGGAACAAGAAGGAGAAGTGTCCTGTAAGATGGACTGTGAGGAGTTCGCCTTCTCCTTCACAAGGAAGCGTCCCTGTGCTGCAGTGAGACCTGTGGTGAAACGTGGCCGTCCTGCCAGACGTTAAGCAATTCTCACAAAAAAACAACGGTCCTTTTCAGGGCCACCCAGATCTCTAGAAAAGATTACTCCATAACTGCCTAAAAAATGTATGTGTTGAGTGTGTGTTTTTGTATGTCTTTTTAAAAACAAAAATTCCTTTCCCTTGTGTGTTTGCAGAGTGTGTTTGTATAGAGTGTGTCTATAAACACTCTCTTACCCTTCCAATGTTAAAAATTTTAAAAAGTGTTTCTTTTAGGTCCGCGTACTTGGTGTGTTTTTATGTGTCATAGGATTTTGTATTTTTGAGGGATGTTTTCCATCACGTCCATGCTTCAAGCATATAAAGTCACGCATTCGCCAGATCTGCCATCCACCCTTGCTTCTATATATAAGTGTGTGTCTATTTCATTCCTTCTTTTACATCCTACCACTCTTATGCGATAGTAGGTTTGTGTGTATGTAAGTATAATGTGTAAAGCGCTCCTACCTTTTTTGGTTGGTTATTAAGTGTAGGGGGTCTTAATCACTCCCACAGCGTGTTGGATAAAGTGGGTGTTGGATAGTATGTTTGTGTCATTTCATCCCGTTCTCGTCTGATAGTAGGTGTAGGGTTTTCTGACACCACACAAGGCGTTTTGGATAGCGCGTATAGGGAATTGGATAGTAGATAACTAAGTATTGGATAGTAGATAACTAAGTAATTGGATATTAGATAACTATTCGCATGTTGCATTCTCGTAGATCCTCATAAACTTTCCCATGTTAAATTCTTGTAAATCTTTTCAGTGACACCCACATCTCTTAGAAAAGAAAATAAAAAAATTGCCATAGGTGTTTCTATATTTTGTGTTTGTTTGTCTTTGTCTATGTGTATA
Organism: Margaritifera margaritifera; assembly: GCA_029931535.1. Classification (NCBI taxonomy): domain Eukaryota; kingdom Metazoa; phylum Mollusca; class Bivalvia; order Unionida; family Margaritiferidae; genus Margaritifera; species Margaritifera margaritifera. The sequence goes on along the minus strand of JAQPZY010001610.1, from coordinate 3,767,470 downwards.
TTCTGTCCTCATAAAAACACATCTGTCCCATAAACACTTCTACCCCATAAACACTTTTGAGGCTATAACCTTTTTGAGGCCACAGAGATCCATTTGAGGCTATAATCTCTTTTGAGGCCCAAGTGCCCCTTAGTGTTAATTTCCCCTTGAGGCTATAGGGTCCCATTTGAGGCCCCGTTCCCATATATAACTACTGTCATCTGGGTAAGATTTTGTTTTTATTACCTGTATTCTGTTTTTTCACGTTGTTTGAGCAGAAGTTGAGAAACCGTAAACCTTATAGTGATTTGGCTTACATCATATAATGACATTTCAAATTCATGTAACAAATGATGAGAGTCAATTAAGCCTTCTTACATTCCGTTTGACTGGTATCTTAATTTAATGAGAAACCTATGAAAAGGTTAATTTAAATCCGACTAAAAAAACCATAGAATAAACAAATCGTGTTCCCTAAAAATTCTTTAAAGTTTCAAAAACATTAAGGAGAGAGAGGGAGAGTGGGAGAGACATTGCGTCCATAATTGATCATATATTTCTGTGTGCTCAAGGCATTGGGGGTTCAGTTTCCCAGATTAATATACATTAATTCTGTAACCCTTGATATTTCTCAGCCACTAAGCAGATCGATTTATATACATGAGAGACTCGGTAGCTCAGTGGTTAGCGTGTTGGACTTCTGCGCAGGAGTACCGGGTCCGATTCCCAGACCAGGTCGGGTTGTCTGCCGCGTTTTGTCGTTGGTGAAGACACTTTGTAAACTACCTTCAAACGTTCCGAGTCCAACTATACCAGAAATTTTGTTGTGCGTTGATGAACACTAATAATCGTTTTATCTATGACCATAGTAACTAGTCCGCTATTTCCCCAAACAGGACGAGAAAGAGTTGCCCAACCGCTTACTGGTAACTATATGTACAGCTCAAAAAATAGCGATGCAAATTCGCTCAAATAAGTTTTTTCTTCAATTTCTGGTATCATTCAAAGGTAAAAAGTGAATTAGTGTGTGGAAAAACTGTTTGACAATAATATTTGGACACAGCAGCAAAGAGTTAAGAAATTATTACATACTGAGCGATGCAATTCCATCGGAAATACTGATGAGAATTTCTAGGTCCTGAGTAAAGTGTAAGTTAGCTGTTTCTTTCCTAGATAATAAAGGTATTACTTCGAAAGTAAATTGTGATTAAATTTTGAATCCATACGCAGACGCAAATATACACACTCACACACACACACACATACAGATGTGTGTGTGTGTGTGTGTGTGAGAGAGAGAGAGAGAGAGAGAGAGAGAGAGAGAGAGAGAGAGAGAGAGAGAGAGAGAGAGAGAGAGAGAGGGCGGGGGGATTTTATATCGGTGCAGTGATCGAAAGGTCATAAAGGATTTTTACAAATAATTGTTACGGTTGGAAACGAAAAGGAATATCTTTGCATAAGACTTTGATTTGAATGCCTAAAATCAGTAGACCAATTAACTAAAAAGCTTGATATTCGGATTTTACCATAAATTTGCCGGATGTATTATTACATCTTCTTCAAAGTACTGAAATTTCAAGTAGTTTCCGTGAACATAACAAAAGGCAAGCTTACCGCAAATATCAAATAGCGTATGCTTTGTAATAGTTATACTGACAGCTGACCTCGATGTATAGCCTTTCTAAACAATCTCAATACCCTATGACGTCAAACATGGTCCATTCTACAGTTCAAGTACAAAAATATTGTTAAAACTGGTTCTATATTTTGACAAAGATCTTATAACTGAAATTGTACCTCTTTAAAACGGGGATGGGATTTGTAGTTTGTTTGGGGATTTTTTAGCTTTGCTGTGCAATTTGCATTCATGAATAGTAATTAGTCAGATGTAATTGTAGGTAGATTCTATAACTCTTCTGCGCTAAAATCTTTTTCCAAGTCTTTATTAAAAGCACTGTATGTTTGCCAAGGACAGTACAGTCTATACAGGCGTCCACGGGTAAGTTTTGAGTACAATCTATACAGGCATCCACAGGTAAGTTTTGCTTAATACATTGCCTTCTTATATTTCTTGATTGTTATACAATGTCGGCTAGGTCATTACTTTAAGAAAGTTTTGACTGATTATTTAAAGTAACTCTTTATGTGATTCGCGTGTTGCTTTTTCTTCTGAGAACTGTGGTATCAATACAAATTGTTTAATATTCCGATCTTTTGATGGTCATCTGTTGCTGTTAGGGGTAGGACCTAGTTATTACTTTTGTTTCGAAGAAAATGAAGATTGCAGAAGCCAGCAGAAGAAACTGAAAATTGCAGAAGCCAGAATAAGATTGCATTAAAGAAACTCCTGGAAGACTTCTGGCTCGGTTATGCAGTGAAATATTCTGAACAAATTTTACATTGAAATATTCTGCAGAGAAATATTCTGAACAAATTCTAAAATGAAAATATCCTGAGCTAAGTTATACAAAGAAATATTCTGAACAAATTCTACAGCAAAATATTATGCAGAGAAATATTCTGTACCAAATCTACAGAGAAATATTCTACAGCGAAATATTCTGAACAAATTCTACACAGAAATATTATGCAATGAAATATTCTGATCCAAATCTACAGAGAAATATTATGCAGTGAAAATATTCTGAACAAATTCTACAGAGAAATATTATGCAGAGATATATTCTAAATAAATTCTGCTGAGATATACTCTGCAGAGAAATATTCTGAACAAATTCTACAATGAAAATATTATGCAGATAAATATTCTGAACAAATTTTACAGTGAAATATTTAGCAAAAAAAATATTCTGAACAAATTCTATAATGAAAATATTATGCAGAGAAATATTCTGAACACATTTTACAGTGAAATATTCTGTAGAGAAATATTCTGAACAAATTTTACAGTGAAATATTCTGCAGAGAAATATTCTGAACAAATTCTTCAATGAACATATTATGCAGTGAAATATTCTGAACAAATTCTACAAAGAAATATCCTACAATGAAAACATTCTGAACAAATTTTACAGAGATATATTCTACAGCAAAATATTCTGAACAAGTTTTACAGATACATATTCTGCAGAGAAATATTCTGAACAATATCTACAATGAAAATATTCTACAGCGAAGTATTCTGAACAAATTCTACAGTAAAATATTCTGCAGAGCAATATTCTGAAAAAATTCTACAATGAAAATATTATGCAGTGAAGTATTCTGAACAAATTTTACAGTGAATTATTCTGCAGTGAAGTATTCTGAACAAATTTTACAGTGAATTATTCTGCACAGAAATATTCTGAACAAATTTTACAGTGAATTATTCTGCAGAGAAATATTCTGAACAAATTTTACAATGAAAATAGTATGCAGAGAAATATTCTGAACAAATTTTACAGTGAAATATTCTGCAGAGAAATATTCTGAACAAATTTTACAGGGAATTATTCTGCAGAGAAATATTCTGAACAAATTTTACAGTGAATTATTCTGCAGAGAAATATTCTGAACAAATTTTACAATGAAAATAGTATGCAGAGAAATATTCTGAACAAATTTTACAGTGAAATATTCTGCAGAGAAATATTCTGAACAAATTTTACAGGGAATTATTCTGCAGAGAAATATTCTGAACAAATTTTACAGTGAATTATTCTGCACAGAAATATTCTGAACAAATTTTACAGTGAATTATTCTGCAGAGAAATATTCTGAACAAATTTTACAGTGAATTATTCTGCAGAGAAATATTCTGAACAAATTTTACAGTGAATTATTCTGCAGAGAGATATTCTGAACAAATTTTACAGTGAATTATTCTGCAGAGAAATATTCTGAACAAATTTTACAGTGAATTATTCTGCAGAGAAATATTCTGAACAAATTTTACAATGAAAATAGTATGCAGAGAAATATTCTGAACAAATTTTACAGTGAAATATTCTGCAGAGAAATATTCTGAACAAATTTTACAGTGAATTATTCTGCAGAGAAATATTCTGAACAAATTTTACAGTGAATTATTCTGCAGAGAAATATTCTGAACAAATTTTACAATGAAAATAGTATGCAGAGAAATATTCTGAACAAATTTTACAGTGAAATATTCTGCAGAGAAATATTCTGAACAAATTTTACAGGGAATTATTCTGCAGAGAAATATTCTGAACAAATTTTACAGTGAATTATTCTGCAGAGAAATATTCTGAACAAATTTTACAATGAAAATAGTATGCAGAGAAATATTCTGAACAAATTTTACAGTGAAATATTCTGCAGAGAAATATTCTGAACAAATTTTACAATGAAACTATTATGCAGAGAAATATTCTGAACAAATTCTACAATGAAAATATCCTGAGCTAAGTTCAACAAAGAAATATTCTGAACAAAAGCTACAGCAAAATATTATGCAGAGAAATATTCTGAACAAATTCTAAAGAGAAATATTCTCCAGAGAAATATTCCAACCAAATTCTACAATGAAAATATTCTACAGAGAAATATTTGAAACAAATTCTACAATGAAAATATTATGCAGAGATATATTCTGAACAAATTCCACAGAGAAATATCATCGCAGAGAAATATTGTGAACAAATTCTACAGAGAAATATTCTACAACGAAAATATTCTGAACAAATTCTACAGAGACGTATTCAACAGCGAAACATTCTTAACAAATTCTACAGAGAAATATTCTACAATGAAAACATTCTGAACAAGTTTTACAGAGAAATATTCTACAGCAAAATATTCTGAACAATTTCTACAGATACATATTCTGCAGAGAAATATTCTGAACAAATTCTACAGAGAAATATTCTACAGCAAAATATTCTGAACAATATCTACAATGAAAATATTCTACAGCAAAATATTCTGAACAAATTTTGCAGTGAAATATTATGCAGAGAAATATTCTGAACAAATTCAACAGAGAAATATTATACAGAGAAATATTCTCAGCAAGTTTTTTAAAGAGAAATTTTCTACAGAGAAATATTCCAAACAAGTTCTGAGGAGAAATATTCTACAGAGAAATATTCGGAACAAATTCTACAGAGAAAATATCCTGAATACGTTTTTGACAAAGAAATATTATGCAGATAAAATATTCTGAACCTATTTTACCAGATAAATATTCTGAACAAGTTCTGCAGAGAAATATTATGCAGTAAAAATATTCTGTACACGTTCTGCAATGAAAATATTCGGTACAGGTTCTGCAGAGAAATATGATGCAGAGAAATATTCTGAACAAGTTCTGCAGAGAAATATCACACAATGACCGGTGCATTATCACTCGGCCCTGACCGAAGGACTCCAATTACAATATCAATAAAAAAAATGTATGATATGTATAACTCAACAAACAGTGATGCGTATTCACTTAAATAATTTGGAATAACATCAAGAAAGGATCATTTTCTGGTATCATTCAAAGATAAAAAGTTAATTATATCCTGGACAAAATTGTTTGACGCTAATTCATTGACGTTTCAGCAAAGGGTCAGAAAATATTACATGCAGATGAATGGAATACCATCAGAAATGATGATGATAATTTCTAGGTATTTAATAACGGTTAAGTTAGTTAATGAATGGTAATTAATCCTTCATAATTGTAATGAAATTCAATAACTTTTTGGTGCTATAATTTATTTGCATCTAATCACAGTACAGTCTATACAGGCCTCTACAAGTAAGGTAATTACATACTTAATACATCGCCATCTAATATTTCTTGATAGTTATGCCTTGTCGACTAGGTCAATATATTTCAAATTTCTTTTACTTTTTTTCAATAAACCCTGTATGTGATATAAAGATCGTTACATTAGAATTGAAAGCTGCGTACCTTATCTATCTATCTATCTATCTATCTATCTATCTATATATATATATATATATATATATATATATATATATATATATATATATATATATATATATATATATATATATATATATATATATAAACTAATCTTCCAAATAAAATTCTCCTCGTCACTATGGACGAATGTTCCTTATACACCAACATGCCACACGAGAAAGGTATCACAGCCTGCATGGATGCATGGAATAGTCGACCTGATCATTCCCCTTCAACGTTCTATTTGGTCAAACTTTTAACACATGTTCTCAAGTTTAGCAAATTTGTATTCAACAGCCAACACTTCCAACAAATTAATGGGACGGCAATGGGCACTAAAATGGCACCTTTGTATGCCAATATTTTCATGGGGAGACTCGAGCAAAAGCTTCTCAACGAGGCAGACTATAGACCCCTAAGCTGGTGCGGATTCATTGACCACATAGAATCGAAATGGATCGAAACGAGACAATTTCAAAATATTTTTTGAATTCGCCAATAACTTCCATCCTACGATTTGTAGGAGCTATCATCAGTTTGATCCATGGAAGCAACTAAAACGTGGACAATATTTCAATAAAGGAATGTGATTTTTCAAAAAATTTCCCAACCTGTCTTTCTCCTTCTTTCATTACAAAAGTTCATGTATTTAATAATGCGTAAATGGTTGGGTTTTGTTTTATTTCCTCTGGGTAATAAGGTTACAAAATTACTCTAACCAATTTTATTTTCCTTGGTCAAAGTGTGCCCCCTCAAGCCTTGGAAATTATGTATACATTTCTGTCTATGCTCAGTTAAGTCATACAAGTCACTAGCGATTGAATACATATTAAAATGTGATAAGTCAAGGCTAAAGTGAACGTTAGTTCAAAGAAGAGAAAATATGACGGTTGACTCAGAGCTCCAGAAATTTGCTCTTACCTCCACCCATAGTGATTAACACAAGAAAATATATTCTAAAGTACCAAAATGTGTGACACTTTCGACACATATTGTTTCATGTAAAAGAATAGAAAAGTATACATTTAAGCTTAATCCCAGTAATTGTTTATACAAGTTGTTTTTTTTTAAAGTTTAAATCTGGGACCTGTGGATAACACCTTGGACTAACATACTAAATCATCATCCTTGAGTGATAACGATAGTACTATGGAAAATATACTCTATTTGTAACAATTTAATAATGACATCTTCAGAGCACGTTTATTATTATTATTATTATTATTATTATTATTATTATTATTATATGAGATGTTTCAATCCGTGAATTAATCGTTTCGCAAGATGCTGCAACGGTGTGTCGTAGACCCAAAATATTTACATGTAATCTGTATGCTATTTCATATGTGTGTGTGTGTGTGTGTGTGTGTGTGTGTGTGTAAAGAGAGAGGTAGAGGCAAAAATAAATATTGAGAGAAAGAGGCAGATAGAACACAAGACTGAATAAAGATAAAAGTTAGTGGATATTTTATATTTGTATTCAAGAGTATGTGTGTGTCTCTGTCTGTGTTTACACATCAACATTGTGAGGTCTTATCGTGTGACTTGTGTACACACCAACGTTGAGATGACTTAGCAAGTAGGTGCATCTTCTCTCATTTATAAAGTAATTATCGTAAAATAATAGAAAAATAAGAAATGCATAATATCAGGTGTCATCCTAATGTTGATATGTAAACGTGAGGTTTTCTTCCAAATGTAGGTAATGTATACACAAGTTAATCATTAAGACCTCTCAAAGTTGATGTGTAAACAAGTTACATGATAGGACCTCTCAACGTCGATGTGTAAACAAGTTACATGATAGGACCTCTCAACGTCGATGTGTAGTTATATCATCCAAGATCTTTTTATACAGTTATGTCATCAAACTATATTTTATACAATTGCGTAAATTGCGTATAGAGGATGAAAATTCAATGCTATTGAGATATATATTTTATACAATTGCGTATAGAGGATGAAAATTCAATGCTATTGAGATATATATTTTATACAATTGCGTATAGAGGATGAAAATTCAATGCTATTGAGATATATATTTTATACAATTGCGTATAGAGGATGAAAATTCAATGCTATTGAGATATATATTTTATACAATTGCGTATAGAGGATGAAAATTCAATGCTATTGAGATATATATTTTATACAATTGCGTATAGAGGATGAAAATTCAATGCTATTGAGATATATATTTTATACAATTGCGTATAGAGGATGAAAATTCAATGCTATTGAGATATATCCTTTGACAAAGTATGTTTGCTTTCATTTTAAGACACAATGAAAATATATGATGATTTCTGCGTTTTGGACTTTAAACTCTTAGGTTAATGATCAAAGGGAACTTAAGTTCTAAAACAAGTGATTTTCTTTCCGTAATACTTGCCCAGAAATTACAATAATGTCTACAAAATCAGCACCTCCAAGATATGTACTATTTTCGGGTACCAAATACCTTTAAAAATAAGCGTGAAGTTACATTTTTGGACGTCATAAGTTCATATTTTAATATTGCAGATGGAGTTTGAAGTGTTTTCAGAAATCGTCATAAATGTTTCAGAACCCGTATTGACCTATATAAGGTCGAAGGAAATAATTTAGAAGTAAACTATGTGGCGTGATGTAACTTGAGAAGACAAATTTACCAAGTAAGGAGTTGAATGTGACGAAGCCTCTTCGGCCAAAGTTACGTATTCTTTTTTATTTATGTAAGCATAAGAGCTATTGTTCTGTTAACATTTTGCTATCTTTTATTTAAATTTTACCTTTTCACATGCATTATCAAGTTTTGATCAAAATATGCAATTACTAGCTGTACGGAAATAAAGGCAATTTTTAAAACTTAATCTGAACATAATCTAGCATGCTTGTAATCGGAAAGAAATGCGACATTTAGCTTTCCATGATACAATAATTTATAGAAGTAGTAACGTCAATAAAATTAATAAATACAACCGATAATCTTTATAGCAACCATTATATAAGGACTGTATATATGGACCATCTGCGTATAAGGGTAAAGGTCCATAGGTCCCATTTATATATAAATCAAAAGATGTATATAATGACGACCTACTTATCAAGACCACTTCCAGATTGTCCTCAGAGTAGTCTTTGCAGACAGGTTTCACTACACCTCGTTAACATATCTACATTTCGCTATGGACGTTCAGTGATTATATCTGATTTATTTCGAGGAAATCGATTTAATATAATTTACACCCAAATTCTCGCTTACTTAGTCGACCGGAAATCTTCACGTGATAGATCGGCAGTCAGCCAGTGAAGTCAACTAATGTATCATTGGGATTCGGTAGACATCTTGAGCGAGTCATCTTGTCGTATACCATCTTGCCTTAGGTATCTCTTGTATAGTCCTGACTCTTGAGAACAGTGATTGCCTATTTCCATGTGTTTTAAGACTTCCCATGTTTAGCTGTCCCCAAAAATGTATTGTGAAAAACGTTGTTAGAAATATTTCACATTAACACATTAATTTAGCATGCACAATGAATATTGAGGATCGATCAAAAGAAGCAAAATAGATTTAATATTAATGTAATTTATTTCATATAAATAAGGAAATGTTTTTAATATAAATGGCAATCATTGAAAATAAATTGAATATGTATTTCATAAAATTTCATTAAATACGAACTAGTGAATATAATTGATTTTTATTCCAATTAAATATATTTAATCGGATTTTGCAACCTTTAGCACGCTGTAAGTCAATATATGCTTTGCCCATTTCACATCATATATTCTTTTATCAAGCTGAACACGTGTACGGATTCTTTTATCAAGCTGAACACGTGTACGGATTCTTTAATTCCAGTCTCGCAGGTATATGAGAACCATGGGTTGTTCTTGTGGATCATTCAGTTCATTTTTTGTTTACAAAACATGGGTGAAAAACAGAGGGGGTGGGGTATACCATAACTTGGGGCTTGGTTCTTAGCTATAATCCAGGTAGTCAACAAATTATAAATCTCTGACATGTTTCACATGAATGATGAGTCTTATTCTAAAGTAAGACAAAAAAGATTTCAGATTGTAAAGGTTATTAAAAGTTGATGTATTTACATAACCGTCTAATGCATATTTATGAACTCAATTTCAGTAAAAGCTATTAAAAGTTGATGTATTTACATAACCGTCTAATGCATATTTATGAACTCCATTTCAGTCAACGATTTTCTTTAATGCATTTTCTTCTCTGAGTTTATCTCGTTTGAAAAAGCATCTAACAAAGGTATAAGAGCGTATTTCCACCCTAGGACCTCTTTTTCATTTCACAATTTATTGCGTAGATTGGAAGTCTGGGTATACGTGCATAAATTGTAAAGTATTATATAAGAATATGAAAAATACCAGCATATTAGGAAGAGTGATTCTCTGTAATATGAAAATCTATACATTTTCATCTGTCTCAGATTAATCTTACTGACGGCAAACATCATAGATGTGTGCATGAGAGAGAGAGAGAGAGAGAGAGAGAGAGAGAGCATACATTGGGGCTTGGTTTCTTAGCTATATTATAGGTGTGCGACAAATTATAACTCTCTAACATGTTTTATATAGATAATGAAGATTTTATATGTAGCTTCACTTCATATTAACATGTTTTAACCTGTTGAATCCAGGATACCTCACCTCTGTTTAGTATAGAATTTTATACGTACAGCAATTATTAATGAGTAACTAAACCTTTTTCAAAATGAATCATGAAAAAGTCTGCATTTAGATTCACTCATCGAAATGTCTAGTGTAACTTAGCTGTCAAGTAAGCACGAGTGACCGAATAAATAGAGGGGATACAAACTGGGATAGAAGGAGAGAAGTTGGTCAAAGGTTTAAACATATTTGGTTTATGTATGATCTCTGCACTATATCAGAACGTGGGAAATATATTAACAAGTATTTGTGATTATGCATGATAATGTTGGATGGACGCAATGGCAAAAAGCCTCCTCGGGAAATAATAAATAATCATGATAATGTTGGATGGACGCAATGGCCTTGTAGCCTCCTCAGGAAATAATAAATAATCATGATAGTGTTGGATGGACGCAATGGCCTTGTAGTCTCCTCAGGAAATAATAAATAATCATGATAATGTTGGATGGTCGCAATGGCCTTGTAGCCTCCTCAGGAAATAATAAATAATCATGATAGTGTTGGATGGACGCAATGGCCTTGTAGCCTCCTCAGGAAATAATAAATAATCATGATAGTGTTGGATGGACACAATGGCAAAAGACCTCCTCAGGAAATAATAAATAATCATGATAGTGTTGGATGGACGCAATGGCAAAAGGCCTCCTCAGGAAATAATAAATAAACATGATAAACCACATAATAATTATTCCTTACTTACAAAATAGATTTCGATTGAAAGAAAGTATCGGATTCTAAGAAAACATTTATAATTTTTTTTAAAAAACTTACCATGCTTGTTCTGCGACTGAGCAAACGTGCTTTCTTATCTGTATAAGGGTATTAGCATGTACATGGGGAGTAAATGTATAAATGTTAATGGCTACATTATAAGTCTTACGATTTACTATCAGAGTTTTCTTTTCTTAAAAATAAAAAATCTGCTCTTCCAATTGAATTGTGGAAACCTTATCATTTTGGCTCATGGATTAGTTGTTGCATTGTTGCAAGTCAATCCAAGTCGTATTAGTCTTAAAATAGACTGGAACTTCTACCGACTGAGTCAAAACGAAACAAAAACTTAGCTTTTTTTGATCAGTAAATGAACTGATGATATTCAGTATAAAGGTTATACAAGTTATGTTTCTGATCATGTTGCAATTTTATAATAGAGAGCAAAACTTTATGCGAATTCCTAGGGTGACGGTTGTTACATCTAAAACTTTAGAAACCCAGAAAAAAATCTAAAATTTACTCAAAACCTCAAAAGATTATTTATTCACGACTAAATATTTTAAAGATTTTTTACTTTCCTTGAGTCGTTCCCTTGCCCCATAACTTGGGAAATAATTTGGTGTATCTCAGTTTACTATAAAATATGGGAATATAAAATAAAAGGTATACAGCTTAAAGATATATAATGTAGAAACATCTAAATGCATCCATATTGAATACTATGTACGGTAAAACCCCTCCTCACAACCACCCGGGTACTAAGACCACCCCCACTTTAGTGATCGAAAATCTAAATAACCGAATTGTTCCATCTTTATTATAGTGTTGTACAACCCCGAATTAAGACATCTCCGCTATTCTTGTATTATGGCCAGAGATTCTCACTTTCCCCATCAATAGCGGATCCGCGGTGGCACCGTGGTCAGCGTACCGGACTCACGACCGAAAGGGTACGGGTTCGAATCCTACCATTGGACCAGCCTGAGTCAGCTACCGCGGTGTGTCCTTGGGCAAGGCACTTTACTCCAATTGCCTCGGCACTAAATAACCAACTTGTGTTGCTGTGCCGTAAAGCACCAAACCAAACCAAACCCTATCGGTATGGATAAAGATTTTCAAGGCGGAACGCCGTGCGGAAAACCCTTATCCGACGACACATGTGACCGTTCTCCTGACTTGCGGACTATTTTGACCTTTATCCCGACTTGGGGATTATTTTGACCTTTATCCTGACTTGGAGACTATTTTGACCTTCTAGTGTGAGCACAGAACACACAATGTATCAAAACATCCCCTATTTCCATAATGACTTGGGCATTCTTTCACAATAATCAAGATAAACATTAACTGCAACCCATTTACATACTACAACGGACAGTGGTTGAAGTTAAGTGTCCTGCCAACAGGATATTTCAAACTGATAGAGCTAGCTACATGTACAGCTTCTGTAGTCCGATTTCGAGTCGAAAAAACCGTTATTGTAATTGTTATTTATTTCAAATTCATATTCTTATTATTATTTATGAATGGTAAATCAATTCAAGATCAAAGCTGAATGAGGAACATATCATTATTTTATTTTTGTTTCGAATAATTATAGGGATAAGGGTTGACGTTATATTTTATCCTGTTGATACTTGTATCATTTTGTAATATATATGCAGTACACAATTGAACGCTGTGTCCTAGCCGGCTCTACCACTGTTTCTTGAACACTAAAATGTGTTTAAACATCATTTAAAGTCAATTCAAAAACCCAACTTTTTACGCTCTATCTTGATATTTGCAGTGGGTGTTATGCTGTTTGAAAGTTACATTAGTATTTATCATACGCCCTTTTGACTTCCACCCTCATTTTTCGTTTAGGAATTTGACACAAAATAATCCTTCGTTATACATCAGTGTTAAATAGAAAAATTCCTTCCTCGGAATCAGACTGTCTGGCTCTCTGGTGGAATTTACCTATCATAGACTGACGCATACGAAGGACTGTATTATTCCAGCCCTGTCTGATAGGTCCCATTGATAGTTTACCCGGTTAATAAAGTCAGTGTTGGTGTGATTTGGGAGGGGGGAGGCATGAATGCGCTGCACCGAGTCCCCATGACTCAGAGGGCCCCGAAAAAGGGAAAACAAATCCCAAAAAAGTAGTGATTTTTCATTACCAATTCATCTTAAAATTCAGATGAATGTTCACTTTGCATGTTTTTGTAATGAGTATGACAATGGAGCCACCTTCTATTGAACTAACTTAAATAATAAGTTTAATCTTTGGACTGGGGAGATCTATCTCGCACTTGGGCCCCAAAATGTTGAATAATATATCATTATAACACTGTGTATATCTTCTTTGTCTCCGATGAAATTGTTTATCAATATATATCTGTACATACATACATACATACATACATACATACATACATACATACATACATACATACATACATACATACATACATACATACAGTTTGAAAATAAGACTCGCGTAAAAGCGAGATGCTGGCCGTCTATGAAGAAGGACCAGCCTTCTCACCGTCTGCACATTGAAATCACCGAGGAAAAGTTGACATACGCATATTGTTCATGTAAAGCCGGGTAAAATCTAACATATTTTTTATTTGTATGAATTATATTTAATTTTTGAAGAATTTAATATCCTGAAGTCATGGCGACTATTATAAGAAAACAAAGAGCGTAGACGTCGTGGTAGCTAGACCGACAGAGAGTAGGACAGGAAGCCTTATATGAAAATCAAATAAAATAAAGTAAATCTGACAGTTTATATTAATATAAACCAAGAAATTTGAGATTTTCATGGAATAAATATATGCGCTATAATACATGTACTGATAATAACCCAATTTATTAACCTCTTATTAAATCCTGCAATGCAATGCACTCTGATAAAACAGCAAGGATGTGGTATGGGATACATGTATGCTTGTAATTGTACATCAGCCCCCTCCCCCAATCAAATTATATAAATCTGACGTGCCATGTTTTATTTATTTATTAATTTATTTATTTTTGTTGTTGTTGTTGTTTTTTCAGATAGCCTTGAATCTAAACAATATTTTCTGGATAAGCACAATACATTCGACACAGAACTGCATTAGTACAGTATTTGCTGGATAAGTACTATACAGTCGACACAACTCCTCTAGTACAGTATTTGTTAGACAAGCACTGAGCAGTCGACACACAACTCCTCTAGTACAGTATTTGTTGGACAAGTACTAAACAGTCGACACACAACTCTTCTAGTACAGTATTTGTTGGACAAGTACTAAATAGTCGACACACAACTCTTCTAGTACAGTATTTGTTGGACAAGTACTAAACAGTCGACACAGATAGACAAGTACTAAACAGTCGACACAGAACTCCTCTAGTACAGTATTTGTTGGACAAGTACTAAGCAGTCGACACAGAACTTCTCTAGTACAGTATTTGTTAGACAAGTACTAAACAGTCGACACAGAACTTTTCTAGTAAAGTATTTGTTGGACAAGTACTAAACAGTCGATACAGAACTCCTCTAGTAAAGTATTTGTTGGACAAGTACAAAACAGTCGGTACAGAACTCCTCTAGTACAGTATTTGTTGGACAAGTACAAAACAGTCAATACAGAACTCCTCTAGTACAGTATTTGTTGGACAAGTACAAAACAGTCGATACAGAACTAAGCTATTAAGGATTTTTATGTGTTTAAAAAATTGCCATCCCAAATTTATTGATACTTTCTTTTCGACAGGGTCGACAGTTTTCAAAAGTTTTATATAATCTTTTAGAAGATCCGTTATAATATAGAAACCCGATTACATCAAAATGTATAAGATACAGGCATTATTAGATTTAAATGTACAAGACAGAGACATTATTAGATTAAAATGTATAAGATAGAGACATTATTATATTAAAATGTATAAGACAGAGACATTATTATATTTATATGTTTAAGACAGAGACATTATTAGATTAAAATGTATAAGACAGAGACATTTTTAGATTAAAATGTATCAGACAGAGACATTTTTAGATTTATATGTATAAGACAGAGACATTATTAGATTTAAATGTATAAGACAGAGACATTATTAGATTTAAATGTATAAGACAGAGACATTATTAGATTTAAATGTATAAGACAGAGACATTATTATATTAAAATGTATAAGACAGAGACATTATTAGATTCAAATGCATAAGACAGAGACATTATTAGATTAAAATGTATAAGACAGAGACACTATTAGATTTATATGTATAAGACAGAGACATTATTAGATTTAAATGTATAAGACAGAGACATTATTATATTAAAATGTATAAGACAGAGACATTATTAGATTTAAATGTATAAGATAGATACATTATTAGATTTATATGTATAAGATAGAGACACTATTAGATTAAAATGTATAAGACAGAGACATTATTATATTAAAATGTATAAGACAGAGACATTATTAGATTAAAATGTATAAGACAGAGACATTATTAGATTTAAATGTTTAAGACAGAGACATTATTAGATTTATATGTATAAGATAGAGACATTATTAGATTTAAATGTATAAGACAGAGACATTATTAGATTTAAATGTATAAGACAGAGACATTATTAGATTTATATGTATAAGACAGAGACATTATTAGATTAAAATGTATAAGACAGAGACATTATTAGATTTATATGTATAAGACAGAGACATTATTAGATTAAAATGTATAAGACAGAGACATTATTAGATTTATATGTATAAGACAGAGACATTATTAGATTTAAATGTATACGACAGAGACATTATTAGATTTATATGTATAAGATAGATACATTATTAGATTTATATGTATAAGACAGAGACATTATTAGATTTAAATGTTTAAGACAAAGACATTATTAGATTCAAATGTATAAGACAGAGACATTATTAGATTAAAATGTATAAGACAGAGACATTATTAGATTAAAATGTATAAGACAGAGACATTATTAGATTAAAATGTATAAGACAGAGACATTATTAGATTAAAATGTATAAGACAGAGACATTATTAGATTAAAATGTATAAGACAGAGACATTATTAGATTTAAATGTTTAAGACAGAGACATTATTAGATTTATATGTATAAGATAGAGACATTATTAGATTTAAATGTATAAGACAGAGACATTATTAGATTTATATGTATAAGACAGAGACATTATTAGATTAAAATGTATAAGACAGAGACACTATTAGATTTATATGTATAAGACAGAGACATTATTAGATTAAAATGTATAAGACAGAGACATTATTAGATTTATATGTATAAGACAGAGACATTATTAGATTAAAATGTATAAGACAGAGACATTATTAGATTTAAATGTTTAAGACAGAGACATTATTAGATTTAAATGTTTAAGACAAAGACATTATTAGATTCAAATGTATAAGACAGAGACATTATTAGATTAAAATGTATAAGACAGAGACACTATTAGATTTATATGTATAAGACAGAGACATTATTAGATTTAAATGTATAAGACAGAGACATTATTAGATTTATATGTATAAGATAGATACATTATTAGATTTATATGTATAAGACAGAGACATTATTAGATTTAAATGTTTAAGACAAAGACATTATTAGATTCAAATGTATAAGACAGAGACATTATTAGATTAAAATGTATAAGACAGAGACACTATTAGATTTATATGTATAAGACAGAGACATTATTAGATTAAAATGTATAAGACAGAGACATTATTAGATTTATATGTATAAGACAGAGACATTATTAGATTAAAATGTATAAGACAGAGACATTATTAGATTTAAATGTTTAAGACAGAGACATTATTAGATTTAAATGTTTAAGACAAAGACATTATTAGATTCAAATGTATAAGACAGAGACATTATTAGATTAAAATGTATAAGACAGAGACATTATTAGATTAAAATGTATAAGACAGAGACATTATTATATTAAAATGTATAAGACAGAGACATTATTAGATTTATATGTATAAGACAGAGACATTATTAGATTAAAATGTATAAGACAGAGACATTATTAGATTTATATGTATAAGACAGAGACATTATTAGATTTAAATGTATAAGATAGAGACATTATTAGATTTATATGTATAAGACAGAGACATTATTAGATTAAAATGTATAAGACAGAGACATTATTAGATTTAAATGTTTAAGACAGAGACATTATTAGATTTAAATGTTTAAGACAAAGACATTATTAGATTCAAATGTATAAGACAGAGACATTATTAGATTTATATGTATAAGACAGAGACATTATTAGATTAAAATGTATAAGACAGAGACATTATTAGATTTATATGTATAAGACAGAGACATTATTAGATTAAAATGTATAAGACAGAGACATTATTAGATTTATATGTATAAGACAGAGACATTATTAGATTTAAATGTATAAGACAGAGACATTATTAGATTTATATGTATAAGACAGAGACATTATTAGATTAAAATGTATAAGACAGAGACATTATTAGATTTATATGTATAAGACAGAGACATTATTAGATTTAAATGTATAAGACAGAGACATTATTAGATTTATATGTATAAGATAGATACATTATTAGATTTATATGTATAAGACAGAGACATTATTAGATTTAAATGTTTAAGACAAAGACATTATTAGATTCAAATGTATAAGACAGAGACATTATTAGATTAAAATGTATACGACAGAGACATTATTAGATTAAAATGTATAAGACAGAGACATTATTAGATTAAAATGTATAAGACAGAGACATTATTAGATTAAAATGTATAAGACAGAGACATTATTAGATTCAAATGTATAAGACAGAGACATTATTAGATTTAAATGTTTAAGACAGAGACATTATTAGATTTATATGTATAAGATAGAGACATTATTAGATTTAAATGTATAAGACAGAGACATTATTAGATTTAAATGTATAAGACAGAGACATTATTAGATTTATATGTATAAGACAGAGACATTATTAGATTAAAATGTATAAGACAGAGACACTATTAGATTTATATGTATAAGACAGAGACATTATTAGATTAAAATGTATAAGACAGAGACATTATTAGATTTATATGTATAAGACAGAGACATTATTAGATTAAAATGTATAAGACAGAGACATTATTAGATTTAAATGTTTAAGACAGAGACATTATTAGATTTAAATGTTTAAGACAAAGACATTATTAGATTCAAATGTATAAGACAGAGACATTATTAGATTAAAATGTATAAGACAGAGACATTATTAGATTAAAATGTATAAGACAGAGACATTATTATATTAAAATGTATAAGACAGAGACATTATTAGATTTATATGTATAAGATAGATACATTATTAGATTTATATGTATAAGACAGAGACATTATTAGATTTAAATGTTTAAGACAAAGACATTATTAGATTAAAATGTATAAGACAGAGACATTATTAGATTTAAATGTTTAAGACAGAGACATTATTAGATTTATATGTATAAGATAGAGACACTATTAGATTAAAATATATAAGACAGAGACATTATTATATTTAAATGTTTAAGACAGAGACATTATTATATTTAAATGTTTAAGACAGAGACATTATTAGATTTATATGTATAAGATAGAGACACTATTAGATTAAAATGTATAAGACAGAGACATTATTATATTAAAATGTATAAGACAGAGACATTATTAGATTAAAATGTATAAGACAGAGACATTATTAGATTAAAATGTATAAGACAGAGACATTATTAGATTTATATGTATAAGACAGAGACATTATTAGATTAAAATGTATAAGACAGAGACATTATTAGATTTATATGTATAAGACAGAGACATTATTAGATTAAAATGTATAAGACAGAGACATTATTAGATTTATATGTATAAGACAGAGACATTATTAGATTAAAATGTATAAGACAGAGACATTATTAGATTTATATGTATAAGACAGAGACATTATTAGATTTAAATGTATAAGACAGAGACATTATTAGATTTATATGTATAAGACAGAGACATTATTAGATTAAAATGTATAAGACAGAGACATTATTAGATTTAAATGTTTAAGACAGAGACATTATTAGATTTAAATGTTTAAGACAAAGACATTATTAGATTCAAATGTATAAGACAGAGACATTATTAGATTAAAATGTATAAGACAGAGACACTATTAGATTTAAATGTATAAGACAGAGACATTATTAGATTTATATGTATAAGATAGATACAATATTAGATTTATATGTATAAGACAGAGACATTATTAGATTTAAATGTTTAAGACAAAGACATTATTAGATTCAAATGTATAAGACAGAGACATTATTAGATTAAAATGTATAAGACAGAGACACTATTAGATTTATATGTATAAGACAGAGACATTATTAGATTTATATGTATAAGACAGAGACATTATTAGATTTAAATGTTTAAGACAAAGACATTATTAGATTCAAATGTATAAGACAGAGACATTATTAGATTTATATGTATAAGACAGAGACATTATTAGATTAAAATGTATAAGACAGAGACACTATTAGATTTATATGTATAAGACAGAGACATTATTAGATTAAAATGTATAAGACAGAGACATTATTAGATTTATATGTATAAGACAGAGACATTATTAGATTAAAATGTATAAGACAGAGACATTATTAGATTTAAATGTTTAAGACAGAGACATTATTAGATTTAAATGTTTAAGACAAAGACATTATTAGATTCAAATGTATAAGACAGAGACATTATTAGATTAAAATGTATAAGACAGAGACACTATTAGATTTATATGTATAAGACAGAGACATTATTAGATTTAAATGTATAAGACAGAGACATTATTAGATTTATATGTATAAGATAGATACATTATTAGATTTATATGTATAAGACAGAGACATTATTAGATTTAAATGTTTAAGACAAAGACATTATTAGATTAAAATGTATAAGACAGAGACATTATTAGATTAAAATGTATAAGACAGAGACATTATTAGATTAAAATGTATAAGACAGAGACATTATTAGATTAAAATGTATAAGACAGAGACATTATTATATTAAAATGTATAAGACAGAGACATTATTAGATTTATATGTATAAGATAGATACATTATTAGATTTATATGTATAAGACAGAGACATTATTAGATTTAAATGTTTAAGACAAAGACATTATTAGATTAAAATGTATAAGACAGAGACATTATTAGATTTAAATGTTTAAGACAGAGACATTATTAGATTTATATGTATAAGATAGAGACACTATTAGATTAAAATGTATAAGACAGAGACATTATTATATTTAAATGTTTAAGACAGAGACATTATTATATTTAAATGTTTAAGACAGAGACATTATTAGATTTATATGTATAAAATAGAGACACTATTAGATTAAAATGTATAAGACAGAGACATTATTATATTAAAATGTATAAGACAGAGACATTATTAGATTAAAATGTATAAGACAGAGACATTATTAGATTAAAATGTATAAGACAGAGACATTATTAGATTTATATGTATAAGACAGAGACATTATTAGATTAAAATGTATAAGACAGAGACATTATTAGATTTATATGTATAAGACAGAGACATTATTAGATTAAAATGTATAAGACAGAGACATTATTAGATTTATATGTATAAGACAGAGACATTATTAGATTAAAATGTATAAGACAGAGACATTATTAGATTTATATGTATAAGACAGAGACATTATTAGATTTAAATGTATAAGACAGAGACATTATTAGATTTATATGTATAAGACAGAGACATTATTAGATTAAAATGTATAAGACAGAGACATTATTAGATTTAAATGTTTAAGACAGAGACATTATTAGATTTAAATGTTTAAGACAAAGACATTATTAGATTCAAATGTATAAGACAGAGACATTATTAGATTAAAATGTATAAGACAGAGACACTATTAGATTTATATGTATAAGACAGAGACATTATTAAATTTAAATGTATAAGACAGAGACATTATTAGATTTATATGTATAAGATAGATACAATATTAGATTTATATGTATAAGACAGAGACATTATTAGATTTAAATGTTTAAGACAAAGACATTATTAGATTCAAATGTATAAGACAGAGACATTATTAGATTAAAATGTATAAGACAGAGACACTATTAGATTTATATGTATAAGACAGAGACATTATTAGATTTATATGTATAAGACAGAGACATTATTAGATTTAAATGTTTAAGACAAAGACATTATTAGATTCAAATGTATAAGACAGAGACATTATTAGATTAAAATGTATAAGACAGAGACACTATTAGATTTATATGTATAAGACAGAGACATTATTAGATTTAAATGTATAAGACAGAGACATTATTAGATTTAAATGTTTAAGACAGAGACATTATTAGATTTAAATGTTTAAGACAAAGACATTATTAGATTCAAATGTATAAGACAGAGACATTATTAGATTAAAATGTATAAGACAGGGACACTATTAGATTTATATGTATAAGACAGAGACATTATTAGATTTAAATGTATAAGACAGAGACATTATTAGATTTATATGTATAAGATAGATACATTATTAGATTTATATGTATAAGACAGAGACATTATTAGATTTAAATGTTTAAGACAAAGACATTATTAGATTCAAATGTATAAGACAGAGACATTTTTAGATTAAAATGTATAAGACAGAGACACTATTAGATTTATATGTATAAGACAGAGACATTATTAGATTTATATGTATAAGACAGAGACATTATTAGATTTAAATGTTTAAGACAAAGACATTATTAGATTCAAATGTATAAGACAGAGACATTATTAGATTAAAATGTATAAGACAGAGACACTATTAGATTTATATGTATAAGACAGAGACATTATTAGATTTAAATGTATAAGACAGAGACATTATTAGATTTATATGTATAAGATAGATACATTATTAGATTTAAATGTATAAGACAGAAACATTATTAGATTTAAATGTATAAGACAGAGACATTATTAGATTAAAATGTATAAGACAGAGACATTATTAGATTTAAATTCTAAGTTGGATACACTTTGCACACCTTTTTCGTTAATAAGAACTGTACTTACAATTCGAATGCTTACTCGGTTCAACGTTTACCAGTCAGCTATTGCTACAAAATGTTTCCATCAACTAACCTGACTCCATAATTCATGCGTTCGAACCTTTAGAGCTCGAACTCAAGTTGAACAATTTTTTTAAACATCAGACATGATGCTTAGAGGAAATATACATCTCTGGGTCACAGGCTGGAGGGGTGTTTCTGGCTGGGGGTGGTAGTGGGGGTGCTATGTCAAGAGCGGTGATTTGTCATCGCGAGCCATGGGAGTAGCTCTAGTTGTCTCTGTGACGACTTACACAGTTTCGCCCTTTTAACCTATTCCCACGTATATCTCGTAATTTATAAGTTAATTTTGGACATACTTAACAATATTCTTCCATCATTTGTCTGCAATTACATCTATCTGGATTTGTTGATGTTTATAATTGACATTGTGAATTAAATACATTCATTCATGTTCGCTATTGACATACGCTTATCGAAGTTGATTATATATTATGCAAGAATCATAAAATATTCAGATGTGTACAAATGTGGAGTCATTACGTTACATTTGATATTTTCCCCGATGCTGTATACAATAATTTGAAATCATACCTTCTAATTAGTAACTCGCTAGTACCGGTAATAGGACTGACAAGTAAGTATTTTATTCTTCAGCTACCTTTACCTTTAACAGACAAAGTTTGATTAACTTAGCAAAGTGTACGTGTGTGATTTATATACACAAAACTGCATTCGTGTTTTGTTCTGAGTCGGCGTAAAAGAATTCTAGACGTATACATAAGCCGTATCAAACGAGTTCTTGCCCCTGACTAAAAAAAAAAACATGAATGCGGTTTTGTATTTATTACATAGCCCCTCTTTTACGCTTTCAAAATATTTTTAGCTTTACTGTATAAATGAAATTCAAAACGAATCGGAATTTATCAATAAAAGCATGGGGATTTGCGAGAGCAAGACATCGCAGTTGCTGTATTTTTGCGTGTGGAAAAGGCCAGACTTTTTCAAGTATGTTCGTCTTATTAATGGTATAATGGGGATACATGTAATATAATACATTACTAGGCCAAAAGGATGTGTCGACATAAAAAAAACATAATTATCTTGTCTGACCCTTGTAATACAATTTTGCATTACACCTACGCAGGAAAACCAAACTTCAACAAGTTCTCAATCTTGATGCAGTGTTGCACCTTGGTAGAGCTGTGAGGAGGAAATTTTATGTACCTCTTATCCCCCTAATACTAATCAAAATATGGGGGGATTTGTTAAATTTAGGGGAACAGTGCCACTTTGGGGTGGAAAAAATGTTCTCTGGGTAAGGTCAAGATACAACACTGTTGATGTGATATTTGCAAAAATAGTAATTTTATCATGCTGACTTTATGATCTGTATAGCACCATATACATAAATACGTTTTTAGTCAGGTAAACAATGGCGGTCGTTTAAATAACAAAAGCGTAACAAAGTCAAGGCTGCAGGTAACAAAGGCGTGATAATCACACCTCATTCGTAATCGGCAATTTTTAGTTTCACACGCACACTCACGTCATGCATAAAAGTTTGTAGACCACACCGTTTGTTTATTTTTCTAAACCGTCGGTATAATCTGATTTCCACCATATGTCCGTCCATCTTCCGTTACGACACATTCTCTTACCGTTGGGTGGGAATTTTCAGAAACTTTGTGCTTATGTTGCCCCTGAGGTAACCATATGCAAGAGGGCCGTCATCTGCTTAAGGGTCCCTTGGAAGGGAGGGGGGGGGGGGTCACAGGTCGAATGTCCAAATTGTCAATCACAATGATATTTTCAAATATTTTTTTTACCAAACTTTTATATATGCAATCACAGCAGGAAGATGAATCATACATTTGTCGGAGTTTGCATTAAGACCAGCGGGTCACTGTTGGGGGTGGGGTGAGTACGGGTTGGTGGGTGGGGTAGAGTATTGAGTAATAAAAACCGGGTATTTTCGATGGCGAGTCATTGCAGTTGATATAGTTTTATTTGTTTTCAGTTATGTGCATTTCGATCCTGGGAGATTCATACAGAAATACAATTTTACAAAGTTTTACCATGATTATCATTTTACATGATACAATGTCTCCCTTTTATCATGTTGGCTTCTTGACTAACGTATTCCATCTTCTTATCATTCGAAAGGTACTTAAAGAACAACTTGTACCAGAAAAAGACATATTTAGGCAGGTGACTGACCTGTGAACACGATTTAATTCCGCATACTTACCTTCTCTCTCTCTCTCTCTCAGGCATATGGTAATTATTTGGTCTGTATGGTGTACGTCTCTATTGATCAACAGTGTATATATATATCAGCAATTTCCACCCATTAATTACAAGGTTGGTGCTTTGTCCTACCCAAATCGATCAGAGAGTAAATTTAATGCAACACGCGAACGACAAATTAATTATGACCTCTTATTAGACTTTCAAACCACTATTTTATGCATGTCACTATTATTATTTGTTCTCTGTTTGTTTGATTGGTTACTAATCCAGACACACAAGTCTACTGGCAGAATAACATATGTAGAGTCTGACTGACGGCTGCAGTAAGTTTCAATTCCATAGTGGGAACATACATTCTGAATGGAAACATTTCGATAGGACATAGAAAATTCCATAGTGGGAACATACATTCTGAATGGAAACATTTCGATAGGACATAGAAAATTCCATAGTGGGAACATACATTCTGAATGGAAACATTTCGATAGGACATAGAAAATTCCATAGTGGGAACATACATTCTGAATGGAAACATTTCGATAGGACATAGAAAATTCCATAGTGGGAACATACATTCTGAATGGAAACATTTCGATAGGACATAGAAAATTCCATAGTGGGAACATACATTCTGAATGGAAACATTTCGATAGGACATAGAAAATTCCATAGTGGGAACATACATTCTGAATGGAAACATTTCGATAGGACATAGAAAATTCCATAGTGGGAACATACATTCTGAATGGAAACATTTCGATAGGACATAGAAAATTCCATAGTGGGAACATACATTCTGAATGGAAACATTTCGATAGGACATAGAAAATTCCATAGTGGGAACATACATTCTGAATGGAAACATTTCGATAGGACATAGAAAATTTATCTGGCAAAGATTGGGTATTCATATCTTTGCGTTGATGTCTAGCTTGAATAAACATTTTTAATTTTTTCATAAGGTAGGTTTGATAACTATAAGACATTATTTGGTACGTACAATTTGCTATTTATACTCACACTCTGGCTTTAAAGTATCAATGTATTTCACTGATCTTGTATTCATATGCGCTTCACCTGTTTCCTTTATGATATCATAATATACGAGAGTAATGTAAATTATAGTTGACCAATTATGTTCCAGTACATATCAGCGGATGTAGATATATGACACCATTGACAATTACTATATACAGAGCCAAATAAGAGTCAAAGTACCTGCAAATTAATTTAGGTTTTAAATAGTTCACATCTATTTCATAATTATCTTTTCCAACTTAAAAGGGTATAAGAAAACTGCGTGTCGCCATGCAGTAAAGTCAAGCTAATTATGTAATATTATTCTCGTGTACAATGCATATTCCAATCGTAGGTTCATTGCCTACTTCAAGCCTTCCGACTGTGAAAATGAGAGTACTTTTTCCCTAAGTCTTTAGATGCACTGCCACTGTTTAAAAGAGCACGTGGCAAACAATTCTCATTTAAATAATATGAAACAAGACACTCAGCAAAAAGGTTAACGTTTCAGAGGTTTCATTTCTGCATAAATTAAATGTACTCCCCTGTGACTTGCGCCTCGCAAGAGACACTGAATAATAAAACGGTCCGCAAGGTGCCATTTTCTTTTAAGTTGTCATCGCTTAAAACTCGATGACCTTTGACCTATGATACTAATACTATATGAGGATTTATACTATGTCATTTCTAGCGCATGCCCATCACGTCACATTTCAATAATATGGTGGAGAGATTCACTATCTTGTTATTGTAAAAGGGACTAATTTGTTTTCTTAACGCAGGTTGGAAACATGGCGGATAAAAAGTTTATAGACGAAGTTGTCATGGCGCATAATGAGTATCGCTCCCGCCATCAAGCTCCTCCAATCAAGCATGCCGAGGATCTGAACGAATATGCCCAGAAGTGGGCAGACCATCTTGTGTCCTCTAACACATTCCAACACAGCCCGTGCGATTTGAAAGGCACGAACCTCGGTGAGAATATCGCCATGAAATGGTCCACACGTGCAGATGCTTACACAGGTAATTATATTGGCCATAGTTGTTTGATTCTAAAACTGAAACAATAAAAGGATGACTAAAATGTGTTTGCATACGTAAATTCAAGTAGTAGGCAGTATGGATGTCAGTTTGTAGCAGCCTTCAAATTGATTGATCATATTTGACCTTTGGGGTTTACTTAAATGTCGAAATCAGTCAATGACCATTTTGATTGGTAACAGAAAGTGTCTCTGACCAGTCTGCAAAGATGATGACATCTTTGGGTCGAGATTTTCATTTGATTTTTATCATAAAATGGTTGAGACTGGCATGAAATGTCGCAAACAGATAACAATGTCGTTGAGACTGATATATTTTCACATGCTAGAGATTGTCCATCAATACTGAAAAACATATTGTAGTACCTTATTGGTTTGGCATTTCCGATAAGGTGAATGTACAAAGAAAACTAATGAGTTCATATTATGCCATTTAAATATATTAAACTTTAATGAAACACATTATGTTGATCTCCATCCTATAAGCTCGGCAAAGTACATGTAGCTTTTGTTCTCTGACCTATGGATTGGATCTTCGATTTATGGCCTCTATGTATTAACATACCCGTTGGTTCAGAATAGCTTCTGGCTATGTCAATATGAAGTCTTTGAGTGGTTCGAGATTTCCGAGGGATCTTTATATAGCTGTACATCTAACAAGCCGGTATTGATTTTACTTGTGCTGTAGAATTCCAATATTGTGCCAATACTAGCAAGTCATCCCAACATATGGTTGTACTAGAAGCACTTTCTGACATACAATACCTTTATGGCTTGCATACTAAGTAGGAGTGAATTTTCGATGAACTAGTATGTGCACAAATCATATCAAATGCACTTGAACATGTGAACGTTTTTCTCAGCTTCCCAAGTCTTCTTCAATTGAGGGGTTTACAATGCAATATGGAATCAATCAAATTAAAAGTGTCTGTTAATTAACTGTTTCAGTGTTAAACAATAAAGCGAACAAACTGGAGGCGGACAATTAAGAGAGAAAAGGCGGATCAAAAACAAAGTAAAACTAGATGTAGACGTAGTCAAAGGTATGCATAACACCACATTGTAGGCATGTTGATTGCCTCACGTTCCATATCTACCTGGACCAATAATGTAGTCCACAAAGTTTCATTATATCCTTACTGTAGTCTAGGAGAAGTGATTACAATCTTCCATCTACAATTCCATTTTTCAAAAACATTATTTTTGACACACTTTTCAGAAATGTACAAAAAGGAGCCATAGGAAAAAGGTAAACCTTTGTAGCGAATCGTCAGAAACACTGATTTAGACATAATCAGTTCAATACAATCCTTCCAGACGTTGAGAAGAGATGACAACCACTAGACTTCTCAATATACCCATATCTGGACAATTTGTAAAGAAATGTACTCAAACAATGAGTTACAATAAATATTTTAGACGAGACCAAATTGTAGGACTTTTTTTGACAGTACATTAACTTTCCTTCTGCATATTAGATACCTCAGAGACAAATGTAAAAGAAAGTCCTGAATTTAATACGAGTTATGGCAATCACCGATTGGGGAGTAGACCAAAAGGTCTTACTTCGGTTATACAGAACTATAGTAAGATCTAAACTTGTCTGTGGTTCAGTTGTGTGCTGATCAGCTTGCGAATCGTACCTGTAGATGCTTGATCTGATACACAGTCAGGAACTTAGACTCTGGGAGCATTTTAAAAACTTTCCTTCAGAAAACCTCTATGCTGAGGCGGGGCCCCGGGTGACAGGGTAATCCAAGGCGCTCGCATTGACAGGCCATTCACACATCTCACCTCTGCCCGCGTGAGTTCGAGTCTCGGCACGACGAACTTGTCAGTAGCTTCCCGTGCGTCGGTGGTTCTTCCCGGGGTCTTGCCGGGTTCTTCCTCCACCAAATATTCTGGCCGCCATGTATAACCTATCATGTGCTGAAAAATGGCGTCAAATCCCACAAACCCAAAATCTTTGTTGAGGCAAATGAACCATCACTTTATCTCAGACAAAAGAAACTGACTGTTCGAGATACTACCACACTAGTCTGTAATCCATCTAATTCCTCATATAATGTCATCTTTTGACCCAAACACCAAGTTTCGAACAGTCAGAACTCAAATCTCATTGACGTTTTGACATGCGAATTTGTCCTCATCTAGAAGTAGCAAAAACCATCGTGGCAATTACTAAATAAAGCCTCCATTTTTACCGCAGAAATTACAGTAATACTCAAATATTTGAAATACATTGAAAATTCTCCCCAAATAAATGTCATCGTATTTTTGGATTCCCTTTCCGTTCTGAAATCCTTGCAAAACCATAAGTTTGGTTGACAACCCCAAATCTTACAGAAACATGATTTGTTCATACAATTTCTAAATAGTATACTGTATTGTTGGCCACCTACTCATATTGGTATTAAAGGTAATGAAAGGGCAGATAAAACAGGCTAAACCGCAATGCAGTCACCCGTTTTTGAACGGAAGATTCCATATAGTGACCTCAAATATGACATAAATCGGCATGTTCTATATACTTCGCAAAATATGTGAAATGAAAACTCCACAGATAAACTTCGGAACATTAACCCCATTATTAGTGAATTCCATCCATTATTTAGAACAAATCGCAGACATGAGGTGGTATTGTGCCCATCGCGTATAGAACACACATACTTGACTCATGAATACTTCCTAAAAAGTGACATGAATCTTGACCAGGGCGCATTCCCTGCCAGTGTCCACTGACAGTAAAACACATCCTTGTCGAACATGTCGACTTCCACCCTGTGAGACAGAAGATTTTTAAAATATGAACTCAGTTATGAAACTTTGTGATGATGTACCACCAGAGAAAATCTTCGACGTTTGAGGGAGTGTGGTCTATATAACAAATTGTGACCCAAGAGTTGAAGGGTTTGACATCCTTTTACCTTTATGTCTCATTTTATGTACATTTGACAGAGTTTTAATATTTTTACCTTTATCTTGTTGTACTACACTTTTATGTATATTTGAAAGGGTTAATCTTCCTAAAGTTTTCCTTTTGCAATTCTTTATTTGTACATTTTTTAAACTTACATTTTATTTGGGACCATATAGCATTGTTGTGCTGACGTGCCCGTTAAACCCTCGGCAAACAGACACACATACCTTCGTGTAGTATGGGAGGAAAATCAATGACAAACTTAATTCTACTACTTGACTTCCCAAAATAGTCCATTTCCCATAATTTTTCAAGTAAATTTTTAAAAAATATGTGCCAGAGAGAAAAAGTAAAATATCCTTGCGAATCTACATTTAATGTGCTTACCAACTTTCAATGACTTACTTCAAGCAGTTTAGGAGAAGTTATATTATAAGCTTCTTTAAAGCTTCACTTCTCCAAATACTAAAATTTTGAAAATCTGTCAAAAAAATTACAAAATATGAGGCAGAAAAATATTTTAAGCCTTATTCCGCATCTGCACAAAACACCTAATTTTTTAAATACAAAGTGTCAATAAAAGCACAAAGCACTTATTATTTTGCACACAAGGTGTCAATAAAAGCACAAAGCACTTATTATTTTGCATACAAAGTGTCAATAAAAGCACAAAGCAATTATTATTTTGCATACAAAGTGTCAATAAAAGCACAAAGCACTTATTAATTTGCATACAAAATGTCAATAAAAGCACAAAGCATTTATTATTTTGCACACAAGGTGTCAATAAAAGCACAAAGCACTTATTATTTTGCACACAAGGTGTCAATAAAAGCACAAAGCACTTATTATTTTGCACACAAGGTGTCAATAAAAGCACAAAGCAATTATTATTTTGCATACAAAGTGTTAATAAAAGCACAAAGCACTTATTAATTTGCATACAAAGTGTCAATAAAAGCACAAAGCATTTATTAATTTGAATACAAAGTGTCAATAAAAGCAGAAAGCACTTATTATTTTGCATACAAAATGTCAATAAAAGCACAAAGCATTTATTATTTTGCATACAAAGTGTCAATAAAAGCACAAAGCACTTATTATTTTGCATACAAAATGTCAATAAAAGCACAAAGCACTTATTATTTTGCATACAAAGTGTCAATAAAAGCACAAAGCATTTATTATTTTGCATACAAAGTGTCAATAAAAGCACAAAGCATTTATTATTTTGCATACAAAGTGTTAATAAAAGCACAAAGCACTTATTATTTTGCATACAAAATGTCAATAAAAGCACAAAGCACTTATTATTTTGCATACAAAGTGTCAATAAAAGCACAAAGCAATTATTATTTTGCACACAAAGTGTCAATAAAAGCACAAAGCATTTATTATTTTGAATACAAAGTGTCAATAAAAGCACAAAGCACTTATTATTTTGCATACAAAGTGTCAATAAAAGCACAAAGCATTTATTATTTTGAATACAAAGTGTCAATAAAAGCACAAAGCACTTATTATTTTGCATACAAAGTGTCAATAAAAGCACAAAGCATTTATTATTTTGCATACAAAATGTCAATAAAAGCACAAAGCATTTATTATTTTGCATACAAAATGTCAATAAAAGCACAAAGCACTTATTATTTTGCATACAAAGTGTCAATAAAAGCACAAAGCAATTATTATTTTGCACACAAAGTGTCAATAAAAGCACAAAGCATTTATTATTTTGCATACAAAATGTCAATAAAAGCACAAAGCACTTATTATTGTACATACAAAGTGTCAATAAAAGCACAAAGCATTTATTATTTTGAATACAAAGTGTCAATAAAAGCACAAAGCACTTATTATTTTGCATACAAAGTGTCAATAAAAGCACAAAGCATTTATTATTTTGCATACAAAATGTCAATAAAAGCACAAAGCATTTATTATTTTGCATACAAAGTGTCAATAAAAGCACAAAGCACTTATTATTTTGCATACAAAGTGTCAATAAAAGCACAAAGCACTTATTATTTTGCATTCAAAGTGTCAATAAAAGCACAAAGCACTTATTATTTTGCATACAAAGTGTTAATAAAAGCACAAAGCACTTATTATTTTGCATACAAAGTGTTAATAAAAGCACAAAGCACTTATTATTTTGCATACAAAATGTCAATAAAAGCACAGAGCACTTATTATTTTGCATACAAAATGTCAATAAAAGCACAAAGCACTTATTATTTTGCATTCAAAGTGTCAATAAAAGCACAAAGCATTTATTATTTTGAATACAAAGTGTCAATAAAAGCACAAAGCATTTATTATTTTGCATACAAAGTGTCAATAAAAGCACAAAGCATTTATTATTTTGCATTCAAAGTGTCAATAAAAGCACAAAGCACTTATTATTTTGCATACAAAGTGTCAATAAAAGCACAAAGCATTTATTATTTTGCATACAAAATGTCAATAAAAGCACAAAGCATTTATTATTTTGCATACAAAGTGTCAATAAAAGCACAAAGCATTTATTATTTTGCATACAAAGTGCCAATAAAAGCACAAAGCATTTATTATTTTGCATACAAAGTGTCAATAAAAGCACAAAGCATTTATTATTTTGCATACAAAGTGTCAATAAAAGCACAAAGCATTTATTTTTTTGCATACAAAGTGTCAATAAAAGCACAAAGCATTTATTATTTTGCATACAAAGTGTCAATAAAAGCACAAAGCATTTATTATTTTGCATACAAGGTGTCAATAAAAGCACAAAGCATTTATTATTTTGAATACAAAGTGTCAATAAAAGCACAAAGCACTTATTATTTTGCATACAAAGTGTCAATAAAAGCACAAAGCATTTATTATTTTGCATACAAAGTGTCAATAAAAGCACAAAGCATTTATTATTTTGCATTCAAAGTGTCAATAAAAGCACAAAGCATTTATTATTTTGAATACAAAGTGTCAATAAAAGCACAAAGCACTTATTATTTTGCATACAAAGTGTCAATAAAAGCACAAAGCATTTATTATTTTGCATACAAAATGTCAATAAAAGCACAAAGCATTTATTATTTTGCATACAAAGTGTCAATAAAAGCACAAAGCACTTATTATTTTGCATACAAAGTGTCAATAAAAGCACAAAGCACTTATTATTTTGCATTCAAAGTGTCAATAAAAGCACAAAGCACTTATTATTTTGCATACAAAGTGTTAATAAAAGCACAAAGCACTTATTATTTTGCATACAAAGTGTTAATAAAAGCACAAAGCACTTATTATTTTGCATACAAAATGTCAATAAAAGCACAGAGCACTTATTATTTTGCATACAAAATGTCAATAAAAGCACAAAGCACTTATTATTTTGCATTCAAAGTGTCAATAAAAGCACAAAGCACTTATTATTTTGCATTCAAAGTGTCAATAAAAGCACAAAGCACTTATTATTTTGCATACAAAGTGTCAATAAAAGCACAAAGCATTTATTATTTTGCATACAAAGTGTCAATAAAAGCACAAAGCACTTATTATTTTGCATACAAAATGTCAATAAAAGCACAAAGCACTTATTATTTTGCATTCAAAGTGTCAATAAAAGCACAAAGCACTTATTATTTTGCATTCAAAGTGTCAATAAAAGCACAAAGCATTTATTATTTTGCATACAAAGTGTCAATAAAAGCACAAAGCATTTATTATTTTGCATACAAAGTGCCAATAAAAGCACAAAGCACTTATTATTTTACATACAAAGTGTCAATAAAAGCACAAAGCATTTATTATTTTGCATACAAAGTGCCAATAAAAGCACAAAGCATTTATTATTTTGCATTCAAAGTGCCAATAAAAG
The DNA here is from genome assembly GCA_029931535.1 of Margaritifera margaritifera. Classification (NCBI taxonomy): domain Eukaryota; kingdom Metazoa; phylum Mollusca; class Bivalvia; order Unionida; family Margaritiferidae; genus Margaritifera; species Margaritifera margaritifera. Next base: position 3,733,891 of record JAQPZY010001610.1, on the reverse strand, counting down.
CACAAAGCACTTATTATTTTACACACAAAGTGTCAATAAAAGCACAAAGCATTTATTATTTTACACACAAAGTGTCAAGAAAAGCACAAAGCATTTATTATTTTGCATACAAAGTGCCAATAAAAGCACAAAGCACTTATTATTTTACACACAAAGTGTCAATAAAAGCACAAAGCATTTATTATTTTACACACAAAGTGTCAATAAAAGCACAAAGCATTTATTATTTTGCATTCAAAGTGTCAATAAAAGCACAAAGCACTTATTATTTTACACACAAAGTGTCAATAAAAGCACAAAGCAATTATTATTTTGCATACAAAGTGTCAATAAAAGCACAAAGCATTTATTATTTTACACACAAAGTGTCAAGAAAAGCACAAAGCAATTATTATTTTGCATACAAAGTGTCAATAAAAGCACAAAGCACTTATTATTTTACACACAAAGTGTCAAGAAAAGCACAAAGCAATTATTATTTTGCATACAAAGTGTCAATAAAAGCACAAAGCATTTATTATTTTGAATACAAAGTGTTAATAAAAGCACAAAGCACTTATTATTTTGAATACAAAGTGTTAATAAAAGCACAAAGCATTTATTATTTTGAATACAAAGTGTTAATAAAAGCACAAAGCACTTATTATTTTGAATACAAAGTGTTAATAAAAGCACAAAGCACTTATTATTTTGCATACAAAGTGTCAATAAAAGCACAAAGCACTTATTATTTTGAATACAAAGTGTTAATAAAAGCACAAAGCACTTATTAATTTGCACACAAAATGTTAATAAAAGCACAAAGCATTTATTAATTTGAATACAAAGTGTCAATAAAAGCACAAAGCAATTATTATTTTGAATACAAAATGTCAATAAAAGCACAAAGCACTTATTATTTTGAATACAAAGTGCCAATAAAAGCACAAAGCACTTATTTTGCATACAAGGTGCCAATAAAAGCACAAAGCATTTATTATTTTGAATACAAAGTGTTAATAAAAGCACAAAGCACTTATTATTTTGAATACAAAGTGTTAATAAAAGCACAAAGCATTTATTATTTTGAATACAAAGTGTTAATAAAAGCACAAAGCACTTATTATTTTGAATACAAAGTGTTAATAAAAGCACAAAGCACTTATTATTTTACATACAAAGTGTCAATAAAAGCACAAAGCACTTATTATTTTGCACACAAAATGTTAATAAAAGCACAAAGCACTTATTATTTTGAATACAAAGTGCCAATAAAAGCACAAAGCATTTATTATTTTGCATACAAAGTGTTAATAAAAGCACAAAGCACTTATTAATTTGCACACAAAATGTTAATAAAAGCACAAAGCATTTATTAATTTGAATACAAAGTGTCAATAAAAGCACAAAGCACTTATTATTTTGAATACAAAGTGCCAATAAAAGCACAAAGCACTTATTTTGCATACAAGGTGCCAATAAAAGCACAAAGCACTTATTTTGAATACAAAGTGTCAATAAAATGCCTCAGGCACAGTAGGAGCCTTCAAGAAAAGAGGAAGCCTTCAAGCAGAGTGGGAGCCCGCAAGCAGAATGGGAGGAGAAGCGACGAATAGATTCATCCTTAAACTTGTCTTCTTAAAATACAAATTGCTCGACAATGTTTCGCACAAAATAATTAAAAATTAAGGCTGAAGAAAAATATTGAAACCTTATTTGCACATCTACACCGACCACTTATTGGCCTAAATTGTTTCAATAAAATCATTGGAGCAGCTCTAGAGGAAAAGCAATGACAAGGTTTTGTCGCAGACGAACGGACGGAGGGATTGACAGACTGACGCATGTGATATCCCCCTGCTCTTCGCTTAAGTGCTGTGAAAACAAAACACTAATGATTCCGCAGCGATTTATGATTTGAAGGAGTATACTATTTTTGTCTACATTTTGCAGGTCAGGAGGCGACAGATCAGTGGTACAGCGAAGTCAAGTTGCATCAGTTTGGAGGGGAACCGCGCACTCTGTCGTCGGGTTCGTTCCACTACTGAGTCATCTTCATCTTTCTTCATTTTCGATCCACGTTGACACGTTGAGCAAAACTGCGCTTTTTTTTGGGGTGGGGGTGGGGGGTGGGGAGTGTTTGTAAAATGCTCTTTTCTTGTTGCATATGCGTTTATTCGACAGAAATTGCATTGTCCGGATTTCACACACACACACACACATAAATTTTTTTTGCTTAATTGCCCCAATGATATCATTTTAGTTTTTAAAAAATTTAAAGTGCAAGTAACATAAATTATTTCATTGATTTAATAATTTTCTCAAAGAGAACCTTTGAGTTCTAATGCAACAGTAGCTGAGAACTTTCTTTGCCACTTCTTTAGAAGACAGGGCTTTTTATAATAATATGACTTTATTTCGTATCCAGTGTCACGGAAATATGCTTCCCGGGGAAACGTCTTGAAAGTATCAGCATTTTCATTGGGATGATGCTACCCAAGTTTAAGCTCTATTATGTTTGCTGGCAAAGAACAAAGTCTGCTTCTCGCCATAAACCAACATATTTACACTGTGTACATCGAGAAGACACGTGTTTTGTAATCAGAAAGTGATATAAAGTGATGTTTTAAAATATACAGGAGTGTCTATATATGATCCACGAATTCTCATTTTTTTTTCTATACCAAAGTATCTGAAGTTTGCCAATGTATTAATTAATCCTGCGATGTATTTGGCAATACATCTTTGAATGTTTCTACTGTGGGATATATACGATAATACAATTTGAATATATCTGTTGTGGGATATATACGATAATACAGTTTGAATGTTTTTACTGTGGGCTATATACGATAATACAGTTTGAATGTTTCTACTGTGGGATATATACGATAATACAGTTTGAATGTTTCTACTGTGGGATATATACGATAATACAGTTTGAACGTTTTTACTGTGGGATATATACGATAATACAGTTTGAATGTTTTTACTGTGGGATATATACGATAATACAGTTTGAATGTTTCTACTGTGGGATATATACGATAATACAATTTGAATATATCTGTTGTGGGATATATACAATACTACAGTGGTAATGTTTCTACTCTGGGATATACACGATAACACAGTGATAATATTTCTACTGTGGGATATATACAATACTACAGTGGTAATGTTTTTACTGTGGGATATATACGATAATACAGTTTGAATGTTTTTACTGTGGGATATATACGATAATACAGTTTGAATGTTTCAACTGTGGGATATATACGATAACACAGTGATAATGTTTCTACTGTGGGATATATACAATACTACAGTGGTAATGTTTCTATTGTGGGATATATACAATACTACAGTGGTAATATTTCTACTGTGGGATATACACGATAACACAGTGATAATGTTTCTACTGTGGGATATATACGATAATATAGTTTGAATGTTTCTACTGTGGGATATATACGATAACACAGTAGTAAGGCATTTCTATATTGACTCAAGAGTAAGACATACAATTAAAAAATTATATTCATCTTCGATTTGATTTAGATCATAAAGTTACAGATTGTTTTATTCCTATGTTTTCAAATCTTCCGTACTCAATTGCAATTTGATGAGTTCCATATTCAATACCCGTCTGTATTTTATCCCACGGAATACAAGTTATATATTTCTCAACGTTTGCATCAGTTTCGAAAAGTTCTTATTAATCAAGTTTTTATGAAACTTCTAAATCAGAAAACAGGTTTGAATGTATTGATCTTGTACACTTCTAAATCAGAAAAGAGGGTTGAATGTATGAATCTTGTACACTTCTAATCTAAGCTTCTAAAGGCAAGTTTACTCCATCTTTAATCTATCTTTCTCAAAAGTCAGGAAAACCAAGATAAAAAACTAAGTTTTTAAAATTTTATAACCAAATATCATCTAGTATATTTGTTAAGTTTTTGGTGGAAACGTAATCAATAGGAGGACTATTTCGTGAATTTAAGATTTTTACCAAACGGCAGGAAAATCAAGATCAAAAACAAAGTTTGCAAGATTTGATAACCAAACACCATTTTGCATATTTTTTTTAGTTTTCGATAAAACAGAATGTAATCAAAAATAAATTAATTCATGAATTAAGAATGTTTGCCATTATGTAAAAATTCTTTGGCCTCTTGTCACTTTTAAAGGATACCATCAGAGGTCACCGTGTTCATGACTACGTTGGAAGTCTGCGGTTTTACACCTAAAATATTTTTTTAAAATTTCATATGGATTTTTGACATGATTTGAACGATGCAAACTCCATATCCCACATCCATATATAAAATTAGCAGAACCATCAAGTCAAATAAACAATCCTTTTCTCGATTTTCATGCTTGCATTATTAAATAACTTCAAGACTGAATGAATTATCTTCGTGCCTTGGTTTGCCAATTTGTTATGTGTAGGATTAAACTTTCCATTATAAATCAAAATAACATATGTAAGTCAACTCACCAATGATTAAGGTTTCTAGTCATGGAAAATTGACACGTTTGGGAACCGATGTCTACATCTCAAAATTGTTCACCTTTTTTTTTTTTTTTTTTTTTTGGATTTACATCGAGTCTCGATTTGCCACAATAATTGTTCGAATTAATAAGCAAACCTTGCAAGCGTCTATGTCGACGAAAATGGTCTTGAGTCGTCATTAGTCATTTGTGATCTCTTCAGCACACAGGGGCCTCTATAAATAACTGGTACTATTTCGATTGCAAGGTGTAATCTGTTCCTTATGACAATTTATGCCAAACTCAAGTTTTTTTTTTTTGGTTTTTTTTGGGGGCCTCCCATCGACCATTTGACTCAAACCCCTTTTTCCCCCCAAAAATATTTTACAAGTTAAAGTTTATATCGTAAGTCACATTACAGCACTGTGGTTTATTTTTCTTCGTCAGCTTTCGGAATGATTCGTTTACATTAGTAAATGATGAAAGTTACCCTTTACAATTACTGAGTAAAATTAAATTTGTATGTAATTAGTGAATAGAATCTAACCTGTCTTGGCCGTCAAACCGCCTACATTCTGAGTTCCCGTTCTCCACTTAAATCATCGAAGCATCAATACGTATATGGAAGTTCCAATATAACGCAAGGTCCGCACCATTTTGACTCATGTTCCGAGTCAATCAAAGCACCTTACAATTTCTTCAGTTCAGTTACTCAATCCACTTATTCCTTCCACTAGCGCATTTTCTATCTTTACTTCATGTGGTCAGCTATCTTTCTACAGTACATAAATAAGTGTGGTCTTGTCGTCCATTCCCGTTGGCAATACATTAAAATGAAAGATCAAATGGTTATTCATCTTAGCATGCATTCAACAAATCAGCTTCACTAATTTGTACAAGAATACCTTATCTTACATTCAAGATTCCATTTGGTCTTATCTTTCGAAGCTTTGCATTATTGTGGAAGAAAGCACATCACTGTATTTGTTCATCTACTGATCATTTGTACCTATATTTTTCTTAGCTTTGTATTAATGCAGGATTACCTAGCATCATGTGATAAAATATGGTATATACATACACTTTACCAGAATGTATACACAATATTTGAATAAATATTTGAATATGAATAAACATACAGCTTATAAATACATTTTAATGTACTCTTTTATTTTCTTAGGTCATTTCACCCAGGTGGTGTGGGTCGAGAGCAAGGAAATAGGTATAGGCAAGGCCCAGGCGAAAGATGGGAAGATAATTGTCGTCGCCAGCTATCGCCCTGCTGGCAACATGGTGGGGAAATTCGCCAAGAACGTCCTGCCACCTAAAGATGGCAAAATTATCCTACCAGCAGAAAAAAGTGCGTGTGTGTATGTTTGTGTGTGAGACAGAGAAAATAGTTTACGTAAGGCCGTTTATTAGTGTCTTATATTATTTCAGAAGTACCATTGTCAGTGTTAACAGTTTCGAGAGAACTATGGGGGCTAGTAGAATATGTGACAATAAATGATTTTGTGTGTTTGTTGTTTTTAAAGACGCTTTTCACGTTAAAACTCTCAACTTTAGCTGTCTTGTATAGATTCATAACTTTGATGGGTTTTAGAATGTACATTGGTCGTTATGATCAATTAGACCATAATTGGCATCACCCTACTAAGTGAGTTCGTTATATAGTCCCTACCTTTTTCTGCATTTTTTTATGAAATCCATTGCATTAGTTAAGTTTACACCAAGACTCTCTTACTTATGTTAGGCACTAACAAAATAGGCGTAGGTTATGTTAGTTGCATTTCAATGAAATGACTGGTATGACTAGATTTTTAGTACGAGTGATCATCTCATGACCGGCCGAATCACACCTGTTTGCTTTGTCATCCTATGCAAAAATCTAGAGACTGAACTCAATGAATATTTTATTTTCTGTTTTAATGATGCTTTCTACTGAATTCAAATTTGCACTGGTTAACGCATCTCCAGGGAACATCAGAGGAAGAATATTAATGATTTTCTTCTGCAATAACAGCTGATTGACTCAATTAGCGTAGTGATACATAATAACGACAGACTAACTAATTAACCGATATATGCAAACCTGAAGCAAGGCCATGGTAATCAACGTCAGAACATGCATATAAATCGCTGCATATCAGGTTTCTTTCTTTAACGAGAAACGACCAGGGACGAAATGAGATGAGGGCTAAAGGTAAATTAAAATATCATGGATCTAAATCATTGGTCATTAATCATCACCGGGACATGTATGGTATCTACATCTACATTTCAAGAGCTTCAGTACTTCGTCCATTTGTCAGATATGAACAAATTTACATCTTTTCTGAATACTCTCAGTAAAATGTATTCTTATTCCAAGTTAAGGGTTGTAATCTACTTTCTTATTTAGCTCCTAGCAGTTCTGGCGGATTGACGGTAGATAAACTATCAGAAGGGCGCCAAAGTCCGTTTTCTAGTCGGTTTGAAGATGCCAAGAGTGGATTTGATGATTTTTCATCCGATACCGGCGCAAGCGGAGGTGAAAGCCGGACCACAAAGACATACACGGTTACGGAGGGGAGCGGACCAAATGCGGTCACTAAGACAATCACGGAAGAGACAATCATCAAGCCGGATGGGTCAAAGGTCACAACTAAGAAGGTCACTACATCTACATCAAATCTCCAGGTATAAATATTAACACAGTAATCGAACTTCCTTGATTGGTACGAATCATTCCAATTGTTTTTAATGTCCCGATATCAAGCACTAGTTGGTGTATGTATATGTAATGTTTCATTCTCATAACCAATCCGATCAGTGGAAATTTAGCGATAAATTAATTAACTTTTTAAAAACAACTTTGCAAGAAAACGGATGTGGAGAATCACAGAGTCACTGGTCCTGTCTCTAACATGGACAAATTTCAAAATTAAAGTATGTCTCTTTGATTTAGGACGACATGTCACTGCAAACGATCTTACAAGGAAAGAGTGTGACAAGGATACAAAATAAAACTACCGTTTTTAACAGTCTCCTAACTCTACCTGTCGTATGTGTAAGACAATCGCCATACCTTTGGATTCAACGCCGAGACTAACATTTCCCTTATTTTATTGAGCAGCAAAGAACGTTACCTATGTATATCAAAGCAGTATTCAGTTAGAGCGAATCTTCAAGTAATCGGCTGAGCAGTATGCTGGATAATATTGCAAATCACGTGGTCCTTGATCCTTAATCTATGACAAAAGATCCTCGATCATGTATAAAGTTACAATTTCCGCGTAAGAAACATTGTTACCATCGATTTTGATCGAAGTTCTAACAAAAGAGTCAATAAAATATGTTGATTTCCAAAAATTATTAACATAGGTTTTGTCTTCCTCGTATGTCTAAATATTACAACTACATTTTAGATCCTGGTTTCAATAATGGATAGAGCGTGAAAGTAATTGCCGAGATGTATTTTTAAAATTCTGAAAAATTAAAAAATAAATGTGTTATTTTAAAAATTCTATATAATTTCTCTAGATACTACAGAACATTAGTCCATTTGTAAAATGAGTAATTTGTGAAATCTTCCATTGTGTGCATTTTACATATAGTTATTTTAAAAATTCTGAAATATTAAAAAATAAATGTGTTATTTTAAAAATTCTATATAATTTCTCTAGATACTACAGAACATTAGTCCATTTGTAAAATGAGTAATTTGTGAAATCTTCCATTGTGTGCATTTTACATATAGTTAAAAGACTGTATTGTTGCAATTTGCTTTGCTTGCAAAAATGATTCCTCCATGAAAATTTTTAGTATCATACATTTGATTGTTTTTGTGAAATTTATAGTTTCATAATTAAAAAATATCTTTTATTTTGGTGAATATCTTTGGATCTACCTTTGATCACCGTGTGAAAAATATAAACAATGTAGTTCCTAGCTATGCTCGTTTGAGAAATAGAGAGGGTTTGAAGGGATACGAGACAGAAAAGTGATTGACCATCATTATTTACTTGTAACGCGCATCCAAAGGCCTATTGACTGATACCATGACCCAACGTTGACCTGTACCATGTCCCAACATTAGCTTAGTCAATATTAATTAAGACAGGGGACCAGTCAAAAAAGACCTAGACCTTCCGTCTCATAAGATGCTAGCAGATCAGGCTCTGTGTCGTTCGCTTGAAATCATAAGTAGAACGAACTACACACGCTCCTTACAGCTCATACTCTTTCAAATATATCGCTGCCTTTTAGGCTGTTTTAACCCCTGGAGCATCTAAACCTTAGTATATCGTCTGCGCACATTAGTACACGAACACGCTGACTGGAGCTTTCCTTAATTCTCTTGTCACAGATTTAAATCCAATTAAAAGCGAGGGAAAAAGAAAAAGACTGCATGGTGGTTTAGATGTGTTTCAGTGGCACGTCATTAGTATATCGTGACGTCTGCTGCGTGCTACCTTGTAAAATCTTCAGCCCTGTGCGCCATAACTGCAAGTAATAAATTCCAGACTCTTCCTACGTATTAGGTAGTCTCGTTCAAGCAGATTCTCACATAAATCCGTGAGAGCTTCGTCATGCGAGGGTCTTGTGGAATGCTTCTCTCGTACGAGGTCTAACTTGGCAATCCAGTATCATAGGCCGGTAACTAGTACAAAACATGTGTCTCCCGATTGTTTAGTGAGTGGCATTATTTGTGCAACAGTGACAGCATTCCCATAACGGCTAGTTTGAAAACTTTCCCTTGAACAACTGCAGTGATTGGTCGGTAGCATCACATCGGCGGGGTACATCATGGAAAAAGAAAGTACGGAGATTCCGTACTGTCACTAAGATGGAAGATGATATACATATATATATATATATATATATATATATATATATATATATATATATATATATATATATATATATATATATATATATATATATATATATATATATATATATATATATATACGCAGTCTCACGAGCACTTGAAAGTGTGGCGCAGTAGTTAGAGAAGTAAAAATGCAAGCCTGGGTCACTTGACTCACTTCGGCTTTCATTGATATGCAATAAATAGCCAAACTAATGCCTGGGGAAACAGAAAAGTTAAACGAAAACAACGAGGCGCCCCAAATTATGGGGCGTTAGACAGATCTATGAGTGTTGCCTAATGTAAAACTAAATTTAATAATTAGAACAAAAAACATCCCATTTCACACCTTCAAGAAAAAGAAAGTGAAAATTTATATAAGGAAAAATGTTGCAAGAACAGTTTAGTTGTATACGAGCCTAGCGTCCTTTTCACGTTATGTTCATTATGACGTCATAATCTCGATAAGTCAACACTTCCTCCAGACTCTAGTATAGCAAATCTCTCAGTGAGAGACGGGAGAGTCTGGTTGGACGGTACCACGTATTTGGCAAAATCTTCACATTCTGCTCTGAAGCAATTGTAGAGAAAAGATAGCAGCAGATGCAGTTTATATTAGGTGTGAGGACGTTACCATAGCATGTGGTTCAATCCAGGTGAAATGTTACCACTAAATTTACAGTCTTGTGGCAGTGGCTTTATCATATCAAGGGTGGTAACCCACGGTGAGGAGTATGCGAACAAATCAGACCTGGATCTGCTATCTTATTTGGCTTTTCGCACTATAGTGTGCGCTATACGTTAAAGCAAAAAGTAACGCTGTACGAATTCAACATACACCCTCATGTAGAGAGTCAGATAAAACAAAATCTTAAAATAAAACATTTACAGTCTTTAAAAAATTACTTCTTATCAATGTATCCTCTCTTGTAATTATTACACAATGTCGTCAGCAATTATTAGAGACAAATATTAAAGAAAGGCACTCCCTTTTTTCGAGTGCTTCGTTTTCAATTATTTTAAATCGTATTAGATTCAAATCGACATTAAGAATCGTTTTTCACAATTAACTGTCGAATTATAAAACCAACGTGTATATGAAGATATTTTAATACTTTATTTTGTATTGATTTTAATCCATATGTACAACATAAAATTACATACTTTTCCGCAAGAAAAATGATATAACAACACCTGCCACTTGAAAATCAATTGTATGCGTGATGTAACGTAGCGTTTTTCATCCGCACGAAGAGAGATTATATATCTGCGAAACAATTTAATTTGTAGACAGCAATATGTATTTGACTCTGGCACAATTAGAAGTAAAAACAGATACAACACAATTTGATGCTCATATCTAAGTTGAAGTTTTGAAGAAATTTACAAAATCCAGACATGTGGTTACAACGCTGGTGTTGTCTAGGATTCAAGGTAAATGCTTTTGTAGTATTTGATAGAATTTAAGCTAGAAATTGTTTGTTACTTATGACTGCATAAATAATGAGCATAATCAGTATTGATGTTTATTTCACAGCTCAGATTTTATTGTATTTAGTTAAATTACTAATGGCTGATAGGACATTCTTGTTTTCTTACAGGACATAGATAATTTTGAAAAGATGGGGTTAGATGACAGTAATGAGGTAGGAATTTTAAACAGTTTGTGTTGTCTTCGCGTGGCTGGCAATGTAGAACAACAGCTGGTGTTGAATACATATCGCTGCATTTCAATTTAAAGCAAACTCGATCCTTAAACAGGTTATCTCCCTTGTCATAATAGGACAGCGGGAGAGACAATTAAAGCTCTATCTTCTGGTACAAAATTATGACAGAGGAGGTAAAAATGTCTCTGTGGTCAACTGAATTAAATATTGTCAGTTTGTTTTAAAAAAGATTGTCATTATAAAGGCTTCATTTAATGCTAACGTTTAAATGGTCTCCATCAAAATTTAACTTGCAAATTAGTTGGTAGCGTGCCAATTCGTATAAAACCCAGATACAGTACCTGTTATTTTTAATTTCCCGTTTTCCAAGAAAGAGAATATGACAGTGTACTGGTTCTGGATAACAGAGTCTTATAAATGTTACTTATAACCTATGTACAACAGGGTCATTGTTTTAGTTTAATAATGTTTTTGGAGGAAATGTAGTTTATAATTTTTCGTTTGCCAGATGTAAGAAGCTACAATATATTTCAGTGTAGCAACATCTAGTGGATAATTAAATCTTAATCTTTCAAGGAAGCAATTAGAGGGACACGCATATAATCATGATATCTAACCATTTAATCAAATTTAATATGAGAGAGATACAAACAAGGTAAGTAATCTGTTTTTTCCGCTTGTAGTGATCGAGCTTCAATAGTGTTGTGCCTTATATATATACATATATATTACTGTCTTGAAAATATAATGCCTTCTTATAGCGGGAATTATTAGCGGAGGAAATTGTTTGAGCGATTTAGCAGTCTCGGAGTGAGATCGCGAAAATCAATCCCGTCATTATTTACCACCGTGAATATAAAAAACTTATCTAAATCCACAATGGTTAAAATATAACTAGCCAAAATGTAGTTTACCTGTTGTTGTTTTCTATTTTTTTTTTATAAAAACTTATTCGCCAAATTTTACGCCGCGAAAAATACCCGCTGTAAGGTATGAAGAATGAATTGAATGCCTATCATCCGGAAAGAACAGAGACAAGGACTGTGGACCAACACCATACTGAGACAAGGACTGTGGACTAACACCACACTGAGACAAGGACTGTGGAAAACACCACACAGAGACAAGGACTGTGAACCAACACCATACTGAGACAAGGACTGTTGACCAATGCCATATTGAGACAAGGACTTCGGACCAACACAGTATGGTGTTGGACCACAGCCCTTGTCTCAGAATGGAGTAGGTTCGCAGTCCTTGTCTCATTATGGTGTTAATCTATGATTTTATAACTTTAATTCCTTTACATTGATGCTAAATCTTAAACCATGATTTTAATATACAGGCTAGTTTCTAGTTTTGTTGGGTGAAAATATTCAGTTTACACGGGTCTTATCGTGTCGCCTTCTTTAAATTTTAAAGTGGAACAATCGTATAATTTCTAAACAAAATTATTTGAAGAGATATTTGACTTAAATGTTAACATGCTATTTGCAATAAATATTTAATCCTAAAACATAAAAAAAACCTGGAATTCGAGAAATATTGTATGCCTCATCAGAGTCTGAGGACGTACAGGGATAAACATTTTATGCCTCATCAGAGTCTGAGGACGTACAGGGATAAACATTTTATGCCTCATCATAGTCTGATGACGTACAGGGATAAACATTGTTATGTCTCATCAAAGTCTGAGGACGCACAGAGACAAACATTGTATGCCTCATCAAAGTCTGAGGGCGTACAGGGATACACACCGAGCACATCACCTCTTCCAGTGAGAAAGAGAATTTAAATTGCAGCTTTTTTATTTATTTGATGCCAGTGATGACGTAATAATAAAATCATGTATGACGTAGGTAAACTCTAAGAATCATATTTAGTTTTTTGTAAAATATCTTTACTACGGAATCATATATAACATTTACAAAAAAGTACAAACGTTTCTGTTATGAACAGTATAATAACGACACACGCTAAAGTCATACTAGCCCAAAATCAAACAGACTCATCCCCACACACACACAACCATACACAATACACTAACATCTCAACCAGACTCATCCACTCCCATACACACACAACCATACAAAATACACTAACCTCTCAACCAGACTCATCCCCTCAAGCACACACAATCATACACAATACACTAACTTCTCAGATCCCCTCTCACACACACAACCATACACAATACACTAACCACTCAACCAGACACACACACACACACATACATAATACACTAACCTCTCAAACCTCCAATGGAACATTTGTTAGAGGTACTACCGTCTTTTTTAAGTTTTGACGTTTGTATATCATCCAACAAGTAATAAAATACATTTTCAATTTTCTTACAAAGTTTATTTTTAGTTAGCGGTGTTAAACTTGAATTTGGTACTAAAATAATTTGAGAATACGGTGCCTGCCCTGATCGCATTTTAATATCTTTTGTATTTTTTCATAAGCAAGATTACGTTTAATTTCTATATGCAACATTACAGAAGAAAAAAGTGACGGGTTCCAGGAGAAAGAGTTCGAGTTCATCGTCTTCAGATTCCTCTCCGGAAACTAAGAGACCTCAGAAGCTCAGTGAGTTCATTGATGACTCAGTCAAGGCACATAACGATTACCGGAAACTTCATGGAGTGGAACCACTGAAGCACGCGAAAGACTTGAGCGAGTTCGCTCAGAAATGGGCAGAGCACCTGGCCGCCACGAACAGCTTTCAGCACAGTGACTGTACCCATAAAGGGGAACGGATAGGAGAAAATATCGCCTGTAAATGGTCATCATCGGGGGCAGATTACACAGGTTTGTGAGCTCAGCAATATTTATAACTACGAAACTAAAGAACCAAATAACAAACCAGCTCGCCATGAAACGAACAAACGAATGAATGAATGAATGAATAAATGAATGAATGAACGATTAACAAATGACAATTATACAAATTATCCAAGACATATCTGGTTTTAGAATATGGTCGTGAGCTCTAGATCCAATTAATCAAATTTCAAGACTGTTTATCAGAATGTGTGGTTTATTAATACCACTGCACGATCTATTTGAACTTGGGGCTGGCCTCAATTTGGATTGTTTGGTTGTTTGTGGTGTCATTTCTTTTCGGTAATTTGTTTGAAGAAAAAAAGTTAAAAGATCAATAATGACAAGATTTGATACGTATAATTAAGTGGTAAGTATCGATACTTTATGACACTCTTTGCAAACACCTCGGAAACACGGTAAACAGTGGCGTACTAAGGGTTAATGGCGCCCAGGGCGACGATGATGGCCCCAAGGGCCAGTATACGAGGTCCGAATTTTTATCAGCTGTTTTGGCGCCCCAAGACCTCTGGCGCTCGGGGTAACCGCCCAGTCAGCCCCCTCCCCCTCCGTTAGTACGCTACAGACGATAAACACTATGCAAACACAGTTTTAAAAAGAAAGAACATTTCTCCCAGATTCTTGAAGAATAAAGTCTGTGATAGGAGTGGCATTATGAGTGAAGCAAGAGCGCCCTCTGGGGGCACGTCCTTCTCTCGAAACTCTTTTAACTTTGCTAATTTATATATATATTTCATACAGCTTTAGTGCAAATTGTTAATTTAGATATATATTTCATACTGCTTTAGTGTAACTTGCTAACTTAGATATATATTTCATACTGCTTTGGTGTAACTTGCTAATTTAGATATATATTTCATATTGCTTTAGTGTAACTTGTTCATCTTAAGTTGAAATCCCAGGTTTTCCCTTCAGATACAATGACTGCCCAGAGTGAAATTCGTTGACAAAGAAAACTACTAAGGTAACCAAGTCATCCAGTCAGTAGACAATGGAAATAATTCAGAATGACTTCCTGACACAAACCGGTACATTGTTTCTATGCTTATCTTAATTTAATTTGGCGGGTTTTGCATGATGCAAGCTGTTTTTTCCATGGTTCAAGCTGGTTTTGCATGGTGCAAAGCTGGTTTTGCATGGTGCAAGCTGGTTTTGTATGGTGCAAGCTGGTTTTGCATAATGCAAGCTGGTTTTTCCATGGTTTGTTTGATTTTTTAATGATGGAGTTTTTCCACTTATTTCTTGGTAGGCAACAGAGGCACTAATATTTGTAGCAGAAGATGTACAAGAGTTGAAATGGGATACGTAAACTTCTACCTTTTTATTCCCTTTGCTTTTAATTATGAATCACGATGTCTTTTACAGGCAAGGAAGCGGCTGACCAATGGTACAGCGAGATCAGCAAACATGATTTCACCAGGGAACCCCGATCGACTGGCACAGGTAGGGGAATCATAGAATTATCAAAACTTTATCGGAATTTAACTAGTTTAAATTTTTATTAATTTCAGACATGCAAGATTTTAAGGTTCTAATTTCATATTTCACTTCAATAATATACGTTATGTAGTGTTTGTAGCTCTTGTGGAATACGTTTGACTTAGTTTTGTGGTTAGTTTTGCACAACGTCTTGTCTTGTTCAACAGCATATCTTGTCAGTGAACACACACAAACACAAACACACACTCTCTCTCTCTCTCTCTCTCTCTCTCTCTCTCTCTCTCTCTCTCTCTCTCTCTCTCTCTCTCGTTCAATAATATGAAATGCGTATTTAAGGCCCTGGAAATGTATACAAATCCGTTTCGTATCTTACAGGACACTTCACACAGATGATATGGAAAGAAAGTAAAGAGATGGGTATTGGAAAAGCCAAGACGTCAGGTGGCAAAGTGATCGTAGTTGGCAACTATCGGCCGGCAGGGAATCTTGTCGGTCACTATGTGGAGAATGTCCCTCCCCTTAAGAAATGATTTAAAACATCTATTGCGTCTGCTCAGACTGTCCCTTATCTGTTCTATGATTGAGATTTGGATTCTAATGTCATTTACTGTACCTGACTAACAATGGACACCTAATTCCCGACTAACAATGGACATCGAATGCCTGACTAACAATGGACACCGATTGCCTAACTAACAATGTATATCGAATACCTAACAATGAACGTTGATTCAAAGAGATATCTGTTGTATTACTGGTAGAATAGATATTACCGGTAAATTATTTGATAAAATATCGGAGTAAATTTGTACTAGGTAGCAAGTAGAAATGAGATCCAAAAGGAAATTTTTTTTCTCACTGATTTACCAAAATATGAAACAGCGTGTAATTCCTGATTTTAGATCCGATGAAAAACCAGCAGAAAAATAGTATGCGATTGGAGTATTGCGTTTGAAAAATAGTATTTGCCAGAACTAAAATGTATTTCAACGGAATATTGAACGACTAAATGCTGGAAAGTAAAACATCAGGGTAGTTTCAACGATAAAGTTCACACACAGTATCTCATTCATTGATATGTACTAACCTTTTGTAAAATACAGCGTATATTTTCATTGAAATTATTTCCTTTAGTGTACTTCTGGAAAGGTGGGTATGATATTAGTGTAGGTGAGACGTCCCTTTTTTAAAAATGCACCCTGTAGTAATTTCATTTCTAAATTTTGTAATTTTAAATTCTAGTTTTTAGTTAAATTTTTAATATAGGTGTAATAAATGTCGACTTTCTTGTTTAGATGTAATATCTCGGTGGATGAGCGGTTAAATTCAAGAACTTTTCCCCTTTTCAAAAACCAGAGGAATCGAACTCGGTTAGATACATTTTCATACATATGGGAATCAGGTGTATATACCACTCCTTGTTCACAAACGCAACAATGCCCGTGATACAGACATATGCAGACATTTTATGCATGACTTGAAACCAATAAACCAAACGCAACAATGCCCGTGATACAGACATATGCAGACATTTTATGCATGACTTGAAACCAATAAACCAAACGCAACAATGCCCGTGATACAGACATATGCAGACATTTTATGCATGACTTGAAACCAATAAACCAAACGCAACAATGACCGTGATACAGACATATGCAGACGTTGTATGCATGACTTGAAACCAATAAACCAAACGCAACAATGCCCCTGATACAGACATATGCAGACGTTGTATGCATGACTTTAAACCAATGAAAGGTTATGGAAATTTTTATTTTTAACATAATGAAAAAAATTCTTTTGATAGAAAAATTCGTCACGAAAATGTCATCGAGACATGTTGAGGTTTAAAATTAATTCAGTATTTAAAGTACTATATATAAACATTCCATTTTGTATTCTTTTTGGACAATTGTACATGTTCTTTACTTTTATTATTTTACTATTCTGATTTACACCATTATTAATTTCAATATAATTTGTGTTAATTAAATATTGAAAAGATCTATCTGTTCTTTTTGTCATTTTTCACAGAAAGCATAAACTTTTTCACCCTCATAATGAAGGACCAATCTCTGTTCAAGCAAGAAATGGACAGACAGGAAAATAGTTTTTTTTTCCTTTTGATTGGAATGGACAAATTGATCTCTTTATACAAACACTGACAAAATGGAATTATTATTATTATTATTATTATTATTATTATTATTATTATTATTATTATTATACAATAAACATAAAACTATACTTATTGAGGATGTACAGTGCTGACTGTCCCTGAGATTGGAAATTGTTGTGTGAATAAGGTAAGATGCAGAATAAAGTAGCAACCAGTGAACTGTTTAATATATTAAAACCTTTGTCAGAATAAAAGGGAACATTTTGAACACGAAGGAGGCGAACCCCGAGGCATAAAGTTCTTCCCTGTCCTGATCGTTATTATTAGAAGATCCGTAACCAAACAAAAAAGTTATTTACCTACACAATTATATTTCTTAAAGCACACATATCTACTAACTGAGGACTTGCAACTTTTTAATTTGATTAGAGGTCCTCGCGGACCTGATATCATTCTCCTGGCCTATTTGACTGCAATTGACCAAATTCAATTTGTCAGACTTTATAGTTTTCCAAACATACATTTATATGTAAACAAACAAGGAATCTTGAAATATTGTACATCAAAATTGAACTGTTGAGTCTGATTAAAACACTACAGGTGCTCAAGAATATTGGCAATATGCAAAGATTTTGCTAATTATTCAAATTCATTCTAGATCCTAATGATATAAATTTGCATACCAAGTATGATACAATCTGTTAAGATTTATACTCTAAGATGATAAACAAAATCACGTATGAACATATACAAAAGCTTGTTAGATACATAACATAGCTTTTGACCTAAGCTCATAAGAAAACTTATTCTAGAACTCATTAAGTACACGATTTAATGATTAAGTTCTTCGATTTCAAGCAAAGAGAGATGTTGATTGGCTGTTGTTCACAGCTGATTGGCAGTTCCCAAAATAAGCATACTCAAACTAGTTACAATCTGTAAACATGTCGCGCAACTGCAAACTGTATGTAATATGCAAGAAGTGCTTACAAATGTACCGACAATTTAAGAGAGAGAGAGAGAGAGAGAGAGAGAGAGAGAGAGAGAGAGAGAGAGAGAGAGAGAGAGAGAGAGAGAGAGAGAAGCAGTTATTGAATAAACCACATAATGATACTGAAACAAAGATGTCTAAATTAAATATCACTTGAAAAAGAATATAGCAGTACCTAATCTCTTTGAATTTTATGTAGAAAAAACGACCCCCCCCCCGTTTCCCACATTATTTTCTCACATGATACTGTGATGGGGTCGCATTAGTTTCCGAATAACACCAGCTCCTTGCGCTGTTAGCTCCTTCATTTTAGCGTCCAGAGTTTTTCTAAATTAAGCAAATGCAGACTCTTAAAAATAATTGACATGTCTCCAGCCATTATTTCAATATATCGGTGAGTGTATTTGAAGGATGGGACAAAATCTCTCTCACTCACTCTCTCTCTCTCTCTCTCTCTCTCTCTCTCTCTCTCTCTCTGAATCTATGATGGTAAAACTGACAAACCCGAGGAGAGAGAGAGCGAGAGAGAGAGAGAGAGAGAGAGAGAGAGAGAGAGAGAGAGAGAGAGAGAGAGAGAGAAAATGAAACAATTTGACGGTAAATAGCAACGGTAACAAAAGCATAATAATGACTTATATCAACTACAAATAACTTTAAATGTAAGAATTACCTCCTGTTTGTTCTTAATTTCGCTTGGTCTATTCCCCACTTGGTTAGACACTCTCTTCCAGGATCGATGGATACGGATAGCCGCACTTTCTCTGTTAGGAACGCTGGCCGTGCATTGTTTATATTTTCTTTATTAAAACCAACTTTCACTTTGAATCTTAAGCATCTCTTTTATTTGTTTAATAAATATGAATGAACATAGTAGCTAATAAATAGAAGCAAATTAACAATTTCAAAAAAGATTGCGAATAGATCCAACACTACATTTCGTAGAGGACACACTGCAGATGTGAAGAATGAATTCTCTCCATCAATACACAGCTTCTTGTAGTCAATCTTAACTCCACTGGAAATCTGTATGTATGTGTATTTGTATATGGTATAAATAAAATATATTTATAGTATGTACACCATATCTTTGATATACCACTGGTTACCTTGTTAATTAAAAAGTAAACTTGGCAAGCCTCATTTCCTTTGAATGAAAAAATGTATACATCCGACATCTCGTGGTATAAAATAAATACAGCGTATTCATATATATATATATATATATATATATATATATATATATATATATATATATATATATATATATATACACACATTAGTTTTGAGAATGTAGATCAGGTATGTATTGACCCAATTCTGTCAATCTCCCCCCCCCATCTCTCTGTCTCTCAAACGATCGATTGATTGATCGATTTCAAAGGTGATTAAATTAGCGATGAATTCAATTAACAACAAAAAGAATGAACTAAATTGTGCGTAATAATAATAATAATAATAATAATAATAATAATAATAATAATAACAATAATAATAATAATACACACAAAGACCAGTTTATTTTTAAAAATTTTATTTAGAGATTACATTTTATTCTAGGCACCAGAATTAAAGTAATTTTAAGACCAACGCAAACGGTACGGCCGTACCATATTTGTTATAATAAATATGTGCATTCAAACACTTATAAAATTATCCAGCTTTCATGCAGGGCGGTTTGAGATCTCACGCAAACAAAATACGCAATTCTATCTAGAGGTCGAATAGTTACTTCTTTATTGTTCATCACGGAAATATCCACCACCATCGTAGATAGAAATGGCCGTGCAAAATGAAATTTGGGACGACGACCAGGAATTTAAATATCTCACATAAATAATTATACCATATATCTGTCTTGGATTTAAAAGTACGACACAGTTACATCAGCATAAACTTACATCTGTAAGTACTTTGTGTTTATAGAATATACATGTATATAAAATTCAGCTGTAAGTACTTTGTGTTTATATAATATACATGTATATAAAATTCAGCTCTAAGTACTTTGTGTTTATAGAATATACATGTATATAAAATTCAGCTGTAATTACTTTGTGTTTATAGAATATACATGTATATAAAATTCAGCTGTAAGTACTTTGTGTTTATAGAATATACATGTATATAAAATTCAGCTAAGTACTTTGTGTTTATAGAATATACATGTATATAAAATTCAGCTGTAAGTACTTTGTGTTTATAGAATATACATGTATATAAAATTCAGCTGTAAGTACTTTGTGTTTATAGAATATACATATATATAAAATTCAGCTGTAAGTACTTTGTGTTTATAGAATATACATGTATATAAAATTCAGCTTGTAATAAGTGTTACACTTGAATGAGTGCTCGAAACGTTTCTCTCTCTCTCTCTCTCTCTCTCTCTCGGAAAATTTAAGTTTATGCCGACAGTAGGCATAAATCTAACTGGACTCTTTATCCAGGAGTCTGTTTTCAGGATAATGTGTTCACACACACACACACACACACACACACACACACACACACACACACACACACACACACACACACATCTTCTCAAATTGCTTTCAGCTGATTCATAGTATGGATCTGGGTTCCAGTTTCATGTGCAGTGTATGACCTTGGAGGTCCCAGTTTATATAAACTACAAAATTTCGTGATGTTATCGAAAATTTTACAGTTCATCGTCCACTGCAGTTCCTTTATAGTTAGTTAGCTGTTATCACCTTAGTTCTACAAGTCCTTGGATATTTTACTGATGGTTGGGACTCGGTAAAATAACTAGGAACTTCACTTGCAGAGCGAAGGTGCTAGTAGTAAGACGTCGCGCATGGTGTACAATGGCGTGTTTTGCGTCAAAAGCTGAAATCGGCCTGCGATGTATAAAATAAATAAAACTAATTATGACAAAACATATATCGAATTAAAAGTCTGCAACTTCTTATTCAGAAAATATATAGGAACAGATTTTAAAAATTGATATGTACCTATAAATAGGTATGAAATAATATGTACCTATAAATATGTATCAATTAATATGTACCTACAAATAGGTATCAATTAATATGTACCTATAAATAGGTATCAATTAATATGTACCTATAAATAGGTATCAAACGCAGATCATTTAATATGTACCTATAAATAGGTATCAAACGCAGAACTTTTTTTTTTTTAAAGTCACAGCCAATGCGTTTTGAAACGAGGAATCGCAGATACAGAAGAAAAAAATGATGAGTAAATCGCGCTAACTTTTGCATAGGGTAAGATTAAATCATGACGTTTGTGACGACATTTCTTTTAAGACGGACACGCCATACGAAGATGATTTGCACGGACGAGAAGAATGTATTTTTTCAAGTCAAACCAAAAACGAGCGCAATATGAAACTAGTGTCTTCAATAGTTCTAAGCCGCGTTGGTAAATTTAAAAATTATAATTCACGAGAAAGGTTGTAGTAAATATAAAATATTTATACATCAATTTATAATTTATAACAAGATTTTACATTTTTGTTTTTTGGTTTTGTTTTGTTTTGCTTTTGTTTTGTTTTTTGTTTTGTTTTTTTATTTTATTTTGTTTAAATTTGTATTTGTCTTCTTTCTGTGTCACGTCCTTCCGTAACCATTGCTTAAGTTCTGAGTCAGATTATTGCGTAGGCACAAAAGAGCTTCGTTCACATAAGAAAGTATGTAATAAAATGGTATCTGAAAAATGAACCATTCATCACTACATTCAGAAAATTTCTTCTCACTGAAAATGAACCATTCATCACTACATTCAGAAAATTTCTTCTCATTGAAAAATGAACCATTCATCACTACATTCAGAAAATTTCTTCTCACTGAAAATGAACCATTCATCACTACATTCAGAAAATTTCTTCTCACTGAAAATGAACCATTCATCACTACATTCAGAAAATTTCTTCTCACTGAAAAATGAACCATTCATCACTACATTCAGAAAATTTCTTCATACTGAAAATT
Organism: Margaritifera margaritifera; assembly: GCA_029931535.1. Taxonomy (NCBI): domain Eukaryota; kingdom Metazoa; phylum Mollusca; class Bivalvia; order Unionida; family Margaritiferidae; genus Margaritifera; species Margaritifera margaritifera. Next base: position 3,711,528 of record JAQPZY010001610.1, on the reverse strand, counting down.
AACCATTCATCACTACATTCAGAAAATTTCTTCTCACTGAAAATGAACCATTCATCACTACATTCAGAAAATTACTTCTCACTGAAAATGAGCAATATTTATATCTAGTCATTTCTTTACGGCTACGTAATCAAGCTTCTCGAATTTTACGTCACAGTACTCAAGTTGCAAATATTGTTTTTATTATGTGTTTCATAATGAGATATTGAAATATATCAGTGGGAGAAAAATGATATCGCCACAGTGGCGATATAACTTTTGGAACTACTAAGTAGCGATTTTAACTGTCATCACAATCACAATCGTGTCTGAAAACTATGGATAAATCAGGCATAAATGGTCGATTGCAAACCGAAATTAAGTGACAATCGAAATTTGGGTGCAGCGTCTGTTACCCCAAGCTTGCCAACACACAAAAATTCACGTATGAATGCAAAAGTAAATAAAAATTGAAACCCAAATCTTTACAAGTAACTCACAATCCTTACAAGTAATTCACAATCGTTACAAGTAACTCACAATCCTTACAAGTAACTCACAATCGTTAAAATGTTTTATGAGGTTACACTCTAATTATGTTGGACTGTTCTGACATGTTTCTACAGTATCCCCACCCCAGCAATGCTTAGTGTATCAATCCGCGCAAGAAATGTGTTGACGAAAATAAACATCTCTTCATTTCTGAATAAAAACAGTCATTACTTTTACAAAATACTCAAATTGAAGCATTATATGTACAATCGAAATTCGTAAAAAGTCGCTGTCCTACAATTATTGTAAAATTTTGGAATTTCTTTTTACCGATGTAGTTATGCAGCCGTTAATCGCATTGACACAGAATGGAGAACAAATCCATGCAAATAGAAGATGTTTGCCTGAAAAATATATAATAAAAAGAAAATCTACGGTTTGAATAGATATAAGAAAATATATAATTCGTGACAATACAATGTTTCCACTTCACTCGCGAAATATTTTCTTATATTTACTCAAAAAACGTAGATATCCTCTATAAAGACCTGCTGAACACACAATTATTATTGATTTTTTTAAAAAGATGCAAAAAGACAAGAAGGAAACAGTAGTTTAAATTGATATACAGTTATTGGGTTCATAAAAATAAAGTTTAGATCTACTTGAGATAGTTATCAGATAAGTATTTCATATCTGTTGTTAAGTACACTTGCAATAACTATGATCTTTGTATAACTTCATAATCTTCACAAGCAAGACATAAAACACGTTCGTCTAAATGTAAATTTAACAAAACAAATCAAACAACAACAACAACAACAACAACAACAAAAACAACAACAAAAACACTTATTCATATTACTCCTTTTCAAAATGTGATAAAATCAAGGAATGCTGACAATGTAAAATTCTGCAAAGAAAATAAGACTTCGCCTATTATATGTTGTAGACCTCAATGTAAATAGCGGAAGTAGACACACGTTGAAAGCCAAAACATGGGATTTATGCATACCCCCCCCCCCCCCCAACCCATTCACAAGAATTTAGCCTGGTGATTTACTGACAAAGTCAATGTGTGCATTTATTATAATTCATGCATATAATTGAGTAGAATACGATATTTGCAATTAAGTAATGGAAATATAAACACTCAAATTATCTGTACTCAAATTATCTGTACACAAATTATCTGTACTCAAATTATCTGTACACAAATTATCTGTACTCAAATTATCTGTACACAAATTATCTGTACACAAATTATCTGTTCACACATGATTTGCTACAATAGTAACTATACATATAAGGATAAAAAGCCTAAGTTGAAATAGTTGTTCATATCTAAATGATTTTTTAAAAACTTTTATTTTATAATTTCCTTTACTGGTCACAAACGCTTGGAATACAAAGAAGATATTTGCTTGAAACGAGTGAATAACGGATATATTTCATCGAGTGGGTGAAAATACATAAGGTTTGAGAAAACAAGTGTGTGTATTTAGCAGGGTTTATTCTTGGTTCGTCTGCAGGCGTCCGTATTTTTCTACTAGACCACGCAAGCGTCTAAAAATAGCTCAACATTTCTTGGTCATAATGTTATCGACACGGCAGTGAATAAATATATTTCGTATTTCACTCCAGTAAATTATCAAAATTATTTCCCTTGGAAAATCCAGTAATTCACGGTCTAGCATAAAATAAACAGTTCTATTTCTGACACTTAATATAATTACGTCTTTTTAAGCCACGACGTTGTGTAACGCAATTGTGCTCGTAGACTGTGCGACGTTTGAGCCTTTGGTTGATGACAAAGAAATCAATAGTAATGATCAGTCCCATGCCGTGAATGTTATGAACAAAAATACAGTTTGAAAAAAGTGATATTACACTTACAGTATCTATGATATTACATTCGATGTGTATGATATCTATGATATTACATTCAATGTGAATGATATCTATGATATTACATTTGATGTGTATGATATCTATGATATTACATTCGATGTGAATGATATCTATGATATTTCAATAAATGTGAATGTTATGTATGATATTACATTAAATGTGTATGATATCTATGATATTACATTAAATGTATATGATATCTATGATATTACATTCAATGTGAATGATATCTATGATATTACATTCGATGTATATGATATCTATGATATTACATTCGATGTGTATGATATCTATGATATTACATTCAATGTGAATGATATCTATGATATTACATTCGATGTGAATGGTATCTGTGATATTACATTCAATGTGAATGATATCTATGATATTACATTCAATGTGAATGATATCTATGATATTTCAATAAATGTGAATGATATCTATGATATTACATTCGATGTGAATGATATCTATGATATTACATTCGATGTGTATGATATCTATGATATTTCAATAAATGTGAATGATATCTATGATATTACATTCGATGTGAATGATATCTATGATATTACATTCAATGTGAATGATATCTATGATATTACATTCAATGTGTATGTGTATGATATATATGATATTACATTCAATGTGAATGATATCTATGATATTACATTCGATGTGAATGATATCTATGATATTACATTCGATGTGTATGATATCTATGATATTTCAATAAATGTGAATGATATCTATGATATTACATTCGATGTGAATGATAGCTATGATATTACATTCAATGTGAATTATATCTATGATATTACATTCAATGTGTATGATATATATGATATTAAATTCAATGTGAATGATATCTATGATATTACATTCGATGTGTATGATATCTATGATATTACATTCGATGTGTATGATATCTATGATATTACATTCGATGTGTATGATATCTATGATATTACATTCGATGTGTATGATATCTATGATATTACATTCCATGTGAATGATATCTATGATATTACATTCAATGTGTATGATATCTATGATATTACATTCGATGTGAATGATATCTATGATATTACATTCAATGTGAATGGTATCTATGATATTACATTCGATGTGAATGATATATATGATATTACATTCAATGTGAATGATATCTATGATATTACATTAAATGTGTATGATATCTATGATATTACTTTCAATGTGCATGATATCTATGATATTACATTCAATGTGAATGATATCTATGATATTACATTCGATGTGTATGATATCTATGATATTACATTCGATGTGTATAATATCTATGATATTACATTCAATGTGTATGATATCTATGATATTTCAATAAATGTGTATGATATCTATGATATTACATTCAATGTGAATGATATCTATGATATTACATTCGACGTGTATGATATCTATGATATTTCAATAAATGTGAATGTTATGTATGATATTACATTCAATGTGTAGGATATCTATGATATTACATTCAATGTGAATGATATCTATGATATTACATTCGATGTGTATGATATCATTGATATTACATTCGATGTGAATGATATCTATGATATTACATATAATGTGAATGGTATCTATGATATTACATTCAATGTGAATGATATCTATGATGTTATTTTGTCTCTGAAAAGTATAAATGAATTTCACCAAGATGCCGAACTAGAATCAATATGGCATAATTCCCTGTTACACAAAGTATACCCATAAAAGCAAGGCGTTTCTTATCGATGAAGGTTGGCATCCTAATTGTAGACAGTAGTATCAGAAGAGAAAGAATCAGAAGGTGCCTAAACGATTCGACAAAGCTTTCCCAAAATTTTCTTCGCAGTTTGAAGAAACATTCATTTAACGTTCACATTCACTCAATGCATTTGCTGAATTTAATATCTGCCAAATTTTTACAGATGCATCCAGACTTAGTCCAGTATCAATAAAACCTAATGATCGAAGCCAATGTGTTTGTCATCTAGTTTTGGAGCACGCCGAGTCAACTACTAATTTGAAGCATAACTTGTTATTTATCACAATATATATATATATATATATATATATATATATATATATATAAATATATATATATATATATATATATATATATATATATATATATATATATATATATATATATATATATATATATATATATATATATAAATATATATATTCATGAAGTTTGTTCATCGGGTTGCAATTTCCAATTTGGACATCACAACAAGCAACACAACGGCGCTTCGACACTACCACTACCATAAGGAAACTCTCTTGGGGGTTGAAGGACATTCTCCACTTTTTAGCGAAATTTACAGCCGTATATGGAACACGTTGTAAGCTACTAGCAGAGTAAGTGAGTATTACAATGTCATCGGCGAGCAAGACAGCTGGTATCTACATATTTCCAATGCTCCATCCAGATCTTACAGAATCAATTTTCGTTAGTAACTTGTTTTCCATTTGAATTATCAGTCGCTTGTATGACTCTAGAATAGACCCGTTTCACGGTTCGTTCATGTGTTTTCCTTGAAACGTCCACTTTAAGGCTCTGGTTTATTTCCGTTTTGAACTGCTTCTTCAGACTGACTGAGTACTCGCCTATATACCTCATTTTGCCTCTTGGTGTAGTCTTTGATTTATCACATAGTTGGTACACTTTACACACAGTGTTTGCGGGTTTAATGTTTTGATATGTCAACATGTTAACATATCACTTTATGTGAATATGATTGGCCCAAATAAGCACATGAAATTCCTAACTAATTGGCTGCGACCGTGGGAATTATCCTTGCCTCACCTTCTGGAACCATTTTTTTAAAAACCGTTTTTTTTTTAACAAAAAAAAACAAAAAAAAAACTGTTAATATCAGCTATATGGCGGCCGTCTTTCCAATCGATAGCCGAATGGACATTGCGAAAAAAAAACGTAGTAGTTACGTATGTCAGAATATGGCCAATTTACCCGACGTAGAATTCTCCGAATGCCAAACTAAAACTTGAACATAAGTAAACCCGCTGAACGTTCGCCTAATTAAACCGAAAATGTGGGAGAGCCGAGAAAAACTGGAACATTGTCCAACACATATATGCTGAATCTATGTAGAGGAACGCACGGCAGCCTATTGTAATGCAGACAGTCCCCTTTACATTGCTGCTACAACGTGATATGGCTCTTGCACCACTCCCCTAGGACAAGCATGGTTTAAATGTCAACCTATAGTAGTAAATAAACTCACCTGTCTTTTGAAGAGAATGTCGACAAATGCTGGCCTTTCAAATGTCACTGACAAAAAGGTATCCAACCAAAGCATACTTCAAAAATCAAATAATGCAAATATCTGGTCGCAAAAACATTACATCTAGGAATAAGTTGAACCAACTGAATGCAAATCAGCGCTGGCATATCAACGTATCTTCCATTCTAAGCAACACCTCTATAGATTTAGTACAATTTCTGCACTGAGTAATCATCCCTACTGATAAATATCAAACTGGAATGGAATGCTATTCTTCTGTCATATCAAATATGCATCTGTGGTGAATGTCCGTGGTGGAATCAACGCAGTTTTCGGTGGAAACGTTGTAGACTGTCTCATAGAAATCCATGTATATGGCGCTTCAACTGCTCCAGTTGACCTAACCGAGTGAACTATGTGACATCACAGAGGAATTTCGATTGGATATACATGGATGAAATATGATGATCTCCGTGTCAAACATTCTATTGATTGAATGGTTTGATTTTGTGGGGTTTACCGCCATTTTTCAGCACATGATATGATAAACTATACATGTACATGGTGGCCAGTGTATTTGGTAGAGGAAGAACCCGGGAAGAACCACCGACCCACGGGAAGCCACTGGCAAGTTTTTTCACATACCCACGTTGGTCAAGCCGAGACTCGAACTCACTCGGATAGAGGTGAGATTTATTAGTGATCTGCAAAGGCGAACGCCTCAGACACTTGACTACCCTCGGCCCCCTCTATTGATTGAAAGGACAGTTGCTCTTTTGAATTGTAATTTAAAGAAAGGAGGAATCTTCTTCTAAATGTTTTTGGTTACAGAATTATGCCATATTGCTTCAGTTTGCGTATGGGACTATTTTTTTTCACGCGCGCAAGAACTGAAAGGTGCGGCGTCCGAGTCAAAATTAAATGAAATGCTGAATATAATTTGTTCTTCTTTCTATCTAGGCTATTCACACTCTAAATAAAAAATGTGATAAACAAAGTCTCAAATGGGCAATGATTTAATATTGAATTTATGAACCTTGTTAAATAATTTCCAGCTGGAAATTATTGAACTCGTTTAAATAATTTGTTATGTATGATGTTTATATACTTAACATTTGTCCATAATTGTAAGATGTATGGTTATTTGAAAATACATACCTTTTGTCCATGCTTGTAAGTTGTAACACGTGTCAGGCAGGCCAGTATTTTCATATGCATTTCGCAATTAGACTTTTGTGACATATGTCAGGTAGGCCAGTATTTTTTCCTTATTATTACTCATATTCTGATGTGAGATAGGTCATGTAGGCATGCATGTTTATATACAAATTTTGTTAAACAAATTCATTCCGGTTCTAGAAGATCAGTGTGTAAGAAATCTATTTCAGTAATTTTAGTTGTGTTGTTGAAATCAGATAGAATTTGAGAGGAATTATTTAAATTATTCATTGGAATTACTAAAGAGCTCATCGACTTTTGGATTAATACATGATTTTGGGATTTATGTGAACTCATTCAAATGCATTCTGGATTACATCTCTGTTGTACATCATGACATTCAAGGCTATTGGAATTTATGTAAAACATTTTATTATTTTGGACTCGTGATTAGAACATTTAGGATTATTTGGAATTTAACTTACAAATTGTAAGTGTCTTTTGAATTTTCACTTTAACTGTCTGGAAATAAATTGCTCGTTGATTTTACTTAAATTGTTGGTTTCACTTTCTTTCTGTTACATATTTTTAAGACCTAGAGCCGTAACATATTACCCATTTAAGATTTTCTATATATTTCGCTATCTGGATTGTCTCTTTTGAAATTGTTTGTTTTGGAACATTTTTGAATTACTTCTTTTGAAACTGTCTAATGTATATGATGGCATAGGATGTGAATCATCATTTTCTCTGCGAGATCAATATACCTTACGTGCTGGAAATCTCAGGTTAATCTTTCGAAACATCTTTATTTTCTCTTTGTACATTTGCAGCAATTAAGTATGTCGAGCCTTCGGCTGGTCTCTAGCATCAGATTTAGTCTGTTTGATGCGAGTTGTCATATAGTTTTCAGGAGAGTTTACCAACTCTTGCTAAATGAATTATCCTATGGTATTCGTTGTTGTGATATCTGTTTCAAGTATTAATCTCCAATGTTCTTTGTTGCATTACATTCCAAACATGTTTCAGTTTCCATTATTGATATTTTACTATTCTATTTCACTCATATCTTACTATTTTCAATATGATTGCAAAACAAAATTAAAGCCAGATCACAATTGACTGCCTGAAAGCATATGGAATAACAAAATTGATACACAATAAATAGCTAAATAAAATGATTACCGTGGAGACTATGCGAAGAATAAATGAAAGTAGTCTTATATTTCATGTTGCAAGAAAAATTAAAAATAGAAAAAAAATAAAGAGATTAAAAATGATTTGGTCGGCGAGTTTGAACACTGTAGGTGTTAGAAAAAAATACAAAGTTTAATTTTAATTTTGTGAAAAGCAATTTAAATGCAATTTATTATTGAACAAATGGGGGTATACTAGTATAGTAAATAAATGTCTGTACTGTTAGATATTGTGGTCTTGCCCAAAGAAAATAAGGTTCGCAAGCACCCCCCTTTATACTTCGGTCTAGCACACAAAAGCTAACAGTACAAACACTATAATCTATAATTATAGGCCTATGATATTGGCTTGCCAATTTAGGCCGCTACCAGCCAATTTCGGAGGTACATTTTGAAAGAAAAGCAACAGTCTGTATAAGGAAAACTAGACAGACTCAGTCCCTCGCTATGAATCCATGTAAACATTACTCTGATTGGGTACATGCAAAAAAACATTTACATTTGTAACCTCACAGGCAGGAAGAGAAAACAATCTTCATATAGACTACAAATTACAACAATATGAACCGACTGAATTAGTTCAGTGATATATTCGTTGGATGTATCTAAAAGCCACAGATCATAAACACAGAATATGTTCCAAGACAAAAATTTAAGTTTTTACGTAGGCGTTATATGAAGCAACCTATTCAGCCAGAGAAGCAACAGGTAGGAGCTGGTCCTGTGACAAAATACATATACTGGGAGCCTGGTGACAAAACAACAATTGTGGCAGCCCAGGTCGGTCAGAAAGGCGCTGGAAGGAGCTGCATAACAGCACATGGAAGGTAATGGTTTCATGTATGGCTTGCATAAAGAGCTGCACAAGTCTATGACATTTTTGATACATTGTTGAGCGCCATTCATGTTTAACCGATTTATCCAAGGACTTCCATATTTTTCCCTAGAACATAAAGTGCATGTTCTTCCATTGGAGAATCTTTTGCACTTTTTGTTGTAAAAAAAATATTTTAGTTGCTCCGATTCACTCCAATTTGCAGTTGGTGAAAATAGATGGACTGGGTGGATGTGAACCTGCCAAAGCAAGTTTCCAGGAATCCAAGACCATTTTTGCTTTTAAATTGCTGGGTGTTCAAACCATCTCTGATATTCATATAATAGACACAATACAAAGCCTTTTATTATGAAACCCCCCCATTTTGATATGGCAATCCATTTAGAACCAGTAGCGATACAATTTTCAGGATGGCTGTATTGGATGTAAAATCAGCACAATTTTTATTTAGGATCAACTAGACATCATATGTCATCTTTTGGTGATATGACCATCAATTCAGGAGCAGTAGTGATACGATTTTAAAGCTGGCAGTCGTGACAGACATATTGGATGTAAAATCTGCACCATTTTCAGTTATAACCAATCAGATATCATGTCTTTTGGTGAAAACCTCACGTTGACATGACCATCCATTATGGCACAGTAGCGAGGACATTTTCAAGTTGGCCACCATGGTGGCCATATTATATATCAGATCAGCATCATTTTTGTTTACACCAACTAGACATCTTAAATAAGTTTTCTGGGGAAAACCCCATATTGATATGACTTTCCATTTATATGATATTTTAGGTGACCGACAAGGTGCCCATACTGGATATCAGATTGGCAGTTTTCATTTAGCACCAACTAGATATCACAAGTCTTTTAGTAAAAAACACGTGTCAATATGACTATCCATCCAGGTATTGATAAGGTTTTCAAGATGGCCATTTGTCAATATGACTATCTATCCAGGTATTGATAAGGTTTTCAAGATGGCCATACGGGAGTTCAGATTGGCACCATTTTCATTTAGGACCAACTGGACATCATCAGAAGTCTTAGTAGGAGTAGCAATAACAATATTTTCAAGATGCAAGGAAAACATCATTTTTATTTAGGACCAGCTAGATCTTGGGATCAATGTGTGTGTCCAGTTTCATAACGGTCCTCCAAGTAGTTTCATTGGAGTAGTAACAACTTGTGCCAAATGATGGACAGACAAGCCATCCCACAAGTTCTTCTGGTCTATGAGCATTAGAGCTAAAGGCCATCAACACAGAAAATCAAAGATCAACACATTTCATTTGTCTACCTCGTGTGGTTGTTGCTAAATTGTGCTTACAAGATTTGATGAAAACAAAACGTGTCTAAAAAGTTAATAAAATACATAAACAATTAAAAACTGGAGTGAGGGGCCTGGGTGGCCAAGTGGTCAAAGGCGCTCGCCTTTACAGATCACTCACAACTCATCTCTGACAGTGTGGGTTTGAGTCTCGGCTTGACCAACGCGAGTATGTGATAAAGCTTGCCAGTAGCTTCCTATGGGTCGGTGGTTCTTCCTCCACCAAATATAGCAAACCGTGTGCTGGAAAATGGCGTTAAACCCCACAAAAACCAAACCAAACCAAAACTGGAGTGATGACCTGAAAATCAAAACAGATTGTTTTGATGGCAAAATCTAAAGGTTTATTTATTAACCAAGGTGCAAGCTATTCACAAAGTTTGGTCAAGAAACTTTGTCTATAACAAAAGTTGTTCTGAAAAACCATTTTTCTTGTTGTCACAATGATTTTGACTTTCAACCCAAAATCAATATGCCCATTCCATACCTCAAGTGCAAACCCTTCACAACTTTGGTCAAGGTACATGATCTAGAACTAAAGTTGTAATCGCAAAATAATTTTTCTTCTTTCAGTTACAGTGATCTTGACCTTTTGACCACAAAATCAATAGGCTTCTTCCTTACTGCAAGTGCAAGCCATCCGCAAAATTTGGTTTGACCTGTGTAGAACTACTGCTATTGTGCAGAGACCATTTTCCTTCTTTCAGCCAGTGACCTTGACCCAAAATTGAAAGGTTTCTTCCATGCACAAAGTTTGGAAATAGTACATTACAGAAAACGAGTAGTAGAAATGAAATAGGATGGATATCGTAACATGAAACATGGCAGGCACATACATTTGAAGTTAATACACCCATATGTTCACGAGGAATAGTCAGAACAATATTTTCAAAATGGTCAGTATGGCAGCCATTTTGGAGGTCAAACTAGCATCATCACCTTTAAAAGGATATATTACATATTACATCATGTTTTCGTGAAAATTCATGTAAATACAAGTTTCCGTGTACAAGAAGTAGCAGTGTGTTCCATAGGGCCAATGTGGCAGCCATTTTGGAGATTAACAGACATAAAATGTCAATCTTAGTGGCCTTGTTGGCTGTGGCATTAGTTTCATTTAGGACTAACTACATATAGCAAGATTCATTTCAGTGAAAAACCCACTCATAGTTATATGATTTTCAAGATGGCCGTGTTGGAGGTAAAAATGGCATTATTTTCATTTAGGACCAACAACATATAGCAAAAAGCGTTTCAGTGAAAACCCACGTCACTGCAGCTCTCTGCTCATGAATGGTAGTGATACGATTTTCAAGATGGTCATGTTGGAGGTAAAATTAGCAGCATTTTCATTTAGGACCAACAACATATTGCACAGAGTTTGAAAGCAAAACCCATATCAATATAACTATCCTTTCAGGAATAACAATAACTAAATTTCCAAGATGGTTATTTGGCAGTCAGATAAGCAACAATTTCATTTAGGACCAATGACGTATCATTGTAAGTGTTTCACTGAAATCCCTATGTTAATACAACCATCCATAACAAGATTTTCAAGACTGCTGCTGTGGTGGCCATATTGGATGTCAGATCAGTACCATTTTCATTCAAGACCAACTGGACATCATAAGAATTCTGCTGCAAACCCCACGTCAATATGATTTTCTGTTCAAGTAGAGTTGTTGATAACAAGAATTTCAAGATGGCTGCTATATTGGATTTCAGATTGGCACCCTTTTCATTTAGGACCAGGTAGACATCCAAAGAAGTCTTGTAGTGAAAACCCCATTTTGATATGATATTCCATTCAGGAGGAGTTGCAAGTTTTTCAAGATGGCTGCCATGGCAGCAATACTGGACGTCAGATTGGCACCATTTAAGGACCAGCTAGACATCACAAGAGGTCTTTTAGTGAAAATCCCATGCTGATATGACCATCCATTCAGGAGGAGTAGTGACAAGATTTTCAAATGGTCACTGTGGCAGTCATATGGTCACTGTGGCCGCCATATTGGATGTCCGAGCAGCACCATTTTCATTTATGACCAACTAGACCATGGAATTAATGTGTCTGTAAAGGTTCAAGGCAATCCTCAAAGTAGCAAAGTAGTTAAGGAATAGTAGCAATAACAAACGGACGGACGACAGACAACAGACCATCCTGTAAGCTCCTTTGGTCTATGACCAGTGGAGCTAAAAAATAGTGACATTAACTACTGGACCAAAACACTTTCAGAACAGTCTCAAGGATTGCATCAAAATAACATTTTATAAATGAAGAGAAAAACAAAGAAATCTTAGCTGGGAGTTTATTAGAGGGTCTTTATATAAATTAATCAGCACAGACAGACGCCTAGTCGTCACCTCCCAACGACTTGAGGTAAGCAGCCTTCTTCTGCTTGACACGATCTTTACGCTGTTCCAAGGACATCCTTGCACGGTTCCACCTGAAATTTGTGAAAGACAATTATTTAAACATAAAAATACATACAAGCGATAATAAGCTTGTGCTAATGGACAGATGTGCGACAGACGAAGGACAACAGGTCATCCCATAAGCTCTTCTGGTCCATGACGAATAGAACTATAAATCTGATGTAAGATCACCTCATTCGTCTGCCTGGAGCTTACTCATAATCGAACTTGTCCAAGACCTCAATAATATGAGCATTATCAAAATTAAATTAGAAATCTGGCCTACAGATTGGAAACAATCTCAGCTAATCAGATGCATGTTGTTTTTTGCTTTCGTAAGTTTAACGGCATTTTTCAGCCCATGATTGGCTATACATAGCGACCAGTACACTTTGTGGAGGAAGAAACCAGGAAGATCCTGGAAAGAACTAATGACCCGCAGGAAGCTACTGGCAATATTTCTCACATACCTACCTTGTCCGAGCTAAGACTCTAACCCACACGGACAGAGACGAGATGTGAGTGATCTGTGAAGGCAAGCGCCTCAGACCACTCACCCCACCCATCAGATGCAAGATTATTTCCTTAATATGCATGGAATTTGCTCATTAACAAGATCTTGGCGACATAAGCCCATATTTTAGGTTTGATCAAAATTGGTTCAGAAATATAGCTTCCTCAGCTGTAACAAGCCAATCAAATGCAAGATAACTTTATTAAAGTGTGAATCCTGCTCATAGTGGAACTTGCTGAAAATCTTTAGGACATAAGCACACATTCCAACTCTGATCAAAATCAGATCAGAAATACGGCTTCTGGAATAGTAAAGAGTTTAGCCAATCAGATATAAGCATAAATTCCAAGTTATAAAAAAAAAAAAAAAACCCATGTGGGTGTCAGTAACATCACAATGGAGACCTAGCCTTTCTCAGTCCCAATAGAACATTACGGAGTCTACTTACCTCTTGACCTTGACCTCTCGTTTTGGTTTTGTCTTCATCTCTGGATCAGCTCTGATGGCACTGTGAGCCTTTTTGTACATCTCTTCAACCTAAAAAAATGCATTATATTGTTAGGTTTCTTTGTATCCTGTCATATTTATCTGTCTTGGTCAATGGAGTTGGCCATCTTTTCAGTCAACTTTGCTTGGCATTATAAACTAATAGGATAGTTTTTTCCCCAAGTTCAACCAGTTTTCAGTAAGGTGTAACAAAATATGATGTATTACTATTGTAAAGTTGGAAGACATGCGTTTAAAAAATTCTGAAGTGTGATTCAAGACTGATGCAGCAGTAAACATTATGTTCAACTAAAAAGTTTGTAAAGTACACTTAGACCCTAATTACCTCCAGTACAGTTTCACAAAGTTAGGTTCCAAACGCTATGGAGATCAGTGGCTTCTTGCTTTCTCTACACTTGACGTAATCCTTGACCTTTTTTAAATTACATGTGGCGATGGCAATCATCTCATGATCTATCCCGCCATGAAACATACTCAAATCAAGACATGATGTCCAGTAAACGTAACTGTTGCCCTTCCTGCTTTTTCCCACCTAAGAATCTGAATATTCCTTTTTATTCTTCTGTACCGACTAACACAACTTTTTAAGAGGCTTAGTTCCCCTTTTGTCTTGAACATGCATCACTTGTTGGATGCCATTTTTAGAAATGTCTACAAGCAACAGATTGTTCATGCTGAAGTTTTGCATGAAAAAATAGGTGCAGTTAAAAGCTTCCGAGGTACTCCTGTAAAGTTAGTCTGGTTCCCTGACCAACTCCACTGAATCTGATATCAAACCCAGATCTGAATCAAACATTGACAAGCCAGTATCCGGATTTTATCACAACAATCATATTACCGTAATTTGTGCTTTTATTCCGCAAGTCCATATTTTAACGTTAATTTCCACAAGACTTGTGGCCAAATCGTAAAGGTTGGCTAGTCTGTTGCGCAGAAACCATTTTTCAGTCAGTTACCTTAACCTTTGACCTTTTGATCTCAAAATTTACAGGCTTCTTCCTTATCCCCAAATGCAAGTCAGCCACAAAGTTTGGTACTGGTTTGTGATGTAGAATTAATGTTATTTTGTGGAAACCAGTTCTCTTCTTTCGGTTGAAGCAACCTTGACCTTTGAACTGAAACTGATAGGGTTCTTCCTTTCACACGTGCAAGCCATTCACAAAGTTTGGTAACTGTAGATAGTGGAGAATGAGTTATTGTACAGAAACCATTTTGCTTCTTCCAGTCAGTCACCTTGACCTTTGAATTTTTGATCTGGAAATCAACAGGGTTCTTCCTTACCCCAAGTGCATGCCATCCATATAGTTTGGCAATGGTATATCGTGAACAACTAGAGTTATTGTGGGAAAACGAAACCGACAACAGACGGGCAGACTTAACAACATAAACTGCTCCACTTTGTGGTGGGTGTAGAACACGAGAGAACTTTATTCTCTGAAATCTTTTCCTTGGACATTTACATTGTTGTTATAAATGTTTCATCAAGTGCTTAAGTAACCCAAAACAATATTTATAGGTCTGAATATCTGGTTCACATGAAAAGAGCTGTGCTATGGGATTTTTCTGTTCCAGATCTTGCTCTCAATTAAC
This sequence comes from Margaritifera margaritifera, assembly GCA_029931535.1. Taxonomy (NCBI): domain Eukaryota; kingdom Metazoa; phylum Mollusca; class Bivalvia; order Unionida; family Margaritiferidae; genus Margaritifera; species Margaritifera margaritifera. The sequence continues at coordinate 3,696,329 of JAQPZY010001610.1, read as the reverse complement.
TTTAATGTTCACTTGTCATCTTCCATCATTTATTATAATAATTGCCTTTTTTCTGAATTGTATTTCTTTTCAATTTAATAATTCATTGATTAAATATGCCCAAATGTGTATTACTGCAAGTTTTTCAGCCAGAAATTTAGTCCCTTTTTTCCTTATTTCAACTTTGAAAATACATTACACTTGAGGCATTCAGATCCTTTGCATTGCAACTCCAACTACTACTAACCCCTGAATGTTTTGTATCGCCCAAAACATTGTTTTAAATGGATATTGACTGCCATATTAAAGTTTTTTTGTCATTAGTGACTTTGGTCATTGCTAGAGCCAACAGACATGGACAGATGATGTGCACTAAAGGAAAATAGGAGGACAATCTTTTTCCTTTCCCCGATTAAAAGTACAGCCAGATGTAAAGATATGGGGAACAGAGGAAAAAAAATTTCTTCCTTTTAACTGCAGAGTGTTGAAACCAACTCTGGTATTCTTTGGAGATAACAAGATTTTCAAATTAACTGCTGTGGTAAACATATTAAATGTCAGATTGGCACCAATTTCATTAAAGTAAAAGCAGATATCATTAGAAGTCTTTTGGTGAAAACTCAATGTCAATATGACCATTCATTCAAGGGGAGTAGTGATGGCAAAATATTCAATAACTAGGTATCATAAGAAGTCCATTGGTGAAAACCCCATGCTGATAGAGCCATCAATTTGGGAGGGGCAGATAATATTTTCAAGATGGTCAACATGTTGGCCATATTGACCAGTTTGCATCATTTTTATGTAGGAACATGTCAAAATGTCTGTCCATTTAAGGAGTAGCAACAAGATTTTCAAAAAGGTCACCAAGGTGACTTTATTGAACATCAGATCAGCACCATTTTAATTTAAGACCAACAAGATAGTATAAGAAGTCTTCTGGTGAAAACCCCATGTTGATACGACTTTCTGTTTTGTAAGTGTAACAAGATTTTCAAGATGGCTGCCATATTGGATATCAGACTGGCAGCATTTCCATTTAAGACCAACTAGACATGTTGACATGGCCATCCATCTAGGAGAAGTAGCGATGAGATTTTCAAGATGGCCATATTGGAAGTCAGATTGGCACTATTTTCATTTAGGACCAACTAGGCATCATCAAAAGTCTTCTGGTGGAAACAAAATGTCAAAATGACTTTTTGTTCAGGAGGAATGGTGGTAGCAAGCAAGATTTATAAGATGGCTGCTGTTGTAACCATACCGGACCTTAGTTTGGCACCATTTTCATTTAGGACCAACTAGACATCGTACATCTTTTAGTGAAAAACCTATGTTGACGATTTTCCATTCCGAAAGAGTAGTGATAACAAGATTTTCAAGATGGTTGCTGTGGCAGACACATTAGACATTGTATCGAAAACATTTACATTAAAGACCAACAGGACATCGTATATCTCTAGTCTTCCGGTGAAAACATGCATTGTTATGACATTCCATTCAGGAGAAGTAGCAATAACAAGATTTTCAAGATGGCTGTTGTGGTGGCCATATTGTTTTTCAGATTGGCACCATTTTCATTTAGGACCAATGGGAAAACCACAAGAAGTCTTTTAGTGAAATCCCCATGATGATATGACCACCCCCTCAGGAGGAATGTCTGTAAGATTTTCAAGATGGCCAGTATGGCACACATATTAGACACAAGATCTGCACCATTTTCATTTAGGACCAACTAGAAAGCATGTCTTCTGATGAAAACCCAATGTCAATATGACTTTCTGTTCAGGACAAGTAGCAATTTTCAAGATGGCTGCCATTTTCACCTTATAAGCCCATCTCGTGACCTTTTGCCTACTGGAGCTGCACTTGAACACTCAACAGAAGTACTGCAAATGGCACCTTATAGGCCCATCTCGTGACCTTTTTGATCACTTAACAGAAGTACTGCAAATGGCACCTTGTAAGCCCATCTCGTGACCTTTTGCCTACAGGAGCTGCACTTGATCCCTTAACAGGAGTACAGCGAAAGGCACCTTATAAGCCCATCTCGTGACCTTTTGCCTACAGGAGCTGCACTTGATCCCTCAACAGGAGTACTGCAAAAGGCACCTTACAAGCCTATCTTGTGACCTTTTGCCTAGTGGAGCTGCACTTGATAACTCGACAGGAGTACAGCGAAAGGCACCTTATAAGCCCATCTCATGACCTTTTGCCTAGTGTAGCTGCACTGGAATGCTCAACAGGAGTACAGCAAATGGCACCTTATAAGCCCATCTTGTGACCTTTTGCCTACTGGAGCTGCACTGGAATGCTCAACAGGAGTACAGCAAATGGCACCTTATAAGCCCATCTTGTGACCTTTTGCCTACTGGAGCTGTGCTTGAATGCTCAACAGGAGAACTCTAAATGGTACATTATAAGCCAATCTTGTGACCTTTTGCCTCGTGTAGCTGCACTTGTCACTCAAAATGAGTACTGCAAATGGCACCTTATAAGTCCATCTCACGACTTTTTTGATCACTCAAGAGGTGTACTGCAAATGGACTTCAGTAGAGTTTCATCAAAATATTTGTAGGGGTTGACAAGTGACTGCCTGGATAAGGAAATAAGCCCCTGAATCGCATTAAGGCTGAAATGTGTACATATGTAAAGAGCCAAGTTTAGTTTACTGCCTGATAATGTTTACAAAATCAATAACCATGTACATATACATGCAAATAACTGTCAGTGACCTGTTCCAATTACAAAACATATCTGCTTAAGAGGATAGTTTAACAGGATATTCCTGTTCATCCTCTTCTTCAATTATGCACGATTTCCGTATCAAATGTGGCATTGCTACAAAAAAGCCAAAATTTACAAGGATTAGTTGCAGCATACATTATACATCAGGTAGATTTACTGATAATGCTGATAAAATCCGACCATTATTTACCTTGGAAAAACATATATCTTAACATAACCTTTGATTAGTATCATTGTTTTTTAAAGAAACACCATTTCAAGTTTGTAGGCTACCATTTGGTTTCTTGGTCTTTGTAAATCCTAAACAAATAGCTCATGTGCATGTCCACAGTTCTTCACAGCTTTATTTCATCATGTACACACACGAGGATGTAGGAAACAATATCACAACAATCCTGGGATGTTTTACCTAAATTGTCAGATATATTGAACAAAGACACATCTTACATACTGAATCCTCTCATAGCAAGTGGTAAAAGTAAAATTAATGAAAGACCCGTCAACCCTAACAAGACCTTCCTAGTAAGGCAGTCCATATTTTCCCGCAAGTTAGAACAATTTTCAGCAAGGGATAATGAAATATCATGTACTGCTATTTTTGAATTGGAAAACATGCATTTGAAAGTTCAGAAGTCTGATGATGCAGAGAAGGCAACATTATGTTCAACTAAGAAGTTTGTAAAGGAAACAGAGACTTCAGTGACCTCCAGTTCAGTATAAGACACTGCAGTTCTAAACCCAAAGGAGGTCAATGGCTTCTTGCTAGATCTCTCAATCTGATTTTTTTTTTTTTTTTTTTTAAATTTCATGTTGCAGCAGTATTCATCCCTTCTGCCTGAGCAATACTCAAATCAAGACATTATTTATTGGACACAATGTTGCATCTATTGGACACAATGTTGCATGTATTTAAGTACTGCTCACAGTGGAAGAGAGGGCTGCTGCTAGGAAATATAATTTAAACAAAAACTATTACATCAAGTTTTGAGATCTATCAAGGAGCCATTGACCTCCAAGGGATCTGTAACTACAGTTTCTGAAATTGAACTGGAGGCCATTTGGGTCTAAGTATACTTTATAAACCTTTTAGATGAATACAATGTTGCCATCGCTGAATCAGATCATACTTCTGAACTTTTCACATTCATGTTTTCCAAGTCGAGAATAGCAGTACATATTTCATTACACCTTACTGAAAACTGGTCTAGCTTTAGGAAAAAGTATCGACTGCCTTACTGAGAATGTCTTATTAGGGCTGGCAAGTCTGGGACATGGATAAAAGTCACAGAATTAGGTTTCCTTACTGTCTAGTCACTATCCTTATAGTCACAAGGAATATAAGCATATTACTTATAGATGTACTATTCTTTACAGAGACGTGTGCTTACCTTGTCTGCCTCAACGCCAACCTTAATGTATTTTGAGAACTGTTTCTTGAACAAATCTTCATCTTCCTCCTGCAACTTTTCCATGTAGTGGGCCACGTGTTTACCAAAGATGTGATCTCGGTGAAGCTCAGCTTTGAACTCGTTACTCTCACAGTTATAGCCAGGGAATCTCTTGGTACTGAAATATTAACAAGTGAGCCAAGATGTTTATGTGCAAATACATATAGAACATGAGTAACAGAGATGCTGCCAGGATTTTATGTAAAAAGGGCATCTCCACAGCTTGTTGCCAAAATAAGAGGGGACTAAAAAAAAATAAAAAGGTGTGTGGTGGGTGGGGGGAAACAGCCATAGTTCAATGTTCAATATTTACCTAACACTTAAATATCCATCGCACTTCCTGCTCCATTCTATAGGTCTCTATTGAAATCAAAATTCTCAAAAGACATTCCTCTAGTTGTATAGACATTAATCTGTTAACACTAACCTATTATTTAACTCGATGATCTATGGATAGTCATCAAAACTTGCCTGTGTGGTATGTCCAGTCCACCATCCACAGCTCCTTTCATGGCTCCAAACACCCTGGCTCCAGTGCTAGTCCTATTTAGACCAACATCCAGGTAACAGCGGAATGCACCGGGCTCTCCGTCAACATCCTCAACATAATACTCGTCACCGTTGACCTCCTCTTGACCTTTGTAGATCTTGTCCAGTTTCAACTTCTTCAGCAGCTGATAAAATTCAAGTGAAAATGCAAGTCATAACAAATATAGGCTTCTTTTTTCATTCTTAAGACCCCACCCCAACCGAGGTGCCTGGGGGCAATGTTCTTCAGTGGTACCTACACCGCTCCCTCGAGAACTCGCGCACAACGGGGTCCAAAAACATAGACCGCACTATAAGCGAGGGACCTCAAAAAAATTAAGAAAGGGATGCCATCCCCGCTGGACATAGAGAAAACCGCAGTGGGGGTGGGTAATGGGGCTGTTTAATGGCGGAATACTCGTTTTATAATTACATTGGGAATAATTGTCAATAAAGAGCTTTTTCTAATGTAGTTGTTTGCTTTTCGGTATAAATTACCTTTATTTTCAAAACAATGAACCTCTGAAAGATCGGTAACAACATTAGTCCAAGCGATTTGAACAACACGTGTACGCGATACATTGTGTATTATGTCACTGCTTTTTGTTGTTGTTGATTCAAAACTAAACAAGATTCCTTTTTTCAAAAACTATTGACATTTATTTCGTGAAACAACCGTCAACATAGAACCTCGATTTATTTATTGTTCCATTAGTATAATATGGATGCCGTGATTTCATATCAAGTAACAGTGAAACTTCGTCTCAGCCTTGAGGATATCCCCGAGTAGCATGTTAGAAAGTTCAATACAAACTCTGGAACTCGCTTCTCCGTAATGAACCGCATCTGTAAAACAAAGCTTTTGTTCTCCAAGTACTCATTTGGCTTGGTTGCCTAACTATCTTTGATTACATTTGTGAACGAGTAGGCTACTTTAAGGTAGTTTAATTATATTACTTACATAATATTATTTATAACAGTGTTCGATTGATCAATTGAAATGAGTTGACCTGACACGGCCGTGACCGCTAGCTCTTACGCAGGCAGGATTTGCACGCCTTGTAACTTTTTTGTTATTCCACCCCCTTTGTTTGATTTGATACAAAAGACATAATTAACGTGATAATACAAAGCAGGTCTGCTATTAATTGAGTGTAACAACACAACATATACTTCCGCAAGTCGGAGATAAAAACAAAAAAAGGTCGGCACATTAGATTCTCACGGAAACGCTCGCGGCGATAGTTGGGTCGGTTGAATTTTAATTTTCACGTTTGAATACAAGAGGGCTTATTGCATTTATGATGATTACACTGAAACCAAATTAAAAGATAGAACTAAAACACATATTTCACTTGACAAAACTTATTTAATTGGTATTTATTTTTAAAGTGTTGCCACCAGTAGGCTTTAGTGACGTTTTCATTGATCGAAATTTCGTCGAATATTGTTATTTATAGTGTATTGAGAATGTTGTTTGGAAAGAAAATTGAACAAAATATTTGACTTCTTATTAAAAGTTGAAAATTTCATGATGATGATTTAAATTTCTAGGTACTAACCACTGGTTTTGACGATAAAACGAGCAATATATTAAGGTTTCATTTACAAAATTTTGATCGCGATTTTTTTTACCTTCAACAAATAGGGTCAATTTTAAAAAAAAAAAAAAAAAAATTTTTCTAGTTTAAAAAAAAACAGGATCCACGTCTGGTCCGCGTTATAAGCTGGTTCGCGAGTTATCCGGGCGAGAGTTATCGAGGGAGCGGTGTACTTTGCACAGAAAACAGTTTTTATGTTAGTTGCCAACCTCCAAACCCCCGCCCCCACCCCATCCAAGCCCTACAAATAAGGGTTTTTATAGGGGGGTGGGTGCTGGTGGTTATCAACAAAAAAAAAAACTCCTGACACTGGCCTCCCCCCCTTCCCGGAACCAATTATTCCCCCCCCCCCAGCTCTGAAGTTTAAAAAGATCCCTCTCCTCTAACACTTTTCAGTCATATAACATCCACAAGTCTCATAGATAAAGCCTGTTCAGCTCTTAACCTCTAGCACCATTTTTGTTTAAAATATAAACTGATCCACTACCTAAATATATTGTCAAAATATCATGAATATGCGAGTCAAGTTTTTAAATTGAAGAAACCCATCTGATTTCTTGGAAACGTGTCATATATACACCTGCGATAAATAGAAAATAAGGAAAAGTATATGCCGGTCTACGATGGACATATTTACCCGTATGCTATTCTTATGCAACAGACTTTTTTTTTTTAAAAGAATATCCTCAATTTTATATGATGTGTGGGATTAAGATATGATAATGAAAATGACAAACAACTTTTTATTGCTTCATTTTCATTTTGTTAATGAACCAAAAAGGTGTAATCCATACACAGGCGAGTGCAAGACATAATTAGATGAGAAAAAAAAAGAAAAAAAAAAACGTATTTATTAAGCCAAAAGCGTCATGGTTGGCATGTATGCTAGCCTAGTGGGCTACCAATAAAAGAAACCGACAGCCCATCTTAATTTCAGCAGCACACATATGTATGTATTTGGGTTTAACAGCATGTCAGCACAATACTGGCTATATGGTGAAAATTAAAAGTTATAATCTAAAATCTAAATACAACTCTCCCATGACCACATGCGCACAACAGGGGTCCCAAAAAATTGACAATGATATCAGAGACTGCAAGTTACTGAAGGACCACTGAAAAATTAAGAAAGGGATGGACATCGCCACTGATAAGTGTGTGTGTGTATGGGGGGGGGGGGGGGGAGGAGGATCAAGTGGTTGAATACTCATTTAATAATTGCTTTGGGAGTGATTGTCAATGAACAGCTTTTTTTTCTTAAATAAAGATCTTCACTTTTCTGTATAAATTACCTAGATTTTCAATATATGCCATCTCTAAAAGATCCTTTAAAACCTTACTCCAAGTGGTCTCAACACATTACGTGTACCACAGTATTACATCACTTTATGTGGATACATTCTATTGTTTCTGTAGATTCAGAGTAGAACAAGATTCTTATTTCATAAAAGTTTATTTAGAGAAACAATGTTGAAACTATTTTTATTTTTTTTAAATTGTTATATTAGTAAAACACTGATGCTGTAATTTCTTTGCAAGTTATAGCAAAAATTTCTGCTTATCCTTGAGCACATCTCCAAGTGCCAATTCAAGAATATCAAGTTCACTACACACTTTGGAACATGCTTCTCTTCTCCATAATGAATCCTATCTGTGAAACTAAACTTTTCATGCACCTAGTACGCCTTTCGCTTAGTTCATTTGCTGTTAATCACATCTAACGAATGAGTATGATAAACCAATGATTAATGTTAAATACTTAAATTATGTTACATGTACTGTGTTCTCTGTGTTCAATTAGTCAACTGTAATCAGTTAACTCAACACACAACTGTGACTGCTAGCTCTTACCCAAGTAGGATTTGCATGCCTTCCAACTTTTTTTTTATTCTACCTCCTTTACTTGATTTTATACAAAAGACTAATTAAAGTGAGAATACAATGCAGGTCAACTTTTAATTGATTGTAACAATGTAACCAACACTTCTGCAATTCGAAGTCCAAAACAGAATCAGTACTTAATTAGGTTCTCACAGAAATACGGGCATCTCTTTGACAGTCAATTGACACTTTGCACATTTGAATACATGAGGGCACATTGTATTTCTGATGATTACATTGAAACCAAATTAAAAGATGGAACCGAAATGTGAATTTCACTTGACAAGACTTATTTAACTGGCATTTATTTCTTGAAGTATTGCCACCAGTAGGCATTAGTGATATTTTAATTGATTGATATTCTGACATTTGGTGCAGAATTTGAAGTCATAAAATTTGTGTTACATCTCCGACTTAAAATCTTATAGTTATTATAATCTGTCCATGTTACATAATTATAAAATACCTGATAATGGACTATTGACTTTTGTATGAAAGGAGTTAGTTCTTTTTGTGTATTGTGTAAAAAAAAAAAAAATTGTTGAACAAAAGATTAAACGCAAGACACCAATATTATCATTGAAAAATGTCCAAATCATGTTGTGATTGTGTAATTATAGAGAATGTAAAGAAAAAAATCTTAGTTCTTATATTTAACATATAGGTCAGGATATGGAAACTGTAACCATTAACATGTTGCAGATGTAACAGGATGCCATTTTTGCTTTTTCAAAATGATTGTGAAATACATCAGATGGCTATCCAAATGAATGATTATCAATTTGAAAGAATGAAGTCAACATAAATTTTTCACATTTTATTTTACAGTTTTATAGGTTTTTTACTCTTAACTCCTTAACCCCTAGCGCCACGTTTACACGTCCTGAGGTTGTACCCTACTTCCAAGCACTGTAATGTGAACATCATTTAGTATACAGTAAAGTGGATGATATTTAAGGAAAGTAGACAGATTTAGCTCTACAATGATACCAAATAATGTCAACTTTCTACTCGCATTAAAAAATACACCGAAGAAAAAAAAAAAGCATTTTTTGAGACCCGATTTTTTTGCAGTCGAAAATTGCCAGTTCTGGAACTAGAGTTTTCGTCCGGATTGTAGACTTTTTGGCTTTAGATCTAAAGCAGACCAGTCAGAACTGCACACAGACAGATGAACCTTTGCAAAAAGTAGGATAAGTTTGATATTTGGAGTAAAAAGTGGCCAGGACACAAAAATCGGGGATCCAATACAAAAAAAATGCGTTTCCTACCCCACTGGTGCATTTTTGCTATTTGAAAATGCAACACAGTACAGTGTAAAAACATGAAGACAAGCACATATTGTGCCAGTGAATTAAACATACAGAACTATTGATGCATAGATCTTCAAAACTCGAGTCGTTTCCAAAATGCTAATTTCCATTTGCCTTGAGCAATATTCAATACAGAAACAGTTATTTAGTGAGAAGTAACAGTAGTAACAAAATACACCTACATCCAACTTGTGGTCATTCTTCCTAATCATGTGCTTTGTACATGACGTGAAGCTATCGTGAGTCGTATATACATGTCATAACATAAACAAGACTTGATTAAGATAAAGCCATCCTTTCTTCCAGTTGACATCAATATTTTATAAGAATCCGAGACATAATAATCTGACACCAAACCAATTTACATAATTGTGAAAAAGATTAAGAAAAATTTATCAGTGATTTTTTTTGGCGACTTTTATCATGAATGACAACACATCATTCATTTCCGCTGAAGATGACAAATTTGCCACAACGTTGTTCTGATTTTGGAACGTTCAGTTACGACACTATGTTATGTATGGTGACAAAGAATTTTAAAGTTTACGATTTCTTTCGTTCTGGGGATGCTTTTATGAGTTTGGATGAGTATTTTTATGATTTCTAAGCAACTTTAATGTCAATGACCAGTCACTTTTTGAGAGCTTGGCATTGTGATGACAATTAATTATGGCACCCTTACCACAGATACAATAAAACTTGAGAATGTTCTCAACATTTCACTTGAAAATTTCAAGTGTTAAATTCATTTTACATGTGATCAATTAAAGATATATCTCTGTTATCTCTCTCTTGTTGACTGCAAATGGCATAAGCACCAGCTGTAAGTTTTGATTCTGTTTCAGGAAATACTGCAATTTTTTATATACATAACCATTATTTTAGGACATCAAATTCTGTACCATATACTGTTATTTACTGAGGATTTATTGAGAATATTTTAAAAAAGAAAATGTAACTAAATATACGACTTTTATTAAAAGCTGCACATTTCATATTTCGAATAAAATTTCGGCCACTAACTGCTGTTTTTGATGATAAAATGAGAAATATATCAAAGTTTATTTTCTTGATGTTCAACAAATAGGAGCCATATCTTGTGGTATTTTCTAGAAGTAAAAAAAATGGGATCTATGCCTCACATTGCCTTATAAGTGGGTTTGAGCGTTATCTGAGTGCAAGTTATTGAGGGGGACGTGTAGAAAGAAATACAAAATATCATTACGAATTAAAAACCTTCCAAATAAACATAAACACTAAGCAATAAGGAAAATTCAAGATAAAAGAGATACAGATGTTACAATTCTGTTAAATGTATACAAAATTATGGTAAAAAAAATTCATTAAAATGTTGGATCAACATTTGCTATATAAACTGCATTCCCTCCGAAAGTTCAAGACTTTCCTTTAATATGAACTGGTCACAACATTTTAAAAATATTTATTTTCTATAGAAGGACAAAATTGTCAAGGGTTGAAGGTAAAACAAAAGAGCAGATGTGGAAACAGGAAATACATTTCAAAATGAAAAATCAGATTGCTCTTGAACAATTGTTCAAGTTATCCAGTACAGTAGCGGGCTCAAAGGGGGCACTACAATTCAAGAATGACTCCAGAGCTATAAAGATATTTCTTCTGATTATATGTAACAAGTCCTGGAAAACCTTGCAACAATGTGAACCATGTGAACATGAGGCTGGTCGGAAATTGTCTCCATTTACAACACATGAACAAAATATACTTTTACCTTACACAAAAGATACCGTGTTTGGAGGTCCCCACACGTCACCAACAGTAAACAGTGAAGTACTATGTCAACAGAGTGGAACTGGTGTAAACAAGCACAATTTTGTTTATTTCTCATGTTAGAATCATAGTAATGACTTGAAAAGAGGTATCCGTTTCAAAAGCAAAATACTGGCACCCACTGGCAGTCAGGTTTTTTTTAAAAATTGCAACATCAAATACATGTATTTATCTACTGAGATAGATAGCCCTTTTCAAAACATTTGTCTTGCACAAAGCTTACCCTTCTGGCCAGAAGAAGACCTGTGCAGTAAGCAGCAGAGTAGTTTGTCAACCCGACCTTGACGCCATATTGAGGAAGTTCATGTGAATAAGCGGCACACATGATGACATCTCCCTCAATTCTGGCGTACGCTATCTGAAAAAAAAAGGTATTGGAGCATACTCATTTTTTACAAAAAGGAAGGGAACAAGTAAGGGAATACATGTTATAAGAAATATGGTACAAATTTTATGTAAATTACTGAAAAAAATAAAACCGTACTTGACTTGCCTTCGCAAGCTTGAACAAAAGGATGCTATTACATAGGGTCTCTTTAAACCAGGTTTCTTCAATTGCAACATAAAGTGGGTATCTGTGTAATATATTTAGTTTATTACTGGTAAAAAAGAAATTGTGGAAAGGAGATAGCTTATCCAGTATTAACAATTCTGAGCTCATGAGAGATGAAAATAATGGGAGGCAAAATAGAAGCTTCTCAACATATGGTTAACAAAACTTAATTTTTACCATAGACATAAAATTGAAGATAAGTTAGGTAAGTATTGCCATTTGGGGAAAAAAAGGGAGTCGGATAAAAAAGTTGGAAAAAGAAGGAAAGGTAGGAGGAACTATGGCTGTTGGTTAAAAAGACTGCATACTTGCTAAAAGAATAATAGAGATGACAGCCATCACAAATATCTGCTCTTTTATGATATAAACATCTGCACTTTTTCTCATGTATGAAAAGCAACTTTCAGAGTACTATGTACTCGCGTATAAGCCGATACCAACTGCAAACTGCATAGACCCAAATCTGCCGTCGCATAATGCGCTGCTAGATCTGGGTCTATGCAGTTTGTAAGGACTAATCAGTAGAACAAACAACACAGACCCCGATCTGATGGAGCATATTGCGATGGTAGATCAGTGTCTATGTTGTTTGCATTTGGACCGGGCACATATGCAAATATATATGGTAAAGAAGAAAGCCATGGCTTTCATGCTGAACCCACAATCAAATCATTGCTGTAAAACATGAAACCTTGAAACCGCAAAGTCAAAAGGTTGAGCAAGCTTGTTGTAGAACAAGTTATCTGAGCTTCATAATGTAGCCTTCTCTTTACTGTTTATGAACAAAAGACTTAAAACAAATAGGCTAAACACTGTGGAACCGCAAATATGATATTTGAAAAGTAGGCATAATATAGCAGGTTGCAAGTCGATAATTGGAAGGCTGACAACGATTCATCCAATGTATAAAAATTTTTTTATCAATACGTTTAGGAAATTGGAGGAAATTAAAAACCACTTGAATCAAAACCTTCACACAAATATTGTGACCTTGACACCCAAGGTCAAAGAGACAAGCATGGCAATGACAAAACAACAATGCTCAGCCTGCAAAAAGTTCAAACTTCAGTTTTCAGGTGGCTTGGTTTTTAAGGCAGACGACTTCACTCCAATACTCCTCCAAGCCAAGTTCATCCCAAGGTGGAAGTTCCCGAGATGGACTTCAGATGTATTCCTGAGCCTCGCATTTCTTAGCTGGTGATTTTTTTAGCATTGGCAAAAGCGCTCATTATGACATTTTAAATGAACTGAACAAAAAAAATTTTATAAGCTGTCCTTAAATATTCCTCTAAAACACCTTGAACACTGCAATAACAATTAAACAATACACAAATTCCAAAGACTAACTCAAGTGCTTCTGCTGAAATTATTTGTTGTCAAGTCTCTCCTTGAAATCACACCCCCGCCAAAGGTCGTCAAATTTTTATTAAAGGACTCAAAAGTCATCATGGATCAACTTGGATCCCTTAATACTTATAACACCTCATAAAACATTTCGCATTTGGCCTTAAACTCTCCAGATTACAACAATAAGGTTATCAATTAACAACTTGTGGTGTCCACATGTTGGCCTCCTGAGCAGATTACTCGGCCACACATCACAGCACTGGTGCAATATTTCTGGGGTCCTCAACAGACTGGTTTTCGCTAGTTTCTGTAATGTGGGGATATAATGCATACCAATTCTTATTTTTAAAATGTAAATTTATAAATCTTTTATTTTTCAAAAGCAGTTTGATTTTAACTATAACGCGGTATGTGCAGTAGTCAGCCTTTAAACCGGTATTTTTGTCCTATCCCCGGTAGAATCACATGTACTTGTACAGTCTGCCGAAGTGGTATGCATTTGATTCTAGTCATGCACTCCCCACTTAAGAGATTGTCTAAATTGTAGGAGTTTTCACGTCCCAAAGCATTGTCAGCAGTGGCTATTCTCAAGGTGTTTGTGCAGCTGTATTGGTTTTCATCCCATTTTAAGACTCTTGAATCACACCAAGAATCCCAACGTTTTATGCTAAGCACTTTTCAAAATGTGGGGAGTCATAAACAATTATCTTTGAGGCTGAAACTCTCCCTATGGGGTAAAAAGGGATGGGATGGGATGGGTTGTTTAGCCTAACTTGAAGAAGAATACAATGTAAGCAGTTGGGAGAAATATTTTTGCTATAAGAATAAAATAAATTATCTTACCTGGCATATAATGTCCTTGTTGGTGAAGCGGACAATCATGCGGTATTTGGGGGTGTTGTACTTATTTTTCTCTTGCACAATAAGGCGCTTCCTAGCATAATAGTCCGTCTTACCCTCTAGAAATAAAAATTATACCATTGTTTAAAATGTTGTACACTTGGATGTATTTATTAAAGCTCTTGAGAAGATTGTTCGAATTACACATCAAGTTTAAATAGATCTCAATTGGACTGGTCTTGTTGGAACTGGGTACATTATTGACCCTAAGGATCCTTAAAAAAATTCATGAGATCTTGACACACCCATGCTAAAGGATCTACATTAAACCCAAGTTACACTCATTGCAATACACTGGAAAGAAAGAAAAAAAGAAAGAAAGAAAGAAAGCATTAGATAGATTTTTCAAATAAACACAGGAACGGCAAACAGCATGTACCTCGCCTTCGACGGAATTTCACCTGGAATCTCTTGAAGTAGGCCTTATTTTTAACAACCTTTACGAACCCCTGCAAGAGGAAAAAACATACGGCACTATAAAATAAGACTTCTTAATAACACCTTTGGTGGCATTTCATAACTGTTTAAATAGTCGTAAAAAAAAACTATGTTATGAAAATGTGAGGCTACCCATAGCCTGCATGTCATGCCTGCCCCAGAGCTGTATTCCAAATACAAAGAGCATAGAACAAAATGTATCGACACAAAAGGAAAATAAAAAACTTGAACAAGGGTGTCAAGGTGTTGACAGACATGTGGACTGACATGCATATGCACATAATAATCAAGCAATTTATTTGATATGAACAAGATTGGCTATGAAAGAAAAAATTTCAGACTGCAGTGCTGAAACGAGCGTCACAGAAAGTTGGTTTCATAGTTAACACAATATCCCGACTTTTTAACATCTCCATCAAGCCCATGTTCCTCTGAAATATTTTGTGGGTGATTGGGAATGGAACCTGGTCACGTCAATTTGGGGAAACATTGGAGCAACTGCAGGGTTCAATCTGGGATTTAGTGATATGGGACCAATGGCCCTTGTTATTTTCTCAAGAGGCCAGATGCAAGTTTGATGGGCCAGTATTTTGCATTTTTGGTAATTTAGAAACATTTAGAAGCCAAGGAATGCCGAAGTCAGTACAAGTTGGAGTTTATTTCTTTAATGAAACGAAGAAAAATATACTAATGTTGATAAAAGTGATTATGCAGCTTTGTTTCGTTTAAGACACGAAACTCGTCTTGATCGACTTTGGCATTCCAATGCTCCCATCACATTTCAACCAACTGAAATGTATGTCAACGGAACTTGAAAAATACGTGAACTTGCTCATGTCAAAATTTGATTCCATTAGGAAAAAGACATCAAAGTATAGTTCGACTAAAACAATTAGACTTTAATTTATGGAAAAGCGTCAATATGGGCTGCCAAGTGTGCGAGATATTCCTGAAAATGTTGCCTCCAGTTCCCCCGTCAGTCGACCGGGGATCAAGCTACACAATGCCGTTTATTTAAGTAGTAAGACGTAGCACCCGAAAATCATACATATAAGGGTAGGCGTCTTACATTGTAGGACTACACTAAACCTACTTGTGTTGCCCTGTCATAAAACAAATACAAATCATCCAAACCATTATTTCAATACATGATTTTGACCCATTTCCACTTCCTTAAGCAGATCTATGCGGAATGTGCATGAAGAATATGGCGAACAAAAATCTGACTTTGCATTCTTCCAGAATATTAAAAGCATAAAAATAAACATCACATCACGACACATGGCCATTTCAACACCGTCCCTACCTTCTTAAATACATCCTTATAAAAGGGAACGGCAGCATACACATATATCACGATGAACTAGTTATAGAAAAAAAATGCAATATTTCTTTTTAAATGAGCATACTGCAACTGTCTTTATAATGAAGTTCTTTTGGTAGCATAAAATAGATCCGTCATAATCATGCCTTGTTACTCAATTCTCCAGGGGAAATCGATTAAGATCTTTCAACAAAATTGCCATCTATGATAATGACCATAAAGGTTTTACAAGTTAATACTATAGCTTTTATTGTGGAAAATGTCATGTTTGTTTCCCTCACCATTTTAATGAATTTCGAAGTTAAAACTTCGAAACAACAGGTAGCATAGGCTAGGGGTTGATACCGAGCCGGAAAAGGAAAAGAATGTAGGACATGCGCACATTGTCCGATTTCCTACTTGGAATACTTTGGTTATAGTCCTTGCGCAAGTAAATCAACCTTGACCTTACGTTTCATCCAATGAGAAGTAAAGGCGGCCAACTATATTTCAACATTTAATGAGGAAAATCAATTCATGCATCTGAAGTGTTCCCTAATATGAGTCAGAAACAGTAGTATCATAAGTTGTATCTTATTGCCATTCCCTTAACTACAGTTTTAGAATAGCTAAAAAAGCCAAAGCATAATTTCCAAACCAGTCATTTCCCGAATAAGTTCTTCCCTCAATCTGTCAAAACATGAACAGGTTGAGGCTTGCTCAGTCAAACCATGCTATCAATAGGCCCAAAACATCCGTTAAAGCCGATAGCTATAGTGCTCCATGTATGCGGTCCGTCTCAGACGTTAATTATCACCAAGAAAGTCCCGCAATGAATTATGAGGATAGCACGCGACAATATATGTTGGTGCAAAATGTTAAAGATTTGAAGAGGAGGCTGCATGAAACGGAGAAAACGCTGAGAACAATATCCCAGGCAGAAGCCAAACTCCGGGAAGAGGAGGGGGAGTAAGTTTTTAATGACAGCCATACAGGCAATTTTCTTTCTAGAGTGGGTTTTTAATATTATTAAATAACCTGTTCCTCTGGTTGCATTATGGGTTTCCTCCAAGTACTCCAGTTTCCTCTATTTCACTAAGGCTGCCCCCTTTCACACTCCCACTTAGTGTTGGGATAGGTGGTGGGTTGTAAATACGCACTAAAGTGCGTGGTCAAGGTTGGAGAGTGTAATTTAGGGTCCCCAATAAACTAGTTGAGGGATCTCCAGACATCACTGAAAGATTTAAAGTACTGTGGTCCATACTGAAGTAAGGCTTCAACGCACATGCGTGCAATTAGTCAATTGATCAAATTGCTGATAGTGCATCAACAGGTGTTTTAATCTCCTTCCGATCTTGGTCTCCGCAACTTTGCCTAGTGCCTTTTCAATCACTTCAACTTTTGAGAACCAGTACATTACACAATTGACACTTGCTCTGTAAACAGATAAAAAACTTAAGTACCAAGGATTCGACTATTGGAATTTTCACGAGTCCAAAATAAAAAATAAATACATTTTTAAGGAGATTACCACATCCTGGACAACCCTGACACTCTTCCATGTAGTGAACTTCACTCAAGTTCGGGATAGATATTCAGCAGGGCTCCTCGAAATTAATGTTAATCTGCTAACCCAAAGTCAGTGTTTTTGCCAACGGATCATTTAAACCCCAGCCATCACTAATCCATTGGAGTAGTGGAAATTTCCGCCAGTCCTAACAACAGTTAACAAGTGGTCTTGTGGCGGATGTATCAAATAAATGTGACATGCCATTCCCTTTCATGGTTAATTGATCTGTTTATTGTGTTAACTGGGTACCTACCAACATCCTGCAGTAGAAATGGACCGGTGTTACACACCAAGTAAATTAACATGATTATTGTCAAAATGGTCTTCTTGTAGGTGGAACTAGCCTGGTGTACTGGCCCCAAAAACTGATTTCAATACTGTTGATAAGAAAAGGTGTAGGGTATAAAGCAGGGGTGTCAAACTCATTTCATTTGCTATGGTGGGCCCGATTTAATATAAATAATAATAATAAATAATGAGTCTGGTGGGCTGTATGTTTGACACCCCTGGTATAAAGCTTATATTGGCCAATCAGAAAAGGTCGCATCTGCCAACTCGATGAATAATCCAGAATACCTAATGTGTTAATATTTATATCATTGTTGGTAGACATTCAGTGCATTGTGTGGTGACAGTTGGAAAGAGGTGGAAATTTTGGCAAGGTGAGCAGCTGCCCCAGAAATGTCAGAAATTAGATGATGAGAGAGTGCAATCATAAATATGATAAAGAGAATAGTGTAAAAAAGTACCACAAATGCTGGGAAAATTCATATGAATTGCTAAAGTGTGACCCAGGAAATTCTGTGGTGTTGTGCACTTTCTGCACTGAATATTTGGAGAAATACGAAAGTGTGTGGGGTACTTCATTTGTTGATGGGTGTCAGAACTTTCATTAATTGCCCCTGGGATCACACTAACAATGGCGCTCCTTAACTCACCAGACATCAAGGATTATAACCCAAGAGATGCCATCAAGCTGTGGCATACTGCTGGACCAAGAAACAGAAGGCCATATCAATCTAGATCTGATAATGAATCAGATACAGAAAATGAATATGATCTTTCAAAGAGTCTTATTTGTGAAATACAGTTGTTATTGTTTCAAGTTGATGTTAATGAATAATAAATGTTGATTTTGAAACTGAACAGGCTTCTGTTTGATTTTAGCAGGATCAGTGAAATTTAGGCAGGATCAGTACAAATTTGATTATGGAGATCATGTGGGTTTCTTAAAAAAGAACTTAATTTAAAGTTCTGTATTCATTAAAATGCAAGAAAATGCACACCAACCTCTCTAGAGGTTCCATTAATTTTTCGTTTTGGAATTCTACCCAACAACAGTATTTTATGCCATACTACTATTTTGGAAGCCCTGGATATATATAGAATTCTACCCAACAACAGTATTTTATGTCATACTACTGTTTTGGAAGCCCTGGATATATAGAATTCTACCCAACAACAGTATTTTATGCCATACTACTATTTTGGAAGCCCTGGATATATAGAATTCTACCCAACAACAGTATTTTATGCCATACTACTATTTTGGAAGCCCTGGATATATAGAATTCTACCCAACAACAGTATTTTATGCCATACTACTATTTTGGAAGCCCTGGATATATAGAATTCTACCCAACAACAGTATTTTATGCCATACTACTATTTTGGAAGCCCTGGATATATAGAATTCTACCCAACAACAGTATTTTATGCCATACTACTATTTTGGAAGCCCTGGATATATAGAATTCTACCCAACAACAGTATTTTATGCCATACTACTATTTTGGAAGCCCTGGATATATAGAATTCTACCCAACAACAGTATTTTATGCCATACTACTATTTTGGAAGCCCTGGATATATAGAATTCTACCCAACAACAGTATTTTATGCCATACTACTATTTTGGAAGCCCTGGATATATAGAATTCTACCCAACAACAGTATTTTATGCCATACTACTATTTTGGAAGCCCTGGATATATAGAATTCTATCCAACAACAGTATTTTATGCCATACTACTATTTTGGAAGCCCTGGATATATAGAATTCTACCCAACAACAGTATTTTATGCCATACTACTGTTTTGGAAGCCCTGGATATATAGAATTCTACCCAACAACAGTATTTTATGCCATACTACTATTTTGGAAGCCCTGGATATATAGAATTCTACCCAACAACAGTATTTTATGCCATACTACTGTTTTGGAAGCCCTGGATATATATAGAATTCTACCCAACAACAGTATTTTATGCCATACTACTGTTTTGGAAGCCCTGGATATATATAGAATTCTACCCAACAACAGTATTTTATGCCATACTACTGTTTTGTAAGCCCTGGATATATATAGAATTCTACCCAACAACAGTATTTTATGCCATACTACTGTTTTGGAAGCCCTGGATATATATAGAATTCTACCCAACAACAGTATTTTATGCCATACTACTATTTTGGAAGCCCTGGATATATAGAATTCTACCCAACAACAGTATTTTATGCCATACTACTATTTTGGAAGCCCTGGATATATATAGAATTCTACCCAACAACAGTATTTTATGCCATACTACTATTTTGGAAGCCCTGGATATATAGAATTCTACCCAACAACAGTATTTTATGCCATACTACTATTTTGGAAGCCCTGGATATATAGAATTCTACCCAACAACAGTATTTTATGCCATACTACTATTTTGGAAGCCCTGGATATATATAGAATTCTACCCAACAACAGTATTTTATGCCATACTACTATTTTGGAAGCCCTGGATATATAGAATTCTACCCAACAACAGTATTTTATGCCATACTACTATTTTGGAAGCCCTGGATATATAGAATTCTACCCAACAACAGTATTTTATGCCATACTACTATTTTGGAAGCCCTGGATATATAGAATTCTACCCAACAACAGTATTTTATGCCATACTACTATTTTGGAAGCCCTGGATATATATAGAATTCTACCCAACAACAGTATTTTATGCCATACTACTATTTTGGAAGCCCTGGATATATAGAATTCTACCCAACAACAGTATTTTATGCCATACTACTATTTTGGAAGCCCTGGATATATAGAATTCTACCCAACAACAGTATTTTATGCCATACTACTATTTTGGAAGCCCTGGATATATATAGAATTCTACCCAACAACAATATTTTATGCCATACTACTATTTTGGAAGCCCTGGATATATATAGAATTCTACCCAACAACAGTATTTTATGCCATACTACTGTTTTGGAAGCCCTGGATATATAGAATTCTACCCAACAACAGTATTTTATGCCATACTACTATTTTGGAAGCCCTGGATATATATAGAATTCTACCCAACAACAGTATTTTATGCCATACTACTGTTTTGGAAGCCCTGGATATATAGAATTCTACCCAACAACAGTATTTTATGCCATACTACTATTTTGGAAGCCCTGGATATATATAGAATTCTACCCAACAACAGTATTTTATGCCATACTACTGTTTTGGAAGCCCTGGATATATAGAATTCTACCCAACAACAGTATTTTATGCCATACTACTGTTTTAAAAATTATTTAGTTTTGGACAACAAGCAGATTTACTAAATCAAATATATGTACCATATACCACTTGATTGATAGGCATTTCAACTCAAGTCCAACAGTAAATTTATTTGATCAGGTCCTCAAACATGTGTTGGAGGATAATGCTAAATGTTAGTTGTTGTTACTAGTATCTCCTTTTCATTTTAATAAGGGCTTAGGTGGCACATATTTTATTCTAATGGTCTGATCTGTCCTGACACACCTCCACATTGTTAAAAAGCACATAGTATGAGAGACCGTAATGTCTATAATAAGACCCTGGGGTAATTTTCAATTCTAGTTTGTTTTTATTGTTTCCATTTGTAGGACTGATGGTGAATAGCAAACAAATATCTTTACTAAGAAGCTGATTTTTGACATTTACTGCACTATTGTTCACTAAAGTATCAAGTTGCCCTTCTCTACCATGTTTAACCAGCTGACTATGACCAATATGGCCCTCAAACAGTTGGGCTGTAGCTATTCTTAGTTGGCAACACCTGTATTGATTGTCCAACAAAGAAACAATGTGTAAGCCTAACACTTTTTTAATTATTTTAATTGGTTAAGGTGTTTATATGACACTTTAATGGATAAACAAATCAAAGACAATTTAATATAATGACATTTGAGATATCCTATGATTGATACCTGGTTGCTCACAGTATGTGCTGGTCAAAATCTTGGATTATTAAATATACCGGGAAATGGGTCATTTTCAGTTCCAGATTTGCTATTGCTTCAATTTTAGTGTTATCCTTCTATACTTCACTATTTTTTTTGTCACACCATTTATTTTTTTAAATATTTTTTTCCTTAAGAAAACTATGCTATTGAATTTCTTCCAACAGTATTATTTTATGCCACTGTTTTTAAAAATGAGTTATGAATTGACAGCAAGCCGACTTACTTCCTCAGAAAATACATAACACTTAATTAACAGGTATTTCTTGTGAAGTTTGATGGTAAAGTTTTATTTGATTAGGTCTGCAAACCAGTGTTTGGGGATGATAATAAAAACTTGTTGTTGTTGCTAGTATACTTTTTATAATTTGGTCCTATGCCACACATATTTGGTTTAATGTCTTTTAGGTACTGCAAGCCACTATAGTTAAAAGGCAGGTGGTGTGAGGGATTAATGTAATTCCAGTAGTACAGACCCTGGTTTTAAGGCTTTAATAAATCCAGGAGATAAATTTTCACACCTGTTTTGTCTTGTGTTTTGTGGCTACAGAGCATGTAAATGATTGGGAAAATGGAATGATTAAACAATTGCACTGGATTATTATGGGAACCTTATGTCTGATGTTCAACATATCAAGTCAACAAATGGTCATTTGAGTTTATTTGTCTGTCATGTCTGGCAAATACAGCTAATTTATAGAGAGAGAGAGAGAGAGTGGAAATTACAAATATACACCAAACAGAACGGAAAGTGCTGTCCCTGGATCCTACAGGAGAATGCCTGATAACATTAACATAATTTTTAAAAATAAATAATATCATACAGGTTAGAGAATTTTTAATTCGTACTCTACGGAGACTCTTTGTAGATATATAAATACACAAGTACCGGTACTTATAATTGAAATATATATTGTTACAATAACAAAACATAAAATGAAATAAATATTTATCAAAGATAGCTTATCCATTTTATTATTTTTGATGTATTTTAACAATATATAGAAAGCTTTAAAATCATATTCTTAACAAAACACCAAATCAAAACTTGGATTCAATAGCCAGTGCGCATTCCAAAAATGGAAAAAGTGGTGCCCAATGGTCCCTACTGGGTCAGAGAGTGGAGTCATTTAGAAACAAACATGGGTAGCAAATACCCTTAATTGTTTCTTGTTTATTCAAGAAATTAAAACAGCTATCATTATCACAGGCACTCATGTCATAGGCTTATTAATTTCTGCAATAAATAGTAACTTTTCCAGCAGTATAAAATAAATAGTCACTTTTCCAGCAGTATAAACTTTAAATTAGTCATTGTAGAGTCAGACTTCAGCACAGTTGTCTGCAATTTCCTTCTCCCTTAAAATAACTCTGTCCACTTGTCAGGTCATGGTCATTTTAGTTGAAAAGGCACTTGTAGCAAACTGTGCCATGGTCTGACTCGGCAACAACTGGTTCAAAGTATCTAATGCTGGAAAAGGGAATATTTATTCCAGAAATCAATAAATCGATGACCCAAGTACCTGTGATCATTATTAGCCTCTAATGTTGTGAGCCTTCCATACTGGGATTTGAATTCCTCATCTTTACATAACCATTCAATCCTATAAAGAATTTATTTTGGGAATCTAAGTCTTCATTTATTCCTCCCTGTTCACTACTTTAGAAAAAATGCAGCAATCAGAATCAGTTAAGACATTGCCAGTGAATGAAATTGATTGTCTTATGCTTCTATGGCAATGAGCAAACTCTATGCACTCTAGCATGTGATGCGCTCAATTCAGACTAAAATCAACCATAATGATCTCTTATCTTCATTTTCTTGGGTTCTTTTATACACCCTATGGGTGCCATGGAGGGAACTTTCTTGTGCCAAAGAGGACAAATAAGGGTCATTGGTGCAAGGGCGCAGTAGCATTTACAGATTGTGCCCATTTCCTATGATTAGGGTTTGCTTAGAATACACTTTATTGCTAAACAGTGATTGAATTTAAATGGAGATATGTTCTTGATAAAGACTTAAAGAGCTGCCACTTGCCAATCACAGTAATCGATTAACCAATCAGTGAGTGTATTTAGGCACACCTCCAGGCATTGTTTACATCTGCCATTTTCCTCCAACAAGCTGATTGTCGCGATAATGAATTGGTTATCGTAAATATTTACAAATTATACATCATTTAGTCAGTTTTTCAATTGATAATGGTGAAAAGGTGTCAAGGAGGGCTTTGCAATTCTGACAGTTGACATCCAGATCATCTAATTGGAGGAGTTACATTTATTTATTTCCCGAAACATAGACGAAACTTGGATGGATAAAGGCTTGTGGTTGCCTGCACGATCAGCTGAACGTGGACACAATTGATGGCAATTACCACATATTCGTTTGTACAAAAGTATGTAGAAAAGCATGTCCAGTTGATAAATTGAAGAAGAAAAAAAAATAAGAAAATAGAAACTGAAAAAATATGCAAAGATGAACGTGTCTAGAATATGAGTGGAGAACCACTTAACCTTGGGCTTTGTTGTGTGTGTGTGCGTTTTTTTTTTTGTAGGAAGCACTGGACCCAAGATTGCATCATTTAAAAGGTTGAAAATTTACATTTTAATGTTGGTTTGTCCCAAAATAATGTATCATCGTCTCAATCTTTCAGACACTTGAGTGACTATTTACTTTCAGTCACTGAGCTGAAGGAGGGTTGGGGAATACAAATTTTAATTAATCATAAAGAAGTACAAAAACAATGGTTTCAGATATTTATCTTCGATATATTAAGCATCTATTTACATGTTTACATCAACATACATCAATGATCAAATTCCATCTCATGAACAGAGAAGAACTTTAAAATTGTTATTTACAACAATATACTTAAACAGTAACTATTTATGTGTTTGCTATATATTTTTAATTCATTTACAACCTAAACAAAACTCAGTTAAAATTAATAAAGATATGACTATACTAAATACAATTCTTTTGAAGTGAATTTCTTTTTACATGAATTTATTCTCAAGCTGCTTAAAATTGATTTTAATGATTTACTGAAATAAAACATAGGTTATTACTATACATGTACAAACTTGAAATACAAATATAAATATTGTCTACTGCAGTATAATATATGCAACTTGGTAATTATACATTTCTAAGTATAATCAGAATCATTTTGAATAAACCTATCACTGAAATTGAAACTGATTTCTTTGCCAAATACTGAGTGTTTGTCGGAGGTTAGCAGGCGGAGCGATCTCTTATCTCTCATAAGGTCATTGGACTCCGCTAATTTAATATCATAAACAAGATACCTAATACTGCTCCTTATTAATCAGCCCTTCAGTGTTGCCTCATAAGTCATTAATTGTTTATTTATATATATATATATATATATATATATATATATATATATATATATATATATATATATATATATATATATATATATATATATATATATATATATATATATATGCATACACACACAGAGTCAGACCTGTCTACAGTGGTCACCATGGGGAAAGGCCAAAGTAGCCTTTGTAGACAGGTGACTTCTGAAGGCAGGTTCAGCTCTCAAACTTGGTTCATGACAAATGCATGTATTGTGCACCAAGTAGCATTAGCATTATTATTAGTATTAGTAGTATGCTATCAAGATACATATATTTAGTTTAGCTAATTAGCAAAAAGAAAAATAACAAAATAACAAGTTCTTCTTTAATCCATCATGTACATTAAATCATCACTTACCAGTAGAAACGGCATCTAAATAAAATTATTAATTTACTGCTTACCTGTGATTGTCAAACACAGGACTGACATTTTGTTAGGCCAGCTGGTATAATTAGGCATGAAAACAGGTGTTCACACTTCAAATAGTTGATGGATTAAGCAGTTGCGCAAACTCACCTAGATCAAAAGACAGTTGGCTTCTGTGAGAGACCTTTGATTAGGGATTGATAGGAAGCTTCCTGTGGCTATTGTTAGTAGCATATAAACTGTAAGGGATATCACAAGTGCTGTGTACATGTATCTCCACTCATTTGGTATGATTGTACGTAATCTCTTACACTCCGGATTAACGTCGTTCTCAAAGTCGGCCATAATATCTTGCTTACACTTAATAATCCCTTGGATCTGAGTTTGCCCAACTCCCATTTCTGCTGCAACTACACGACTACTTTGACCACTATCCAGCAAATGAATTGCTTCAATTCTCTCATGTAAGGACAAAAATCATATTGCTTTCGAAGCCAACATGTTGACACCTTTGAGTTTTGACTGACAGCATGACTGGACTATGGTAAATACAATCAAGATATGAAATGCTTGGAGCAGTCACTGCTGATACACTCCAGTGAGCGATTAAGGCAGGGTGAAAGTAATGTTTGGTTAGGAAACACCTGGCCACTGACCGCTGAAAGAAGGTGATTGTTAAATACAGGCATTTATATAAGAAATTTGCTGGGGGAAATTAGAATGACTGTTGTGACCAGGTGACCATTAGGACAGGTTTGACCATATGTATATCCTCATTATAACGTGCTTGATTATAACATGATTCCAGATATAACGTGGACCCCATGACCAAAATCGTACCAATGTATAACAACATGGGTTGAAAGACAACAATGTGAAGCTTAGTGTTTTATCTTTATTTCCTTTTCAAAACACCATTACATGTACATGTATTTAAAAAATTGTGATCATTCCCACTAAACCGCAGTGCGATATATAAAAGTTCTCATAATATTGCGATTCGGAACATAATGTACATAATACAATGTGATTATGAACCCCAACTACAACATTATAAGGAGGAGATCTGGACATGTTCGTTTCAGGATAAGTTTCCATGATATCATGAATCTATATGTTGGTTTCAGGACAAGTTTCCATGATCTCATGAATCTGTTTATAATTAAGTTCTGTGAATGGTAAGTTTCTTCCATTACCAGTAGCAGCCTATAACAGTTGAGCTCTACTTCTTGCTTAAAATTGGTGAGTTGGTCTTACATGGTATGAACAGTATTTAACAGTCTGAGTACTAATATTCTTTGATATCTGCCATCCAGTGAGGTCGTGTGATGTACATGTACATCCTTCGTTGTCAGCCAGCAGTATTAGCCACCTTGTCACTTTGAGCTCTGATGTTCAGTACAGATGTACTTTTAACAAGATGCTGACAGTGATCCTTTGAATCCTAGTGATATGATAGACTGGCGGGGAATAAACATAACTTTCATGGACAATTTGTTCAAATATGCCTAAATCAATGCCTTACATCTTACACTCGGTTACGGTTGACATGAAGGCGACTAGGCAGGAAATGACACGTGAGTTGGCATTATTTTCTTTATTGGGCATTGTAAATGAATTAATAGGCACAACTAACTGGCTATAGTGGCAGAGATAAGTTGCAATTCGGGATGATGGGTTTATTGTTTGGGTATAGGCCGGGACATCCATTCATGTTAAAATTTTGTAACTGATTTGGGATTACTTGGACGTGTAGCAATCTAAAAATATAAATTCTTCAAAAAATGTAAATACAATAAAAGCTGTCATGAGAGACCGCACCTTCTGCCAGCAAAAAGCGGTCTCTCAAGAAAGGTGGTCTCATAACAGGTTTGTACAAAAAGACCAGTTTCCAAGGTCGAAATTCAGCACTCTTTAAGAGGGAAAAATAAGCACAATCATGTACATTTATTGCATTCTTTGTTCATAGTTCTTGTTAAAATATTGCATGCATTAATCTGAAAATAATTTTAAATAGTAATAAAGATATAAATCTATCATTAAACATGAATCACATTTATATTTGAAGATCACACGTACATGTACTAGTATTAGCATATTAGTTCGTTTCTAATTGACTCTTTGCCTTTTATAACATCCTAAATTTAAGTTTTACCGACGTTTCAAGTGGCTGCTATGTTGCAAACGGTCTCACGTTTTTCACTTCTTTCAATTACATTAATTCTTTCCTCCAATGTTAGAATTTGTCTCTTTTTCATTGGAGGTTCTACCATTGTTATATAAGTGCTCGGTGTTAATGTTATAAAGGATCAATTGTAATAACGACTGTAGCGGTTTTGATCAGGCTTTGCGGAAATATGGAATACATATACAATCTATATGTACCAATGAATGAAATAAAAAGACACAATTAATTTATCCAGAAACAGAATAAATTTATTGAGAGACAACAGTCAAAGACTTTATTCACCGACGATACAAGGGATTAACTCTATAAACAGAGGGTGTAACCGGCTGCACTACGGTACAAAACCGGTAGCCAGTCTAATTTGTTTTTATAATTTTTTTTTTAAAGAACAGTCTTTACTTTGGAAGCGGTCGTTGTTACAAAGGATAAAATAAACGTCAGTGGTGTTTGCCTCAGTTCTGGCGATAGGGTCGTTCATAGCAGTATTATTTTAGAACAAGCTGCCATACGCAAATTCGCGGGAAATCCTATGGATCATACTTTAGTCTCGCAGAAATAGCCGAGGTATTTCCGAATGAGCAATCGGCATATATTCTAGTAGTCTGGTTTACAATCTATAACATATGACACTACATGCATGACCTGTACAATTCAAGAAACCGGTAGCCAGCCTAATTTGTTTGTAAGTTTTTGTTTTTGTTTTTAACGTCTTTGGTTCTTAAGCGGTCGTGGTTACAAAGGGTTAAATAAAGGTCAGTTGTGTTTATCTCTGTTTTTGTGATGCGGTCGTTCATAGCAGTGTCGAAATGCATATTTTGCCAAGAAATCGCGGTCGCTGGTCGCGTTCTGCAGGTGGACGCTCACGACAGTGCGTTTATATAATAAAAGCGATCCGTGCATTACGATTGTGGTCGCTCATGACAGGTGGTCGCTCATAGCAGAGGTCGCTCATGACAGGTTTTACTGACTCCAATATTTTACAAGTGATCATCCTTTACACTATACATAATAGTATAGTTTGTAGGTCGGCCATGGTGTTGCACCGAACATTGTGACTGTTGTGCAAGCAAAATTATGTTAAGCATATTGTTTTTTATTGGAGTAAAGCATATATAGTGTGGTCATCAATGAACTAAGCTTAGAAATGGACTTATCTGTTTTTGTTCTTCTTGGTTTTAATGGCACTTTAACACATTATTGGTTATATCATGCAGAGGGAATGGGAGCTAAGTGCCTTTCCCAAGGGCACACCAAGGCAGCCTACCTAGACTGGCCTGGGCAGGTATCAAACCCACAACCTTTGGATAACAAGTCTGACACTCTACCACCTGAGCTACCACAGCTCCTGCAAACTTATCTGTATTTGAATGAAGTTACATGTATAAGTGAATTTGTACATCATAGCAGATTAGTCGGCAAATTGTTATGTTTGTTAAGAAATTAAATTATATATTACATGGTGTTTCACAAAATTTCCTGAAAATCAATTTCAGGGAGGAAGACCTAAATGAAGTTGCATCACTCATATCAGAGAATTATCTGCGGCAACGATCCCAATCAGAGGAACTCTTTGGGGCTATTGACCAGGAAGAAAGAGAGAGCATCCAGTCGGGTCTAGCTACCCTGCCTGAATCCTCATATGCAGGATTTGAGAGACTAAAACCACCATCTAGTACACCAAACAGGCCTCAGGTTTGTAGTCACTTGGAGTTATTTTATTATTATCAGTACGCCAAACAGGCCTCAGGTGTGTAGTCACTTAGAGTTATTTTATTATTATCCGTACACCAAACAGGCCTCAGGTTTGTAGTCACTTAGAGTTATTTTATTATTATCAGTACACCAAACAGGCCTCAGGTGTGTAGTCACTTAGAGTTATTTTATTATCAGTCCATCTAGTACACCATTGTCTTTTCAATGAGAGTCACTGTCTCCAGAACTTTTGTCTTGCGGTCATAGATTTTCAGTGTTATTATGCTCCACCATGACATTGGTAGGGGTATACAATGTTACCCTTGTCACTTTATCCATAGTACTTTGCTTGAGGTTTGCATTTAGGTCATTTCAGGCACTATGATGGAGGATCTAGGTTCCATAAAACTGATAAATACATTCCTAGTATTTTTTAGTAGGGTCTATTCTAGAAGGTGCTTTTGTGGGATTCATGCTAATTTATAACTAATCACACCAAAAAAATCATCAGAATGTGCAAAAGTCATGCATTATATTTTCAAGCCATATCCTTATTTCTTCCTTATATCCAATTTTCAGTTCTAGAATAGACCTGGAAGGGGGTGGGGTGGGGCAAAATGTAATAGAATCTTTTTGTAGTTCTCCACTGAGTGATACACACTTTAAAGGTAATGCATATATTTAAGTACATTGGTTACTTGTTATAATGAACCTTACTATCATGAAATCCTGATTAAGGCACCTGCTTTGGATCTCAAATGAAAATGCATCCATTTTTTCTTCAAAATTCATGTTACAAGTAGAATTGGTATTGATTCAAACTCATTTTCATAACAAGGAACAACTGTGACTAGTGTTTTATACCACATCTTTCTTTTACTTTCTGTGGTCAGGCCTACAGTAGACTGCCTCATGGAAATCTTGATGATCATGAGGAGGAGGAGGATTCCCTAGGAAAAGGGGAGCAAGGTGACCTTCAAGAGGAGGTAAAATTCCTGAAGGAGGCTAACAAGAAGACGCTGGTGCAAAATCACAAACTTCTTGCTGAACTAGAAAAGCTCTCCCATGAGCTACAGAGTTCCAGAGCAAAGGTACAACAGATCTGGTCAAGAGGTCATTTTTGTCATGCAATCGACAGCATTAACAAGGTCATTTATGTCGTGCAATCGTCAGCATTAACAAGGTCATTTATGTCATGCAATCGACAGCATTAACAAGGTCATTTCTGTCATGCAATTGACAGCATTAACAAGGTCATTTCAAGGTCTTTGCAACAATTTATAGAAGATATTTCCCTGTAATAAGCAGCCAAAAATGTTATGGGGGTCACTTTTTCTACTTTCCAGGGTAGCTGCTTTACATGGTTTTGACATTACATGGATAAATGGATTTTTCATGTTCAAAGTATGTATCACTCCTAATTTTGTAACCC
Organism: Margaritifera margaritifera; assembly: GCA_029931535.1. Classification (NCBI taxonomy): domain Eukaryota; kingdom Metazoa; phylum Mollusca; class Bivalvia; order Unionida; family Margaritiferidae; genus Margaritifera; species Margaritifera margaritifera. The sequence continues at coordinate 3,665,558 of JAQPZY010001610.1, read as the reverse complement.
AATGTATAAAAGTGATCTTTCATAAATCTGTTTCTTAGGTGTGATATTTTACGAGATGAATATTTTAAAATGAAATCAGTCAGGATAAAGCAAGGGTGTATATGTATTACAAGTTTTCCCTATTTACTACACTATTAAAATTGTACTAATTATTCCAACTTAGTATTTAGATTTTATAACCATTCTATAGCACTGTCGTCATTCCATGATTTTACAATAGCACTAGTCATTCCATGATTTTACAGCCATTCTATAGGACTGTAGTCATTTTATGATTTTACAATAGCACTAGTCATTCCATGATTTTAAAGCCATTCTATAGGACTGTAGTCATTTCATGATTTTACAACCATTCTATAGCACTGTAGTCATTTTATGATTTTATAACCATTCTATAGCACTGTAGTCATTCCATGATTTTACAACCATTCTATAGGACTATAGTCATTCCATGATTTTACAACCATTCTATAGGACTATAGTCATTCCATGATTTTACAACCATTCTATTGGACTGTAGTCAATTCCATGATTTTACAACCATTCCTTAGGACTGTAGTCATTCCATGATTTTACAACCATTCCAAAGGACTATAGTCATTCCATGATTTTACTACTTTTCCATAGCACTGTAGTCATTCCATGATTTAGTATTTATATTTTATAACCGTTTAATAGCACTGTAGTCATTCCGTGATTTTACAACCATTCTATAGGACTGTAGTCGTTCCATGATTTTACAACCATTCTATAGGACTGTAGTCATTCCATGATTTTTTTTCATTAAGCAAAACAGTGAGTGAAATAACTGAGGCTTTTGAAGTTGCCAGATAGCTGGAAAACCAAATACTCTGCTTTGAGGTAATTTGTACATAGAGTACTAATATTTGAATGAGTAACATAAAGTAATCAAACTGGTAGTTCTGATTAATGGAGCTGATTATTTTACAGAATATAAACTTGTTGAATGAATTGTGTCTTTGCCCAATGCATCATGGTTTTGTTTGTGACTATTTTCAACATGATTTTTAAAACATATCAACAGACAATTTACTCTTGGAGGTTTAATTTTGTATAGTTCTAGTTCTTTTTTGGAAAAACCCTTTTCTTGTCGTCTAAAGATCCAAAAACTGCATCTTGCAAAAGGTATACAATGTAGAGCAGAACCCATACCACCAGCACAATAGTCACAACTACATTAACAAAACAGCAATTGCAGCTGATTTACAGAACAATTTCTTTGGAAACATATTGTAGGTATAATTAATTCATTGATAACTGGAAAGACTAGGTACTGTTAATCCTTGGATAATGCCAGCTACCATTTTATTTTGATACTGTATCATTCTTGTCAGACAGATAAAAGACACACTGTTAAAAGCCCATCATCAACAGGTCTTGTTATTAGGGAGGCATTTCTCATAGTGATTCTCATGAACTTCAGTGACACCACCATCAAATGTCAGGTCTTGTTATTAGGGAGGCATTATTCGTAGTGATTCTCATGCACTTGAGTGACACCAGCATCAAATGTCAGGTCCTATTATTACTGATCCCAGTTATAGAGTAGATGAAGGTACATGCACATTAACTTAATTTTGGTTAAGGTAATCTATATTTGTGCTATTATTTCTTACCTCTGTGCATTTAAGTCACAAGCTGGTTCAAGCTGCAGTTCACTATATTGATTTTACAGGCAGTCTTTTTCTGCATACATGCATTATTAATTTATTAGACTCAGCAACTATCTCTATCATAGAAGTGCAGACTCGTCAACTCTATCACAGAAGTTCTTCCATTGCACTCATATTCATGCATCTCTGTAATTAAGAGTTCTTCCATTGCACTCATATTCATGAATCTCTGTAATTAAGTGTGATGCCATTATATGTTAAGCCTGAAAGTTGGATGTTGTAATTAACTGTTGATAAGTAAAATAAAGCAATAGAATTTAAGATCTGTCTGAGTGACAGAGGAGTATAACTTCCCCATTACTGGATGCACCCAAAGTTAGTGATGCATGTTTTATTAAATTTGGATCAGGTGGAGAATACATTTTCACTTCTGTGTGCAATAAAAACAAGCAGGAGTTATTGGGGTTGGTGTTTGAGCACCTCCTGCATTCATTAAATACTGAAAAAAGTAAAGTTGCAAACGGTAAAATAGAGGTACGCCACAGATGAGATGGTCTTAACAGAAATGAAAAGAGGTAATGCTGGATTCAAAATTTTGGGCAAAGTAACTTTTCCTTTTAGTAAGGCTGCAACATTGACATGAAATGGCTTTGTTTATTTTACAGCCTGTAAACATTTGCAAAATTGGTCAATGTATAAATGAACATGCACTTGGCTGTCAGTGGTGCAGGAACTACCCATTAAATGATATAGTTCCACATCTCTGCTTAATAGGACTTTTTAGTAGGATTTTTGCATTCATTCTTTTCTTAAAGTATATATGATTTTTACATGCAGTGTGTCATCTCTAGGAAAGAGCTCAAGTTGACAAGAATCGTTTGCACTGCACATAACACAACATTACACATCAGGTTCTTTTACTTACAATGCTGATAAATTTTATTTAAACTATGATATGTACCTTTGCACAGTGTGTTTGTGAACAGAACCTTTGATTAGTAACATTTTATTTTAAAGAAACACAGTTTCAAGTTTGTAAGCCACAGTACAGTTTTTTAGTCACTGTAGATCTACAAAATCATTCCATTTGTATGTCCACAGTATGTCCGATTACATTATCTATTGTTTTATCAGGTACATAAATGTAGAAGTAGGAAACAATATCACAACGATCCTAAGGATGTTTTACCTAAATTGTCGCATATATTAAACAAAGACATATCTTACATACTGAATCCTATCATAATAAGTGGTAAAATACATACAGCAAATGAAACAATCACAACTTGAGCGATGTACGTTATGCACATTTTAGTTGCTTTCAGATGTTCAGTAAGCCTAATGGTAGATAGTGGAAAAGTTCAGTTTCTAAATGGGATTGATTCGGTTATTGTAAACTCTGTACTCGTTTATAAATTTTGATAAATGTTGCAGCCTTACCTTCTAGTAATAATAGTGTGAAGAGATGAGAAAATAGTGTGAAGCGATGAGAAAATAGTGAGAAGTCAGGTAGAAGTCAAATTTTGTAATGGCACAGTAAGTTAGTCAACAACTGGTATTTTCCTGGCTTTGCAATTGACATAGTATGAAAATACACCAAATAGTCATCCAACTTTAGGAAAATTTCAAAAACTTTCTGTCTTAAATCTGAATTACTATCTCATAACTTAGTTAATAGCAATAAATGGCAATCCCCCCAAAATATATAACTGTTTCCGAAAATAGGTGACTAATACTCATCAAAGGCAAATCATCTTATTGGATACATTCATTAATCTTTTCATATTTTTTGGTCTCAAAACTTATTTAACAATACAGTATTTGTTTTTGGGGTTGAAAAGGCTTGAGATTTCACTCACTTCTTAGAGTTTTACGTATGTATTGTTGGCAGTGAATTTGTAACTCAGTTCATGCTTGAGGGCACTAGAAGCTACTAAATTAACACAATAAGCCAATCTGTCACCAAATGTAGCAGATCCCAGTTTCTAAGCACTTATTTTTGATTTGGGGTGAAATTTGGGGAATAAAATACAGAAAAATGCCAAGGAAAAACAAAAAGTACAGCAAGTCAAATGGAGTTTTAAACAGGAGGAAAGTGTACATATAAAAGGGGCATGTAGCTTCTAATAAAGGAATCAAAAGAGAGAACCGCAACATAGAAAAAAATGAGAAGGAAAAGTTTGATTGCCTTACCTTAGCAAAATATATGAAGGCAATGCCCCATTGGTCCAAGGACAGTCCTGAGGCATCAGTACTATTACATCCCTTACAAGCACAAAAACTTCAGGTGAAGCAGTGTGCATTCTCATCTGAAATAAAAGGGTAAATAATTTTAATCATATAGATGCATATAATTTATATTGGTCATACACATACAATAAAAAAAAATTGGCTTAAATTAGGCACAAGCAAACAAACAAACAAAAAAAAAATGTGTCTGTTTTTCAACCTTTTAAATTTTGCTGTAAGAAATTATTAAATCAGTTGTACTTACACTTGCATAAAGATTGAGGGCTAATATAATATTTCACACTAAATCTTTTCTTTATTTTCATAAACAAGTACTGAAAATATGAGTTTTTATTTCTTCAAATGTCATGTATGGTGTAAGGGAGATAACAATGAAATACATAAGGTGTGGTATTTTTATTTCCGCCAATATATTATCCATGTAATATAAATTAGTTCATGAAAACCTGTATTAACTTGCATGCAATTAAATTATCCAAAAATAAATTATTGATAAAGTGTAGAACCTAAAATTGAGGCTTCTGTATGTAGTGGAGACCTTGAAAGTGATTTAATTTTGTTCTCAGAGATGAGGAGGCTGCCTCATATCAAATAGTTTATGTTCTCTAGAATGCCGGTATATGGATTGCAACCTTGCGTAAACATGCCAATATGATCCCATGCTATTCTGGATTCTTGCGATGCGACTCAAAGTTTGAAGAACAGTGTGGACTTGAATGGAAGGAATGGGCAATATGTGACTAATGTGGTTACCACTCAGAAATGTTTGGCCTTATATGAGGAAATTCCAAAAGAAACAGTTGGACAGAAATAAATATGATTAATTGAAAGTCAATAAAGGATTATAAATGGGCACATGCAAGTGTCAATGGGAAATGCTAACTTAAAGAAATGGCTCTTGTCTGATGATATTCCTGCTACTTCTACAAAAGGGAATGCAACAGAACTTATCATTATCAGTTGCATGAAGAATTTCAAGACAAGAAAGTGTACAAAAAGGACAATTATTGCATGACAATAAAAAGAAAGTGGGAAGGAAGACCATATCTATAATAAGTTACCTAAAATTACTCATACCAGCATATCCTATATGATACAAAGTAATCTACAACAATTGAAGCACCTTCTTTGAACCGTATAGTGTTCTCTATCCTGTTTTATGGCATGCTTTTCATAAAGCAGATATTTACTGTTTATTCATGATTTATCATGATATGCAGGTAAAAATGTTAATATTTGACCAAAAATCATCCACATTGTGTTTACATAACTTATTTTGTTGCATGTATGACAATCTCTGAGCTGACTCCACTGATATAAAGCCATCAGGCCATACAACTCTCTATCTGCCATAGCCATCTTTATCAAATGCCTCCTCCAATGCCAACATGTGTTATTTTCTGAAGATTTTATGCATTTTCTAGCTAAAAGTCTGTCAATATTTGACCCAAACTTCTCAATATCCATTGTTTTTGCCAAATGACACTATGATAGTTTATAAATGACACGTACATGTACATGTTACTATGGATACACTGCGATGCTGGTATTCCCTTTAGGTATCACAGTACCAATTGTTTTTCCATAGACCTTAATGTTAACATTTGGTGAAATAAATATACCTTCTCTCCTACTTTAGCATGCATGTCACACACTGTCATAGAGAGCAATGTTAGATTGTCAATTTGACAGTGATAGAACCAGGTACTCCATTGCATTTAAGAGAGATAACTCTGCTGGAACTAGACAGGGGTAAGAGTTACCCAGTCACAACAGACTCATTTTCAGTGATGTGATTCACTTTTTAAAAAAATTATACAAAATGCAAAACATGATCTACATATGAATTAACATAATCTCACATGTTGCTAAGAGACTCAACTTTTTTTTAAGCCAGACAGAAACTACAACTCTTACATAATACACCAATCACAGCTAGTTTTGTTGTTTATTTCTGAATACAATGTTCCCTACACCTTAAGCTCCACCCCCCTGGGCTTGTGCAATTGGTACCATGATACCATACATGACAAGGGGAGGTGGGAATAGTTGCCTATTCATGACAAGGGCAGGTGGGGATGGGCACCTATTCATGATGGGTAGGGGGGATAGGCACCTATTCATGACAAGGTGAGGTGGGGATAGACACCTATTCATGACAAGCGGAGTTGGGGATAGACACCTATTCATGACAAGGGGAAGTGGGAATAGGCACCTATTCATGACAAGGTGAAGTGGGAATAGGCACCTATTCATGACAAGGGGAAGTGGGAATAGGCACCTATTCATGACAAGGGGAAGTGGGAATAGGCACCTATTCATGACAAGGTGAGGTGGGGATAGACACCTATTCATGAAAAGGTGAAGTGGGAATAGGCACCTATTCATGACAGGGGGAAGTGGGAATAGGCACCTGTTCATGACAAGGGAAGTGGGAATAGGCACCTATTCATGACAAGGTGAGGTGGAGATAGACACCTATTCATGACAAGGTGAAGTGGGAATAGGCACCTATTCATGACAAGGTGAAGTGGGAATAGGCACCTATTCATGACAAGGTGAAGTCAACTTTGCCTCCGTGGCATGTTGAAGCAAAATTCAGCAGACAGGCAGTTATTTTGCCCACATTGCTTGGTACACTCTATGCCTGAATGAAAGATACATATATGCACCAAGAATTTCTTAAGCCAATTTAGAAATAGTGATCACCATGGCATCCATATATGACAACTCCATTGATTAACCTTTGTGTAAAAGGTTTTATTTTCCTATTATTTCAGTGCCATTTGATCCCATCTTCTTCAGATTTGGAATATAGCTTTAGTATGCACTTATCTTTATTTTGCATTTAATTGGTTCATGGGTCATCCCATGGGGTGATGATTCTGCCCTTTGTAAGTGGTAGTACATTACCTTAAGATTAACCTTGAGGTTAAAGGGTATTTGCTTATACTTCAGTAATGTGGTCAGTTTTCTCAAGCACAGTTGGCCACAGAGTCATGTTATTTGGTATATGGATGCATCTTCATGTGTAGAACACCAAAAGTAGGTCAGTGTGACTACTTTTCATGCTTCAATGACTGTGGTTCAGTTTTTCTTTTACCTTAGTTTCATGCATACTATTGGTTTGGGTAGTCATGCAGCTTAGTTTATAGATATATCTTATTGGGTAATATACCAAATTGCCAAAGTAGGTCAGTTTTACATAGATATCATGCTTTAGTGACCTTGTTTAAGTTTTGAATTTGGTCAGTTTCTTGGTTACAATTGGTCACATAGTCACGGTGATCGATATGTCAGTGTATCTTGTTGGGCACAATGACTTTCCACCAAAAGTAGGTCACTGTTACCAATATTTCATGCTTTAACTTCTGTCCATTTCATGTCCACTATTTTTCACAGTCTTTCTCTTTTCTAGCCAAATAAATGCCCTCATTATCAAAGCGTTAGGGGCATGCTGGCAATGGCTAGATTCAATTTTTTGTGAAAGAGCCACCAAGCATGCCTGGTTAGAAAGTTCTGGAAAAAAATGTTTTAAGTAAGTTTTATTATCCATTTCCTTCCCATGGCATGCCAGGACTGAGACACATGTACTCAAAATGGATAATTTTATGAGAGTTTTGATGAAGGAGGCGTGTGCATGCTTATTGAAGGTTGTATTACATAAAATACAGTATGTTTAGCCTGATTTTCTTGTACACTGTTTGTTGATGGACATTTGTCAGATATGTAAATGCATCATGGCATCCTTGTTTTATCTAGAAATTCCTAATTTGGAGATACAAGTGATACAGCCGCAGAAAAAAATGTGAGTCACAGGTCCAAAAAATGGAGGCACACTTGAAGAGAAAAGCAATCTTATATAATGACAGTTAACACACACAATAAACACAGGAATGTTTTTATTTATTGTATACAGCACTGGGTGTTGATTTCCACTCAATAAACACAGGGATGTTTTTATTTATTGTATACAGCACAGGGTGTTGATTTCCACACAATAAACACAGGGATGTTTTTATTTATTGTACACAGCACTGCGTGTTGATTTCCACTTGCATCAAAGACATATCTTATATACTTGCTTATAAGTTGGATCCAGCTGTAAACTGCATAGACCCAGATCTGCCATTGCATAATGCACCGGTAAATCTGGGTTTGCAGTTTTGTTAGGACTAGTCAATAGAACAAACAACATAAACTCTGATCTGCCAGTGCATTATATAATGGCAGATCAGGGTCTATTTTGTTTGCAGGTGGACCTCGACTTATACACATGTAAAGATGGTGCTCCTATTTTGGTGAGGTTTTGAAAGATATTTATTATTTAATCGGTGCTTCATTCCAATTGTTACATTCCTAACACACCTGATTGCAGATGCCATATATATTCCAATATAAGTCAGTTGCAAACAACATAGACTCTGATCTGTCATTGCCTGTGTTGTTTGGGCTACTGATTATTCCTAATAAACTGCATAGACCTTAATCTGCCTGTGCATTATGTGATGGCAGATCTGGGTCTGTGCAGTTTCAAGTTGGATCCGACTTACACATGAGTATATACGATAATCCTTGTAATAAGGACCAGCAATCTTCATTTATCTTTGATCACTATAACAATGAAACATATTTTTTAAAATTCCTAATTAACAAGATAAAAGACAAATCAGGTTCCTGGGGTATATCAAAATTAATTTTCTGTAACATACATTAGGAATAAATCTGATATTTTTCCTGTTCAAATTGTTAAAAAGGTTATGTATAACATGTCAGACATTTTTTTGTTGGTATTTTTCCAGTGACACCATGGTTGCATTTTGCATCCAAGACATTCATTTTATCTTCAGTACCAACAACTAGCCACATTGCTATGGATCTGGTTGTGAACAAGAGACTGTATATCTATGCCAAGAGACTGTATATCTATGCCAAGAGACTGTATATCTATGCCAAGAGACTGTATATCTATGCCAAGAGACTGTATATCTATGCCAAGAGACTGTATATCTATGTCTTCAGCATTTGGATTTAACTCCTCATCACAGTTACTTATAAAGAAAGATTTTATTTTCTGTTGGTTGTTTGCAAAGAGCAGCATGCAGTTGAAGTCTGACACCATGATCATTTCAGAGAAGTCGTGTTAATGAATGAATGTTTTCTGTACATAAGCTGCTATTGACTTCATTGCATGTTTCTTGTCCTCAGCTTAATCTCACCATTGCAGATCCAGTAGAGGATTTCTCATTGTGTGAATGTTGGATATGGCAGACATGAAGGGGTCACAAAGATGTGTCAACCATATGATTTACATGGGATTCTCTCGATCCTGCACTAGAGCTAGAATATTGTGGCATGGAAAGCATCTTTTTTATTGCTAAAGTACGTCACTGTGGCCTAAATTATGTATTTCATTGACTTAGGCCTGGTTGGGTATTCATGTTACTCAGATATATCACCATGTTCTTGTTGCATTGTATATCGTAATTTAATTTAGCACTTACATATCTAATTATACATGATTATTGATCATAGAAGATTACTGCAATCATTGGATCCAAATTTTGGGTTCTGGGTCACGTTAGCAAATACGACAGTTGTGACACGTTTTTCGATTGATTTTAACTTGTATTTACTTTCCAAATCCAGGTTCGAGAGCTTAGCTCAGAGTTGGATGAGTACAGACAATCTGTCCCAGATTTAGAGGATAAAATTGTGGGTCTTCAGGCTGAGACAGAGGTACAGGATAAAGCTCTCAGGTAATTATATGTAGAATTGCTTCATCCTTGAAATTAAAAACTGCCAGTCACTATAAGAAAATTTGAGCCAATAGATTTGTGCCCAGTTTTCAACTCTACAGTTCTTTGACCAGGCCTTGAAATACAGATATTATCAGACATCTGGACTGGATATCATAAAATTAGGAGCCTCAGTTTGAGATTGAGGTTCTTATACCAGCCAATCTGAGAAAAAAAAAAATTCAAAAGTAATGTCAGTTGTGATTGACTCAAACTTAAGCTCAAGCATTTTATGAATTCCAGGCCAAATTTTTGAGTAGTCTTAGTTTGAGTGTTATCATTTTTTTTATTCTTTGGGTCAGGACAGTAGAGCGTCAGTCTCTTTGATGGACTCTTGCTTGTTTTGGGTCAGGAGTCTGCTGTCTATCTTCTGGCTTCCATAGTCCATCATTCATCTGTTAAAGAGTACTTTTGATCACCACTCTTGCCAAACCACTGTCAGCATTACTATGAAACTTTACAGACTAGCAGTGGACTGACAGAGTAGCTGGTCCGACAGGTTCAGAATTAAAAAGGACCTTTTTACAGTCCATATTTCTGTGATGGTGAGCATCTGTAAAATCTTGTTGTTTTGTATGAATGACAAGAGTGTAGTCAAGGTGCTATGTTAAAAGTGTTTAAAAGTTATATATTTGTTTTACATCAGTTGCTGCATTCATTTGAACTTAGGTATACTATAGCTGTTATACTGTGAGGTTTTTACCCATATATACTAGGAGTCCTTGAGGTTTTTACCCATATATACTAGGAGTCCTTGTTTCAACTATTTCATTGAAAAACCATTCACAGGAATCCATGGTTGGAGTCAGTGTTAATACATGCTGTATTTAGAAGTTTGGAGTAAACGTACATTCAGTTTTATAACTGAAGTGACACAGAGTTAATACATGCTCATTTCAGATGTAAAAGTACATTCAGTTTTATAACTGACGTGAGACAGGGTTAATACATGCTGTATTCAGAAGTTTGGGGTAAAAGTACATTAAGTTTTGTAACTGAAGTGAGACAAGGTTAATACATGCTGTATTCAGAAATTTGGTGTAAAAGTACATTCAGCTTTATAACTGATGTGAGACAAGGTTAATACATGCTGTATTCAGAAGTTTGGGGTAAAAGTACATTAAGTTTTGTAACTGAAGTGAGACAAGGTTAATACATGCTGTATTCAGAAATTTGGGGTAAAAGTACATTCAGTTTTATAACTGATGTGAGACAAGGTTAATACATGCTGTATTCAGAAGTTTTGTGTAAAAGTACATTCAGTTTTATAACTGAAATGAGAAAGACTTGTTTTCTTGTAAACTCTCAATTCACTTTTATTTATGCTATACCAGTTCTTGGATTTCAGTGTTGCTAAAAACTAGTGATGTTATTGTGTACCTAAATTTGTATAATGATATTGCCACTTTTTTTTATAATATTGTTGTAATAATATCAATATTAGCAATGAGTCATTACTATTATGGTGCACTGAAGACATTTGCCTTGCCAAGGCCAAGGTTACGGCTGGCAGAAAAGTCCATCTTTTTTTGTTCTCCTTTGACCATTGCTTGAAGACTATCTGTGTATAACTGACAAACGTATTTTGACTGAAATGCACTGATACTGAGGACACAGCTGATTGCTGTAAACATGCTACTAACTACTCATACTCAGTATTAGTGCATTAAATTGCAATGAATTGGAAATGCATTTACATGGGGGGGGGGGCGGTGGCATCTCAAATATATATTCTGTCGCCAACCTGTACTTTTTATGCTTATATCATCATGATGACAAATCTGATGATGATACCTCACGATGGTGATATATGATAACATCACTACTGAAAACCACAAATTTACAGACCTAGTCTAATTTGTGTTTGAGGCACATCAAGAATGTAATTACTAACAAAAATATAAATTTTTGCAACCATGACAAATGAAGCCCATGAAAATGAATGAATTCACTGTGTGTTCATTTACAATTTTAAAAAAAAACCTACAAAAGGAAGTCCACAAAAATGAATGAATTTGTTTGTTCATTTACTTTTTTTAAAAAAACATGAAAAATGAAGCCCATGAAAATGAATGAATTCAACGTATGTTTGTTCATTTACTATAAAATGTCACAGCTATATCAATATAGTGTAAGGCAGTTCAAATGTTTTCATTTTGTTACCAAAAATATGTTGGTTTATATTATTCATTTACATTGAATTTAATAATTAGATTTATCGATGGAGAATTATGGACCCTGATGTACAGAAAATATAACTGTTTCAGTCAATATTTATGTGGCTTTATTTGTAGAAATACAGTGTAGAATCTGACAATTTGATGGGATGAAGATCATTTTGTTGAAATACAGTGTAGAATCTGATAATTTGATGGGATGAAGATCATTGTATTGAAATACAGTGTAGAATCTGATAATTTGATGGGATGAAGATCATTGTATTGAAATACAGTGTAGAATTTGATAATTTGATGGGATGAAGATCATTTTATTGAAATACAGTGTAGAATCTGACAATTTGATGGGATGAAAATCATTGTATTGAAATACAGTGCAGAATCTGACATTTTGATGGGATGAAGATCATTGTCTTGAAATACAGTGCAGAATCTGACAATTTGATGGGATGAAGATCATTGTCTTGAAATACAGTGCAGAATTTGACAATTTGATGGCATGAAGATCATTTTGTTGAAATACAGTGCAGAATCTGACAATTTGATGGCATGAAGACCACTGTCTTGAAATACAGTGTAGAATCTGACAATTTGATGGGATGAAGATCATTTGTTGAAATACAGTGTAGAATCTGACAATTTGATGGGGTGAAGATCATTTTGTTGAAATACAGTGCAGAATCTGACAATTTGATGGGATGAAGATCATTTTGTTGAAATACAGTGCAGAATCTGACAATTTGATGGGATGAAGATCATTTTATTTCATTCATAACACTAAGACAAATTATAAAATTAGATGAAATATTATGGAGACAATTTAATGAACTCATAATGTATCATTTACTTTATTAAAGATATTTTTTATGCTCATGCAGATGCAGGTGATGGGCTAGAATAAAAAGTTCTTATAGCTGCAATCCAGGCATTTTTCTTTACATGTCTGGTGATATTGTTTACAGGTAGGCATTGATGGGATACAATAAAGTACTTTTAGCTGCAATCCAGGTATTTTTCTTGACATGTCTGGTGACATTGTTTACAGGGAGGCATTGATGGGCTACAATAAAAGGTACTTATAGCTGCAATCCAGGTATTTTTCTTGACATGTCTGGTGATATTGTTTACAGGGAGGCATTGATGGGCTACAATAAAAGGTACTTATAGCTGCAATCCAGGTATTTTTCTTGACATGTCTGGTGATATTGTTTACAGGGAGGCAGAAGAAAGGTACGAGAATTGTCAGAGGGAAGTTGTGGATGCATCACGCAAGATTAAACACTGTCAACAGGAAATAGAAGATCTTCGTGTTGAAATGATGGAAGAGAAGAAACTTCGTAAAGGGTAAGTGGTCAAGTGGACAAGATTTGGGATGTGATGTTTTACTAACATAAAGTTCAAAATCAGTGGATAATATACATATGCTATTATGTTTCAAACTTCACAAGTGGTTAAGATCATGAAATACACAGGTGAGTCCATGTCCCAGTTTCACTAAAAATCTTAAAATTCCTTCTTCAAATTGAAATTTTTGAATATCTTTCTTATTGTTTAGAAGGTAAGAATGATTTTATCACAGAACATTCAGCAAACATCAGGATTAAAATACAGTTATAAAATTCTGAATTTTCTTTAAAGGCATCTTGCCTTATCTCTGATGAGTTTTTTTAGAATTTCCTCAAATTTTAGGAATTAAACTCTTTGTCAAAATTGAAAAGGTTTGCATATGTTAACATTTTTAAACTAGAAAGTAATTTCATATTTAAACTATCTCTACCTCTGACAAAAATTTTGATATTATCTGAAGTATCAGAAGCAAATAAAAATGTAAAATCTCAATTTAAGGAGACAGTTTTGCAGATTTTTGTGAAATTTGGGGACTGTTCCCTGAGCTTAAACATGAATGTATCATTTAATATAATCACTATGCTAGTAGGAATTATTTTGCATGGTTATTACATGCATCATGACAGCATATGGACATTTTTTTTAATTCATACATCATGAGAAATATTTATTTTCACTTCTTTGTATTATAAGTATTGGAATATTTGTGTACATTCTTTCCACATTAAGCAAATGAATAAAAAGTGCTGTTAAGACTCTATGGTCTAAGAAAAATGTAACAGAAAGAAAGTGAAACCAACAAATCAAGTAAAAATCAACAAGCAATTTATTACTAGATAATTAAAATGAAAAAATCAAAAAGTCACTTACAGTAATGTGTTTTGAAATCCTAATAATCCAATAAGAATGATTGTTCTAATCACAAGTCCTAAATATAGAATGTTCCGAATTCACGGCTGTGTCCTTGAATGTTATGATGTGCTAATGGTCTCCAAAGTCCTGATGTACTAGAAATCTTGATGTGCTGATGTCAAAATGAAGTATTCCAAAATCTCTGAATAAGTTCACATAAATTCCAAAATCATCAATTAAAAATCCAAAATCCAAAAGTTTATGAGCACTGTTATAATCCAATGAATATTTAAAATAATTCCTCTCTTAGAATTTGGAATGAATTTTCACAACTGTAATAGCTCTTTACAAGACTGATGGTAATGTCGAAACTGAAAAAATGTCCACCAAACATGGTATATATAAAGATTGGTCACATGACAGAATGTTCTAGAATGTGTGTCATCTTAATGGAATTTTACTTGTAAACAAAAATTCAACCTTGACCTTCAAATTGAGAAAACATATTGATCAAAACAACCTAATTCAAGGACACTAGTTAAACATGTTTTTCCTGATAAACATAAAGATTTAAGCAAATATTAAAGTGAAGAAACATTTATAATTTCCTAAAATATTTATAATATTATATAAACATCATACATAACAGTGCCAAGCATAAATAGTTAAAAAGAGGAATACATACACAGTTGTAGAAGCTATTATGTGTATAAATAATTCATGACACATTTTTAGTAGTTCCCAACAGTACATACACAGTTGTAGAAGTTATTATGTGACCGATAATTCAATAGTAAATTGTTTCAGTAACTCACTGAGTGAAATGATTAGATATGATGGTGAGTACTTTTTAGTAAATTGACCATGGTATACAATAAATTTAATTTCTTGCCTGTAGTGAAGTTTGCTAATTGGACATTTTGTGTTTAGACTTTAAATCACATTGTACCTGTCAGGCCACCTGTGGAATTTATTTGTTCCAGTCAGACCACCTGTGGAATTAATTTGTTCCTGTCATGCCACCTATGGAATCTATTTGTCACATCTTTCTACAAATCACATGTTGCAATAAGAATCTAATATGTGCAACAAAATTTATTTGAGCATTTATACAGATTTTGGGAATTAAAATTAAAAGGGAAATTTGAAAAAATTGTATTCTTTGTAATCACTGTTTTGTGTATATATATATATATATATATATATATATATATATATATATATATATATATATATATATATATATATATATATATATATATATATTACTAGTCAATCACTTCATATTTAAAAATTGTATGTTACAAATATGAATAAGTACATGTATACTTTAAGTACCATAGTTACACAGATGAAGAATATTTGCCTAATATAGCCAGTTATCTGTGACCTGCTATTATATCATTTTGTTTTAAAAATGGATTCAGTTTTGTAAACAGATTTATCAGTTGTTACGATCAGATAACATAGCAACCTTTTTAGGGGCCAAAATGACATATTTATTTGAGTGCCATTCCTACCATTTTGGGGGTCCAACATGCTTAAAAAAATTACCACAGGTAATTGTTCGGTGTATAATTTTTTTTCCTAAAGTCAGATTATCAAGATTAGACTCGATATATATGTAAACATAGAAAAGGTTGTTTATAACATTTCATAGGGGACTGGGTTTTTTATAACATTATAACCAGGAAACGTTATATCCAGATTCATCTTTTATTATAAAATATCTTTATGTACATATCCATGTCGATGACGTTGGATATACAAGTAATGAACAATTTATACTGGTACAATTGCTGTCTGAAATAAATTATTTTAATGAAATTTTGAAACAACATACATTTGTATAAATACATATTATTGTGGGAAAAATAAAAGATCAGTAAAAGTTTACCATCTGCTAAAAGTGTCAACAAACACGTACATGTACCAGCCAGTGAATCATAAAAATCACTTTTATGCAAAAATATCTTGTCAATAACTAGTAAATGGGTCCCATATTTATTTGAGATATTTAGTTCATATATTTTTCAGTGACATCAAAATGCTCATAAGTAATATCAGATGTGTCACTCGGAGCTTGTTAGTACAATATAATGTCGACTAATCTATTCAGAACCTCGTGGTCTCTGGGTACAATGGATGGTACTGAGTCATCCTCATCATCATCACTCCCAGTAGCAGAAACATCAGTTTCTTTCTGACAATGTCGCTACCGGAAATAATAAAATCAGAAAAATCAACATCCTCTTTACCGGACCTAAGTATGCATAATGCATCATGCACCATGGCAAAGGGAACATCATCATCATCGCTATCACTGGTAATGACATCTGTTTGCTCAGTAAACCCTGCCTTAAGAAAACAGTTTGCAACACAATTTGGTCCAAAAAATACCAAAAAAAACCCCTTTGATTTTAATGTTTTAATTGCACTGAACCAGCAACCTGTGATTCAAAGTTACTGATTATGTTATTTAATTGACTGCCATTGTTTACCTGTCTTTGGTGTGTCAGGTGATAACAAGATTATAACTGAGCTAATTTTCTCTGACAGACAGCACAAGTCAAATGCTATAACCAGTTAAGTGTTGTAACAAAGGAACATCATAACAAAGCCTTTGGAATATATAGTAATTAGGAATTTTGCTGAGGAAATTAAACTAAAATATTCCAACAGAGAAAACATTTTATCAAGAACGTAATAAACAATCTGTAATATACATTTAATTAACTTTTATAAGTAAAGTAAACATTTGTCGATTTCAAGGGTGCTATAAACCATACATTTCAAGGTGGTCTGCCCATAAGGAAAGTATATATGCATTAAAATAAATATAAGTGCCTTTCAAAGCATTTTATTACAAGATAAAAAAAAATAAGTGAATTCACGATATGCAACGTGTAAAATTTATTTTTAACATTTCTTCTGTTAAAGAGAATATGTTTGTAATGAATGAAACATTTAAGTCAAAGATGTTCAGCCTTAAGGAAATTGAAATACTTTTATTTCAGTTTGTTTATTTTTTTGTATCAATTTTTGTGGTTTTGAAGAAAAATTCATCAGTGCTATAATTTGTGGATTGGGGAAGGGATTTTGTTGCTTCCATAGAAGGACTGGGGAAGGGATCCTGTTGCTTTCATAGAGGGATTGGTGAAGGGATCCTGTTACTTTCATAGAAGGATTGGGGAAGGAATCCTGTTGCTTTCATAGAGGTATTGGTGAAGGAACCCTGTTGCTGTCATAGAAAGATTGGGGAAGGGATCCTGTTGCTTCCATAGTGAGATCATTTTTATATTACCTTGATGAAGTAGAGAAGAGCTATTGTACTACCCTGGGCAGTAACATTGGCATCACACATATAATAGCATATACATAGGTGCCTCCTCGCTGCATGACAACCATTCTTCTGCATGACAATCATTATTTCTTCCTAGGTCAAAGGCAGCAGTTTGGAGTGGGTTCATAGCGCCTATGGCTAAGAGGGCTAACTTTGTACAGACATGTACATTATTTGTACATTTGTGGTTAAGATTTTGTGTTAGATCAGGTTTTTTGCACTATGTATACATAATGTTTTACCTGGAGTCATGAAATTTGGTGATGAGATGCATCTTGACGAGTATTACACCCTTATTACAAAGTAGGTAACTGTGACCCATATTTCTTGCTTCATTGACTTTGTTAAATTTTGTGTTTTAAGTTTATTTTTAAAACTGTGTCCATGCTAGAATCATCAAACGAGTTGATTGTATGCATCTCTGTCAGTTTCACACCCGTACAACAAAAGAAGGTCACTGTAACCTACATTTTCAAATTTTACTGGCTAAGTGTTTGTTTTTAGCTCTTGGCCACCCTGTATATATACTGTAATACCTAGAATCATGAAACCTTGGTGAGGGGATGCATCTTAATGAGCACTACACCCTCATCACAGAAGTAGGTCATTGTGACCCATATTTCAGACTTCACTGACTTGGTTTCAAGTTTGTGTTTCAGGTTTATTTCTCAAGTGCTTTTTCATGCTAGAATCATCAAACCAAATGACTGTATGCATCTCTGTTAGTACCACACTTTACAACAAAAGAAGGCTACTGTGACCTACATCTCACATTCTGCTGGTTTAGTATAAGTTTGTTCATTTAGCTGGTTTTTGCATCCTGTATACATACTGTTATACCTGGAATCATGAAACTTGTTGAGGGAATGCATCTTGATGAGTACTACACCTTCTTTACAAAGTAGTCACTGTGATCCATATGTTATGCTTCAAATACTTTGGTTACATTTTGTATTTTAACTGTTCATGCAAGAATCAATAAACTAGATGATTGTATACCTCTCTATTATTAGATGAGTCATGGACTGCATGCATTTCATATGAGGTCTCGCTTTAGTGGCTAATCCAGATTATTACTGATGCATGAACTATGCTTCTAATTGTGGTCACTCTGAACGTTGCTCCACGGTTGCTCAAAGCCCGTGACTTTGAAATATCATGCTTTTTGTACTGCTTTATGAAATATATCTCGTATTTACATTGGAAAAGAAAATATGCTTTATTTTTTTTTCTTCATCAGAACAGAGACTCAGCGAGATGAAGCATTACAGAATTTCCTTGAGGTACAAGACACATTAGAAGATTTTCAGAAGAAAACAAATGATAGACAGAGAAAGGTATCATTGAAAAGAACATCATGGGGAAAACACATACTTGATACAGTAAATTTTGGCCAATTTGTTATTTTAGATGGCCAGAATTTAGAGGTTTTATTAGTATTAAAATGGCATTATGAGGACTAAACTGGGTAACTCAGGGGCCAGTTTAGGGAAGTGTCTCTGTTCATTAACCCCATTATTGCTTCATATAATTGCAGAAGTTGAGTAACATAAGTTTGATTAATAAGTTTTGACTGTAAGGTAACCAAATGCTGTAACATAGCTTGTCATGATATTTCAGAAAATATGAAACCTTTATAAAGCTGTAATATTGTATTCACTCCTGGAGTTTGAAAATTTGATAAACTTGATGATAGTTCAGCTGTATATCACAAGATTTTAGCATAATCAAATATTTCACAAATTAGTAAATTTGTTGGATAACATTATGAGGATACTCATCAATCTGTATAACTACTTTCTTATTAATGTGAACAAAACTTTGTGCAGATTAACTTACTACTTAATTTTTGCAAACATTTTATGCTGGTGGAAGTTACATGATTTACATTGTCATCCCAGGGACTTGTTTGAGGACGCAGTATGTCTTCATGTCACCAAAGTATTTTTGCCCCCTAAAAAACAAAAGTCACTAGTTTGCAGGAAGCATATATAATAAAGAAACTCAGTTGATATTTTCAATTTAGCTAATGTTTTGACTAAATACAGTTTTGCCAGTGTTATGCAGCCATCTCTAGGAAATAAATTGGTTTTATTTGGTGTGTTATGGCACAGCAACACAAATAGATTATTGTGTGCTGAGGCACCTGGAGTACAATGCCTTGCCCAAGGATGCACCACAATAACCGACCTGCGTTGATCTAGTGGTAGGATTCAAACCCCCACCCTTTTGGTCAAGAGTCTGGCACACTAACCACTGCGGCAGCATGACCCCTGCCTTCATTAGTTGCCTCTTATGACATGCTGGATGGTGTATTAGGTCTATTCTACATCTCCAAGTCTGCAGGGGTTATGGAACTTGAAAAAGTTGTCTGCTTAGACAGGTAGCTGCTTAATACAGGCTAATTTCTCTTCAGGTTTTGTAGTATGGACCTTGAGCATGTGGCTGTGTAAGACAGATGGCTTTTGAAGAGAAATGACCTTCGAGTCACATTTTAGTTTTTTTAAAACCTATTACCTGCAGCAGTTACAGTTGGTTATCATGCAAAAGTTATTTTTAAAGAAAAGAAAATAGGTCACTTTTGCCTTTCTAGGCTTGACATAAATATATAATTCCACATTGTCATGATTTAGCTTGTATGCTTTCTTTTTCATTGCAGTATGAACAAATGGAGGATGAATTGAGAGATAGTCTGGCCCATGCTAACAAAGAAAGAGAAGACCTTTTGGGGAGACTGGCCTATTTCCAGAACAAGGTCAAAAATCAACAAGAGGAAGTAAGGTACTGTTGATACCAATAGTTTGATGAGAGAGAATTGTTTTGAAAGTTTTGCAAAAGGTAAAAAGGTATTATGCATATAAAATGTGATAATAAGGCCATTGTGAACATTTTAAAGTCACAAATTTACATGATTTGCAAAAGGTGCATTATGCTGTAGTGTGAGGGTTTACATTAGTTTAACAAACAGAAGGATTTATCTTTGTGTAAATATAGTGTATGTACCCAAGCGGGCTTGCCTTTTTGGTCTACATCTGTAGATTTTTTGCTTTCACACATGTGTGCACAAGCATGCATGCATACACTCACAATCAGAAATCAAACACACATGTTAAGGAATTTCTTTATAATTAAGTCGGACATGGAATGTATCAACAATGGTTTTCATTTATTATCATATGACTTGTTACATTTTGCTGAATAGAATAATATCTGACATAATTCACTTTCAGGAGGCACTAGAGCTGAAATAAATAATCAGATATTCAAATTAGAATATGATTTAGCAAATATTCAAACAGAAAATTGGTATTCAAATATTCGTTTGCTGTCAAGCCCATGTTAGTGGAAAATGAGACATAGCTGTCACTTTTCCAACAGTAGCGGTAGCAAAGGCAGCTGCAACATTGTCGTCATTGTCGACAGTTTAAAGTTTTTGGTTAAAGTTGAATTTGCATATGATTCCTAAAACCCTTCATAGATTCTAATCTTGACATAAATCATTGAGAAGCAAAGACATGACATGATATCTCACCCATTTTACCTTAGGGTCAAGGTCCCAGTGACAAAATTATCCATTCAAGTTTTGGTTACAGTTTTTTTATTTGATAATATTTCCTAAACCACTTGATAGATGAATCATCATGAAACTAAGACAAATTCATTTGGTGATATGCACGCTTGCCCCTATGACGTTGGGGTTGTATCACAGTCACAGAAAAGGTTTTGATCGAAGTTTCTTCATTTGCTTACATTTCCTCAACACCTTAATGGATTTTCTTTATATTTGGGATGATTCATTATGAAGCAAAGACATTTCACTCTGCGACATGCTCGCTGTACTTTTTGACCTTAGGCTCAAGGTCATGTTTTACAGCAATGCTTGAATTGTCAGCTCGACATGCAGGTTCTGACCTTCATGTTTACCTAGCTACAATCAAACACGCACTCACAAGGTAAGAGGGTTAATGTTAGGGGCAATTCAGGCAAAATATTAACCCCAGTGCCTGTCAATTTTCCCAGATACACAGGAAAAGTGAAGTTGATTTTGCCTTTTCTCAAGTTGACATCTACACCCATCCACCCTTTCTCTTGCCATTGAGTGCTTTCGTATTCAGAGTACATTATCAACTCTTGTCTTTTTTTCTGTTCAAAGAATAATTTAAAACAGTTTCAACATATTATTGCTTTTGATGCATTTTTCATGGTATTGTTGATTATTTATTTCAGCATCCACATTTCAATCTTCAAGATTCCTTTTAATTTGTGAAGGTTTATGAGCAGATTGCTAGTAAATGTAAACCAAAAGAAGTAGGAAGCAAGGGACTTGTACCTTGATATCTGTCACCTGTTTTCAATAGTAATAGTAACTTATTTTTGAATTCACCATCTTTTGCAAAAACAAAGTCATACAACAAGTTTGCAGCATCAAACTAAGAAAAACTTGAATATTTTCACCAGGTTGAATTATATTTCATTTGCTTTTATGCTACTTGGGTCAAAGGTTCAATAAAACACTTTAACCAATAGTTTTAAATATGACGACTATGCACTCACTCACTATTTTCCAAAAATTTTTCTGGTAAGAGAGAGGGAGGGGGGAAGTCACTTTGCCCACATATACGAGTCCATCATGGATCCTGGATCATCAGTGTAAAAATTCTGAATAGTTACTTTGCTCACAACATCACCATTTTTATTTTTTATTCATTGTCACTCATGTGCTCTTGAAAAGGTAATGTGTAGTACAGCAAGTTGATAAAGAACATGGAATAGGCATACATGTGACAGAAACAGGATATCAAACCAATAGATGTACAAATTTTGATCTGTAGATTGGCTTTAAACCAGTAGATTTTCTATTTACATAACTTTTACGTGTTTTAAGGGGGGAAAAAAACAAGTGGATTTTGTTACATAATATGTAATCTCTTGTTTATAACAAAACAGCAAGTTTTGAACATTAATTAGATTCTAATAGAAATTGTTACAATAATAATGAATGAATACTAGTCAGTGTATTGTCAATTAAATAAATAAGGAAGAGTTGTATATTTCATAGTTCACTGCAAAGATTTTTTAAAAAATCCACAAGCATTTTTAGTTTAATGCAATAGATCACCAACTGGTGACCACTGATGACATTCATTGTGATTATTAAATTTCACACTTAACAGGCTCTCAATAGTTCTCTGGTCCAGATTTCCCCTTGAATCACTTTGTATTTTGTGAAGAATGGAGAGTGTATTCTCTGTATCAGCATTAAAAGTGACAATGACAAAATAACCACACTCATCCTGCAAAGTAGTTCAAACTTCAGTTTTCCTGTGACTGGGTTTTTAAGGCTGCTGACTGCTCTCCAATACTCCTCCAAGCTAAGTTCACCCTGAGGAAGAAGTTCCTGAGTTGGACTTAGATCTATTCTGGAGTCTCATGTTTCTTAGCCGATGTTTTTTTTTAGCATTGGAAGAAAGCAATCTTTCTGCATTTTGACATGAATTGAAGAAAAAAAATATAATCTACCCTTCAGTATTCCTCTGAAGTCATCTTGAACAATGCAATAACAATTAGTACAAAATCTCAAAATACTAACTGAAGTGTTTCTGCCAAAATCATTTTTTGGTTGGTTTCTCCTTTTTATCTCACATTCACCAAAGGTCAGCTGATTTATATTCAAAGACTTGAATGCCATCATGGACCATCTTTGATCCCTTTATTACTTATAACACCTCATAAAACATTCTGCATTTGACCTTAAACTCTCAAGATTACAACAAGAAGATAATCAGTTAACAGCTTTCTGTGTACACATGTTAGTCTTCTTAAGCCGATTACTCAGCTACACATCATTACACAGAACATTTAAAAACTTCATTTTAAAAAAAAAAAATTTCATTAAAAAAAACTGATTTTTTTTTCTTTAAAAGTGGTAGATTTCACATATAAAATGGTATACGCAGTAGACGTCCTTTAAAACAGTATCCTAGCGCCAGTAGAATCACATGTATGAATAGGGGTCATATCAAAGTCAACAAAGGCTTTTTTATGTATCAGTCAATGTATCGAAATTTAATTTGGGTATTTTCCACATATTGAGTCAATGATTGTGCATGCATTGTGTTCCAGTTACATCAAAAGTCTATTTGTGCAATTTTCATCAATAAATAACAAGCTAGAGAATATTTTTTAGATAGTCCCCAGAGTTAACTATAGAAAGAATTGAGAGTTGATGGCATTCTTTTCCTACAGTCTGTCTACAGCTCTAAATGAATTTTTTTGGTCAAACTGGGTTTGAAGATAAATATTGAAAATAACACCTACATTAATTGATTATTAATTTGAATCCCTACAAAAAATTAGTCAGTTCCCCTACACTGTCATTAAATTATGTAATTAGAGTTAGATTGCAGAGTTCACTGTGTTTTAAAGACAGACTGGCACATGTGAGGTGGCGGGCAATAAAGTATACACCCCAAAAAGAAAGAAACAAAATTTATTTTATATTTTTATTAGCATCTGGAAGGCAAAAAAGAGCTATATACAGTTCACATGTTGCTAAAAAAGATTCTGTTTGTAATAATAAGGCTCTTAATATACTGAGCTCTTCTGGCCTATTAACCTTAAAAAAACCAGTCAGGATGTGGAAAGGGAGATAACTCCAATTATAATCCAAAGAAGATATGATTGGTCAGAGTGGTTACCTCTATTGATAATGTTTGACATCTTCTATGTAGCATTTCAAGCAATACAGAATCTTTTCAATAGAAAATGTTCAATAAAGGTAATTGCTTAAACTTTTTGTCCATATAATAATTCATTTAATTAATTTTCTGTTAAGAGATAAAAGAAGAAAAGAGTTAAAACATTTATAATTATGATTGCATGCATTTAGAGGGAAATTGGTACAGTGAAACCTCTCAAGACTGATGCCTCACTAAACCAAAATCTTCCTGAAACCGAAACATTTTTCTGGCCCCAAATTTTTCCTTCTTTAATAATAAAAATTATTCAATAAATAGAAATCTCTCTACTCTAAAACTGAAACAAATTTTCTGACCCAAATTTCACTTTTACACTCATATGAACTCCATAAAACTGAAACTTACTCATGACATGGCCAGGTAGCTACCCCAGATGTCAGTTTTTAGGTCAGCCAATTTTCTGGAAATAGCCCATGGCCTTGCATAAAGTACAACAAAGCCCAACACGTGCACTGGCACATATTACAGCAAGTGTAAACAAACTAATCAGTGGTCTTTTCACTTGGCTAAAGTGACAGCTTTCAAAGTTTATTTTTGGTAATATAGTGCCAATGGTTTTGCAAATGAAAGGAGGTTATGTTTTTATTAGCCGATCATCTATGTCGGATGCTTTACACCTAAATAATCCTCAGTCAGCTGGCTTTGGAACTTAACGCAAGTCTTTTATATGGTCCCATGGGATTTGGATCTTGAGAGATTTCACTGTATTTGCTTATGGTGATAAAAAAAAGGGACATGATTATCAATATCTCACAAGTCATGTTCATCCATGTGATCCTGTTTAATGTAGTATTTACCTGAACCCTCCAAGCCATTAGTATTTTCAGTACTTTGATTTCAGTCATGGTATAAGTATTTAAATCAATATTGTAAATAACTTCATGGAGCAACTACTTTAAATCTGTATAAATCTTCAAATTCTTACTGTCAGTGTCAGGTAGGTTTTTACTGAGGACATTTTTGAAATTCTTGTGAGCTTTAGCTAAATTTGTCAAACCTTTTTAATATTTAGCATAAAACAAAGAAGAGCTTGTGGTGAGAAAGTAAACATGACTAAATCAAACAAGACAAAGAATATCTAATTAAAATTTTGGACAACAGTGTCTTGACAATCTGCACAAATGTTATTTGAACTGTAAGTCCCCTGAAGGAACTAAAATCCCACAATTAGTAGGAGATCCGCAAAGGTGGTCAGTCTGTCTGTAAGACCGATTTCTATAAAAATAATATTTCAGCATCAATAAATATTTGCAAATGCATTGTTATTCCAGGAATAGCAGCATCTGCAGGTGGAAGGCATATTAATTTCTGTTGTGGATGGATGTTGATTTCAATTCATTTTTTATATAAGCAGATGGTTTTTGCATTTAATATTGAATAGGTGTTGGGTGTATTTAAAATTCTCCTTGACCACCCCTCATGCATTTCAGGAATAGCTTTTAGGAAATGTTCCTTATTTGTGACACAAAATATGTGCAAATGAGCAATGCTGTAAACAAAGATCTTTCATGCATTATAGATTTTACACAAATTATTTTTTTTTTAGTTCATTGTCTTTGATACATTTGCAAAACTTTTATGACATTTTAATGAGATTGATGCAAGGAATTATCAACCCAAAGTAAACAATATTCGCCAAGGCAGTCTGGTTTAATGGACAACAGTGGATGAAGTTCTGTATACAAAAATGCACATCAAAAGTTCTGTAAAAAGTAGACTTTTAAATTCATTAGATAATAGATATGAATTTTAAAAATCAAAATCATCAAAATACTCAAGAAAAAATAGAAAAATGTTGAGAAACATATCATTTTCTGGATAATTTAAGTTCCAAAACTTTTTATTTCAAACAAAATTATGAATATGTGAAAGAAACAGATGGACAAACAGACAGATGAAAAAGACCTTCAGTATGTGGTTATTGATGCATGATGCATACTTGAGCAGGATTGCATGTTCTGAAAAGAACACTGACAAAAAGACATCAGGCATTGAAATCTTTTATAATACTCACATTTTAGCATAGATAGTGTCTGGTAATTATCAAAAAATTAACCAAACCTCAAATTCTTATAATATTACTTATTACCATTACAAATCTGTATGATTATAGGAGACTTCAGGCTTTAGAAGAAATGGAGGATGAGAATCGGACAGATATGGATGAACAGAATATGGAGCTGCGATCACAAATCTCCAAACTCTCGGGCAGGATCAGTATGTATTTTCATTGTCAATTTCATTCAAACCCATGATTCTCGGGCAGGATCAGTATGTATTTTCATTGTCAATTTCATTCAAACCCATGATTCTCGGGCAGGATCAGTATGCATTGTAATTGTCAATTTCATTCATACCCATGATTCTCTGGCAGGATCAGTATATATTGTAATTGTCAATTTCATTCAAACCCATGATTCTCGGGCAGGGTCAGTGTATTGTAATTGTCAATTTCATACAAACCCATGAGTCTCTGGCAGGATCAGTGTATTGTAATTGTCAATTTCATTCAAACCCATGATTCTCTGGCAGGATCAGTGTATTGTAATTGTCTATTTCATTCAAACCCATGAGTCTATGGCCAGATCAGTATGTATTGTAATTGTCAATTTCATTCAAACACATGATTCTCTGGCAGGATCAGTGTATTGTAATTGTCAATTTCATTCAAACCCATGATTCTCTGGCAGGATCAGTATGTATTGTAATTGTCAATGTCATTCAAACCCATGATTCTCTCCAGAACTTATTGAAGGCATATCAGGTTTTAATATCACATGGTCTATGACTCCTATCATTAGAAATGTGCATTTTTAAGTGGCTGGACTTCCAATTGACAAAATAATAAACAGGTTATTGTTTAATTGGTCAATTATCACCTTTGTTGCCCCATTGTGTTCATGCCTCCTATTTTTATAAGAGAAAATTTAATGAATAATATTAAACCAAAAACAACATAAAATGCCTAGAATGTATTTTACAACAGTTTGTGTAAAACTTTAAAGAATGCTGCTTTAGAAATCAAGTTATGTCAGAGGATTGGAAGTCTGTTCCTTACTGGTAATTTGGTTGGTTGTTTTATGGCACAGCAACATGAGTAATTCTTTTAGTGCCAAGGCAGTTGGAGTAAAGTGCCTTGCCCAAGGACATACCACAGTAACTGATTCAAGCTTATCCACTGGTAGGATTCAAACCCACACCCTTTTTGTTATGAGTCTGGCACACTAACCATTGAAACACTACAGTTTGTGCCAGCCATAGTTGCCTCTTGTGACACAGTTTGTGCCAGCAATAGTTGCCCCTTGTGACACAGCACATCAAGCCTGTTCTGCATCCCCAAGTCCACAGGGGACTGCTTACTGGCTATAATTTGTATAAACATGTCAGACTCAGCATGAGATTGCTTACCAGTTATAATTTTTATAAGATGTTTGACCCAGCATGAGATTGCTTACCGGCTATAATTTGTATAAACATGTCAGACCCAGCATGAGATTGCTTACCGATTATAATTTGTATAAGCATGTTGGACCCAGCATGAGATTGCTTACCGGCTATAATTTGTATAAACATGTCAGACCCAGCATGAGATTGCTTGCCGGCTATAATTTGTATAAACATGTCAGACCCAGCATGAGATTGCTTACCGATTATAATTTGTATAAGCATGTTGGACCCAGCATGAGATTGCTTACCAGCTATAATTTGTATAAGATGTTGGACCCAGCATGAGATTGCTTACCGGTTATAATTTGTATAAACATGTCAGACCCAGCATGAGATTGCTTACCGATTATAATTTGTATAAGCATGTTGGACCCAGCATGAGATTGCTTACAGGCTATAATTTGTATAAACATGTCAGACCCAGCATGAGATTGCTTACTGGCTATAATTTGTATAAGCATGTTGGACCCAGCATGAGATTGCTTACCGGCTATAATTTGTATAAACATGTCAGACCCAGCATGAGATTGCTTGCCGGCTATAATTTGTATAAACATGTCGGACCCAGCATGAGATTGCTTACCATTTATAATTTGTATAAGCATGTTGGACCCAGCATGAGATTGCTTACCAGCTATAATTTGTATAAGCATGTCAGACCCAGCATGAGATTGTTTACTGGCTATAATTTGTATAAGCATGTTGGACCCAGCATGAGATTGCTTACCGGCTATAATTTGTATAAGCATGTTGGACCCAGCATGAGATTGCTTACCGGCTATAATTTGTATAAGCATGTTGGACCCAGCATGAGATTGCTTACTGGCTATAATTTGTATAAGCATGTTGGACCCAGCATGAGATTGTTTACTGGCTATAATTTGTATAAGCATGTTGGACCCAGCATGCTTAAAATGCACAGGAAGCACACTGAAATCATTATTATGTCATTTAATTTTGTTTTCAAAATTATTGCTGCAAAGCAAAACTGCAAATATATATGATGTATTTGCCATCATACAGATGTAAATCTGTATTTTTATGGTACAATAGCTCCTCTGTAATAGGAGAAATGTGAGTAGCTATAATGATTTGATTGTATGCATCAGTCTTTGAGAGTATACAGGGTCAGTTGAGTAGCTATAATGATTTGATTGTAGGCATCAATCTTTGAGAGTATACAGGGGCAGTAGAGTAGCGATAATGATTTGATTGTAGGCATCAATCTTTGAGAGTATACAGGGTCAGTTGAGTAGCGATAATGATTTGATTTTATGCATCAGTCTTTGAGAGTATACAGGGGCAGTTGAGCAGCGGCGATAATGATTTGATTGTATGCATCAGTCTTTGAGAATATACAGGGGAATTTGAGTAGCTATAATGATTTGATTGTATTCATCAGTCTTTGAGAGTATACAGGGGAATTTGAGTAGCTATAATGATTTGATTGTATGCATCAGTCTTTGAGAGTATACAGAGGAATTTGAGTAGCTATAATGATTTGATTGTATGCATCAGTCTTTGAGAGTATACAGGGGAATTTGAGTAGCTATAATGATTTGATTGTATGCATCAGTCTTTGAGAGTATACAGAGGAATTTGAGTAGCTATAATGATTTGATTGTATGCATCAGTCTTT
Source organism: Margaritifera margaritifera (assembly GCA_029931535.1). NCBI lineage: Eukaryota > Metazoa > Mollusca > Bivalvia > Unionida > Margaritiferidae > Margaritifera > Margaritifera margaritifera. The sequence goes on along the minus strand of JAQPZY010001610.1, from coordinate 3,636,313 downwards.
GAGAGTATACAGGGTCAGTTGAGTAGCTATAATGATTTGATTGTATGCATCAGTCTTTGAGAATATACAGGGGAATTTGAGTAGCTATAATGATTTGATTGTATGCATCAGTCTTTGAGAATATACAGGGGAATTTGAGTAGTTATAATGATTTGATTGTATGCATCAGTCTTTGAGAGTGAGTATACAGGGGAATTTGAGTAGCTATAATGATTTGATTGTATGCATCAGTCTTTGAGAATATACAGGGGAATTTGAGTAGCTATAATGATTTGATTGTATGCATCAGTCTTTGAGAATATACAGGGGAAGTTGAGTAGCTATAATGATTTGATTGTATGCATCAGTCTTTGAGAGTATACAGGGGAATTTGAGTAGCTATAATGATTTGATTGTATGCATCAGTCTTTGAGAGTATACAGGGGAATTTGAGTAGCTATAATGATTTGATTGTATGCATCAGTCTTTGAGAGTATACAGGGGAATTTGAGTAGCTATAATGATTTGATTGTATGCATCAGTCTTTGAGAATATACAGGGGAATTTGAGTAGCTATAATGATTTGATTGTATGCATCAGTCTTTGAGAATATACAGGGGAATTTGAGTAGCTATAATGATTTGATTGTATGCATCAGTCTTTGAGAATATACAGGGGAATTTGAGTAGCTATAATGATTTGATTGTATGCATCAGTCTTTGAGAGTATACAGGGGAATTTGAGTAGCTATAATGATTTGATTGTATGCATCAGTCTTTGAGAGTATACAGGGGAATTTGAGTAGCGATAATGAATTGATTGTAGGCATCAATCTTTGAGAGTATACAGGGGAATTTGAGTAGCTATAATGATTTGATTGTATGCATCAGTCTTTGAGAGTATACAGGGGAATTTGAGTAGCTATAATGATTTGATTGTATGCATCAGTCTTTGAGAGTATACAGGGGAATTTGAGTAGCTATAATGATTTGATTGTATGCATCAGTCTTTGAGAATATGCAGGGGAATTTGAGTAGCTATAATGATTTGATTGTATGCATCAGTCTTTGAGAATATACAGGGGAATTTGAGTAGCTATAATGATTTGATTGTATGCATCAGTCTTTGAGAGTATACAGGGGAATTTGAGTAGCTATAATGATTTGATTGTATGCATCAGTCTTTGAGAATATATAGGGGAATTTGAGTAGCTATAATGATTTGATTGTATGCATCAGTCTTTGAGAGTATACAGGGGAATTTGAGTAGCTATAATGATTTGATTGTATGCATCAGTCTTTGAGAATATACAGGGGAATTTGAGTAGCTATAATGATTTGATTGTATGCATCAGTCTTTGAGAATATACAGGGGAAGTTGAGTAGCTATAATGATTTGATTGTATGCATCAGTCTTTGAGAATATACAGGGGAATTTGATTAGCTATAATGATTTGATTGTATGCATCAGTCTTTGAGAGTATACAGGGGAATTTGAGTAGCTATAATGATTTGATTGTATGCATCAGTCTTTGAGAGTATACAGGGACAGATGAATAGCAGTAATGCAGAGATGCTGCCAGGCCGTGGGATTGCGGGTTTCTTACAAAAATGATCGAGTCGTGCAACATGGCTCCGTAGTCAAAAAACTGTCAGAGTGGACTCAAACACATGACATGGCTCCATAGTCAAAAAACTGTCAGAGTGGACTCAAACACATGACATGGCTCCGTAGTCAAAAAACTCTCCTAACACAAAAAGTGAACTCAGACTCAAAGCTCTAAAGTTAAAAGTCATTCTTAGACTTTCTCAATATTATTGAAATTTAGCATGTATGTAGCAGTACATTTCTAAACGTTCCTTGGTTTTGTCTCCGTTTGGAGCAAAGTTGTAGAAGATCAAACTTTTAAAACTTTTAGAACGAGTTGAAATTTTGTGCTCAGACAGTTTGGTGATTGAGACTATATTTACAAGGTCATGCTGCCTTATAGTATAAAGCATCTCAAGTTACAATAAATGTATCTTGGGTTCACAGCATTGAGGTACAGAAATATCCCAGATTCATTCAAATTCCCATGAGGTACAGAAATATCCCAGATTCATTCAAATTCCCATGAGGTACAGAAATATCCCAGATTCATTCAAATTCACATGAGGTACAGAAATATCCCAGATTCATTCAAATTCCCATAAGGTACAGAAATATCCCAGATTCATTCAAATTCACATGAGGTACAGAAATAGGCCAGATTCATTCAAATTCCCGTCTTGTTTCAGGTCAGCTAGAGACAGAGACAGCAATGCTTGAGAACTTGAGACGTGAAAATACTCACCTGAGATCAGAAGTTGATCACCAGCAGAACCAGCTGTCTATGTGCCAGCAGGAGATTGAGGAGAGTAGGACAATGTTGATACAGCTAGAGCAACTTGCACGGCAGGTCCAACAGAGTCAGGCCAGCAGGGGCAGCAGTGTAAGTGCACTGTTAAAGTTACAAGTTCAGTATAACCATGTAAAGTTAGCAGTGTAAGTGCACTGTTAGAGTCACAAGTTCAAAATAGCCAAGCAGAGCTAGCAGTGAAATTGCACTGTTAGAGTCACAAGTTCAAAATAGCCAATAAGTACATCACAGATGCAGCTTAAGGATGTACCAATATGACTCAGCAGTGCTAGCATTTTAATTACATTACATATAGTCCACTAGAGTCTTAACAATACTAGTAGTGTAAGTACACAACAGGAGTGCAAACAATGTAATTTCATTTAATAGAAGTCGTGTCCAGACCAGCAGGACAACATTGTAAGTACATCACCTGGTGTGCTTAAGTTCAGTTTAGTCGAGTCCAGTACAAGCATATCACAAGGGCAATTGCAGTCCAGTAAAGCCCAGCAGGGCTTATAGTGTAAATACATCACATAGCAACCTAATTACAGACCAGTATAACATCAGGGTTAGTAGTGTAAATACATCACAGAGCAACCTAATTACAGACCAGTATAACACATCAGGGCTAGTAGTGTAAATACATCACAGAGCAACCTAATTACAGACCAGTATAACACATCAGGGTTAGTAGTGTAAATACATCACAGAACAACCTAATTACAGACCAGTATAACACATCAGGGTTAGTAGTGTAAATACATCACAGAACAACCTAATTACAGACCAGTATAACACATCAGGGTTAGTAGTGTAAATACATCACAGAACAACCTAATTACAGACCAGTATAACACATCAGGGTTAGTAGTGTAAATACATCACAGAGCAACCTAATTACAGACCAGTATAACACATCAGGGTTAGTACTGTAAATACATTATAGAGCAACCTAATTACAGACCAGTATAACACATCAGGGTTAGTAGTGTAAATACATCATAGAGCAACTTCATTTCAGACTACTAAAGCCCAACAGGGCTAGTAGTGTGAATACATCACAGAATAACCTAATTACAGACCAGTAGGACCCAGCAGGGCATGTAATATAAGTACACTATTTCTCCCATGATGGCAGATAGGGATGGTGTAACAAAATCCCTAATAAGCAGATGTTGGAAGGTTTTGTTGAACTTGATGGGGTTAATAATCTTATGAGGGCAACATTGTGTGAATTACAGATACAATATGACGTATGTAAACTGTAAATAACAAATATCAGTAGGGCATACTTTTTCAGATGAAAAAGTCCTATAGAAACAAATCCATCAGATTTTAAGGTAACATCCGATCAATACTTCTGTCCTTTGCAGAGGCATGCAAGCTTTAGTAACGACAGTGGCAACTTCAGTCTGCACCCAGGGAAAGATGGTGCTTCTGTATCCATGTCTAAGGGTGACTCCAGCTTCTCAAAGTCACCCAACCATTCACATAGTCACCTGGCAGGTGGAACAGGCTCTGGGGCCAAGGCAATCCTAACAGATCTTAGGTAAAATAGGCAGTGTTTGGTTAGAGTCAAATTCAGTTTCTGCATGAGCAGTGCTTAAGAACTGCATGATTAAATAAAACATTTAAAATACATCCTTAGGGTTTGGAATTTGTGCAAGTATTTCATTTTGTGTCATCATTGAAGTTTTTGCTCAGTACACATTATTCTGTGTATGCAATTAGAAAACAGATTAAGATTGAAAACTCTAAAGTATATTTTTCTGTAATTTTACAGTTTCCTTGTATACAGCAATTTTGTTTACAATATATTCTTGGCACTTTGTGAGAAATTGGAGATAGTGTTTTGACCTAATTAAAGAACCCACATTCCTGGTATTTTGATTGGAAAACTGGACACAAGTGTTGAGACACTGAGTTGAACCAACCATGACTGTAATGAAGGGTCAGCCTAATTATGGAATCATGGATTAACACACTAAACTGCTTAACTTGGATTAACACACTAAACTGCTTGACGGATTAACACACTAAACTGATTGACTTGGATTAACACACTAAACTGCTGGACTTGGATTAACACACTAAACTGCTTGACTTGGATTAACACACTAAACTGCTTGACTTGGATTGTGTGAAAAATATAGGCAACCCTATGTTACACAGTCTTAAAAAAACAACAATTACCCCATGGATTTCAGAAGAGAAGACATCTACATGAATATAACATGGTTCAAATTTCTCTCTAAATTGTATGAAAGATACCTGCATGACTTGTTCCTGTTATACAAATTGTGCAGGGAATTTTATTTTCCAGTTATTCCGTCCTGGCTAAATTAATATCAAACTTTGTTTTACATGGATTACTGTAAATTTCAATATTTTAGCATCATGCAATTTTAGTGATTCTTTAATTGGAGCATATTAATTACATAAGATTTGGGCAAATTACTGATGTGGAAATGTGTACCTTTTTGGTGTAGTGTTAGCCTGGGTAATTAAAAACACTGTGCTTTCCTGCTACACTCTACATGAATAAATTGTTTTGTTATTCTGACATATATTATCAAAACACACATAGCATGAATTGCTGCCAACAGTGAGGATGTTAAATAAGATTATGGACAGAACATCAGTTAGAGTGTTTTTTTTTTAAAGTAACATCCACAAGTTCAATCATTTACATTATTACATCTTTAATTTAAAAGACAATTACAAAATGGTGACTGATAATATCTCCAGTTACAAAATTTCAGAACTCTTCATCAGGGTAGATGTCAACATCACTAGCTTGCATATATTTTGATAAGATTATTTTAGCAAGCATACAATTTTAATTACAATTAGTTTGTTTGCTAAAGTCACTAAAATTAAAATTGTGTGATAATATATAACAAATTAATTACATACTATTAATAACTCCATCATTGGGGTGAGGTTTTCTTTGAAGTGAGGGAAAAAGAATAATCCAGAGGAAACCATTAAAGTTAGATTGGTGACCACTTGTGGTGCGATGATTCACCAGATTAATCCAGACAAAACCATTAAAGTTAGATTGGTGACCACTTGCAGTGTGATCATTCACCAGAATGATCCACAGGAAACCATTAAAGTTAGATTGGTGACCACTTGTGGTGTGACGATTGAATAAAATAAGGACAAAAATAAATTAGTTGTAAAATCCAAATAGTTAGGCATTTGATTATGATTTTCACTAATCGGTTATAAATTATTCAACTTTTCTTGTTCAGAATTTTTTTAAACCATTCATTCTAATGTTTTCACTTCCAGAAAAAGTAAAATGCATGAATAAAATCTTCCAGTTACAATGGCTTCCCACTGTTTTGTATATCACATGATAAATTCTCAAGTTCTGATTGGCTTACTGCAGGGATGTATTTAGGACAATATGCATTTCCCCTTGACTGCGGGATGGTATACTTGACTGTGAAAATTATACCTGTTGTAGTGGTCACTATTGCCACGAGTTGACATTATATGACATCATGTGATGAATCTAAATCTATTATTGCTGTCTCCCTTGAAAGCTATTCTACAGTATTGTCTGGTGGAGTATTGCATTCTCCCTTGGGAGCTATTCTACACTGTTTGGTGGAGCTATTCTACACTGTTTGGTGGAGTATTTCCTTCTCCCTTGAGAGCTATTCTACAGTGTTGTCTGGTGGAGTATTTCCTTCTCCCTTGTGAGTTATTCAGCAGTGTTGTCCTGATGAAGTATTGCCTTCTCCCTTGAGAGCTATTCGACAGTGTTGTCTGGTGGAATATTGCTTTCACCCTTGAGAGCTATTCTACAGTGTTGTCTGGTGGAGTATTTCCTTCTCCCTTGAGAGCTATTCAGCAGTGTTGTCCTGATGGAGTATTGCCTTCTCCCTTGAGAGCTATTCGACAGTGTTGTCTGGTGGAATATTGCCTTCTCTCTTGGAAGCTGTTCGACAGTGTTGTCTGGTGGAATATTGCCTTCTCCCTTTGGAACTGTTCTACAGTGTTATCTGGTTGAGTATTGCCTTCTCCGTTTGGAACTGTTCTACAGTGTTATCTGGTGGAGTATTGCCTTCTCCCTTTGGAACTATTCTACAGTGTTATCTGTTGGAGTATTGCCTTCTCCCTTTGGAACTATTCTACAGTGTTATCTGTTGGAGTATTGCCTTCTCCCTTTGAAACTATTCTACAGTGTTATCTGTCGGAGTATTGCCTTCTCCCTTTGGAACTGTTCTACAGTGTTGTATGGTTGATTATAGTGCCATTACCTTCAGCTTATGTACTATACCCAACCAAACAACACTAGTTTCCTTTGTACAAGGCAATAATAGAATAATAATGCAACCCAAGTGCCAACAACATGAAATGTGTCTGTAGACCATATACTTCTTGGTAAACAAAGCAACATTTCCAAGTATTTGAAAATGATAATGTCCTTGAAAAATATAGAAAAAATCTATAACCAACTAAAATTGATAATTTGATCATTTTTTATAAATACTTATCGATCTTTAAATTTCAACCAATTTCCAACACTAACTACTTCAAGTCCTTGAATGAGAAAGAATTGAAAACGGAGACTGCAAATGTGCAAAATAAGCACAATAATGCTGTACAATTAAGTCATCCTAAAAATACACATACTGATTAAATATTAATTCATCTCTGTAAATGGTTGTAGTCACTGTGTCTCCTTTGAATACATTGCTAATTGATAGTATATTAGACATTTCTTTTACTATATTGACAAATTTAATGCTGCCATTGAAAAGAGAGTAAAATCTGTTTTGCACTGTAATACATTCCAAAGTATGTCAGTCAGGAGAGAAAACTTGACATAAAACTCAATTAAAGACAAGTGTAGTTAACTTTGCTTGGAATATTTTAATGTAGGCTGCAGCTGGCCTTAAAGGATGCTGATATCCAGCGGTTGCAGTCCAGCCTCCAGGCACGCGAATCCAATGACCAGGGCCAGTCTTCTCAGACTGAAAGACTACAACAAGATCTTGCTGCCATGCTTGAGAAAAACCAGAAAGGTGTCTGAACTTAATGAGCTCAGTATTAGACCCATATATTATTTTAATGACCATTTTTTATATCTTTTATCTGAATTTATTGTGTGTGTCATCTCTGGCTTTTATGTAAAAGACTCTGAATATCTAGCCATTCATTCACCCATTTGTATGTTGTTCTTTTGATCCATTAGCACACATAACTATTCTCCCTCTCATTGGATTCAAACTAAATTTGTGTTGCCTATCTATATTAACTTAAAGTTCTTAAAATGTGAGATCTTATATAAGAAAGTGATAGCCATTTCTAGATGCAGATGAGCTGTTTTGCTTATTGTTTCATTTCTACATTTTGCACATTGTTTCATTTCAACATTTTTGCACATTATTTCATTTCAACATTTTGCACATTATTTCATTTTTACAATATAATTTTTCACTTCGTTTGAATTTCAACCAGATTGAGCATCAAGCTTCTTATCTGTAAACAGAAATATATCTTTTAGAGATTTGTTTTAATTATTGTTAATTTAAAGTGAGCATTCTCTCACATTATTTCAGTTTTAGCTTGTTAACAACAAAGCAAAAGAATCCATTAAATGTTGGAGGCGCTGTTAATTTATCAGAAAATACAGCTGTATCAGTCAGGTGTAGTTCAGGCAAGGAATAAACTACTTTGAATGCATACAGCAATTATTTCATAACCTAATATAGTGACTTCATCCTAGGGCAGCAAACACCTTTGTTGGCATATTGTGCATGACTGAGAAACTGAATTTAGTAATTCAGAGTGAACATGTCACTAGATCCAGTTAAGAAGTCATATACCCAAGGGGCAATAACTTTTGCCCATGCATTTAGTCATGTCATGTTTTGGTATGTATAATCAAGATAGATAAAATAATGTTGTGAGATTTTGTTTTGAGAATTATGTGACATTGCTGCATTACATCTAACTGACATTACAATATGCTTGTTTAACATAATGTGATCTGATGTGATGTCATCCTAAACTTTCTCATACATGAGGGCAATAGTTCATCTTATGAGGGAAATAGTGCATCAGGTGATGGCAATAGTCCATTACATGAAGGTTTCTGATTTCCTGACCATCCTAAATTATTACCAGCTGCCCCCTGACTTTTCTAATCCTGCCAGTTAAAGTTGTTGAGTATTATAGTTCACTATCACCTGCAGACTTGCAGGCAGGTGTCCATTTTTGGTTTCTGGATGATAAGCTAAGTTCTAGTGAACATGTTTTAACACAACTTCATATGCGTGTTTTGCCTTTGAATACATTCCCTGATCACATTAACATTAGGAAAGTAAACTCCACTACCTCCTGAATCCAGCTCTCCCAAAAAGAGGAAAATATGCATCTTTTCCATTTATACACCATATAGACAAAAGAATGAAACTCTTGCCCATTACCTCCCCTTACCACCACCAGGTGTTTACCCACCAGCGAGACGTTTACCAGTTCTAAGTTTTTGCTAGGTACAATCAACATAGTACTGCAGGGCTTCCCAAAATCCTTAAATATCTTTGTGTTTTCAACCCATCTATCCAGAAAGTCGGTATAGTATTGTATTACTGTGTATTTGCTACATGTTGCAACCATTAATTTTGATTTTTGATCAATATTTATATGAATTTTTTGCAGTTGTGAACTTTGTTTATTCTGACCTTGTGTTCCAACATGGTATCATTGGTGCTCAGTTTTTATTTGCACACACTGCATGTAATTTTTGTTTGTTTAAGTAACAAGTGAAGTTATTATTATATGTGAACACTTTGGGGTTGTTATTTCTGATATATTTGTCGTTCTTGTCATTACAGATTAAACAATGGCAACATTATGTGCCAAAGTCAGTGAGGACATGCATAATACATGTGTTACTGGCACAAAATATTCATTGACTTTTAACTGCAGTATATATGCAGAATGGACAGAAGGGATTTGGTCTTCGATTTTGTATAAAAATACACTTGCAGAGACAAAAAATGATGTAACCTCCAATAGTGGCCTGGAGTTAAAGGAAGAGTGTCTTCCCTTATTTCTCCGATTTGGGCTTAAAGTCCCTCCGTATGTCTGAGCATGGCCTTTGTTCCTGTAAGTCCAGGCAAATGGAGTATTGGTCAGATTTTGCTGATTAGTATTGCCATCCTTCCATGCTGTTAACCAGTGTAATCCAAAGATACATCACTTCAGCAAGCCATGCCACACACCAGTCAACAGTTTTGTGTTATGCGTAACCACACAGGAATCACTTTGCGTGATCCATTCATTTCAGCACATGTTCTGCATGGGTGGTTCAAGAACCAGACAGAGAGCTGACAGCCATGCATACCATCCAGGTGGCACTATGTTCACCCTCCAGCACACTCTCCGGTTGTCCATACCGGCAAGACAGGTCATGGCATTGGCCTGGCCACCAATTGAACCACTGAGTCATTTTAATGGCATATCTGTTAGAGAGATGCCATGAGACAATCAGAGACAATTGCAATGCCTCATCCATGTTGCTGTAAATATTCTACACAGACATGGAGTGGTGCCTGATGATGATAGCCCCCACAGTGAGTGTGGTGATACCCTTAATAACTTAGAATATTCAGCTCCCACAATGGAAAAGTTTTAAAGTGGCTGTAGAGGAATATATCATGGAAAAGTTTTAAAGTGGCTGTAGAGGAATATATCATGTATGCCAACTTTCGAAAGCCCACGAATGCCCAGTGCCCAAAGCCAGTGGAAAATTCAGGTTAGTCATAGACCTCAGCTGGCTCAACAAATATATTGCTGCACTGAAGTTCAAAATGGAAATGGCATGGTGAATCAGGCTTTCCATACAAAGGGATGAATTTGTGGTCAGTCTAGATCTAACCGACATATAGTTTGATTTTCCTTTTCACCCAGCTTCACACAAGTTCCTTCAGTTAGCATACCAAGAAAAATATGTCAATTTCATGCACTCGCATTCAGTGTCAACATCACTTTATGGGTGTTCACAAAAATCATCAACTGTATTATAACTCTGTTCCAGTTGACTTTGTCAACAGCATCTGTGGTGTATCCGGATGCAATCCTCCAATAAACACAGTTTAAGTTCAATTTGGTGAAGGGCAGGAATGATTATCTGTCCCTTTTTATGTCCTTTAGGCCTTTTAGTGAACTGGAAAAAGTCAGAACTCAACCCATCCCAGCATTTTATCAGACATTTGGGCATGGAATTTCTGACCAATCTCAATTAAATCTATCTCCCTCATGTATGCATGGTGCGGATATCAGACTCATGGAGCTGACTTCCAACAGGGAGTGAATTTCAGTGAGATAGTTTTTTGCAATTCCTCAGTTTGCTCAATATGGCAACAGATTTAGTTCTTCTCTGCTGCACACATTGCAGCTGTCCCAGTGGCACCCCATTTCCTGTTGACTCAATCGGCAATATATGATTACAACCAAAGTAGTAGTATTCCTGCTTTAATGGTGCAACAAACATTGACTCTGAGCAGGAATCCCTCTTTAAAAACCTCCGCTGAAAGTTACAGTATGTATGGATGCCAGTTCATATGGTTGGGAAGCCAACCTGTTGCCATACTTCACTATAGTAAGTGGCAAGTGGAGTTTCAAGGAGTTACCTCTTCACATCAACCTTCTGAAAATGAAGACAATAGTCGATGCTTTTCATTTCTGGAGAGGACATCTTTTACTGGAACGTGGTCCTTATCATGTTGGAGAGCTCCGGGGTGATGACCTACCTCCTCTAGGGGTGGTGGGGGAAGAGACCAAATCACCCAACCTCTGCATTCAGGTTTTGAATTTTCTGCGCTGGTGCTCCCAGCTAAAGATAACTATCCAGATCTGACACATTCCCAACAGGCTCAATGTTCTGGCTGACTCACTGCCAAGAAGGGACCAGACTCTTCACAGCAATTGTTCCATTCATCAGTCAGTCTTTCATCAGATTTGTGTGCATTGTGGGCATCCAATGAGAGACCTTCAAGTGACAAGGTGCAGAGATGCTGCCAGGGCGCGCGACTGCGTGAATCGCGCAAAATTTGTACGAATTCGCGCACTTGCAAAGCAGTAATGAGAAATCCCGCAAATTAGTTTAAAGTCGTGCATTGAAAAATGTACTCTGCGCAGTATACAATTTTTATTTAACTGTTGACCCGTAAAGTGCTTGTCCGGGCATAAGTCTGTAGAAGTCTCGTAGCGCTTGTCTCGTTATCTGTCTTTTTTCTGGTAGGCAACTATTTAATTTTTCGTTCGGCTTGATATGAACAGTTGTTAAACTAAATTTGATTAGCTTATTGGGCCCTGGAACAAGCATTGTCGAGTTTTATCCTTGCATTCATGAAGGAAGTTTTACAATGCATGTTTAAAGTAAGGGCCCCTAGAAAATCCAAAATGGCTGACTCGTAACATGTTTCATCTTCAGACGACGATTTTGCTTGGCAAATAATGGCCTATGATAGCGATGATGACAATGATTTTTAAAGTTTTGAAGTATATGAGATTATTGGAGCCAGGAAAGTGCTACTGGAAATACCAGTGAGTAATTTTTAACCTGAAAATAATGTTGAATACGAGTCCGATGTACATGCTAAATGGACAAAAACAGACGGCATGCCGGTCAACCCCCTATTAAGCGGTCCTTTGAAATTAAATGTCAAAAAGGCAGAATATTAAGCCTAATTAAAGTACAGGCAATTTAAAAGTAGAGTGCAATTTTTCATTTCTTTTCTCAAACAATTCTGCCTTGAAGTATCTTGTGCTACAAAACTATATAGCACTTTAAGGGTTAAGATAAATTGAATAAATAAAAATCTGAAAGAAATTAAAAAGTAAGAATATTTATTTTTAATCAGAATAACTCTGAACAAGCTGACTATGGCATTGATGGACTTAAAACCCTAATACAAAATTGTGGAACAGATCAGAAATATGGCATGCATGTAGTAGTCAGCCAAGCACTTATTCAAGAAAGTGAAACTTTGGCAGAGCCCTTGTTAGTGAAAAATATTGTTTTGGAGCAGAGATATCCAAGAGACAGTACCTATAAGCTATTGAAAATTGTACATAACAACCATAAAGAACATTTTTCCAACTTGTTCAAGCTGGCTTAGCTAGCTATGCATATGTGAAAGGGGGTTCTCAGCACAGAACAATATTCATACACAGAAAAGGAACAAATTAAGCTCAGAATTGATCAACAGATTAATGCTTATACAACTAGAGGAGACATCTATTGAGGATTTTGATTTCAATAGAGCAGGAAAAAAGAAAGAAGGATAATTATGTGCTAGGTAAATATTGAACTATGGCCATTTCCTCCTTCCCCCTCATTTTTTTTCTACTCCCCCCTTATTTTGATGATGGGGGGGGGGGGAGCTCCACCCTTTAGATAAAATCCTGGCAGCATCTCTGCAAGGGGGAATCACAAACTGCCCATCTTAGACCCTCTGGTCACAGACCCAGAAGCCTGGGCTGTGGATGCACTATCAGTCAGTTTGGGGGGGGGGTTTGGGCATTGCCTATCCACCATGGTTTTGTTACTGAAAATAAGATAGAAATTGAGGGTTCAGGACTGCAAAGTGATTGTGATAGCCCCTCTCAGGTGGAACAAGTTCTGGGTGAATGATCTGCTCAGTCTAGTGATAGATGTTCCCTGGAAAACCCTGGCGAGGCTGAACCTGCCCAAACAACTGTTGTCTCAGGTGTTTCATCCCTGCCAGGCCAGACTTCTTTTTCACACCTGGTTTTCGTCAGGAGAGCCTTGTGAAGATAGGAATTTCAACTTCAGTTGTGGAGAGAATCTCATGAGATAGAAGGCCCTTCACTCTGAATGTTTACATGGGAAATGTTTTCAGGGACTAGTGCAAGGTCAACAGTATCGTCCCTTTGAGGGCTGCAATCCAACAGTAGGCTGACTTTTTTCTCAGGCTTTTGAGGAGTAAGAGTGAGCCTGATTACTATGAAAGGCTACTGCTCCATGATAACTGACACTTTCAGGCATCATGGCAGAGGAAATATTGGTCATGGTAAAGTTCTATCAGACCTGCTAGGCAGTTTGACCTTTATGGACTGTAATCTCTCACCCTGTTTCATAAATGGAACCTTTCATGAGCTTTGACATGGCTCAACTCAAATCATTTCAAACCCAAATCTTGCTTGAGCAGCTATCATATAAGACATGCTTTCTGATGGTTTTAGTTTCAGTATGCAGAGTGAGCGAGTTGCATGCCCTTTCAAAGGAGCCAAACCATCACCAGTTCAGATAAGATATTTAATTGGTCCAAATGACACAACCAGGCTGTAGCTAAGAATAGGTTGCCATCAGCGGGCAAAGAATGGTCATATGCTCTCTCTCTTCAATTGAGACGTCAAGGTAGGTGGTGATGCAAGACCCTGTTCATGCTCTCAAGCATTACTTGAAGCACACACAAGAAAGTTGTGGGGCAAGACAGTGTCTCTTTTTTCCAGTGAAGTCTCCAAAGATTAGATATGCCTCATTAAGATTTCAGCTCAAGAGCTTTGAGCGATCTCTGCAAGTCTCATATTTAAATGTAATATTTTGATCCCCGACATAACAGAAGTTGTAGGCTGGCATGCAGTGTCAACCTTCTTGAGCTTTTATTTCCATGAGCTAGTTTGCAGAGACATGAACTGAATCTGGTGAGTCCAGTGGCTGTGTCGCAGATGACCACCAGGCCCAGTTTATGTCGGCACAACCTCATGGGTATGGGTTTAGTGCTTACACTGGATTTGCCTGGAATTTTTATTGGTACAAAGAATTCATTATTTTTCTTCTTGTCCTTGTCTGGTCATCGTGGGTTATGTGACCATCGGTTGTGCTGCTTTTTAGTAGAGCGGGTTATCCTTCATATAGGGAATCCAGCCATTCTTTCCTCAAAGGGTCCACATGGTACAGGTAGCATGCTCAGTATTTCCTCTTATTACCTAATCTCCTAACATTAGAGTAATCAGGGTATATAATCAAAGGAGAAAGCAAATGTTTTAGTAAATGATGTTTCTCTGAGAATACTTACCTGATCACGTTACTATAAACTCTTCCATGCTTCCCTACAAATGCAAGCATCCTAGTTGATGTATTGCTCAGCTTAAAACTGGTACACATCTGGTTGGGTGGTAAGGGGAGGTAATGGGAAAGATTTTCTTCCCTTTGACAATATGGTGCATAGATGGAAAAGACACTTTTTCATCTTTGAAGTAGGGCTGGATTAGGGATGTAGCAGTTATTTCCTAATGTTAATGTCATTGGGTAAGTATTTAACAGAAACATAATTTACTAAAAATTTGCTTTCCATAAGCCCAAGAAAGGAATCTGTTTATTTTGGGGTCAGTATTTCCAAGGTTAAGGTTAAGGTCAATGTTGCTAAAAATTGATTTTGCCTTAGCATTTCATTTCTGGATAATAACTTAAGCTGTAGGTAACAAAATTGAACAAATTTGGTACATTTATCCCCCTTAGCCCAGGAATATCCCTTTTGATTTGAGGTCAGTGGCTCCAACGTCAATGTCTCTGTCACGAAAAAATAGATTGGACCATTGCATTTAATTTCTGGACTATAACTTCAGCACTACATAGTGCATTTGTATGAAATTTTCTAAATACATTCCTTTCTGCCCATGGAAGACCCCATATTGATTTGGTGATACATATCTTCAAGATCAAGGTTAAATTGACTAAAAACAGAGTTGGCCTTTTCATATCATTCCAAGCCATAACTTTAGTCCTCTTCAACTGACTTCAGCAGAAGTTGGTATGTTTTATTATCCTTTTAGAAAAAGTCTTGTTGAGATGGTACTCAGTAGCATGAAGTTCGAATCCCAAATGGATGAATCTTGCCCTTAAAGTACTGTTGGAACCTTGTCTGTACATGTCTTTTTATCTGTACTCAAAATATACTGCAGAAAATACATTAAGACAATAACCTTACATTGGTCGGGTATCATGCCATTTGCAATGCTCTTGTTTTATATCTTCAAAAAAATCCCCAAAGAACAGATGGTGTTTTTTAAAATATTGTGGCTTGTCTAGATTCAGTTTCATTCATTATTTCTGGTTAAATGGCTAAAAATATTAGGTCTCATAATCACAAAGCAGCTTTTTACTCATTACATTGCCTCATAAGTGTCTGTTATACAAAGACAAGAAAGCGTGATCCAAATAAAATATCTACTTGGTGCACTGTGATATTTGTAGGAAACATTAAAATTTCAGCTAGTGCTATCGTAGAGAAGGAAAATGGGTTTTTTTGTCTGTAGAAATCTTATTAAGCTGTAACATAGGGCTGTGGAATATAATTTTCAACTGTTGATAGGATAAAGGACTTTGATAATAAGTCAGCACAGATCTGTTGTTTGTTTATTGGAAAAAAGAGTAACATAAAATATTAATCAGACTGACAGACCCTAATTGTGTTGTGAACTTGAAGCCAGAAACACACATTATTTTTGTCAGATTTAGATCAGTGGAGTTGTAGTTGAATTTACCTTAAAATCATGTGTTATCAATTCACTAACATTAATTGGTTTATATTTTAAGAGGTATATTAATTTTCAATCAGCGCATTATGTAACTGAAATATTTCTTTGAACATTTGATTTAACAGAGGCTGAGAGAGTAAAAGAGCTAGAGTCTTTATTGACACAGTTAGAAGTCGAGAAGTCAAGGTTAAGTGCCCAGGTGAGTGAGCTGAAGCGAGAACTTTCTGATCGAGACACTCAAAATTCCTCATCTGAGATGCGGATCAACCAGCGGAACTCTCAGCTGATTGAGCTACAGGAGCAAATTAATGACAAGTCATTGGAAGTGTCAAACCTGGAGAGAGAGGTTTGTTTTTTTCACATTATCATTATCATTGTTGGCATGACATTATTGTTGTTATTTCATTACCATCATTATTGTCACCATCACCTTTTGTTGCCATTGTTGCTGTTTTCATCATCATCATCATCATCATCATCATCATCATCATCATTTCCTTTTCTTGATTTAATTGTCTTTGATTCACACTTTTATTATTCATATCTTATATTTTATATGGCTTATGTGCGACACAAATGGATAAAAACTACAGACCTTTCTTGACTGAGACATAATGGTTACTTTGTAATATTATGTTTATCAATGAAGTTCAGATCAAACTGGAGGGTATTGATCCAAATGAATTGATATAATATTATGTTTATCAATGAAGTTCAGATCAAATTGGAGGGTATTGACCCAAATGAATTGAAGTAATATTATGTTTATAAATGGAGTTCAGATCAAATTGGAGGGTATTGACCCAAATGAATTGATGTAATATTATGTTTATCAATGAAGTTCAGATCAAACTGGAGGGTATTGACCCAAATGAATTGATGTAATATTATGTTTATCAATGAAGTTCAGATCAAACTGGAGGGTATTGACCCAAATCAATTGATGTAATATTATGTTTATTAATGGAGTTCAGATCAAATTGGAGGGTATTTACTCAAATTAATTAATGTAATATTATTTTTATCATTAATGTTCAGATCAAATTGGAGGGTATTGATCCAAATGAATTGATTGTAATATTATGTTTATCAATGGAGTTCAGATCAAACTGGAGGGTATTGACCCAAATGAATTGATGTAATATTATGTTTATCAATGGAGTTCAGATCAAATTTGAGGGTATTGATCCAAATGAATTGATGTAATATTATTTTTATCAATGGAGTTCAGATCAAACTGGAGGGTATTGACCCAAATGAATTGATGTAATATTATTTTTATCAATGGAGTTCAGATCAGATTGGAGGGTATTGATCCAAATGAATTGATGATGATGATCAGATCATATTGTAGATAAGTTTTAGAAGTCTTCATTAATAAAGGAGCTTGATTGCTTTTGTGCATGTCACACTTTTTTTGGTGTATGGCATTACTGAGTGTAGCCCACTAATGTATGCTGGTGTCACTTTAGTGCCGGTTGTAATCCACTCACCAGTAAGGGGATGTGGCTAAAATACATTCAACATCACAGTTATAAATAGTGGTCCATCGAGCCTGTTTTTGGACTACTTATGTATCCATGAAGATTCCCAGCAGGTGGTCTATCTTATTTAAATTAGTCTTATACCTGAAGTTAAAGCATGGCATATCATCGTTGAGACAATACCTGTGACACCTGGATACCAGTAAATGGGTTATTTTTACTGTTGTAATTGTTGTCTCTTCTATGTTATTTGACTCGCCTGCATTAGTATGGTGAAATATAGGTATCATTTTTCAAGTGACAACAGTTCGTTGTCCGCAACGTCAGAGTTTTGTGTTGCAGTTTTCACAGGTCAGATGCAGGGGTAATACACTGATACAGGTAAGACACCAGAATCCACAGATACAGGGGTAATGCATCAGTACACTGATACAGGTAAGACACCAGAATCCACAGATACATCGGTAATGCATCAGTACACTAATACAGGTAAGACACCAGAATCCACAGATACAGGGGTAATGTATCAGTACACTGATACAGGTAAGACACCAGATGCATAAGTACACTGATACAGGTAAGACACCAGAATCAGATATAGGGGTAGTGCATCAGTACACTGATACAGGTAAGACACCAGAATCCACAGAACACATGTTTTGGAATTGCAGTAAATATAGACAAATTAATTGTTCACCAGTTTTTAGCTTGCCTGGCCATAAAGCCAAGAGAGCTTATGGTATGGTTTTTTGTCTATCATGATTCCTCCATTCACAATTGCTATTTACAGTTTCTTCAAAACAATTTCTTGACCGATTTGGACATGATTGTACATGGAGACTTTAGGCACCAATGCCTGTAAAATATTTTTTCAATGGACGCAGATGCAATATGGCCACTATTACTAACAGTAGAAAAACCTTTAAACAACTTATTAAAATCTGCTTCACTGAATTTAACCAAATACGATAGCATTCTGGCATGAAAATCTTTCACATCAAATATGACTGTCATTGCTAAAAATAGAAAAAAACTTTTAGCAACTTTTCAAAAACCACTTAATAGAATTTAACCAAATTTGGCATAAAGGCCTTTAAAATGTATACAGATGATGCCCATCTGTCATTAAATATGGCCACAATTACTAAAAATAGTAAAGAAAACTTTAAACCACTTCTTCTTAGAAACTGCTCAGCAGAATGTGACCAAATTTGACAGTGCATCGCATCATAGCTGGCTTTCATATTTGTACAAATGCTGCCAGTCCACAATCAAATAAAGCTCCTGTTACTGAAAGTAGAAAACCTTTAAACGACTTCAGTATAAAAAAATACTCTTAAGAATTTGATCAGATGATGCCATTTCACCATCAGTATGGCCCATGTTGCTTAAAATAGAAAATCTTTTAAATAACTTCTCAAAAACGACTTAGCAGAAGTTTTTAAGATTTGACAGAAAGGATCCTAGCATGAAGGGCTTTCTTGTACAAATGATGCCAATCTGCCATCATATATGGTTGCTGTTACCAAAAATATAATTTTTGTTTACTAACTTCCTCTTCAAAAGATACTTAACAGAATTTGATAAAATTTGACAGAAAGCATCCTAGCTTGAAGGCCTTTCACATTTATACAAATCATACTGATCCACCAATTAAATATGGCTGCATTACTTTTGGTTTTTTATTATTATTATTATTATTATTATTCAATAAGTTACAGAAATAATAAGCACATCATCCGGCTCCAATCTCTTCAACAGTTTAATAGCACTATGATGAACCAAGGTAAAAAGTAATTCCATATCAGTGCTGTAACAGTGTATTGCAGGCATGTGCAACCTACTGCCCATGGGCTGCATCTGGCCTACAACCTGGTTTTATCCGGTTACATTAAAATCATACGGTGTGGCTATCCGGCCCACACCCTGGAGGATGTTGCACATGCCTGGTCTACTGATCACATCATTTTGAGCTGTGCATTAAATGTTGATTTACAACAACAGACATCCATCACTTTTCCTGTACTCAAGATAAAATTTAATATGTTGTAGGTGCGTAAGAAAAATAGTCAGGTGACAGCACTGGAGGAACAGCTGGAAGACAAAACAACCTGTGTGTCCCAGAATGCATCACAGATGCGACAACTTGAAAAGGCGCTTGCGGCCAAAGAGGAGGAATCACAGAAGCTTCACAGGGAGTTGTTTGGGAAACAGCAAGAGATGAATCAAATGCGGGAGAGTATGGAGAAAATCCAGGCTTTACACCGAGAACACTGCAAGGATTTTGAAAAACAGATTGAAATTGTAAAGTTTAGCCAAAATAATTTCCCATTTCCTCTGTAATTTTATTTCTGTGATCAGAAATATGATTATGACAAAGATTGCAGTTGCTCAAGTTTTTTTCAAAGCTCCTTATATGTACTTTACAGTAAATAAGATTATAATTACAGGTGACTTTGTTGAATTTTCTTTTCACATCACAAGTGTCATGAAGATCTTAAATTGAAGGAGATATGTCAAAAATAAAAATAAATATCTCCATTCTGTTTTAAAATGTTCTTGTAGAGCATTAAGTTAAAAGTTTATTTTACTGTTACAACTGCTTATTGTTTTAAGTACAAGTACACAATGTTTTAACTTTGTAGTCATCAGATCATTTTGTTTCTTGAAACCTGTAAAAAAAATCATTTTCCTCTATTCATGCAGCTGCAGGAGAGAGTAGAAAACAAAACCAGTCAGACAGAGAATAGTAACAGACAACTAACCAGTCTGCGGCAGGAACTGGCAGAGAAGACAGAACGACTGCAGAATGTGGAGCTGTCACTCCTGCAGACAGAAGAGGTCAGTAATTTACTGTGGTGTGTTCAGTTGTGTTTAAAGTGCTGTATTTGTAATGTTCAGGGTTGTAAGCTCAATAAGATGGATTTGGTTAGTACATTTCAACTACAATCAAAGTTAACAAATGTCCAGAGAAGTAGCTTGCTGTTTGAAAAGCAGTGAACAATGGTTCCACTCACTGAAGAGTTGCTAGGGAAGGTAGATTGACGGAAATTCAGAAGGTGAAGATTGCACCCTGAATTTCATCGACCTTCAGTATTCTGAAATTGCTTCAACCATTTGACTCAGATGTAATATCTGCAATTTTTTTTTTTTAAATATAGATAGGTTTGATTTCCCCAACAATAAGAGTGCAATTTAAAAATCTGATAAATTCAGCTGACTTGAAGTCATGGTCAATGTTTTTTTTTTTTGTTGTCATTTTGGAATTCCTAGACAGAGCAGGCTATTCAATAAACCTTTTATCTCCAAACAGTGCAAAATGTAATTATTCTTGAATGCAGTCATGCTTCTCCTTTTTCAGTCACACTACAGCAAGCCACAAAATATTAGTAGGCATACAATTTTAGTGCATTGAAACTTTTGTTAAAATTTTATTCACATTAAAATTTGGGGGATGGAAAGAACATAATGCTTAAACTGATGGCTTTCCAGATGGACAGTTTCAGAATCAGGGATCGATTTTAGTGCCCCACCTTTCAATCAGCACAATGTTTTGATAATGAGTGGGTGTTTCATCAGTAATGTTATTAAACATCCTGTCAGCAGCGGTTCATATTTCTCCTTTGAGTATATTCCCTGATCACATTAACCTTAGGAAGATGCTCCGCTACCTCTCGAATCCAGCAATCATGGAAAGACGAAATATTTGTCTTTTCCATCTATCTGGCACATGGACAAAGGAAAGAAACTATTCCCAACCCTCCCCATACCTCTCCTTACAACCGCTAGGTGGCTATGGTTGTTTACCATTGCTTTTGCATACGAGTCACATTGTATGTTTCTTTGCTTTCACTCATACAAGTCACATTGTATGTTTATTTGCTTTCACTCATACGAGTCACATTGTATGTTTCTTTGCTTTCATTGATACGAGTCACATTGTATGTTTCTTTGCTTTCACTCGTATGAGTCACATTGTATGTTAACCTCTCAAGGAATCTAAATCAATCTTGTGGATTTTACAACCATCCATCCAAAAATTTCATATAGTATTGATGGTAAAGGTTTATACTAAATATTGCAATCATTATTTTGTTGAATTTATTGATATTTATGTGAATTTATCGCAGTTGTGGACTTCATGTTGTTATTTACAAATTTTTTTACCGCATGCTCCAGCATGGTATAGTTAGTTCCTGTTGTTGGTTGTTTTAGCATAAACTGGATATTTATTTGTTTATTTAGTAATAAGCATTGTTTCTTTGGGCAAGTAGCAAAGTTTGGGTTGTTATTTCACAACAAATTTTCATTGTTCTTATCCTTCCGGAAAATCGACCAAGATACCAACAAAAATGTACTTAATGTTAAAAATGAAGACACACATAGAACTTGCCTTGTGTGTACTAAATGTTCATCCATGACTACATGCAGTGTGTGCGAAGTATGGTAGAAAACATGGGGGCAATGGTATTAAGATGAGGTCTTCAGAGTAAAGAGAGATGCAGTAATCCCAAGGAAATGGAATGCGATGTTTTAAGTTTACGCCCTAAGACGTCATCATTAGCCAGCACAGTGTGGGACACGTTGATGGTACCTCCCCCTTCCAAAGTGATGAAATATACAGTACCTACAGCTACCGTGACATCAGGACAACTACAACTGGAAGAACAAGTGGTTGCAGACTTACTGTCACAATAGGCATTGTCAGAGTCGCAGATGAGGTGACTAGTAAAAGAAACTACGGCACAATTGCTGGCCTTGCGGGAATTGTTGCATCTCACCCTTTTTATAATTTCAATGCTGAATAGGAACTTACAGGAGATTGTCTTTCCTTTTTGAGGCTGCTCACTGGGCGCAAGTTCCTCAGCATATCAGAGCTTGGCCCTATGGCCTGTAAGTCTTGGTGCATGGAGTACTTTCCAAACATGGATGAACCATATGGCCACAAGTCCAGCCAGTCCAGAGGATTGCCTCCCATACTCGACAACCAAATACCAAACAGGCTGTCCAGCCAAGAGTTGTGCCTACCACACAGCTGATAACTGGGCTGGCCATCCAGCTGATAGTCAAACTCACCAGCTATCATAATTATCAGAATTTCATACCAGCAAGACAAACCATGGCACTTGCTCGGTCACCGATACAACCACTGGAGCAAATCTTTACGGCCTATACCTTGTGGAGAGATCAAACAGTAAACAGGGACAATGGTACAGCGGCGTCTCCGCCCCCGGGATGTTTTATTCTGATGTTGACAGAATACCTGATGAGGACGAACCCCACAGTGAGTGCAGGGATAACCATGATGATTTACTGTACACTGATCCTTCATTGGAGCATAAGGAATACAGCTTTAAAGTGGCCGTGAAGGAAATCTACAGAGTTCTGTTGACTTCCAAATGCCCAGCCCTGTCTGCTGATTTCCAAGTACCCAGCCCTGTTTGCTGATTTCCAAGTATCCAGCCGTGTCTGCTGATATCCAAGTGCCCAGCCCTGTCTGCTGATTTCCAAGTGCCCAGCCCTGTCTGCTGATTTCCAAGTGCCCAGCCCTGTCTGCTGATTTAAAAATGTGCCCAGGCCTGTCTGCTGATTTCCAAGTGCCCAGCCCTGTCTGCTGACTTATAAGTGCCCAGCCCTGTCTACTGTAAGCCAAGTCTATAAGGTTAAGGCCATGCTGGATTTAGAAGATGAAGAAGAATGTCCGTCCTTCGGTCTTCTTCCACAGTCAGCGAAGGTGATAGATATTTCAGACCACCTGATTGAAAAAATGTGGGACCCTGGCAATTCCAAGGCTTTCAGTAAGCCAACTACCAGTGTCATTCTCGCCACACTGGAATCGCACTCATTCACTGTCATTCAGCATTGAGCTGCCAGCCTTGAATAAAAACATTGCAGTGATCAATATGACCAACCCTTTGTTTTATAAGGTGGATAAAAATATCCTACATGCCACCTCCAAGTTGGCGAGAAACATGATCCCTGCCTCTTCTATGCTAGATTTGGTCTCTTTAGCTATTTTTCAATAGGCCGAAAAAGGCAGAAGCGATCACACGTGGGAAGCCATGACCCATATTGTCAAGATAATTAATAGTGCCATGCATCACACAATAGTGAACACACTGAGGGTGTCGGTTAATCTGGATTTTATGAGACAGTATGCCTGCCTGTGCTTGGCCACCCTAAAGCCACATCATGCCTTGGTTCTGCATTTGGCTCCATTTCGGCACACCATTACTGTTTGGCGGGAAAATTGGAAAGTGCAGAAGCAAGCATCTCACGAACTGCCACTTCAACTCGCCTTGCCCCTTGCTCCTGTTTTCAAACAGAATCAGTTTCAGCTGCATCATAGAGACGATCGCTGGCAAAAGGATAAGAGGTAGATTAACACTCAAAGGCAACAGTTTTGTCCTCAATCCAATTTCAGGTAGCCACAAAATCCTCAATTCTGGAGGCAGTTTGGCAAAGGGGAAAGGAAACAAGGTTTCTCCTTACCCAAGCCTCTAAACAGCAAACGTTGACTTCTCTCCCTGAATGCCCACAAACAGCCTTCCTTTGGGTGCCAGACCATTTACCAATTTCACGCTCTCTCATTTGGCCTCAATATAAGCCCATGGGCTTTCACCTAGACCATCAACTGTGTCACCTCTCTCTTCCTGTTGACCTCATGAGTGGTGACAGCAGCATATCGACAGCATCCTTCAAAAACACATGGTAAATTTATCTCTGGTCAAGGCCAGAAACGATCTTCTTTCTCTTTTGAGTCAGTTAGAGTTTCTAATCAATTGGGACAAATCAGACCTTATTCCATCCCAGCATTTCCTCCACCTGTGAATGGAATTCTTTACAAACCTCAATCTTGTTTGCCTTCCTTAATTGCACACAACACAGATTATCGAGTTCACAGAAATCAATTTCCGAAAGAAAGTGGATCTTGGCAAGAGAGTTTTTGCAACTCCTTGAGACTACTCAGAAATGCAGTAAATTTGATTTTCCTTGGCTGCCTATTCATGTGCCCTCTGCAAATGGCCCTGCTAGCCCAATTACATCCCTTTGCTGGGCATCTAGATTACAAAATCATTATCTCAAATGAAGTAGTGTTTTTCCTGCATCAGTGGCACAACAAGCAATGGCTGACAGCAGTAATTCCTTTACAAAAGCCCCAACCCAGAATTGTCATCTGTACAGATTCCAGCTTGTACGGTTGGATAAAGTGAGGGGACAAAAATGCCAAGTAATTCTCATAGTCCCTCTCAGGTAGGACAAATCTTGGGTGAATGATCTGCCCAATCTAGCAATAGATGTTCCCAGAAAGATACCCCCAAGACCCATCCTGCTCAGACAGCCATGGTTGCAGGCATTTCATCCATGCCCCAACAGGCTACTCCTTCACGCATGACTCTTGTCAGATGAGCCTTTGTGAACAAAATAATTTAGTGGAGAGCATCTCACAAGCCTGAAGCCCCTCCATTTTGAAGGTGTACAAGGTGGGTTTTCAGAAACTGGTGCAATAGCTACAGCATTGTTCCTTTGTATGCCTTAGTCCCAGAACTGGCAAACTTTTTCCTCTGGCTCTCAGAGGAGAAAAAGTTAGTGCCAATTACAATTAAAGGCTACCGTTCCATGCTTTCAGACATGTTCTGACATTATAGTAGAGCAGATATAGGTCAAGCCAATTTTGAATTTCATGGACCAAAATCTCACCCTGTTTTCCCATGTCGAATTTATCGTAGGTATTGACATGGTTCAATTCAAATTGGTTCAAGCCCTTAGCCTGCACCTCCTTGAAAAAAACAACATGTTTCTTGATAGCCCTAGCTTCAGCATGCAGGGTCAGTGAGCTGCATGCCCTTTCCATGGATCTGAACCATCTACAGTTCAGGTCGGATGGTTCGGTGGTCCTGATGATACAACCAGGCTTCATAGCAAATATCAGACTGGGGGCAATGGGCAATCAAAGAATAGTCATACATTTCCTCATCTCCATTGATAAGTCCAAGGAGGCAGTGATGTCGGACCTGGTCCATATGCTAAAACTCTACGTAAAGCGCACAGAAAAGTGCTAGTGTGTGTGTGTGACAACACCTCTTTCTTCCAATCAAGATGGGAAAAAGGATATAACCACCCAAGCTCTAGCGTCATGGCTAAAGTGGATAATACGCTCGGCATGATCTGCGATTTCACAAGAGAAGTACACCTCATAAAATTTTGTAGCTTATGAAATAAGAGCTTTCTCTGCTAGTCTCACATTTGAATGGAATGTGTCTATCTGAGACATAATAGAGGCAGTTGGCTGGCACATACAGTCAACCTTCTCAGGCTTCTATCTGTGTGATCTAGCTTCATAGAGACAAGAACTGAATATGTTAGGTCCATTGGCTACAGCACAGACCTATCACAGGAGTAGATCAGCTGGATTTACTCGGGAAGAAAGAAAGTCATTGCTTTCCTATTTCTTTTACACGGGTACTGGCATAACAGTTTAGGTGACCATCAATGGTGCAGTTCTCTTCTTAGTGTTGACCCTCATACAGGAAAGAATCCTTATTTCCTCCAGGGTGAATATGGTACAGGTAGAATGCTCAGCATTGTCTCCTCCTATTACCTATTTTCCTAACATTATTGTGATCAGGGAATTTGTTCAAGGAGAGAGCAATTTGTTTAGTAAATTATGTTTCTCTGAGAATACTTACCCGATCACATTACTAATAAGCCCTCCCACTCCTCCCTGTAAATGTGAGCATCCTTATGAAGGTATCACTCAAGCAAAACTAGGAAACAACTGTAACCACCTAGCAGAGGTAAGGGGAAGGGTTGGGAAGAGTTTCTTCCCTTTGTCTATATGCAAGACAGACAGAAAAGACAAATTTTTTGTTTTTCTGTCATTGCTGGATTCGAGAGGTAGCAGAACATCTTCCTAACATTAAAGAGATTTGGTATTTTTGGAGAAACATAATTTACTGAAAAATTTGCTTTTTTAGTTTGATAGTCCCTGTGTGTTGGAATAGAGAAATCACATTTCATTTTGTTATTGTTTACATAGCATAGCATGTGAGCACATATAATATTTGTTTAGATAGCATGAAACCGTTTCCATTAAAACTTTACATTTGTGCACATCGGTAGTTTGTTTAAATTTTTGGTGGTTGATATTCAGAAATTTAATAGTTGCTACAGTGTAATGATGCTAAAATATTATGTAATAGTTGCTACAGTGTAATGATGCTAAAATATTATTTAATAGTTGCTACAGTGTAATGATGCTAAAATATTATTAAATAGTTGCTACAGTGTAATGATGCTAAAATATTTAATAGTTGCTACAGTGTAATGATGCTAAATATTATGTAATAGTTGCTACAGTGTAATGATGCTAAAATATTATGTTATATTTGCTACAGCATAATGATGCTAAAATATTATGTTATATTTGCTACAGCGTTATGATGCTAAAATATTATGTAATAGTTGCTACAGCGTAATGATGCTAAAATATTATGTAATAGTTGCTACAGCATAATGATGCTAAAATATGTAATAGTTGCTACAGCGTAATGATGCTAAAATATTATGTAATAGTTGCTACAGCGTATTGATGCTAAAATATTATGTAATAGTTGCTACAGCATAATGATGCTAAAATATTATGTAATAGTTGCTACAGTGTAATGATGCTAAAATATTATGTAATAGTTGCTACAGCGTAATGATGCTAAAATATTATGTAATAGTTGCTACAGCGTAATGATGCTAAAATATTATGTTATAGTTGCTACAGTGTAATGATGCTAAAATATTATGTTATAGTTGCTACAGTGTAATGATGCTAAAATATTATGTAATAGTTGCTAGTTGCTACAGTGTAATGATGCTAAAATATTATGTAATATGCTAAAATATGATGATAAAATATTTTGTAATAGTTGCTGCAGTGTAATGATGCTAAAATATTATGCTTGACAGTTTTAAGAGGAACATTACAGTGTACAGTTCACTAAAGTTGTTGAAGTTCAAAAATAAACACAGCTTGTTGCCCCAGGACACTTTGATGAGCTTTCTAGTCTGTTTTTTTTTTAATTCAAGCTGACTTAAGTGTTTATATGATCAATGGTGTTCAGGTGATAATGTATTTGAGTTTTTGATGGTCAGCTTCATAGAATGAAGGCCATGACAGAACAGTTTTTTAGAGTGATGCTGGCTGTTTAAGTTATTTATGTTTAGGTTCTTCATTATATATGTATTTCTTGAGAAAAAAATTAATCACATTATGTAATTGATATATAATGTTGATTACATTTATTTCATATAGTATTCATTAAGTAAGTGAGTATTATTTCACAGGTGAAAATAGAAATTCTTGACATCACAGACATGATATGACATCATATACAGATTTATAAATATGTCATGTAAACGTTGGTAATGGTTTGCGTGTATATTAATAAATGCATCATGTAAACGTTGGTAATGGTTGTGCATGTATATTAATAAAAGCATCATGTAAACGTTGGTAATGGTTTGCGTGTATATTAATAAAAGCATCATGTAAATGTTGGTAATGGTTTGCATGTAAACGTTGGTAATGGTTTGCATGTATATTAATAAAAGCATCATGTAAATGTTGGTAATGGTTTGCATGTATATTAATAAAAGCATCATGTAAATGTTGGTAATGGTTTGCGTGTATATTAATAAAAGCATCATGTAAACGTTGGTAATGGTTTGCGTGTATATTAATAAAAGCATCATGTAAACGTTGGTAATGGTTTGCATGTATATTAATAAAAGCATCATGTAAATGTTGGTAATGGTTTGCATGTATATTAATAAAAGCATCATGTAAATGTTGGTAATGGTTTGCATGTATATTAATAAAAGCATCATGTAAATGTTGGTAATGGTTTGCGTGTATATTAATAAAAGCATCATGTAAATGTTGGTAATGGTTTGCGTGTATATTAATAAAAGCAAAACTTTTTTAAAAAACTTAATTCCAGCATGGTTCAACTCACTTAGTAATTAAGGATGTTTTAGTGATTTACCTCTTCGTGTTTACTACGGTATATTCTTCTGAATTCAGTGCAGCACAAGTACATTCCAGGTCCTTGTATTTGCCATTGTTGACATATTTTGGGGGGTTGCTTTTTTTAGTGTTCGTCAGTATGTAATGCTATAGCTTACTTCCAAAGCATTCCAAATGTGCTTCAGAGTCATTTCATTTTACTAACTTGTGATTCTGTGGAATAAAATCTGTGAATTTTATCATTTCATTAAAATAATCTCGTATTTGTGCTCATTTTAAATAAAATTTTTGGAACTCATTGAATAATTTCAATATTTTGCTCAACAAGGGTCATAAAAGATAAAAATTATTCAGTTTGTTTCTTACATTTATTTTAAAACAAACACTTATGTAAGATTCAATTTATAACAGGCCTTGAAACAGAAATCACAGCAGAGCCATGCAGCACTGCAACAACTTGAGCAGCAAGCAAACCAGGCTACATACCAGATTCAGCAGCTGGAAACCTCATTGCATATGTACAAAGAAGAAATAAAGACCTATATTGGGGTGCTTGAAGAGTCCAAGGACAACTTTGATAGAGAACTTGAACAGAAAGACAACAAGGTACCATTTTTTATTTTGTTTGGGTTGTATGAGTCTTAATAACCATATATACTCACTTATAACTTGGGTTTTATGAGTCTTAAATACTGTATATACTCACTTATAACTTGGGTTTTATGAGTTTTAAATACCGTATACACTCACTTATAACTTGGGATTTATGAGTCTTAAATACCATATATACTCACTTATAACTTGCATCCAACTGCAAACAACATTGACCTTGATTTACCGTTGCATAATGCACAGGCAGATATGGGTCTGTGTTGTTTGTTCTACTGGTTACTCCTAACAAACTGCATAGACCCAGATCTGCTGGCACATTATGCAATGGCAGATGTGAATCTATGCAGTTTGCAGTTGGACCTGACATATATGCAAGTGTATACAGTACAATGGATCCCTTTTAAAATGATTTCCTTGGGATATTTGTACCTTGAAACAAAAATTTTTTTAAATCAGAAAAATCAGACAATCAAACAATAATTCAGACTCAGATTAACACTCCATAATGTTCAGAATTTGCTAAACCCAAGTTTCTAATCACGGTACTTCTTATTGTTACTGGCATGTCTGCAGTAGAAGAAATACATGTGAAATAACAATTGCCTGTGTTTCAGTTCTTTATTATCCCCTGCCAATGAAGTTGGGAGGGGATATAACAATTTTACCCACTTCATCGTGTGTTCATGTGTTTATTTGTTCATTTGATCAGCGGTTCATTATGCCCTCAATATCTGGACTCAATATTGCCTGTAGCCATGAAACTTGGTAAGTGAATGCATCTCAGGGAGAATAATTCAGTCGTACCAAAATTAGGTCACTGTGACCAAATTATCATGCTTGAATAACTTTTTGTATTTTCAGCAGTTTGTTACATTCTCAAAATCTTTTACCTTTTTTCACCTGCACTGATGAAAATTGATATATAGATACATCTTAATGCAGGTAACTGAATCATACTAAAACTAGGTCAGTATGACCCAGTTTTCATGCTTGAATGACTTTTGTATTTTCAGCTTGTCATTGGCAACAACCGCAATATCTTGGACCCCATTTCACCTACATTCATGAAAATTAGTATTTGCATGCATCTCAAGAAAAGTAACGCTCTGATGCCAGAACTAGTCATTGTGACCTTATTTTCATTCTTGAGTGACTTTAGAATGTTTAACTTCTTGTCCCTTTTTCACCTTCACTTATGAAAATTGGTATGTTGATGAATTTCAAGGAGTGAAATTCAACTATACAAAAATTAGGTCACTGGCCTTATTTTCACACCTGAATGACACTTATTTTCAGCTCTGTGTTCTGTACAAAATATCTTGGATTCTACATTGACTACACTTACGAAGATTGGTATGTGAATGCATCTCAAGAGAGTAACCAAATGATAATGAAATTAGGTCATTGTGACCAAATTTTTGTGCTTGAGTGACTTGTTTCTTCAGCTTTCAATTCATTACACCCTCGAAATCTATTTTACCTACACGTGATATTGGTATGTGGATGCATCTTACTGAAGCTATTCATTCATTACACCCTCAGTATCTACCTATGCTTATGCAAATTTTCATTTGAATGCATTGAAAGCTGGGTAACTGAACCATACACAGACTAGGTCATTGTGACATTATTTTGACACATGATTGAGTTTTGTATTTTCATCTGTTCATTACATCCTCAATATCTTGGACTATATTTCACTTACACTCATGAAAATTGGTACGCAGATGCATCTGTAAAGAGTAAATCAACCATACAAAAGAAGGTCACTTTGACCAGATTTTGGGGTTTTAGTAACTTTTGTATTATTCTCCATATTAGTTTGTATTGTCAGCTATTCCACATGTGTTCCTTTTGGTGAGGGGATTCATGTTTATGAGTGAACTCCTTGTCTTCATATTCTTACATGACATTTTTAAATCTCTTACATGTCACTAAATATGAATGCTTCATTTTTGTTAATTGAGCATTGGTGTAAGATTTAGTTCTTCAGTTACATGTTAAGAATTGTTTACATATGTACTCTTCTCATTCATACATATTGTATTGACCATGCTTGCATAAACACAGACACACACACACATACACACATATATATATGAGTAATCTTCTATAATTAAATTATTATTATTATTATTATTATTATTATTATTATTATTATTATTATTATTATTAAGTAATTCTTGTAAACATTATACTTATATTTGTATGTATGCATCATAAAAGTAAGTTATTGCAAGAATATTTTCAAGTTGTCAATAGAGGTTCATTTTAGAGTATTTTATATTATTTAGATATTGTAAAAGGAAAATTTCAGTGCATTTAAATTTTAGCTCTACTGGTCATAGACCAGAAGAGCTTTTGGGATAGCCTGTTGTCCATCATATGTCTGTCCATTGGTACAAGTTTGTTATTGCTACTTCGAAACTACTTGGAGGATTGCCATGAAACTTTATACACATTCATCCCAAGGTCTAGTTGGTCCTAAATGAAAACTGTGCTGCTCAGACATCCAATATGGCCACCACAGCAGCCATAATAAAAATCTTGTTATCGTTACTCCTCCTGAATGAATGGTAATATATACATAGGGTTGTCACTAAAAGACTTCTTATGATGTCTAGTTGGTCCTAAATGAACATGGTACTGGTCTGACATCAAATATGGCTGGCACAGCAGCCATCTTGAAAACCTTAACATTTTCCTGAACAGAAAGTCATATCGACATGGGGTTTTGACCAGATCTTATCACTACTCCTCCTGTTTGGTCATATCAACATAGGATTTCTGCTAAAAAAAAACAAAAAACTTGTGATGTCTAGTTGGTTCTAAATGAAAATGGTGCTGATCTGACATCTTATCAGATATCTTATATTTTGAAATTCTTATTGCTACTCCTTCTGATCATAAAGTCATATCAGCATTCACCAGAAGAGTTCTAATGATGTCTGGTTGGTCCTAAATGAAAATCATGTCACCCATGCATCTAATATGGCTACCACAGTGGCCATCTTGAAAATCTTGTTCTCACTAACCTACATGAATGGATGGTCATATCAACATTGAGGTTTAATTTAAAAGACTTCATATGATATCTAATTGGTCCTAAATGAAATGGTGCCGATGTGACATCTAATATGTCCACCACAGCAGTCATCTTGAAAATCTTGTTATTGCTACTTCTCTTGAATGGAAAGTCATATAAGAAGGGGTTTTCACCAGAAAACTTCTTATGGTATCTAGTTTGTCATAAATAAAAATTCTGCTCATCTGATATCCAATATGGCTGCAACAGTGGCCTTCTTGAAAATCGTATCTCTACTCCTCCTAGATGGAAAGTCATGGCAACATTGGGGTTTTCACCACTAGACTTCTAATGATGTATAGCTAGAGGGCTACTAAATGAAAATGGTGCTGATCTGACATCCATTATGGCCTCCTTGGCAGCCATCTTGAAGATCTTGTTATTGCTACTCCTCCTAAATGGAAAATCATATTGACACCAGAAGATATCTAGTTGGTCCTGAATGAAAATGATGCCAATCTGACATCCAATATATCCACCATGGTGATCATCTTGAAAATCTTATTGCTACTCTTCCAGAATCGATGGTCATATTGACATACGGTTTTCACCAAAAAACCTCTCATGATATCTAGTTGGTCCTAAATGAAATTGGTGCCCCATAGACATCCAGTATGGCTGCATCAATAAACATATTGAAAATCTTGTCACTAATTCTTCTGAATGGATGGTCATATTGGCATGGGGTTTTCACCAAGAGTCTTTTAATGGTGTCTGGTTTGTCCTAAATGAAAATGGTGCTAATCTTACATTCAATATTGCTGCCACAATGGCTAATTTGAAAATCTTTTTGCTCAAGAATATCAGAAATGATTTCAACACTCTGCAGTTATAAAGAAGAAATGGATTTATCTTCAATTTTTTTAAAGATAATTTCATGTCATTGTAGAAAATGACATTAAAAAAAGAAATTCTCTGTAGTTATAAAGTTGAATGCAGGAATTAAAATGATGCATCTTCATTATTACTTATATCGGCATGAAATGAACTGCATTATATTCAGAAATGGTAGTTCCTTTCAAAATGGACAGTATGTCAAAATGTCAAATTAGCGCCTGAAGGGATATTTTCATGTGTCACAGCTCAGTGAATCTTCACGTGTCATGAATCAGTAAATTTTCACGTGTCATGGCGCTGGATTTTCATGTCATGGCTCGTTGAGTTTTCACATGTCAAGGCTCAGTGAATTTTCACGTCATGGCTCAATAAATTTTGATTTAATGGCTCTGAATTTTCATGTCATGAGTCAGTGAATTTTCACATGTCATGGCTCAGTGAATTTTCACGTGTCATGGCACAGTGAATTTTCAGTTCGTTTTCTACATCAGATAAAGCGGCTTGAGAAACAATTGAAACAGCTGAGTCATGAGTTTGAGGAGAAATCTGATGAAAACCTGGAGTACGAGAAAGCCATGGTGGAGCACCAGATCATGCTACAGCAGAGTTCTTCACGTATTTCAGAACTTGAGAATAAACAGGCAGAGTTAGAGAAGCAGGTAAATGGATACCTGGGGTAGAAATATTTTTCTTGCCTAATGGACAGAATTATCAAGAGTTTTTCCCTGGGCTAGATGTAAATTTTATCTCACCCTGCAAGTAAATCAGTTTACATTCTACCTGTGTGACATCATTCACTTGACACGATCAATGCACGCAAATTGTACACAGATTTTTTTATGTCATGAAATGTTTTATCCTAACAATGCATATGATTTCCAAGAAGAAGGGTCTTCCCCATATGTGAGGACAGGATAAGAAAAGCTTACCCTTGGGAGTAAGATTTCTACCAAGGACTTGCCAGGCCTTGTCTCCAAAACCAGGGATTTGGCAGGTCTTGTCTCCGAAACCATTCTTGTTTCCCTAGGTTAGCTTTTCTATCCTGTCAACATTCATGAGAAGATTCTTTTAAGCACTAATAAAGTTTTCAGTTTAAAAATGAGAAAATCTGCATACCTCATTTCTTCTTCCAGTATGTTACCCAGCCATAATATGTTAGGAGTACATCCACTGCCTCTCAAATACACCCCCACCCGACCCCACCCCAATCCACTAAGAAAAGACTTGTCTGATTGCCTAGAATGGAAGTCAGACATGAGTAATCTCCCCTTGGATACAAAGATTGGTGCCACATACCATATAGTTGTCAGTTATTACTTCCGCTTATGCCAGTGTGCATCCTTCTAATGAGGCCTTTCCAGTGTTGGAACATGGTATTGGAGTTTTCCCATTGCAGGAAATTATAATCCATCTGTTTTATACCTAATTTTTTTTGCCTCCACTTTCATTCCTGATTAACAATTTATCACCTCAGTTGTTAACTTTGTTATGCAATGATTCAATGAGTGCCATCCTAATTGCCTACAGGGGGATAGTGGGTACTTACAACCATTTCAGTACTGACCCATTTTCTTTTTAACCAGGCCAGTAATTAGCCTTGATTCATAACTTTCTTCATATAAAGTTTGGAATATAGTTCTATTCATTTATTTTTCTGAACTTTTACATTGTTGTTAGAATCCCTGCACTGGTAGCTTATACAACTCTTAACTGATTTTCACCTGTATATGACTTTGTTGTCCTGTGTCTGTTTACAGATACCAAGTGTAATGGGCAAAGCTAAGAGCTGTTAGCGCAGTGAGCAGTTTAAACTGACAGAGGATAATCACCCTACTTGTATCAACTGTACAGGTTGCAATTCAGACCATATGCGCAACAATTGTACACAATGGCTGGAAATTAGACGGGTGACCATATCTGCTAAGAATCTGTCCCAGTCCAGTGAGCGAGTTAAGAAACAAACAATTAGAGACTCGGATGCTGTTAGCATTGCCGCTGATGCCAGAATAATAGATGACTTTCTCTTGATTGGCAGAAGGCAGAAAGTTTTCCATTTATGGGCCTCTCACACAGCTCCAGCTCCACTGATGCCCCTGGTGATGTAGCCAGACTTGTATCAACCATTGGGACCAGTTCTGACATGGTATAGATGCCTAGCTGGGCCATACATGAAACTTAATGGTAATGGTTACAGTGATCTTTCTCTGAGATATCCAGAACTGGAGTCCCTCACCAGATCTCACCCGGCACTGAATGGCTCATACTTTGACATTGATATGGTCATTTCCACTCAAGGGCAGGACTGACTACAGTGATCTTACCCAGGATATCCAGCAGGAGTGCTGGCCCACAGCTATGCTTGACTTCATCTCTGTGGCCATTTTCCAGCAGTCCAAACAAAGTTTCAACCTTGCAACAGGGAACCCTGCAAGAAGTCATGCCTGGGAATTGGTATCCTGAATGGCACATGTCAATTATAGAGCAGCACAGCCACTCTCATCAATTCATCTCTTCCATGGCCAGTTCAAGGAAGTCAGAAGACAGGTGGCCAAAGTGACTCAGTATCAGAGATGTCAGACTTTCTTTCACAGTACAGACCAGAGAAACAGGAATGATGAACCCTTTAAGCCATAACAGTCAGGGAAACCCTTCTTCAAGCCCTTTTTGCTCATTGAGGACTTAGTCCACAGACAACTAAAACTGAGGACACAGAGTTCACTTTGTACCCATCTCTCCTTCCAGCAGACATCTCAAAGCATATGACAACTTGCTCATGCCACCCTTTTCAGACATCCTGGTGGGGAGAAGACTTCAGAATTTTTCTGTGGAATGAGAACATCTATATCCTTACGATCCATGGGTCCAGCAGACCATTACCGAGGGACTTAAGTTCATGTTCAGCCCCACTCCTCCTTTTGCAAGGATCCCATTTACTACAGATGTTCAAGGAGACCCACACAAAATCTGATATACTATAGTGGGAAATCAATATTTTTCTTGTGAAAAGTGCGGTTGATTTCATTCACAATTCAACAATGTTCACTGGGATTTTGCTCAAGACTTTTTCTTGTTTCTAAAGCCAATGGGACCTTTTTGTCTGTTACAGATCTCAGTTTGCCCAGTCAATTTATATGTGTCCCCCACTTAAGAATAAAGATGCTGAGGACAAGTCTCAATGCCATTCAGGAGGGGGATTTTGCTGCCAGTCAAAACCTTCAAAACATGCACCTCCACCTCCATGTTTCTATAGACAAATCATCTCGGAAGTCCCTGAGGTTGCAAACGGGGATACCTTATACCAGTTCCGGGCACTCCCATTTGGCCTGAACATCAGTCCATAGGGCTTCACAAGAATCATGGACAGCATTGTGTCACATTTCTGGGCCATCTCTACATCCATGACCTCTTTCTACCGGGATGACACTGCAAAAACACCGGTAAGTTACACTCTGCATCAAGACATGAAATCCCTCTTAAAGCTCTTTGTCCATCTTAGATTCCTTGTCAACAGGAACAAATCCTCTCTCACCCCATTTCAACACTTCATTCACTTGGGTATTAAATTCATTACCCTCTTAACTAGGTGTCTCTTCTTCAGGTATGTGCAACAAGCATTGTCTCAAAAGTGACTTCTTTTCACATAGAGAATCACCTTTTTGCCTGATTCTTTCTGCACCTCCAAGGCCTTTTCATCATGGCAGCAGACCTCATTTTCCTAGGTTGTTTGTTGATGAGACTGCTTCAAATGATCCTCTTTTCACATTGGCATCATAGGATCTGCCCACTGGATCAATCAATCAAAGTTTCAAATGGCATTAGGCCCCATGTCAACAAATGGGAGGACCTCAACATTGATTAAGTTGTGATATCCTCCTCCTGCCCTCCTTGCTTGAAGTGAGTGGGATATGGCCCCTTTGGGAGAAGTCACTGCATATCAACCTCTTGGAGATGAAGGCCATCATGAATGCACTCCTTGCAGGCAGCATTATATAACAAGGCATTCTTATTATCTCTGGCAAATCAACTGTTGTCAATTACAGCAGGAGGCAAGAGGGAACTAAGTCCCCAGACCTCTGCATTCTGGTTTGGGATTGTCTCAGGTGGTGTCATGTCAACAAATTTAACTACACATCCTGGGAAGGGTCAGTGCCTACCGGACTCTCTTTCCAAAGGGTAAATTTTCTCTTGGTCTTAAACTGAATCTGCATCTGATGGGGTCAACCTCAGGTAGATTTATTTAGGGCAAGGTAGAATGCCAAGCTCTGGCCTTCACCCCTCCTCTACAAGATCTGGAGGCCTGGGACATCAATGCCTTTCCCCAAGATTGGAACTGTCTCATGGCATATGCCTTCCTTCAGATGATCCTGATTACTCCCCTTAAGTGGAAAAAGTCATGGATCAACGACCTTCTGAATGTAACAGCAGAGATTCTCAGGAAAATCTTGCCTATTCCATGCCTGCTGAAACAACATTGAATGCAGGTTTTCCACCCAAATCGGGAGTTGTTGAACCTGCCTGCCCACATGGCTCATATAAAAGAAAAACTCTCAGAAAGAAACTTTTCTCACAGCAAGTGGTGGACAGGATCACTTGGGCTAGAAGGCCCACCACTCTGAAAGTTTATGAAGGCCAGTGGAGAGTTTTTTCCCAGTGGTTATCGAAAGCATATCAACACTTTAAAAGCCTCATTACCAAAGAGGGAAAGCTAGCCCCCATCACCATCAAGAACTATCATTCCATGATATCAGACATATTCAGGCATCATGTAAGGGAGGAGATAAGTGAAACAAGGACATTTCAGACCTTCTGGTTGACTTTGATTTCTCCAGACTGAAACCTCTAACTCTCTGTCTGAAATGCAACCTACCATGGGTTATGACATGACTGAATAAGACTCCATTTTAATCTCTGTCAAGAGCTTCACTCACTCATCTCTTGTATAAAACCTGCTTTGTGGTTGCCCTGGCTACAGCAGGCAGTATAAGTAAACTACATACTCTTTAGGCTGAACCAAAATATCTACAGTTCTGTCAAACTGGTCATGGTTCTCACATGATGGTTCCTGCTTTCATTGCTAAGAACAAGCTCCTGATGATGGGCAATCAATCCTATGTCTTAAAACTAAGGGTGAAATGATTCATCGATATATCGATGCATCGATACTTTTGCCAAATCGATAAACGTATCGATACAAGAGGTGAAGAATCAATACAAAACGATATATACCCTATATAGGTTAGTTTAATCTTCAGCGGTCATGAATAATTATTAGTCGTTTGCCTTCTTATTTTTTAAACTGAGAATCGATAATGTATCATATCGTAGGCTGTGTATCGTGAATCGTATTGATACGCGGCACATGTGTATCGTTTCACCCCTACTTAAAACCCCTTTCTTACTTGAATCTTTCATTTCAAGGATGTCTACATGACCCTGTCAGGGCTCTGAAGTGGTACCTACCCTGTTAAGGCTCTAAAGTGGTACCTAAAGTGCATTGAGAAAGTCTGAAA
This sequence comes from Margaritifera margaritifera, assembly GCA_029931535.1. NCBI lineage: Eukaryota > Metazoa > Mollusca > Bivalvia > Unionida > Margaritiferidae > Margaritifera > Margaritifera margaritifera. The sequence continues at coordinate 3,597,873 of JAQPZY010001610.1, read as the reverse complement.
AGGGAGATGTTGTCTTTCTGCCAGTTAAAGAAGGTATGAATGATGTTACTGAACATACATTGTTGTCATGGTTACACTGGGTTATTTGTGAAGTATATAAGTAACTAAACCAAGACTTGAGTTTTTTTTACAGGTTTCAGCTCACTAGGTCATCAGGTTCATAGGTAGAACCTTAGTGTTCAAGCAGAACTGCTCTTTTACCTCAGTAATACAAACTGTAGGTTGAAGGTCTGAGTCAACCGTTTCTATTTTTTTACCTCTGGTGAATCTGATAGTGGCAGCACAACGAGCAACCTACCAAGGTCTGTCATCAGTCTCATAGAAACACTGGTCATTCAACTGTCACTAGATTTGAGGGAGCAAACTTTTTCACTATCACATCACATTTGGCTCTGCTACATACTAATGGCTAACACTGAGGCCTAACCCTAGACTATATATATATATATATATATATATATATATATATCATATATATATCATATATACTGAGGGCTAACCCCAGACTATATATATATATATATATATATATATATATATATATATATATATATCCTATATACTGAGGGCTAACTCTAGACTATACATATATATATATATATATATATATATATATATATATATATATATATATATATATATATATATATATATATATATATATCTTATATACTGAGGGCTAACCCTAGACTATATATATATATATCCTATATACTGAGGGCTAACCCTTGTCTATATATATATATATATATATATATATATATATATATATATATATATATATATATACTGAGGGCTAACCTGTTATTGATCTGAAGCTGTTTCATATATTAGGAGACTGGACTGACTCCAGAATAAGGGGATCTGACTTCCTCCTCCTCTTTCCTATTCTTCTAATGTATTTCGATTGGGTAACATATTTGTAGAGGAAACCAATTTTATTAAGGTAAAGTATGTTTCTTAGATCATACTTACCCGTTCATAATATGGGCATACCATCCCAAGCCCTCCCCGCAGTTACATCCATGTAGAGCATGCACCTTCACTCCAGTAATAACTTATGACTATAGGGTATGGCTTCCTTTCTATAGTATGGTTCCAATGGATCCTAAATCGTACCCAGTACTAAATCTAAGAAACTAACAGCATGCCACATCTCAAATGCAGATAAGAATATTATGCTCCTTCCATACCTTAAAAATTTCTTTCATTCTTTCAATTGTTTGATGTTACTGCTTTGTTTTTTTTTTTAAATGTGGTTCTCAACAGTGAAGACAATACTAAAGTTTTGGTTGTTTTCCGGAAGCCAGAAGATTCTGTGCAAGAAGGAGGGATGACGGGATGTTCCGGATGCACGTGATGTATGTAAACAAACATTGTCTGCTTGTTACATAGTCAACATACAGCTTTTCAAATATTTCATAACATATACCTTAATTTCTTTATTAATGATACGGTTTTTGTCTCTTCTGAAACCGCATACCAGCTGTACACTAGGATAATCTGCATTGACGTTCTATATTTATTCGTCAATTTTTCCATACAAGGAAATGACCTAAGGGGAATTACTCATGAAGGCTTTAAAGGGACACAACTCACATCCAACTCTCCCGGAATATGCCAAATAGCCGGAAGTTACGCACTCGCATGTAAACATGGACTAGTCCAGCCATGGCGCTTCAATATCACACACGCTGTTCAGTTTCTTTTTCTTTTTGAAAAAACAAGGCAGTAACATCAAACATTGGCAAAAATGAACAAAATTTGTAAGGTATGGAAGGAGCTTAATATTCTTATCTGTATTTGAGATGTGGCATGGTGTTAGTTTCTGAGATTTAGTACAAGGTATGATTCAGAATCCATCGGGACCATACTATCGGCAAGCAGACAAAAGTTTAGCACCATCATTGCTAACTAAACCTGGTGAGATGGGGGGGCGGGGGGCTGAATTTGTGAGGTAGCAGATGTACACCTAACATATGATTGGGTAAGTATTATCGAAGAAACACATTTTACATTCTAAAACTTGTTTTTTCTGTCATATATGTATATCATATTTTGTTCTAATAAACCGCGATATAGTTTTGGAACAGTTTATTAAATTGTACCAAGGGTGCATTAACAGGAGGTACTTCTAAATCATTAAATCTTTCTTTGAAAATCCAGGCAAGTTTCTTGCAGAGTTGTCAATGGTGAACATGGGTATTGCAGATACACATGCTAAGCATGTGATCACTGTTTTCAGTGACAACTTTAACTTCACATTGCCTCAGACTTTAACTTCACATTGCCTCAGACATTCCATATATTTTTAGGTATCTAACCTTGAGCAAAAGCTTTTGAAGACAAACAGCAGCTGGGTCTCTGACACACAGACCATGGACAAGAAGTTACGACAGGCTTGTGAGGAGTTGGAACTTGCCCGCAGTCAGAACTCACAGCTGACCGAGTCGCTTAGGTAGTTGGACTAAATAAAAGTCTAAGGCTAGTTAGACTAAATAAATGTCTAAAGCTAGTTAGACTCAATAAATGTTTCAAGCTATTTTGACTAAATTTATTATTAGTTTATGATATCTGTGTTTTGGATTCTATTCTCTCACTTTTGGCTTGATAACTTTTACCTTTGTATAAATTCATGTTCATACTGATGTTAGGTGTAGTACATAGCATGGATATATAAATTCATGTTTATACTGATGTTAGGTGTAGTACAGAGCATGGATATATCAATTCATGTTCATACTGATGTTAGGTGTAGTACATAGCATGGATATATCAATTCATGTTCATACTGATGTTAGGTGTTGCACATAGCATGGATATATAAATTTATGTTCATACTGATGTTAGGTGTAGTGCATACAGTGGATATTTAAATTCATGTTCATACTGATGTTAGGTGTAGCACATACCATGGATATATAAATTCATGTTCATTCTGGTGTTAGGTGTAGCACATACCATGGATATATAAATTCATGTTCATACTGATGTTAGGTGTAGTACATACTTGGATATATAAATTCATGTTCATACTAATGTTAGGTGTAGTACATACCATGGATATATAAATTCATGTTCATACTGATGTTAGGTGTAGTACATACCATGGATATATAAATTCATGTTCATACTGATGTTAGGTGTTGCACATGCCATGGATATATAAATTCATGTTCATACTGATGTTAGGTGTTGCACATACCATGGATATATAAATTCATGTTCATACTGATGTTAGGTGTTGCACATACCATGGATATATAAATTCATGTTCATACTGATGTTAGGTGTTGCACATACCATGGATATATAAATTCATGTTCATACTAATGTTAGGTGTAGTACATACTTGGATATTTAAATTCATGTTCATACTGATGTTAGGTGTTGCACATACCATGGATATATAAATTCATGTTCATACTGATGTTAGGTGTAGTACATACCATGGATATATAAATTCATGTTCATACTAATGTTAGGTGTAGTACATACTTGGATATATAAATTCATGTTCATACTAATGTTAGGTGTAGTACATACTGTGGATATTTAAATTCATGTTCATACTGATGTTAGGTGTAGTACATACCATGGATATATCAATTCATGTTCATACTAATGTTAGGTGTAGTACATACTTGGATATATAAATTCATGTTCATACTGATGTTAGGTGTAGTACACACCATGGATATATAAATTCATGTTCATACTGATTTTAGGAGTGGTACATACCCTCTTTAAAAGATATGGCAGCACTTTAGATAAGCGGTGTATTTGTGTATTGAAAACAAACTGACTAAAAACGCATAGCAGCATTTTTAAATGCACTCAGATTATGCAGATCGATGTAATTTTAAACATTCAGTCCTAAGTTTTAAACTTATTGCTCCTGCCAAAAGCACATCCTCTGTATTGTGGTGCTGCATTTGATCAATGTAAATTATGTAATGTAGACAGGTTTCAGATGTTCCATGCACGTTTCTAAATGAAGATACTCGATCATTGAGAGAACATTCACTCTGATAGAGTCATATAATCAAAGGCACCCTAACATAGACTTGGTCACTAAGCCATTTTATGCATCACAAAAGGCATGATCATTTTTATTATGACCGAGACTCAGTCTTGTATCGTAAGTTTATGTTTTGCGTTGTTAACAAAATACCCTATTGAATTTCTAAATATGCAATTAGTTCAAAACCAAGGAATAAAATACCCAATTTATTAAATTCTTATCTAGAGCTCTGATAGGTTTGCATGTAAACTAATATAGGGGATATAAAAAGCTATCCAAAGGCTCCAGTTTCACTAAAACATCTCAATTTGTTTTCCTCTAATAGAGATTTTTCCATATCTTTCTAATTGCCTCGGTGGTAACATGGATTTTTTCACAGAAGCAGGCATCAGGGAAAAAAATACAGTCCTAGAATTTATAATTTTCTTTCAGGGAGTCTTGCTTTATCTCTGAGTAAAGTTTGAGGATTGCCTCAAATTTTAGGAATTCCTCAACTCTTTTTCAATAATAAAAAGGTTTCTGTGTGTTAAATTTTAAATCTTAAAAGTGAATTTGCATCCTTACCTCAGTACTACTTTTGACAAAATTATTTATATTGTGTGAAGTACCATAAGTAGTATAACGTAAAATCTCAATTGAAGAGAAAATTTACAAAATTTCGTCAAACTGGGACCAGTTTTTCAAGTTCAAACATTCGTCTTAGGATAAAAAAATAGTTTTGAGCCAGAGATTTAAAAGATTGGGTTTTCTGGCAAATATTTAAAATTATAAAACCATGTTTGATGGTTATTCTCACATGATCAGTCCTTAAATAAAGAAATTATGGATTATTAAGGAACATAATATATGTTAAAAACAAAAACCTGTACACAGTTATCATCTACAGTGTTTGTGTATGGTTGATGTCACACCATTGGAACCTAATCCAATCATATTGATTGGTCAGTATGACATCACACCAGTGGAACCTAGTCCAATCATATTGATTAGTCAGTATGACATCACACCAGTGGAACCTAGTCCAATCATATTGATTGGTCAGTATGACATCACACCAGTGGAACCTAGTCCAATCATATTGGTTGGTCAGTTTGACATCACACCAGTGGAACCTAGTCCAATCATATTGATTGGTCAGTATAACATCACAACAGTGGAACCTAGTCCAATCATATTGATTGGTCAGTATGACGTCACACCAGTGGAAGCTAGTCCAATCATATTGATTGGTCAGTATGATGTCACACCAGTAGAACCTAGTCCAGTCATATTGATTGGTCAGTATGACATCACACCAGTAGAACCTAGTCCAATCATATTGATTGGTCAGTATGAGGACAAAAAACAAAGAGTTTTTAAGGCTGCATAAGAAGTTTTATGGGATAATGGCTGCTAGTGGAGTCCAATTACATCAGGAATATTTATTTAATTGTCAGCCTGAGATTTTTCTTTCTTGAAAATTGGCAATATTTAATGCAACAGATTTATTTATGCATTCTGTAGTTATGTGATTTCTCTTCTGACAACAGAGTACTTCAGGAGGAGAAAAAGAAGCAGAGTACAGAGCTGGGACTGCTGGAGGGGCAGATAAAGGATGAGCAGGAGGAAAGTGAGAAGAAGACTGAACGTACCTCCAAATTGGAGAAAGATATCAGAGATCTCAGAGTCACACTGGAACAGAAAATAGAACTAGGTATATTAGCAGCTTAGGGTTACACACTTGCTGTCTATGTAACCCAATATGGTTATCTTCTTTGTAGCACACTTTAAATGTTAATAATATCAATGTATCCTACCCACAGTATTCTTTTCCATATTGGTGCATTCCTGGTCATAGGACCAAGAATAAATTGAATCTGACCTTACATTCCACTAATCAGGTTAATTATGGTTAGTTTCCTTTGGATTAGAACTAAATATTATTATGATGTACAAATAACATCAAGACACAAGAAGTTTCAGCTTGTCACCAAAAATGCTTCAGATATAATCAGCATTTGCCTTCAAAACACATCTGTGGTGATCTTTGACCAAAGTTTAGAAATGATTCAAAGTGAAATATTAACAAAGATACTGAAAATAGGGTGTAATATTGAACAAATATTGGATCAGTGAACTAATATAGCCACAGTCATATTCTTTTGTGAACCATCAGAATCCTCAGTTTCTGAGGATATAAGGGTCTCAAGTGGATGGGTTGGATGGTTCACTTCACAAATGCACAGCAGATTAATTCGAGTCAATGGAGCTCTGTAGCAATTCCTTTTGTAATAAAGTTGTAAATTGTAATGATTATTATAAAAGGGGTTACAGCTGCATGCAATAACAATGCATATTGTAATAAAGTCTGTTTTATTATAGTAGAGGTTGTACTGCAAGCAGTTACTAAAGAGCTCAGATTATTTACATAAGTTAAGGGGGCTTAAATGAACTCATTTCATTTCTGGCTTATCAATCAAGGGTCAAGAATAATAGCTGGGGAACAAACACAGTTTTTGAAAAGTTGGAATTCTTAGATTGAGTCCATAATTTTAATATGAGTAATACAATATCTATCACTATTGCATTGCTAACCTTTCTGGGATAGAAATTACCCTTGTCTGTGTGAGAAAAATTCCATCCTCCCATTAGAGGCAACATTCTAGAAAGTCCATAACTAGAAAGAACACAGACCCAATCTGTCTCCCATGTCCTATGCCCATGCACAGTAGCTGTCCTCTTTGGAAGATATCTTTGTTAAGTTTAATTCAATCACACTTTGGGAAATACTGCCATTTTCTCATATCAAAAATGTGTTCTGGCATTTAACTATGTGTTTCCATATAGTTAGAGTGTTTATATCCTCAGTCGATTATATTTTTAGTTGTAGTTTAAGCTTTCTTAGTTTTTAGGCATTTGTTGTTCAGTTTTGTCAGCAGTACCCTTTACATTACTCTTCCCCTTCAGCAATAGGGTGAACCATAATTGTTCCTAAATTTATCATAATTCAGTCATTTTAGGGTGAACCATAATTGTTCCTAAATTTATCATAATTCAGTCATTTTTGGGTCTTTTTTGGACTTCTTGAGTAGGTATATTCTCTCTTTACATTACTCTTCCCCTTCAGCAATAGGGTGAACCATAATTGTTCCTAAATTTATCATAATTCAGTCATTTTTGGGTCTTTTTTGGACTTCTTGAGTAGGTATATTCTCTCTTTACATTACTCTTCCCCTTCAGCAATAGGGTGAACCATAATTGTTCCTAAATTTATCATAATTCAGTCATTTTTGGGTCTTTTTTGGACTTCTTGAGTAGGTATATTCTCTCTTTACATTACTCTTCCCCTTCAGCAATAGGGTGAACCATAATTGTTCCTAAATTTATCATAATTCAGTCATTTTTGGGTCTTTTTTGGACTTCTTGAGTAGGTATATTCTCTCTTTACATTACTCTTCCCCTTCAGCAATAGGGTGAACCATAATTGTTCCTAAATTTATCATAATTCAGTCATTTTTGGGTCTTTTTTGGACTTCTTGAGTAGGTATATTCTCTCTTTACATTACTCTTCCCCTTCAGCAATAGGGTGAACCATAATTGTTCCTAAATTTATCATAATTCAGTCATTTTTGGGTCTTTTTTGGACTTCTTGAGTAGGTATATTCTCTCTTTACATTACTCTTCCCCTTCAGCAATAGGGTGAACCATAATTGTTCCTAAATTTATCATAATTCAGTCATTTTTTGGGTCTTTTTTGGACTTCTTGAGTAGGTATATTCTCTCTTTACATTACTCTTCCCCTTCAGCAATAGGGTGAACCATAATTGTTCCTAAATTTATCATAATTCAGTCATTTTTGGGTCTTTTTTGGACTTCTTGAGTAGGTATATTCTCTCCATTCATCACTGGAATTTTTTTGGTGACCTCTGTTTTCGTTTACATATATTTCTGAAAATATTTGGTTTCATAATTAAGTTACTAAATGTTATATGTTGAATTTTAGACTCTCTTGGGGAGTCTCCCACCAACATTAATCAGCTGTAGGGAGTATTGGTAGTCACACACCACTCATTATTATTCATTATCATATTCATTATCATAATATTGTGTTTTGCTGGTTTCACACCAAGCTTATTGTCATCAATACCATACGGACAGATAAAGTATTACTGGTTTTAGAATGTTTTTCACTACAGGTCTCACACCATTCACATACTGTAATCAACACCTTTGATAATTGTTTCTTGTTTTCGGAAATGTTCTTTTTCCAGCAGTGTGTCACAGGGTGTGGGCAAATTTTGGAATAAGAAAGCCCTATAGGATACGCACCACAGCTGCCTAGCTTGCACTAGTTGTACAAACAGGTAGGTGTCTGTTCCGTTTGGGTTGGACAAGGTATAGACCCTTGCAGCAAGTAGATGATCCTGTAAGGGAGGAGGAAAGGCTCTTCTTCCTCCTCATCTCAAGAGCAATAATTCTCTGAGTACCTTGGGACTCAGAAGAAGAAGACAACTCCCAGATCCCAGGAGGATATGGGATCCTTCTCCTAGGGCCCAGAAGATTAGCTCTTAGGTGGAGACGAGCACTCCCCGACCCAAGAGGATATGGGATCATTCTCTGCAGAGAAATATAAGTCCCTTGGACCCCTGATGGTCGTTCCAACCCAGTCAGTGCTCGTTAGGGTTAGGTCCAGGGTCCCTCTCAAGGGAGGAAATACTAGGGCAGAGGCGGAGAGTGAGCCCCCTGCCCCCCCTCCTCTGTGAGGGAGGAGCAACACCCTTTCCATGCCAGCAGCCCAATGATGGCAGAGAGCAAGTCACATCCCTCCTTTCTGCCCCCATGAGGTAGGAGCAACACCCCTTCTCCAATCCTGTAGCCCAGTGATGGCAACATGCGACAAGCAGATCAAGCCACCCTGGAAGGGGAGAGGAACAATCTCGCTATATAAGTTCAGAGAAGGGCTCCTCCTTCTGATCCGAGTCACCTGACCGGTCATTGGCCGGTCACCAGGCACTGGGCACCAATCATCTGTCTTCCAGTACTGGTCACTGGTCATTAGAGCCCCTTGGGTACAAGGACAGGGATTGGGTTGAGACACACTCCCCCTCCCCCCCCCCCCCACCAAGCGACCAATAAACTCCATTGGGGACAGGGAGTTTGTGTACATGTGCCAGACTAGGGAAGGGGATCATATTGGCATTCCCCCTTCTCTATAACCCCTCTTGATCTTTACAGGAAATTGTCATTCCCATTTATGCCACCATGTACACCAGGGCTTTGGCCTTATAGCATAGCAGTACTGAAGATTTTGGTTCATGGACCAACATCATCTGCTTTATGGAGACAAAGAGGAAGGAGGGTGGCTGTTCTTTCCCAGATGCTCAGGGAAGGTCAAGAAGTGTTTTTGTACTCTGGCTGAGTCTGTCATTAAGTGCAGTCCCTTCACTCTGTGTGAGGAGTCCTGCCTTCCATTAAAGAACTTCACTGAAGGCCCCATCCATGAAGTAAACCTAATTTAAGCCTCAATCAAACCCATCAGTTGCTAGATGGGGTGGCCGGAAAGGTCCAGGGAGGAAGTTTGCATGCCCCTCTTCATTTCCTAAGGGGGGGGAGGGGCCAACCCTACTCACTCTCGTTCTTGCGGTGCATCCCTCTTCCAACAATTCCTATGGGTATTCGGCTAACCCTTTTTTCAGAGGTCTGGTCGAGCATAATGGATGATTGGTGGGTAACATCCTCCTCTGGCAAGGACCCTCATGCTTTTCCAGATATCCAAAAAAGGCAGAAATATTTGGCTGGTTATTGATCTTTCTGCCTTAAACAGGTTTCTTCAGGATTCATCTTTCACGATGGAGACTGCAGTCTCAGTCAGGAATGCCAGAAAGTCCATCAATCATCAGGCTGTTTACCTTCACACCCCAATTTTTCCTCCTCACAAGAAATACCTCTGTTCTGCATGAACTGGGAGGTTTTCCAATTTTGTGCTATGCCTTTCAGCCTAGTCTCTATCCAGAGCCTCTACCAGATTAATGGGAGTAGTTGCCACCCACCTGAGGTCACTCTGGATCCCTATTCTCCAGTATTTTGACAACTGGTTGGTCCATAATGGCCTCTTAGAGTCCCTCAGACAAGATCTGCTGGTCCTTAGTGATCTAGCTGGGACTAATTCCAAACCTAGAGAAATCAGAGCTAGTTCCACATCAGGATTTTGTATACATGGAGATGAGTTTCCTCACAAACAGGGGATTAGTCTGTGTTCCTCTGGACAGAAAAGACAGAATATTGACCCTTTTGGAGGTGCTGCAAACTGAGACTTTGTTGTCGACTTGCCTATATCTATCCCTTCTGGGGATCTTGAACTCTGCAGCAGACTTAGTTCCCCTAGGAAGACTGTACTTGCACCCCTCCAGTTTCTCCTTTCTAGCAAACTGGAAACTGCACAGGGATCTCCAAACAGCTTTGAATTTCTCTCGGATCGGAATTTCACCACCACTTGAGTTTGTGGGCAAACAGGGAGGCCTCATGCATTCCCCTGAACCCCACTCCTATCTGTTCATGGATGTGTCAGATTTGGGGTTGGGCACTTAACTTGGAGCCAAAGGGCTAGTTCTGCAGAGTTTGTGGTCCCAGGAAGAAAGTTCCCTAGATATAAACAATTTGGAAATAAGGGTGGTATTTTTAGCCCTACAGGGGTGCATCAACCAAGTAAGGAGCTATTGTATGATGGTCTGCTCGGACAATACGTTGGTGGTAGCATACCTCAGGGAACAAGGAGGCATACATGCTCCTGTGCTTTGCATGGAGATTAGGAACCTTCTTTGCTGGGCAACCTCGAAAGGGGTTACCCTCCAAGTTCATCATATTCATGGCAAGAAGAATATTTTGGTGGACGCTCTGTCCAGAAGAGGCAAGCTAGTCCTTGTGGAATGGTCTCTACACCAGTCTGTAGCAGAGTTCCTATTCAGACTGGGGGAGACCCTTAGTGGACTTGTTCACAACAAGGCTAAACAACAACAGGGATTTTCAAATCCACTTGCCCGACTCCTGGGACAAGCTCAAATTTGGTTTGGTCAAGTTCAGGTTTGCAAGGCACTTATCTGCAGGCAAATCCAAAAACTTGAGAGAGGGATACAAGATACAAGAAATTTTATTTAATGTCGGTTGTCTGTGTAAAATACTTAAAACACTAGCTCTGTGCAAGTTATTTTACTGACAAGGGGTTGTGTTCAGTTCCTAATTCTTTATGTTCTGCAATTCTTATACCCTGCTATCTCACCACAGTACATATATCAGCACCTTCTTCTACATAACTGGCCACAGTTTCTTTCATCTATTGTATGTGTCATTTCCATCTTTAGTCAAGGTCAGTCTCGCAGTTTCTCTCGCAGACATAATAATGTGAATATTTACTATTTAAAGCAAGTTTTGACAAATAAGGAATAAATATTTATATTTTAACTTATCGGTTACATTTTAACCATAATATTTATACATATTAGCTATTCGCTGGCTTTCAGGTCCTAAGTTAGCCTTGGGCAGTTTGTCAGATTGCCAAATTTAAACAATCTGCTTTTCAAAGATTGTTTTGATGCATGTTGCCGATTTTATGGTGAGTTAATTGTTAATAATACAACTTGTGAGATTTCTTTGACAGGCATGTTTGGAAATAAAAGACACTCATCTCTAACGATTAAACAACCAGGAGGATTTCGTTCAAAGCATGATTGATGTTACAAAAATGTAGCACCCACAAGCGGTGTTTATGATATGTTGTTTGTGTGATAATTACAGGAGACCGATACATGTTTACTGCTTGGTAAACAATTAAATGGACAAAAACAAGTGTTCTCAAATCATTCTTAAAAGTTGGATTGTCAAATATTTTGATGCATGTAGCCGGTTTCAAGGTGACTAGATGATAATTGTTAAGTAAATGGATAAAATTAGTGTTCACAAATCCTTCAGTTGAGAGTTTAAATAAATCATTACAAACAGTCTAGCTTTCACGATCTCGATCTCTCTCGTACTTAAAAATCAAGCTATTTCCAAATCCTTTTCTACCTATCTATTTATCTGTCTACATACATGTACATGTCTGCTTTTGCTCTTCTAACTATATCTGCATTCTACCTCTTTCTAATCTACATATCTATACATGTATTATTTATGAATATAATTTTTGATAACTTTAAGCATCGGCATATGGTTTTAAGGTGCCAACAAAGATAAAAAGAAAACAAAAGTTGAAATAAATATGATGCAATTTCCTTAAAATATGCCATATTTTATTTTATCTTATTGTTATACTCATGTTGGGATATTATGTTTGGGGCAAGCTAAAATTGTCCAAGGGCAAGTTCAATTTTCCAGTCAGTTTGCCCTGGGCAAGCTGACTTAAATAAAATTTGTAAATCCCTGAACAAGCTCCCCTTTTATGTTTCCCCAGTCACAGACCATAGAACCTGGGCAGTGAACACCTTCAGCCTGAAGTGGGATCGTCTGTTTGCTTACACCTTCCCACTGTTCAGGATGATTCCACAAATGCTTCACAAAGTCAGGATTTCTACTACTAAGCTCATTTTGATAGCCCGTCTGTGACCTAAATGATTGTGGTTCAACGATCTTCTCGACCTGTTGGTACACTAGCCCAGGATATTGCGTCAGAGGAGCGACTTTCTGTTGCAGCACTGGGGGAGTCTTCTGCACAACATCATGCAGATTCTCCACCTTCATGCTTGGCTCATCTGAAGCATCCTATCCTCAAGGACAAGTTTTCTAGCAAATTTGCCAATTGCACCGTTCAGGCCAGGAGATGCTCCACATCCAAGGTCTATGATGCCAAGTGGACAATCTTTTGTGATTGGTGTGGTAGGAAATGCATTAATCCTAGCTGTCCCTCTGTGAGCACATTGGTCAGAGTCTGTTCCTATTCAAAGAGAGAGAATGCTCAGTTTCTACTATTCAGGGCTATAGAGCAGCCCTATCCAACAGGCTCAAGTTCCCAAAGCCCCTACCATTGGTTCAGATCCTCATATTTCTAACCTTACATGGTATTTTTGAGCTGCAGAGACCGGTGTCTCACTCAATTATGCCCCGATGGAATCTCTTGTGCATGTTGTGGTCTTTATCAAAACCCCCTTATAAACCTTGGGATGAAGCGTCTTTTGAGAACCTTACCCTCAGAGCTTTTTTCCAGCTGTCCTTAGATTCTGCAAGACAAAGGAGTGAGCTTCATGCCCTGTCTGTTCGATGTCAATTATGAGTCTGTTTCTCTCCTTTGCCAATCAGTTTTTTTTTATAGCAAAAAACCAGCTTCCTGCGGTAACTCCACTCCCTACAGAGATCCCCAGTCTGCATTGTATCTGTGCTGGGGATGATAAAGATCAACTCTTTTGCCTAGTTAGAGCTTGACAGTTCTATTTTGCCACATCTAAAGGGAGTAGGAAGGGTAGGAAACATCTTTTCCTTCCTATAAAGAGCTCAGCTGATACTTTAGCATCCACTATTTCCACTATTTCTAGGTGGATTGTTCTAACAATCAAGTGGGCTTTTCTGTCATTTGCTAAGAGGAACCTTTCATTCATGAAGATAAAAACCCATGAGGTTTGAGCCATTGCTTCCTCATGGCCTATCTAACTCATTCATCATTGAAGGATGAAAGCCGTGTTTTGGCGGTCACACACTAACCTTCTCCTCCTTCTACCTTTGCTCTTTGGTGGCCATAGTCGCAGCACAAAAGAGGTTCAAGCAGACACCAACTTATAGAAGTGGACATTCCTACTGTAAGGGTGTGTATATCCTTTTCTATATCAGTTTTTGAGGCCATCATCCTCCCTCTGCACTGGCAAATTCAGTAACACAATAGCAACAGGTATTGTATTACTAATATTACAATGGATGGGGAGGGGGGGTAAAACTAATTTTAATGATGCAATACTTACCTGTCGCTATTACCAGATTCCCTCCTTCCACCCTGCTCTGATGTCCTACAAGTAGTCTGTGTCCCTCAATAAGAAGATGGCTACTGCGGATGAGCATAGGAAATGGGGGACAGACACGGTCTGTGTTCTTTCAAGTTATGGACTTTGTTGAATGTTCCATCGTATCGGAGGATGGAATTTTCCTTATATGGAAGAGGGTAATTTCCATCCTGGAAAGGTAAGCAACACAATAGTGACAGGTAAGTATTACATCATTAAAATTAGTTTTATCCTCCCCAAAAAACTACATTTTTGAATTTCAGCTTAATGTCTGGGAAAAGTGAGGAATTTTCAGTGTGTACTTGCATGTATGTAAGTATGTATATACTGCCTGTAGGGATTATGTACTGTATGTAGGTATTGCATACTGTATGTATGTATTATGTACTGTATGTTGATTTGTATGTACTGTAGGAATTTTATATGTACTGTATGTTGGTATGTATGTACTGTATGTAGGTATTGCATACTGTATGTAGGTATTATGTACTGTATGTTGATTTGTATGTACTGTAGGAATTTTATATATACTCTTATGTGGTATGTATGTACTGTATGTATATATTATTTACTGTATGTTGGTATGTATGTACTGTATGTAGGTATGTATATATAATGTACTGTATGCTGGTATGTATGTACTATATGTTGATATGTATGTATGTATTATGTACTATATGTTGGTATGTATGTATGTAGGTATTATGTTGGTATGTATGTACTGTATGTAGGTATTGTGTACTGTATGTTGGTATGTAGGTATTGTGTACTGTATGTTGGTATGTATGTACTGTATGTAGGTATTGTGTACTGTATGTTGGTATGTAGGTATTGTGTACTGTATGTTGGTATGTATGTACTGTATGTAGGTATTATGTACTATATGTTGGTATGTATGTACCATATGTAGGTATTATGTACTATATGTTGGTATGTATGTACTGTATGTAGGTATTTTGTACTGTATGTTGGTATGTATGTACCATATGTAGGTATTATGTACTATATGTTGGTATGTATGTACTGTATGTAGGTATTGTGTACTGTATGTTGGTATGTATGTACCATATGTAGGTATTATGTACTGTTATGTTGGTATGTATGTACTGTATGTTGGTATCATGTGCTTTATGTCGGTATGTAGAAGATTAAAATCCATGAGGTTTGAGCCATTGCTACCTCATGGCCTATGTAACTCATTCATCATTGAAGGATAAAAGCCGTGTTTTGGCGGTCACACACTAACCTTCTCCTCCTTCTACCTTTGCTCTTTGGTGACGATAGTTACAGCACAAAAGAGGTTCAAGCAGACACCAACTCATGGAAGTGGACATTCCAACGGTAAGGGTGTGTATATCCTTTTCTGTATCAGTTTTTGAGGCCATCATCCTCCCTCTGCACTGGCAAATTCAGTAACACAATAGCAACAGGTATTGTATTACTGATATTACAATGGATGGGGAGGGGGGTAAAACTAATTTTAATGATGCAATACTTACCTGTCGCTATTACCAGATTCCCTCCTTCCACCCTGCTCTGATGTCCTACAAGTAGTCTGTGTCCCTCAATAAGAAGATGGCTACTGCGGATGAGCATAGGAAATGGGGGACAGACACGGTCTGTGTTCTTTCAAGTTATGGACTTTGTTGAATGTTCCATCGTATCGGAGGATGGAATTTTCCTTATATGGAAGAGGGTAATTTCCATCCTGGAAAGGCAAGCAACACAATAGTGACAGGTAAGTATTACATCATTAAAATTAGTTTTATCCTCCCCAAAAAACTACATTTTTGAATTTCAGCTTAATGTCTGGGAAAAGTGAGGAATTTTCAGTGTGTACTTGCATGTATGTAAGTATGTATATACTGCCTGTAGGGATTATGTACTGTATGTAGGTATTGCATACTGTATGTAGATATTATGTACTGTATGTTGATTTGTATGTACTGTAGGAATTTCTATGTTGGTATGTATGTACTGTATGTAGGTATGTATATATTATGTACTGTATGCTGGTATGTATGTACTGTATGTTGGTATGTATGTATTGTGTACTGTATGTTGGTATGTATGTACTGTATGTATGTATTATGTAATATATGTTGGCATGTATGTACCATATGTAGGTATTATGTACTGTATGTTGGTATGTAGGTATTGTGTACTGTATGTTGGTATGTAGGTATTGTGTACTGTATGTTGGTATGTAAATATTGTGTACTGTATGTTGGTATGTATGTACTGTATGTATATATTATGTACTATATGTTGGCATGTATGTACCATATGTAGGTATTATGTACTGTATGCTGGTATGTATGTACTGTATGTTGGTATGTAGGTATTGTGTACTGTATGTTGGTATGTATGTACTGTATGTATATATTATATACTATATGTTGACATGTATGAATATTTATGTAGGTATTATGTACTGTATGTTGGTATGTATGTACTGTATGTTGGTACGTATGTACTGTATGTAGGGATTTTTAAGTACTATGTAGGTATTGTGTACTGTATGTTGGTATGTATGTACCATATGTAGGTATTATGTACTGTATGTTCGTATGTATGTTCTTTATGTGGGTATGGGTGTACTGTATGTAGGTATTATAGACTGTATATTGGTATGTATGTATGTCGGTATGTATATACTGTTGGAATGTATGTACTGTATGTCAGTATGTATTTACTGTATTTTGGTATATATGTACTGTATGTGTGTAAATATGTATTTACTGTATGTTGGTATGTATTTTGGTATGTAGGTGGTATGTACTGTATGTGTGTATGTGCTGTATGTTGGTATATTGTATACAGTGTGTTGGTTTGTATGTACTGTATGTCAGTATTTTGTGATGTATGTTTTCATGTATGTACTGTTTGTTGGTAGGTATGTATGTACTGTATGTATGTATGTATGTATGTATGTATGTATGTATTGTTACGACTCTAGGGGTAATGTAACAAGATAAAAGACACAAACAAGCTTTCAAGATTAAAATGCAAATCTTTAATTTCCTAAAGTATTAAAAGAATTAAAATAGTTCAACAAACAATCAAAGCGAAAGAATTAAAAATAACTTACAGTATAGAATATCCTAAAAAGTCCTAAATTGTTTTAAAGTTCACTTCCGGAAGTTAATCCAAATAATCCGGATGTAGTATTCCAAATGAAAAGCCTTTGCTATGCTGATGTGTTGATAAGTTTTAAGTAAATCCAAATAATCCTTGTAAGTCTGGAATCTCACAAGTATTAGAAATGTTCCAGATAATTCCACGGAACTGTATGATAATTCAGATGAAGACAGTACTTATTCCTAAATGTACTGTATAGATAATAGATGAATCTCCAAATAAATATAGATATATTCCACACTGAACTGCAAATTCAATTATGACCTCCCTTCTCTATGTAACTGTAACAGAATGATTTATCACATGATTATTTCCTATTTATACTTTACTAAGTGCGCAGAATCAAATTGAAAAACCCTTTCTCCATCTTTAATAACATGGTATTACAAAATAATACAACCCTCTACAACCAATCAGGAACTAGGTTATGCGTCATAATGTTTACGTTCCCACGTTCTTAAAATCTTAACCAGTAAACATCATGTTGATTCAGAATGGGAATGTGACCTTGCAATGTTAATTTCTAAAAGTATAGGAACTAGGTCGACATCTTTTTCACGTACAATTAGTCATGTGACCATTTATCGATTGAAAGGTTTGTCGTATGTATACTCATATGGTAACCGCAGTTTAGACTAAGAACAGAGATCATCAACTAATAAATTAAATCATTATAAAAAGGAAAAAGAGGTATGATTCCGTAACATTCCACCCCTTCAACGAAATAAAAGGATTTATGCAATAAAACCTTTTTTTTTAATATGTACTTCCAACATATAAGTAATTAATTGCAAAAAAAATTAATACATGATACAGTCATGTACACAAAACAGTGTAACGGTGGTATTATACACATGAAAATACATCATCAATTAATTTTTACTAAGAAATAGCCGTAACCTTAGCTTCTATTGGTTTTATTTGTCCATGTCCCACAATCATGCCTTGAAAAGGTAACACAGGCACGATAAAAGCCACTTTTATCCAAATTGATGGTCAAGTTCGCTTCGCTGAATCTTTTGAAGAATGGTTCTCTATGATCTTGCTACATGTCGTTGCAGATGATGACATCATCGATGTATGCATCGCAATTTCTATTCTGATGTTATCATTTTCATCAGACGTTGAAACTTGGGGAACCTTCATCCCAAATGGTACGACTTTGTATTGGTAAAGTTCTGGAGTCGTGAATGCAAAAATTTCTTTCTCTCTCTCCGTAAGTGGAATTTGGTAGAATCCTTTCAATAGGTCAGTTTCTTGTGACGTATTAGGCATTTCCAATCCTGTCTAGAAATTGGAAATGAATCTGTCCCAGTGACTCTATTTACTTTTCTGTAATTTGCACACATATGGAAAGTGTTATTTTGTTTCGGCACTGAAACATGATAAACTCCAGTCACTTCTATTTGGTTCAAGTCATTTTCCCATAAATTCTGAATATCTTTCTTCAGATAGTCTGGTTAGAGAGGTGACATCATGGAAAAATTGTTGTGTGGAATGTTTGTAAATAAATGTTCATTTTCTTTAATCAACTGGTTCAGTTCGTTCATCTCAGACGGCAGTATATGCGAAGAGTAGTGACTTCAAAGCAACCTATTAGATTTCTCCTCTTCATTCAAATATTCAATGTGTGAGACAAGTACTACTAAAGTAATCGATAATTTATATGGCTATTTCTGTCTACATATTGTTCCAACATTTTGACATGACAACGTTGTTTCTGCTTTCTCCTCCCAGAAGTATTAATAATAATTTAAATTCCCTAACCTTTTGTCAGTAGTATAAGGACCAAAATACTTAACCTAAAGAGGATTTTTGGGGTATAGGTAGCGAAGCTAATACTCTATTACCTGACTGAAAGAACTCCTACACTGACCCCTCGCAGCAAACAACAATAATTGGAGACCTTCAACCTACTCCCTTTCTGTTCCACAACAATTCCCAATTATATACTATCTGATAGCAATATGCTATAATTATTCGTTCTAAAGCCTGATGTAGTATCAACTTCAGAAGACCAAATAGTGTGAAGAACCCGACCCAAGCTTTCACTATGGTCTCAGTTTTAATATTCCGCAAAGGAATAGCTTTAGAAAAACTTGCAGACGCACACTTCGTCGACAAGTATTGGTTGCCTAACTTCCTCTCATTTATTCCTAAACGACCAGACAACGACGTTTCATGGACTACACTAAGTAATTCCTGACGATAGTATCTAGGAACTACTATTTTACTAACTGACCACTCGTCACCAGCAATTACTCCAAGCAATCTCTGTTTCCGTTCAAGGACTTCACTCGTCAAGAAGTAACAAGTACCTTCTTGCGTGGCTTCAGTTTCAGTCATAGCCCCCTGAAACAAACAGGAGATATCCGAATCTCCCTGTTGTAAGACAACTAGTGTTTGTCTTATTACACCCTGATTATTTTTATGAGACTTAGTAGTTGAAAGAGTATCACTATGATCACTACTAGATTGAGGAGCAGAAGTGACCTCATTAAAAGCCTGACCCAAAAAGGTGTCCGCTAAAGGAAATTCATCCTGTTCAACAACATTATTCTCAAGAGCATACTTTGCCATAGCTCTAGTAACTTCACAAGCTGGATTTAAACCAGGGATTTCTACTTCAATATGATCAACTCTTTGATCCATACTAAGCTTGTTAGTTACAAGTGGATTAACCACGACCTTATCTTTCGCTAGGTCATTACCTAATAATAAATGGATGCCCTTAATAGGCAAAGAAGCCACTGCTCCTATGGTCACAGGTCCCGAAACTAAGTCTGATGACAAATTAACACAATGAAGAGGGACATTAACATATCCACATTCTACCCCCTGTATTAATACACTTTCACTAGTAGAAGTCTTCTCAGAAAACGGCAAAGTACTATCTAATAATAGACTCTGAGAAGCCCCTGTGTCTCTTAATATCTTAATAGGAGTAGTCGTACCCAAGTCACCAACAAGTGACACCGAACCCTTCGATATGAATGGTTTGTAATCCTTCATTATAAAATCAGACTGAGGTAAGCTAGCCTCCAAAAAAATATCATCCTTGATAATTGACCCTGACCTTGACTTCTTAATAACTAGAGCATTTGGAACTGCTCTATTATAATTCTGATGCCTATATTCCAACTTTAAGCAATCAGAAATAACGTGTCCCTTCATCTTACAATATGAACACGTGGGTAGAGATAAGGTTTTCTGATATTCCCTATCAGAATTTTGATTCTTCACAGTTACATCACCCTGAGGTCTGAAATTACTCGAACGAGTTTGAAATGATTTCTTAACATAAGCTTGTTGAGAAAAAGTTTTAGTTACAAATGGAACCTTGTGTATTGAAGAATATTCATCAGCTGTGATGGCTGCCTTTTTTAAAGTCTCAATTCCTTTCTCATTAAGATATACCTTAATACCATCACTGACACAATTCTTGAAATGTTCAATTAATACCAGTTGTTCAAGATTTTATCATAATTGCCTTCAACCTTCTTAGACGTGCACCATCTTGTAAACAAACGTTTCTTTTCCCAAGCAAATTCTACATGAGTCTGATTAGTTTCCTTTTTACATTCTCTAAAGTTTTGACGATGAGTTTCAGGTACCAACTCATAAGCTCTTAAGATATATTCTTTGACCACTTCATAATCAGCAGATTGTTCAGATGAGAGTGCAGTATAAACATCACTAGCTTTGCCAGTCAACACACTCTGCAATAATGAGGTCCACTTCTCTTTTGGCCATTCCAGATTCTCGGCAATTTTCTAAAAACTGAGAAAATATTTGTCTATCTCCTTTTCTCGAAAAGGGGGAACCTGTCTCATATGTTTGGCCAAATCAAAGTATGAACCCTGATTGTCATGAGAGTGCCCTTTTCTGGTCAATTCTAATTCCCTTAATTTAAATTCCCTATCAGAATTTTTCTCCTGAAATTCCCAATCTTTATCCCTCTCTCTTATTTCATTATCCCTTAATTTATCCCTCTCTCGTATCTCATTATCCCTTAATTCCTTCTCTATTCCCCTTTGTATCTCATTATCCCTTACTTTATCCTTCCTATCTCTTAATTCCTTCTGTATTTCTCCCTCTCTTAATTCCTTCTGTATTTCTCCCTCTCTTAATTGCTTCTGAATTTCTCTTTCATTATCTCTTAATTTATCTTCCCTTTTTTCCTGTCTTTCCCTTTCTTTATCTTCCCTTCTTTCCTGCATCTGCATCTGTTCCCATTGTAATTTGATCTTTTCAATCTCTATGTCCTTAGCTATCTGTAATTTCTTTCCCAAACTAGACGGAGATTTTTTCTTAACACTTGAAGCCCCCTCTTCAAAAATACCTGTTTGTACCAAATATTGTATCAAGATACTTCCGATATCTTGTTTTAACATGGAAGCCTTCGCTTCAGTAAGACTATAATGTTGAGCAATTTCAAGTAATTCGTCCTTCTTTAAGGACTCAAATTTCTCCTGAGTAGGATCAGCTAAGAAACTCTCTACTCTGGATGTCATTATGAAAGCCTGTTCGTTTCTCTTTATTTCTTAATCTGGAAATCAAAAAGACAACTAAAATTTCAAACAATGAAATTCAAATCCCAAAAAGAAAACTTTCCAAAGTATCAAAATCTCTGAAATATTAAAACCTCGAAAATATTTAATTAAATCTAAATTCCAAAATATTTAAATTCGGATCCCGAAATTATTCTAATTTCTAATCCCGGACGAGCCCCCAATTCATCCTTTTACGACTCTAGGGGTAATGTAACAAGATAAAAGACACAAACAAGCTTTCAAGATTAAAATGCAAATCTTTAATTTCCTAAAGTATTAAAAGAATTAAAATAGTTCAACAAACAATCAAAGTGAAAGAATTAAAAATAACTTACAGTATAGAATATCCTAAAAAGTCCTAAATTGTTTTAAAGTTCACTTCCGGAAGTTAATCCAAATAATCCGGATGTAGTATTCCGAATGAAAAGCCTTTGCTATGCTGATGTGTTGATAAGTTTTAAGTAAATCCAAATAATCCTTGTAAGTCTGGAATCTCACAAGTATTAGAAATGTTCCAGATAATTCCACGGAACTGTATGATAATTCAGATGAAGACAGTACTTATTCCTAAATGTACTGTATAGATAATAGATGAATCTCCAAATAAATATAGATATATTCCTCACTGAACTGCAAATTCAATTATGACCTCTCTTCTCTATGTAACTGTAACAGAATGATTTATCACATGATTATTTCCTATATATACTTTACTAAGTGCGCAGAATCAAATTGAAAAACCCTTTCTCCATCTTTAATAACATGGTATTACAAAATAATACAACCCTCTACGAACCAATCGGGAACTAGGTTATGCGTTATAATGTTTATGTTCCCACGTTCTTAAAATCTTAACCAGTAAACATCATGTTGATTCAGAATGGGAATGTGACCTTATCGATTGAAAGGTTGTCGTATGTATACTGATATGGTAACCGCAGTTTAGACTAAGAACAGAGATCATCAACTAATAAATTAAATCATTATAAAAAGGAAAAAGAGGTATGATTCCGTAACAGTATGTATGTATGTATGTACTATTTGTTGGTATCAATGTACTGTATGTGGGTATTATGTATGTATGTACTGTATGTTGGTATGTATGTACTGTGTGTATGTATGTCTGTTGGTATCAATGTACTGTATGTGGGTATTATGTTGGTATGTAGATATGTTCTGTATGTAGGTATGTATGTACTGTATGTTGGTATGTATGTACTGTATGTTGGTATGTATGTATGTATGTAAGTATATATGTATGTAATGTATGTTGGTATGTATGTATGTATTTATGTATGTACTGTATGTTGGTATGTATGTACTGTATGTTGGTATGTATGTATGTATGTTCTGTATGTAGGTATGTATGTATGTTGGTATGTATGTAGGTAGGTATGTACTGTATGTTGGTAGGTATGTACTGTAAGTTCTATATGTTGGTATGTATGTACTGTATGTTCTATATGTAGGTATGTATGTACTGTATGTATGTATCATGTGCTGTATGTTGGTATGTATGTACTGTATGTTGGTATGTATGTACTGTTATGTTGGTATGTATGTACTGTATGTTGGTATCATGTGCTTTATGTCAGTATGTATGTACTGTATGTTGGTATGTATGTACTGTGTGTATGTATGTATGTATGTATGTATGTTGGTATGTATGTACTGTATGTGTATGTACTGTATGTATGTATCATGTGCTGTATGTTGGTATATATTTACTGTATGTTGGTATGTATGTACTGTATGTTGGTATGTATGTACTGTAAGTCAGTATGTATGTACTGTATGCTGGTATCAATGTACTGTATGTATGTATCAAGTGCTGTATGTCAGTATGTATGTACTGCATGTTGGTATGCATGTACTGTATGTTGGTATGTATGTACTGTATGTATGTGTAGAGATTAGCAACACATATAGTGCCAAGCAAAAGCTAGGTTGCGAAAATGAAAAAGGCAAAACCATGCCAAATTTCCCAAGAAGGAAAAATTATTGCCAAAAATCCCCAAAAAGGCATACAAAAAGAGATAAAGGCAAAAACAGGATGCAGTGTGCAATAGCATATGCTTTTTAAACCTTAATGTAATTCACATTAGGATTAATGTACACACAGTCAAATACATTGTGTTCCACATATAAAGAGTTTCTGCATGATGTTTTCTTACACTATAGATTTGTTTTGACTCTCTAAGGTAATATACATGATACATATAATTTCTAAATATCTGTTCTGAAACTAGTCTTTGCAGTGGACCTGGTTTTTCCTATTTTTTCCTTTTTGTTTGTCAGACTCCATAATTGTCCCTACTTTTTCGAAAATGGTCCTACTTACCTTACTTTTTTGAAATTTTATGTTGAAATTTGATTACACACTATATGAATAGCCATAGCAAAGTAAATTTATATATGGTCTTCGTGATGTGGAGCTGGATGTTAAAGAATTTATATATGGTCTCGTTGATGTGGAGCTGGATGTTTAAGAATTTATATATGGTCTCTGATGTGGAGCTGGTTGTTTAAGAATTTAGATGTGGTCTCTGTGATGTTGAGCTGGATGTTTGAAGAATTTAGATATGGTCTTCGTGATCTGGAGCTGGATGTTTAAGAAGATAGAAACAATGTTGACTAACGAGAAAGCAAGTATGTTAGGAAGTTCATGCTCTTGTACAAGTTTATGATGGTAAGTCATGTAAAGGTTTTATTTCTCAGTAATTTACCTAAATTTCATGCTATCTTTTGCTTATAAAATATTCCTGTTTTCACCTAATTCTTTCCTCATGACAGACACTTTTAGATTAGTTACACAGAAAAACCACTTGCTGTGGACATGTTATCAAAAGGGTTTTCTGTAGAAATATGATAGTGGATTGTTTAACTATGCTAGCTCAAAATTTACATATGATCACAGAACTCCAATGAGATTTTTAGATGATTTGCAGGTAAAAAGAAAAACCTCAAATGCATTAAAATTTGAAACATTAAAACTGAATAAAATGTCTTTTTAAATTAAGGATTTTTTTCTACATATTTCCAATAATAATGAATAAATAAAAAGGCATCAAATTTGGTTTTACAAAGCTTGTAAGTGTCAAGATAACAGCAAGACACTCGAATTTAAAGATGAGTTGTGGGTCAAATATAAAAAAAACCTAAATGCAGTCAAATTTAAGAAATCGACATTTGATGAATCAGATTGTACCTGAAAAACTCCAACCTATTTTTAGTTGGAGTGAACCAGAGATATAGTAATAGCTATAGTTAGTGTATATGTATATACAAAGTGACAATCTGTAGGACTTTTTACATAAGCCAGCCATTCAACTGAATGTGTTGCTGCTTTGATATCTTTGTGTAAATGCACAATGACATATATGTAGCACACTGTTTTGATTTTCTATACATAGTGACAGATCTGGAGGACCAAATCCATTC
Source organism: Margaritifera margaritifera (assembly GCA_029931535.1). Taxonomy (NCBI): domain Eukaryota; kingdom Metazoa; phylum Mollusca; class Bivalvia; order Unionida; family Margaritiferidae; genus Margaritifera; species Margaritifera margaritifera. The sequence goes on along the minus strand of JAQPZY010001610.1, from coordinate 3,572,755 downwards.
TAAGGGTGTATATGCACAATGACATATATGTAGCACACTGTTTTGATTTTCTATACATAGTGACAGATCTGGAGGACCAGATCCATTCTAAGGGTGTATATGCACAATGACATATATGTAGCACACTGTTTTGATTTTCTATACATAGTGACAGATCTGGAGGACCAAATCCATTCTAAGGGTGTATATGCACAATGACATATATGTAGCACACTGTTTTGATTTTCTATATATAGTGACAGATCTGGAGGACCAGATCCATTCTAAGGGTGTATATGCACAATAACATATGTAGCACACTATTTTGATTTTCTATACATATTGACAGATCTGGAGGACCAGATCCAGTCTAAGTGTGTATATGCACAATAACATATATGTAGGACAATGTTTTGATTTTCTTTACACAGTAACAGATCTGGAGGACCAGATCCAGTCTAAGGGTGAAGATATGAAGCAGCAGCTGCAGCTGATCAATGACCTTGATCAGGAAATGAAAAGACAGCAGGTAGGACAAGTACATGCATAGGAAACACACATTGCAAATAACAAAAAAGCACAAACACATGCAAGGAAACTCACATTGCATACAACCAAAAAACACATAAGCACATGCATAGGAAACACACATGTCAAATAACCAAAACACACAAGTACATGCATAGGAAACACCGTTTGCAAATAACCAAAACACACAAGTACATGCATAGGAAACACACATTGCAAATAACCAAAACACACAAGTACATGCATGGGAGATCAACATTAGCACGCAACCAGAACACACAAGTACATGCATGAGACACACATTAGCATACAACCAGAACACACAAGTACATGCATAGGAAACACACATGTCAAATAACCAAAACACACAAGTACATACATAGGAAACACACATTGCAAATAACCAAAGCACATAAGTACATGCATAGGAAACACAAATTGCAAATAACCAAAACACACGAGCAAATGCATAGGAGATAAACATTAGCACACAACCAGAACACACAAGTACATGCATGAGACACACATTAGCATACAACCAGAACACACAAGTACATGCATAGGATACACACATTAACATACAACCAGAACACATAAACATATGCATAAGAGACACACATTAGCATACAACCAGAACACACAAACACATGAATAAGAAACACACATTAGCATACAACCCAGAGAACACGAGTACATGCATAAGAGACACATTAGCATACAACCAGAATACACAAGTACATGCATAAGGGACATACATAAGCATAAAGCCAAAACACACAAGCACTTGCATGAGACACACATTAGCATACAACCAGAACACACAAACACATGCATAAGAGACACACATGAGCATACAACCAGAACACATAAACACATACATGAGACACACATTAGCATACAACAGGAACACACAAACACATGCATAAGAGACACACATGAACATACAACCAGAACACACAAGCACATGCATAAGAGACACACATTAGCATACAGCCCAGAGAACACAAGCACATAAATAAGAGATGCACATTAGCATACAACCAGAACACACAAGTACATGCATAAAAGACACACATTAGCATACAACCAGAACACACAAGCACATACATAAGAGACACAGCATACAACCAGAACACACAAGCGCATACATTAGGCACACATTAGCATACAACCAGAACACATAAACGCATAAGAAACCCACATTAGCATGCAACCAGAACACATAAACACATCCATAAGAAACACACATTAGCATACCACCAGAACACACAAGCACATGCATAAGAGACACACATGAGCATACAACCAGAACACACAATAGGGTTCATACAAAGTCTGGAAAAAGTATGGAAGAAAAAAAGTGCTTTTTCCAGACCTGGAAAAGTATGGACAAGAAAGATTTGCCCAAAAGGTCTGGAAAAAGTTTGGAAATTTGGGTTGCTGTGTTTTATTTTTGTTGTTGCATGATGTTTATCTTTGCGAAAGTCACCAAAAACAGGATGAGATATGTACCTGATTAAAAAAATTCATGTATATTTGTTCTTTTAGGACTGATGATCAAAAGTGTAGATTAAACACTGAAAATATATTGTTAAAACACAACCTTGAACAACAAAGAGGATTATTGTTGTAAAAAGATTAGTTGAGGCATGACACAGACTTCAGATGCATGTGCCAGAGGGGTCTGGAAAAAATTGCAAACTATTCTGGAAAAGGTCTGGATTTTTTTTTAACAACAGCCCTATGAACTCAGACACAAGCACATGCATAAGAGACATACATGACCGTACAACCAGAACACACAAGCACATGCATAAGAGGCACTTATTAGCATACAACCAGAACACATAAACACATGCATAAGAAACACACATTAGCATACAGCCAGAACATACAAGCACATGCATAAGAAACATTAGCATACAACCAGAACACACAAGCACATGCATATGAGACACACATTAGCATACAACCCAGAGGACACTAGCACATACATAAGAGACATACATTAGCATACAACCAGAACACACAAGCACATGCATAAGAAACATTAGCATACAACCAGAACACACAAGCACATGCATAAAAAACATTAGCATACAACCAGAACACACAAGCACATACATAAGAGACGCACATTAGCATACAACCAGAACACACAAGCACATGCATTTGAGACACACATTAGCATACAACCCAGAGGACTCAAGCACATGAATAGGAGACATACATTTGATACAATCGGCATCAAAATAGCACCCACATTCAAATTACATTTTTTGTGTGTTTATGTTAATGTTGTAAGTATTATTGGATATTCAGCTGGTTGTAGCCATTTCATTTTGTGTCATGAGCTGTTGTTACATTTGGAATATTATGTGCCATTTGGAAACAGTTGCTTTACCTGTGCTTTTTCAGATTCACAGGAAAAGCAAATGACTTGGTAGAAACATAGCTGCAAGACAAGGTCTGGTGTCAATTTTACCAGTATGTCTTCAAGTTTAAGTTTAGTCTTGCGATTGATTGCACTAAAGTCACTCTTAAATTTCATCCAACCAGATTGCCAAAGTTCAGACTTATGTTCAAGTCCAGACTCAATTTCTGTCAGTGAAATCCAGGCTAGACTCTGTAGTCATGAAAATGTTGAGCGCAAAAGTGGAACTTAGCTTTAAAGCTCAAAAATTCAAAAACATAAGAGATCTTTGAAACTTGGCCTGTATGTAGGGATACTTATTGTAAAATAATACCATCATTTTTGTTTTCAGGCCTCACCTGTAGCAAAGTTATGGAAGATAATGTTTGTATAAATAACCACATCAGTAGATCCATTGTTACGACTAGGGGTAATGCAACAAAAGAAAAGACTCAAACAAGCTTTCAAGATTTAAATACTAATATTTAATTTCCTAAAATAATAAAATATTTTAACAAACAATCAAAGTGAAAGAATTAAAAATAACTTACAGTATAGAATATCCTTAAAAGTCCTAAATTGTTTTAAATTTCACTGATCCATAAGTTAATCCAAATATTCCAAATGAAGTAGGTTCCGAATGAAACCTTCACTGTACTGATGTCCTAACAAGAATCAGTTATATCCAAGTGTTATAAATTCCAAATAGTCCTTGTGAATATGGAATAACACAAGTTCTAGAAATGTTTCCGATAATTCCACAGAGCTGTATAATTATTAAAGTTTAAGAAGCATTACTTAATCCAGAATGTACTGTATGATGATATATATATATATCACTGAAGCAGAATATCCGCACACAAAATGAACCAAATTCGTTTATGACCTCTCAGGCTGACAAACTATGCTAGGAATGCCTAAACACAGCAATACATCCTATTATATGGCTTCTGACTGCGCAAAACAGAATAAGGAAAACCAATTTAAACTGTATTGCGACTTAAAAACAATTTAATCCTTCTAGATTACAACCCTCTCTGAACCAATCAGAAACTAGGTTATGCGTGACACCACTAAAGTACCTATGCACTAACATTTTTACCAGTCAATAAAGTATTGACTCTAAATTGAATCATAGAATCTAGGGCATAAGTTCAACCCTCACACGCTAAATCACGTGATCTACAAGCGACAATATTTCCCAAGTCCAATGTGCTGAGTCATATTAAAATACCGTATATGTACTTTCTGCGAGATGACAGCTGTTAGACTATTATGCAGAGATCATAAACCTATACCATTATTTAAAAACGAAATGATACATAATTCCGTAATACCATGAAACTTTCTAGATCAACTTAACACAATGCACTTCTTTGTAGGGAGCTACTCTTGCATTTCTGAAGACAGTTTTAGTCTTCTGAGGTACCCCAGAAGATAGGACTGTTGATGTCCTATTGTATTGCAAAAAAACCCCATCTAACATGCAGTTCAATGTTCACAAACAGTGAGAAGGGTAGCTTAGTTGTCAGAGTTGAACAATTTTTACATGCATTAAATAAAAAGATTTCTTTCCATACAAGACCTTAAAAAAAATGTTAAAAAAGCAATGGACACAGTTGAAATTGTCTCAATACATAAAGAATGCCAGCCATACAGAGATATTTTTAAATTATATACAGAAATGGTAAAGACCACATTTCTTGTTTGAGCGTATGAATCCTAAGTATATACTTGCTTACAAGTCCAACTTCAAAGTGCACAGATCCAGATCTGCCATTGCATAATGCACCAGCAGATCTGGGTCTATGCAGTTTGTTAGGAGTAATCAGTAGAACAAATAACATAGACCCTGATCTGCTAATGCATTATGTGACAGCAGAACAGGTTCTATGTTGTTTGCAGTTGGACTCAACTTATATGCAAGTATATATGGTAAATAGAACTACCATCAGCAGCATAGCAATGCATATTGGCCCATTTCAGTATAAAAACGATTGAGTCACTGTCCTACCTTGCACGTATGACACCAGGCTCAGGGAGATAATGTTTCATTTGCTAATCAGAGTTTCTGCAGAGAAGTGTATTGTTGCCAATAAAATGCAGTTTGAGGTAATTTTTCCTAAGATACATTGGTTGATTTTGTAAAATATTTATTATACATGGCATACAATGCTCATTCTTTACTCATGGTTCATGCAAGCTTGAAAAATCCTTAAGTTTGATGGGTCAGTTTGAAAATTACTTTTAATTTTAAAAAGTTGATTTTTTTCTTGAAAAGTCCTTAGAATTTGTTGAAAACTCCTTGGATTTTGCCCAGAACTCCTTGATTTTATCTGAGAGAGTACAAAACATTAAAACTAAATAAAATATATCACTTTTTAAATTCAAGATTTTTTATTTACATATTTTCCAAAAATAGTGAATAAATAAAATGGGATAAAATTTGGTGGATCATATGACAATACCGGTAGATACCAGAAGATGTAGTGTTCCTTGCTATAGAGGTGCACTAATCACATTTGCAAATAGATAACTATGAACTCCTTCATAAGTCCTTAAAATAAAAACTCTCTAGGGCTGTAGGATCCATGTTGCTGGACACTTGAAAAAGAATTTAAACCATTGAGTTTCATCATGGAGATCAGAATCTTCCATAAAATGTATGTGATCCTTATAGTATCTTTAGCTGCTTATAATTAGTATGCAGCTGTGGACAGCATTGTTCCATATTTGCTGTTACATGCTGTACCAGATTATAATGGCTTATGCTATTGCTTAATGCAGGTGCATTCATTCATTCAATCTTCTTCATGCCTCAGGTGGCATATAAGGCTTCCATGAGTGAGCACCACTGCTGCTGGTCTGGAGCCTGTCTGTTGATGTCAGGCCGCGTGCCTTCATCTCCTTCTCAACTTTCCTTGGCTATGTCTCCATAGACCAACCCCTTTAATGCTTTCCGTCTGGTGTCCAGCATAGGGCTATTCTGGGTAGTGCATCTGGTGAAATTCGATACACATGCTCAGACTCACCATCTCCTTTTCACTCTTTGGACAACAGGTTTTCCATTTGTCCTCTGATGCAGCTCTCTTTCTGAGATCTTTCTTGGCCAAAAAATCTGAAGGATCCTCCGCAGACACTTGTTTTGGAAGGTCTCTAGTTTGTGAACTATTATTGTTGTAAGCTTCCAGCACTCTGAGCCATATAACATCACACTGAGGACATCGCTGTTGAAGATTCTTAACTTTGTTTTTGTTCCCAATTGCTTTGATTTCCAAATGTTCTTCAGCATGGTGAAGGAAACGTTGGCTTTGCTTATTCTTGAGTTGACTTCTCTCTCAGTGTCTCCATCTGTTGCCACATTGCTTTCCAGGTAGGTGAACTCATCCACTTCTTGTAAGGAATTGTTGTTGATGATGATGGGGTTATTATTTGTTTTTTTTATTCATTTTCATCAAGTTTGTGTTGCTGATGTTCACTTCCAGTCCAAGCTTTTGGGCTGTCTCAGTGAGTCTGACTGTCTTTTCTTGCATGTCTTTCCTTTCTGACGAATTCTCCAGAGGGATTTGCAGTGAAGGCTGTCAAAAGTCTTTTCAGAGTCTATGAAGTTGCTGTAAATTGTGCTGTTCCATTCAGCAAACTGTTCGAGAATCTGTCTGAGGATGAAGATGTGGTCAATGCAGCTTTTCCCTTTGCCTGAAACCAGCTTGTTCCTTGAAGATAATTTAATGTCTTCTTTAACTTCGGTTTCAGTGATGCAGTCAAGGTTGACATTTATATCATCTGCTGCTTCTTGAATATCTGCTGTGTTTGCTGGCTCTGAACTGTTTAAGATCCTTTGGAAGTGCTCCTTTAATCTTGAGATCTGATGTCTCTCATCAGAGATGAGTTTGCCATCGTTGTCTTTCAGGGGTAGGTCCTGGTTTGTTCCACAGTAGTTCCTTAGGTGTCTGGTGATTTTATACAGGGTCTTCATGTCCTGCTTACCCATTGCTTCCACTGCTTTTGTTGCAAGCCCTTCAATGAAGTGTCTCTTATTGTTTCTTGTTATGTTTTTCACTTCCTTGGCCTTTTCTGAGTATTCTTTGGATATCCTTTCTTTCAGTCGGGGGGACTTGGCATCCAGCATGTGTTTCTTTATTTGTTTCCTTTCTTCAATCACCCTCCAGATGGACTAATATATCTACTCTTCTTGCTGCGTTTTCTGATAGCCAATGACAGTTTCTCCTGCTTCCTGCATTGCTTGGTTTAAGGCATGTATAATCATTTCAGTCTCCTCTTTCAACATACTGTACTTATTTTTGAGGGTTATTTGGAATTTCTTTTTGATGCCTGCGTCAGTCAGTCTTGCAACATTATAATGATTTTGTCTTTTCTCCCCAAGTTTGGCTTTCTTCACCTTCAGACCAAGCACAGCTACTACAAGGCTGTGATTGCTCCCTGCATCAGCATGTCTCTTGGTTCTCACATTATGCAAGGAACATCTCCACTTGTCATTTGTGAGGATGTGATCTGTCTGGTTTTCTGTCTTGCCATCAGGAGATTTCCAGGCCATTTTGTGTACTAGTTTATGCTGAAAGAGGGTTTCACTAATGACCAAGCCATTACTTTCACAGAGAACACACACTCTCTCACCATTGTTGTTCACTGTGCCAGTGCCATGTTTACCCATGATTCTTTCTCTGTCAGTGTTGTGATTTCAATGCAAGAGCAGAACAGGTTCTATTCTTGGATGCCTGATTGCAACATATCACGATAATTTTGAAGACCTCATGCCAAAAAATCAACAGCATGCACAAAAATCATGCATCATTTTGCAAGCGAGTTAATTTCTCCTATATTTACAAAATTCCCCCTTTTTTTCCAAATGAAGGTGCGAATGCCCCTCCCCCCCTTTTTTCAGTTCTAGAATTGACCCTACAGGGAGGGACAAATTAGGGTATACGCTGTTGATAGTTGGTCTCGCATTATACCGTATTATTATTATTATTATTATTATTATACTCCAGAGCCTGTATCAAGAGCAGCAGAACAAGGTAAAAGAGGTCCAAGAAGAGTTGGACAATGCGTTATATGATTCCAAAGCCAAGGGCCAGTTGTTAGAGGACATGAAGGACAGTCTGGTGTGAGTACATTCATCAGCTGGATACATTTTGTTTGCCCATGTGACTGAGAAATCATGCAGATTTTCAGTCTCCTCTGAATTTGGTTGTCTCAGTGTAGTTATTTCAGTGTAGATATCTCTTTCTCCACATTATGGTTTTACGATGCCATAATTTGATTGCCTCCGTTTAGTTATTTCATTGTCGATATATCTATCTCCAGATTATGGTTTTATGATGCCATAATTTGGTTGCCTTCATGTAGTCATTGCAGTGTAGATATATGTCTCCACATTATGGTTTTACTATGCCATAATTTGGTTGCCTTCATTTAGTTATTTCAGTGTAGATATATCTATCTCCACATTATGGTTTTACTATGCTGTAATTTGGTTGCCTTCATGTAGTCATTTCAGTGTAGATATATCTATCTCCAAATTACAGTTTTACATTGCCATAATTTGGGTAGATGCAGTTTGATGATGTCATAATGGACAACATGACTTGCATTGTTGTAACTAAAACAAGTCAATTATATAATTAAATACAGATACAACTTTTTGTTGTCTGTTCTCTTTTAAAAGGATAGTAAATGTAGGACTTGGTACCAAGATATAGATCTTTTTCTCTGTATTGTCTTTCTCCATATCAACTAGAATTTCCTTAACTCTGCAAGGTCCATCTCTTGCCAAACTTTTGCCCTCAGAGGTTGGTTTTTTGTGTCCAGCACACACACACATGTACAGAGATTTGGAAGAATCTATTAAGCAGACTTGACAGTCATCCAACTCACAAATTTGTATAGATTGCTATTCTATCTAAATATATATTAAAGCAACTGTCTTAAAAACTGAAGAGAAAATGATATTTATTTGATTCATTATTCAAACTTCTTTTTCCTTTTGCCTTACAGTAGGACACAGGAGGAGCTGAATGAGAGTAAGCACCAAGTGGTGGAGTTAAAGGAAGCACTGGAGGGCAGACAGCAGGAACTGGATCAGCGTGTTGCACAGGTAATACATCTTTATTTTATATATAGCTTTTACTCTTACATTTATGACAAACTGTGAAAACCAGTTTTGTCTCATCTGCATCAGCAAAAGGAAAGACTACTGTTGTTATCATTTTCCTGCAACAACATCATTTTGTCTTCAACAACATCATTATTGTCCTCAATATGAAAATTTTGTGTTAAAGTTTTGTGTTGATGTTTTTGGAAGTGAGATACCATAGTGTTACATCTAAGCAAGATACATGTATGAGACACTGTTCCATGGAACCCTTTATTGAAGTGCATTACATCAAAATAAAGGAGCCCTTGAATAATGATTTTATCTTTCTGACTAGCTATTAAAGTGCATTACATCAAAATAAAACAGCCCTTGAATAATAATCGTATCTTTCTGACTAACTATTAAAGTGCATTACATTAAAATAAAACAGCCCTTGAAGAATAACTTTATCTTTCTGACTAACTATTAAAGTGCATTGCATCAAAATAAAACAGCCCTTGAATAATAATTTTATCTTTCTGAGTAACTATTAAAGTGCATTACATCAAAATAAAACAGCCCTTGAATAATAACTTTATTTTTCTGACTATTATTAAAGTGCATTACATCAAAATAAAACAGCCCTTGAAGAATAACTTTATCTTTCTGACTACCATTAAAGTGCATTACATCAAAATAAAACAGCCCTTGAATAATAATTTTATCTTTCTGACAACTATTAATTTATTTATTTTCAGGGTATCGGTTTTCATTGTTTTGCTAAAATTACATTTTTGTTGGTACTTACATTTGCAAATTGTGGAAAGGGGTCGTAGTGTTTCCACAGGAGTCCTATTGTTTCCACGGAAGGAGTCCTGTTGTTTCCACAGAAGGAGACCTTTTGTTTCCACAGAAGGGGTCCTACTGTTTCCATGGAATGAGTCCTATTGTTTCCAAGGAAGGAGTCCTATTGTTTCCACAGGAGTTTTTTTCCATAGAAGGAGTCCTTTTGTTTACACAGGAGTCCTATTGTTTACACACAAGGGGTCCTATTGTTTCCACAGATGGGGTCCTATTGTTTCCACAGAAGTATCATTGTTCATTATATCTTTAAATTTGTGGTTTGTAATGTTTTGCTGCAAACAGAATGACCTAAAATCCATGCACATATTTATTGCACTTTTATATATCATGTGATCATACTTGGAAGTTGCATCATTTTAATTCAAATTGTTGCCTATCTTGATCACATAGGGTCTGTATATTTTCTTCAAAACTATGGCTGCCCATAAACAGATGTAAAGCAAAATATAAACACAAATTATGATGTAACAGTAAAACTTCAATAATTTAAACGTAGATCATTCAGATATTGGGCATAACTCATGTGCCTTGCTAATTCCCTTTGTAGAATATTCCTAGATTATGCCCATATAAAACTTGAAACAGCCGAAAACTCAAACCAATATTTTGGTCCCAAAACCCTTAAAGACTTTGATAGTTCTGCTGTTTATATCCACAAGATTACTGTATATTCACTGTCTACATATTTTCATCCAGTTTCCCAACATCAGACTTAAATACTTAAGTTGTTCCATGAGTAGCATGGAGACTATTTCTGTCAGTTTAATAATATTTGAAAAATTGTTGATTTAAATTTATGTATCTTAAAATTTAGAAATAGTTCCATAGTAAGCAACAGTATAACCTGTTCATAATAAAGCTATTTGAGAAATGTGTTTGTTGAAATAGTTTTATTAGAAACGTTGAAATTACATATATAATATAATTATTGGATTTAAACTAGTGCTAGTGATATCCAACTATTGCTTAACATGTTCGTTAGAAATGTGTTTAACCATATTTATGCAAGTCTGTATGGTTTGACAAGGATAGATTGGGGTTCATAAACAGTAAATATTGTAGCAGTTGTAATTAGGTCATACCAGTAGCCTCAATTCAAAATCATCACTAACATGTACCATTCCAAAATCAATTACAGTGCACACCTAAAGGCATACAGTGCTTTTCCTGTTTACATTTCAAAATGGACAAGTCGAGTCTGTTTATTTACATTATTTTAACTCTGTGGACCTTTAGATCTTCTATCATTACTTATTTCAACATCAGGTAAATCAGTTAGATCTGACAATGACTACTTATTTCAACATCAGGTAAATCAATTAGATCTGACAATGACTACTTATTTCAACATCAGGTAAATCAGTTAGATCTGACAATCGCTACTTATTTCAACGTCAGGTAAATCAGTTAGATCTGACAATCACTACTTATTTCAACATCAAGTAAATCAATTAGACCTGACAATCACTACTTATTTCAATATCAGGTAAATCAATTAGATCTGACAATAACTACTTATTTCAACATCAGATAAATCAATTAGATCTGACAATAACTACTTATTTCAGCATCAGATAAATCAGTTAGATCCTCTGTCACTACTTATTTCAACATCAGGTAAATCAATTAGATCTGACAATAGCTACTTATTTCAAACAACAGATAAATCAAATAGATCTGACAATAACTACTTATTTCAACATCAGATAAATTAATTTGATCCTCTGTCACTACCTATTTCAACATCAGATAAATCAATTAGATCCTCTGTCACTACTTATTTCAACATCAGATAAATCAATTAGATCTGACAATAACTACTTATTTCAACATCAGATAAATCAATTAGATCTGACAATAACTACTTATTTCAACATCAGGTAAATCAATTAGATCTGACAATAACTACTTATTTCAACATCAGGTAAGTCAATTAGATCTGACAACAACTACTTATTTCAACATCGGGTAAGTCAATTAGATCTGACAATAACTACTTATTTCAACATCAGGTAAGTCAATTAGATCTGACAATAACTACTTATTTCAACATCAGGTAAGTCAATTAGATCTGACAATAACTACTTATTTCAACATCGGGTAAGTCAATTAGATCTGACAATCACTACTTATTTCAACATCAGGTAAATCAATTAGATCTGACAATCACTACTTATTTCGACATCAGGTAAATCAATTAAATCCTCCATAACTACTTATTTCAACATCAGGTAAATCAATTAGATCTTCTATCACTACTTATTTCAACATCAGGTAAATCAATTAGATCCTTGATAACTACTTATTTCAACATCAGGTAAATCAATTAGATCTTCTATCACTACTTATTTCAACATCAGGTAAATTAATTAGATCTGACAATCACTACTTATTTTAACATCAGGTAAATCAATTAGATCCTCTATCACTACTTATTTCAACATCAGGTAAGTCAGTTAGATCTGACAATGAGGGAGAGGAATGTAGAAATGGAACAGCGAGTACAGAATCTGGATACTAATGTGCGCAAGAATCAGATGGAAGTCATTGAAAGAACAAAGCAGGTAATTACTCTGAAACCTATCTTAAAGAACACCTGTGTTATAGAGGATACCTGTTCAGAAATCCCAATTAAAATTTCTATGTATTTATCTTGTATAAAGAATGTCTGTCTAGCATGGACAGAGGACACCTACTTTTGCCCAAGATGTTGAATCTCACTGCATATAAAAGATGCAATACCTTAATATGAGCTGGTAACTTCATAAACCATCTCAAGGAAGATTTATATTGCAACATTGCAGTTCCTAATCTTTATTTTTTTTACAAATTTCTTTAAACCAGAGAAAATAATAACCAATATGGAGTTGAACTCAACCTGATTGTTGTATGACTTGAATATTGTTTTCCCTGCCTCAAATTTGGACGTTGTATAATATTGTGTTACCTTTGTATGAATGATCGTACATCCATATATCTGACCCATCTTTGTAAAGTTTTGCATTTGGGTCAGTTTCTCTGGCATTGTTAGTGGTAGAGTCATGCAACTTTGTGTGTGTATGTATCATGGTAAGTACAAAACATCTCATGAAAACTTGGTCACTGTAACCTGTATTCCACTCCTCAGTGATTTTGGCCATAATACAAAATAGGGGTTGGCAGAATACTTCTGTTCTGTTAACACTTTGCATGATTGTAACTAGCATCACTGATCTGTGTCATGATCGATAAAAGTCAATTTCAGAGTACATTACAGATTCCTACAGATCACAAAGTTGTCAACCATTATGTGCATAATTTATGAATTATATGAAATTAACTGCTTGTTTGTCCTGTCCTTAATTTCCTTTTGTATTTAAAACACAACTTTTTCATAAGTGATTGCCTTAATTGGATATAGAGAAGAGCTGTATTGGTGTTTTTACTGTTTGGAAGAAATGTGAATTTGTGTGCAAAACAAGTAAGTAATTAACCTTGATGATTGAATTGTTCATAATACTGTATGTCTGTGGATATCATTATGTATAGAAACGCAGAAGTGAGACTGTATTATTGATAGACCTCAAGAGTGGGGCACTATTACTGATAGACCTCAGGGGTGGGACACTATTACTGATGGACCTCAGGAGTGGGACACTTACTGATAGACACACTATTACTGATAGACCTCAGAAGTGGGACATTATTATAGATAGACCTCAGGAGTGGGACATTATTATGGATAGACCTCAGGAGTGGGACACTATTACATAGACCTCAGAAGCAGGACACTATTAGTGATAGACCTCAGAAGTGGGGCACTATTACTGATAGACCTCAGGAGTGGGACACTATTACTGATAGACCTCATAAGTGGGACACTATTACTGTTAGACCTCAGGAGTGGGACACTATTACTGATAGATCTCAGGAGTGGGACACTATTACTGATAGATCTCAGGAGTGGGACACTATTACTGATAGACCTCATAAGTGGGACACTATTACTGATATAACTCAGGAGTGGGATACTATTACTGATAGACCTCATAAGTGGGACACTATTACTGTTAGACCTCAGGAGTGGGACACTATTACTGATAGATCTCAGGAGTGGGACACTATTACTGATAGATCTCATAAGTGGGACACTATTACTGATAGTCCTCATAAGTGGGACACTATTACTGATATAACTCAGGAGTGGGATACTATTACTGATAGACAAGGGAAAGTGCAGGCTTAATAACATTAAATGATTCAGTGCTAAAATAAAAATGATTGATGGCAGTATTATAATTACCTATAAAAGTTAGTCATATCCACTATCACCAGGCAAAACAAATACTGTATATACTCGCTTATAAGTTGACGTTTTTTACTTAAAATTTGATTGATGCAGAATAGGGGTCGTCTTATAAGCACAACATTAAAAAAAAAAAAAATCTTGGGGTAATGTTGGAAACTCTTGATGTTTGCAGTACATAAAAATACTGTCAATTCATATATTTTTACATTTTCATGCCACTATTCCTATGCAGTAATGCATATATGATATGCACTGTGTTTATCCGTTTCATGACAGTATTCATTACTCAATACATGTATCTACAGTTATTTGGATTTTATTAATTTGAAAATATTACCGGTAAATTAAATACTACCTACCGCAAAATGAAGTGTCCGTCAATGTTTACCGTGGTTGTTTACTAGTAAGTATATTGCCTCCATTTTCGTGCAAGTCCGAACAACCTGTGTTTTTGCTGTATAAAGACTGTGATTGATGCAATAAAAGTTTTGATTTAATTTGTCTTTTCCTTTTCCACAAGTCAGATTTAATTCCCAAGTGATATTTCCCAAGTTATCTGCCAGTGCACGTGGGCTGATAAGCCTTTGGCTTGTAAAGGGACTCACTTTGTTTTCAAGTTGACAATCCTTTTGATCGAGCCGCCAATCTATACTTGTTCAGTGCCAAGTAGAGTTCTACAACTTCCTGTGCATATACTTTGACCTTAATCCCTTTGCTTGTAAAGGCACCACACTCTTTGTTTTCCCACATGACAACCCTTTGATCAAGCCGAGAGTTTAATACTTGTTCAGTGCCAAGTAACAGAGGGTGGCTATTTGAACTCCCTGTGATCTTGCCGCACAATTGACATGTGTTCAGTTGCAGTCTTTAATAGATTTCTGACTTTATGATCAAAGTGTTTCTCACAAAGCCCAAGCTCAGTCTCTGCATAAGCACCCGCATATGATAGTAAAGCCAAGAATCAGAGTCAGACGAGATTTACGATGACTAGACCACCACGATTTACAATGACTAGACGACGATGTAGGATTTCAGAACTTTATCAGACAATGAGGATTAATTCTTGGACTTTGTACCAGATGACATTAGATAGTGACATTTATAGGATACCGTGAATCACAAAAAAGTGGACTTAACTTTCATTGTTTATTTGTACGACGTGTGGAATTAACATATTACGGGATATTATGAATCGGATCATTCTGAACTTCTATTTTTATACCGGTATGTGACCTATAATTGAATTCATGGATTTATCATATAAATGGATTTAAGATGTCAAGCATTATAGATTTCAATGGACTTTATTACACAAAGATGGACAAATTGTAAGTTGTCAATTTATTTGTGTCATATTCCACTCAATAATATAATTGTATTTTACACTGGTTTTGTCTTTATTTTTCTTATCTATCTATCTAGTTTGGCTTGTTTATATTTCCAAAATGCGTTTCTGACTCACTAAGAAGTCACTCCTTCGGACAGATCTGACTTCGAAAATACACCCCAACTTATAGGAGGGTCAAAGAGAAATTCACTTTTTGCAGCCCTAAAAAGGGGGAGTCGACTTATAATTGAGTATATACGGTACATCATCTAAACAAAAGACTGCTTTATTCCTACTTAGATAGCTGAGCTGGATGATAAAGTACACCAGATACAGACAATGTTGAGAGAGAAATCTCTACAGCTGCAGAACTCAGAGCAGCTGGCTCAGAAACAACATATGGAACTACAGGGCAAAACAGCCAGGCTGGATGAGTTACAAGGGGTATGTTACATTATGTCCAGACTGAACAAGTCATGGTGGGTATGTTACAAATACATGGGAGTTTCAGTAAGTGTGTTATAATGTAGGAAGAGTTACAGTAGGTGTGTTATAATGTAGGGAGAGTTTCAGTAGGTGTGTTATAATGTAGGGAGAGTTTCAGTAGGTGTGTTATAATGTAGGGAGAGTTTCAGTAGGTGTGTTATAATGTAGGGAGAGTTTTAGTAGGTGTATTATAATGTAGGGTGAGTTACAGTAGGTGTGTTATAATGTAGGGAGAGTTTCAGTAGGTGTGTTATAATGTAGGGAGAGTTTTAGTAGGTGTATTATAATGTAGGGGGAGTTACAGTAGATGTGTTATAATGTAGGGGAAATTACAGTAGATGTGTTATAATGTAGGGGAGTTACAGTAGATGTGTTATAGGGGGAATTACAGTAGATGTGTTATAATGTAGGGGGAATTACAGTAGGTGTGTTATAATGTAGGGAGAGTTACAGTAGGTGTGTTATAATGTAGGGAGAGTTACAGTAAGTGTGTTATAATGTAGGGAGAGTTTCAGTAGGTGTGTTATAATGTAGGGAGAGTTTCAGTAGGTGTATTATAATATAGGGGGAATTACAGTAGGTGTATTATAATATAGGGGGAATTACAGTAGATGTGTTATAATGTAGGGGGAATTACAGTAGGTGTGTTATAATGTAGGGAGAATTACAGTAGGTGTGTTATAATGTAGGGGGAATTACAGTAGGTGTGTTATAATGTAGGGAGAGTTTCAGTAGGTGTATTATAATATAGGGGGAATTACAGTAGGTGTGTTATAATGTAGGGAGAGTTGCAGCAGGTGTGTTGTAATGTAGGGAGAGTTGCAGCACGTGTGTTGTAATGTAGGGAGAGTTGCAGTAGGTGTATTATAATGTAGGGGGAGTTACAGTAGGCATATAACATCATGGGGAAGTTGCATACCTGCCAACCATTACGCTTTTGGCGTAATCATTATGCTATTTTTCACTGAATTACGTCTTATGCTCGCATGTATGTAGATTATGCTTTTTCGTTTAAAAATAATTTTTTTTTTAAAAATATATACAAATAAAGCAATAAAAAGTTCTATTCTCCTTTTTATTAACAGCTCATTATTCCCACACATCATATTCCAGAAAAGAAGGCTTCTGCGTAACTATCATATAAGAGTACATGTGACCATCTTAGACCTACATGCACTTTCCAAAAGTACACTATCATTATGTTCTATTTATAACAGCTGTCACATTTCCAATAAAATAGACTGGTTATATACTTTTAAACCCATTCCATCAGATTCGTTGTTCTGATTCATATTGGTAGAGAACCAGTCCATAGCTTGTTTGTTGAAAGTCAGTATAGTTGTCCACGGTTGACCTACATGTACATGTACTTTCCTAACACTATCCTTACATCCTTACATTCTATTTATATATTCTATTTATAGTAGCTTGTAGTGCATATTTCCAAGAGAACAGACTGGTTTTCTACTTTGAAACTTTGGTCTCAGATTTATTGTTGCGATTCATATTTAACACAGAACCAGTCTATAGTTATTTGGTGCTAAAAGTCATCGAATAGATTCTGTTCAGTGTGTAGGAGGGGAGAAATTTTAAAAATAATTGTAACAAGATGGAACAGAAAAAGACTAAAACCAGAATCCTCCAAAGATTCAAAGATGAATACATGGATGACGTAATACAGCACCCCAGTGTGGGGCAGCATCATGCCCGATGCAAGCTCTGTGGAATGGATCTTATGATTGGTCATGGTGGTAAATTTGATGTGGAAAAACACTTGAAAACAAAGAAGCACATCAAATTAGCCAATATCACTAATTCGAATACTAAAGTAACTGCCTTTTTACAGCAAAATTCCAGTAGAGACACGAGTGTAATAAATGCAGAGGTGTTATTTACCGAGTTCTTAATAGAACACGGAATACCCATAGCAGTAGCAGACCATGCTGGTCTTTCATTTAAACGGATGTTCCCAGATTCCAAAATTGCAGAAAAATATGCATGTGCAAGAACAAAAACATCTAATATTGTTCAGTGTTTATCAAAAGATACTTCACAGAAAATAGCAGAGGCCATGAAAATTGGACCATATAGAGTTGCTACAGACGGGAGTAGTGATTACGACGACAAAAAGTTGTACCCTATCTGTGTTAGATACTTTGATAATGAAAAAGGCAAAATCATGAGTGTTCTTCTTTCCTTACCAGAATTGACGCTTCCACTGGAGAAAACATTTTTGATTTGCTTGACAATGTGTTGAAAAAACGTTAACATAAGTTGGCAGAACTGTATGGGGTTTTCTGCTGATAATGCATCAGTTATTCCTAAAGGAGTTGCATCCTACATTTTGAAAACATCTCCATCAGTTTATGTAACAGGTTGTCCCTGTCATTTGATGCGCCTTGCTGCAGGAAACGCTGCTGATAAATTGGTAGTAGATATTGGTAGTCTGTCAAATGACATATACTATTATTTGGAGAAAAGTAGTAAAAGGAAACAGGCACTTGAGCTGTTGCAAGATGAGTTTGACCTTGAAGATTATAAAGTTACAAAGCATGTGTGTACAAGATGGTTATCTCTTGGCAAATGTCGTAAGCCGTTTACTTGAGCTTTGGACAGCTCTACTAGCTTTCTTTCAAAAGGAAAGTGAGTCTGCTGAGAAAAACGGAAAAAAGAGTGAAGAAGAGTAACACTAAAGCAAAGTCTGTTAGAAGTCAGAAGAGAAAAGGAGATGAATGTAAAGGTAGAAGTAATGAAGAGGATGGGTCATCAGAAAGAAAGAAATTTAAATCTATGGAAATTCCCATATGGAGATCAAGTGCTTTTAAATGCTTCAGTTGCTAATGTAAATGAGAGACAGTCAAAAAGCTTTAAGAGTGTCAGATTCTTTGTTAAGAGATATCCCTTTCCATTGCCTCCTTCATCTACTTTGGATCATCTGGACGGAGAATTCCTAAAGTATCAAGTTGACATTCTACCTGACAGTGTACTTCATGCAGACAGAGTTGATGTACAATGGCACCTTATTTCCCAGCTAAAAGATCCAGCAACTGGAAGACATAAATTTCCTCTTCTGTGTCAGGTTATGAAAGGAATATTGGTTCTTTACCATTCTAATGCTGACTGTGAGAGATTGTTCAGTATTGTCAAGAAAATTAAAACTGAATTTAGATCCAGTCTGAGTAACCCAGTGCTTAGTGCTCTACTGGTGTGCAAAACATTCATGGTAGCAGCTGGTGAGAAGTGTTTTGAATTGCAGCATGACAGTTTGTTGCTTTCTAAAGTTAAAAGTGCTACATATGAAAACTTGAAGCAGTAAATTTTTATAATAAGAACAAGACCAGAGGATTAAATAAACACTTGTAAATATGTTTAACATGTACTGATCCATTTATATTGTGTCCATTTTTGGACAAGGACTGGAACTAGCTGCTGATTCAGGATAGTAGAAAATGTAGCATATTATATGTAGATTACTCTTTTTTTCCTCAGATTACTCTTTTTGTCCACTTGGATTACACTTTTGCCTCTCAGGGGGTTGGCAGGTATGCAGTTGGCACAGAGATAGTAGATGGAGCTCCAACTCAAAATAGGCAGGGTGGGCATGTTGCAGGATGGATTTTACATTATATGAGAATTACAGTGTAACAACTTTATTTGTAGCCCCTACCCCCCCCCCCCCCCCCACCACCACCACCACCACCACCACTACCACCAACACCACCACCACCAAAAAAAATATTTTGTTTTGGGATATTTCATTTCTAACTTCTCATCAAAGTATATGTACATTTAAAATGTATTACAAGTGCTTCTGATATGTCCCTGAAATGAATTTATAAAACTAAAAAAAAAATATGCTCTTAGAAACATGATGAGTACATATTATGATGTAACTATGTGAACTTTCATCACTACAAAATTCTTTGATCGATAACTGGGAAGCTTAAAATAACTCTTCATTTTTCATCACTTCTTTTGTAATGAAGAAAATGTCATCATTCTAAATTTTATTGCATAAAGATGATCAGCCTATTCTACAAAGATATTGGTGATTTAGTATGCAGTAGCAATTAGATCTATAATCTATATATTATCTATTTATAATCAATTAAGACTACCAAAGAGATTGGTGATTTAGTATGCAGTAGCAAGGACAATTAGATCTATAATCTATATATTATATATTAATAATCAATTAAGAGTACCAAAGAGTTTGGTGATTTAGTATGCAGTAGCAATTAGCTCTATAATCTATATATTATATATTTATAATTAATTAAGACTATCAAAGTGTTTGGTGATTTAGTATGCAGTAGCAATGAGATCTGTAATCTATATATTATATATTTATAATCAATTAAGACTATCAAAGAGTTTGGTGATTTAGTATGCAGTAGCAAGGACAATTAGAAGTAAGGGGAGAGGAGCAGGACAAAAGCATCTTAATAACCGTAAATAGCCACTCATATTATGTCAAATCAACAGTCATTTGTAACAGAATAGTTTATACTTTCACCAGATCTGGAAAGAAGCAAGACAAAAACTAATAACAATGAAAACAAACTGTCAGTCATTTTATCAATTTTATCAGCCAGCAAATCATTTCTGATATATTCCTGTATTATTGTTTCTTGAGTTTGCAGAACAGAGTCATACATTGTTGTCACTGACAATGCCAGGAGAAAAATTAATTGTGTTCGTAGCAACCATAAAATACTCAAGATGAAATACCGGATTTTAGTAAATAAACGGAAATAAAATTGTTTTATGCACACCAAATAGTTTATTATATTTAGCTCATTTTAAAGGAAGACCTCAAAGTAATCAAGACTGTAGACCCTCTAATATACATTTGTGTACTCAGTGAGGGTGTGCCATCATAAAATCCCTAAAAGTAAACTCTAAACAACAAAAAGTAGGCTTCAAGTATTAACTTTTTAAAAATAGTTTTGCACATAAATCGTGCAAATTGTCAGTGACTGAATTTCCGTGACCTGTTTCTATCAAATGTTAAATGTTACCCATACAGTATTGTATACCTGTTAAACTCTATGACAAACAGTACAAGTTTTTTTTTTTTTAGAACTCTTGATTAAATATAGTAATAAAATTGTAGCGATTTAACTCTCATCACAATTATAATCATGTTTGAGAATGATGGAGAAATCAGGGATATACGAGTATTGATTGCAAACCAAAATTAAGTGACAATCAAAATTTGGGTGCAGCATCTGTTACAGAACAAGACTGTAAGCTTGCCAAGACCACGCAATCCACATTTGAATAGAAATAAACAAAATAAAGAACCAAAATCTATGTAGGTCAACTAACAGTCATTAAAATCTGTATAGGTCAACTCAGTAATTAAAACCTTTTGTTTAAAAGTGTATTGCTCTGAAGTCTGTTGGATATAATGCTCAGTGATGTTTCTACAGTACCCCTACCTCAACAATGTTCACAGCATCAATCTACACAAGAAATGTGTGACTTTTGTCGTACAAAATTTGAAGCATTATATGTATGAGCTAAAGTTGTTACAAAGAAATGCTTTCCTAAAATTATTGGAAAATTTTAAACTTCTTTTTATTGATGTAGTAATGCAGCCATTAACTGCATTGGCACAGAATGGAGGAAAACAATCCATGCAAATCAATGATTTTTGCCATAAAAAATGTATAATAAAAAGAAAATCTAGACTTTTTGAAGTAGATATAAGGAAATATTTCACTTGTGAAGTGGAAACAATTTGTACTGTTGCTCGTGGTTCTGCCACCCTTGACAGTATAATGTTTCCACTTCACTAGTGAAATATTTCCTTATATCTACTAAAGAAATGTAGATATTCTCTATAAATTGGGAAAATCTGTACAAAGTGCAAAATTATTAAATAGTGAAAAGGCAGTCAAAGTTTCATATAACTCCCAACTTTTTAAAAATCTCTTTAAGTAAAATAATTTTGTTAAACATACTTGTACTTATATGTGGACACATTCAAACTTCATGAAATAGGCTTCTGTTTAATATGCTTTTAATGAACTCTGGTTGCATTGGTGACTAAAGTACATTTAAGATCAGCCAATACTGTCATCTTTTCTGTTTTTGTCAAAAACCATAATACAGTTTGGAAACAAAATGCACAAACCTTAAATCTGTGTATTTTCCAAAATAATGACAGTAATGAGTGGTCATATACATAATTAGAATCAGTGTATGTGTGTGTTTGCGTGCATGTGTGTGAAATGCTTAGGATGTATTAAGACTTACAATGGATTCTGGAACAAATATGGCGATCAGCTCAGAGAGTTACAGGGGTTGTCCAAGTTGATGGTAAAACCAAGAACATTTCATTGTGTGTGTGTAATATAGAAACTCCCCTTTCAGTCCAGCATGGATGCGATCTGTCGTCATTGCTTTTCTCATAAACTATACAAAAAAACTTTGTGTAGCCATTCCAAGCATAGCTTTTCTAAGTTGTCAACTTGTGAATAGATTGAATAACTCGTGTTATTCAGGTATCTTGTGTTTATTACTAGAACAATAGCTCATATACATAATTATCATGGAATAATGCTATTCAGGTATCTTGTGTTTATTACTAGAACAATAGCTCATATACATAATTATCATGGAATAATGCTATTCAGGTATCTTGTGTTTATTACTAGAACAATAGCTCATATACATAATTATCATGGAATAATGTTATTCAGGTATCTTGTGTTTATTACTAGAACAATAGCTCATATACATAATTATCATGGAATAATGTTATTCAGGTATCTTGTGTTTATTACTAGAACAATAGCTCATATACATAATTATCATGGAATAATGTTATTCAGGTATCTTGTGTTTATTACTAGAACAATAGCTCATATACATAATTATCATGGAATAATGCTATTCAGGTATCTTGTGTTTATTACTAGAACAATAGCTCATATACATAATTATCATGGAATAATGCTATTCAGGTATCTTGTGTTTATTACTAGAACAATAGCTCATATACATAATTATCATGGAATAATGTTATTCAGGTATCTTGTGTTTATTACTAGAACAATAGCTCATATACATAATTATCATGGAATAATGCTATTCAGGTATCTTGTGTTTATTACTAGAACAATAGCTCATATACATAATTATCATGGAATAATGCTGGCATTCACAAATAATGAGCTTACTACAGGGTGGGGTGATGTTGACTTATGTGGGCAGTTAAGTGTATTATCCCACCTGCAGACTTCACCTCTGTACTACATGGCTTAAAAATGGCAAGGTTATCGATTTATTTTACATCATTTTTGGATGATTTTCTTTCAAAAATACTACCAGACGAGTGATTTTGCCATTTTATTTGGCACCAGCTCATTCAGGACTTTAGATTCCAAGTCTGCCATGCAGGATATAGCCTAATATTAAAACATTTTCTTGACTGACACAGCAATATGTTGAGTTTTATTTTTTAGAACACCAGACATTGAAAGAGACAAAAACTCAAACAAAACAAAAATAAGGCTGAAGCTGAAATTTTAGTTCTTGGGCAATATACTGCAGTATACACACCAGCAGAATCCGTACCACAATGTACTGATATACTGGTTAAACTGCGCACCCCTGGATGAGTCACATAATGTAATGTAACATATTACATAAGAGTTACATGAGTTAGAATACATAATAGAGTTACAGCTGATGTGAGTTATAGCAAGTAACAAGACAAGTAGCAAGAGTAGAGTAGTTTGCTAGAGGTGCTGCACATATGAGGAGAGTTACAGGAAGGAGGCAAGTGAATAAGTTGTGTACATGGGGGATATGTTATACAAGATATGTGTCTGAATTATTCGTATTTATGTATGATATAGTCTGACAGTTCATTTTGGTTATTAAGTTCTATGAAAGTGCATTTTAGTTATTAAGTTTTATTAATGATATTTTCTTTATTCTCAGTTTTCTGTAAAATAACCTAAAATAATAACTAACAAAATAGATTTATTTTCTGCTTTTAGCTTGTAGAGCGACAGAAAACCAAACTAGAGGAGCAGAAGGAGGAAAATGTAGAGATCACTCAGGAGCTTAGACTTACCAGGTAAACTTACTATTGTCCACTATCTCATTTCACATCCAGGGTTCAGACTGTCGTGGTCAGTTGACCTTGAGCCATTTTCCATAAACTGAATAAACTGAAAACAGGAACAATTTATATACTGTTTTGATGTAATCATTGTAGCAATGTATGTACTACATACTAGGCAACTGGCTACACTGTAATTAAATATTTCTAACTATTGATGTTAATCATTGCAACACTGGCTACACTCTAATTCAGTTTTCTAACTATTGGCGTAATTATTGCAGCAATGTGTGTAATGCATGCTAGTCAACTGGCTACACTGTAATTAAATATTTCTAACTTATCAGAGATTGGTCTCAGTTTTGTGTTGGGGTAATTGTTGAATAAGTTTCAGGTAAATCATTACCCATTTTTTTCATTCCTCAGGGAGCAGCTTCAGCAGCAGCATGCAGACTTCATGGCTACACGACGGGAACTGGCCCAGAGTAACCGGGAAAATGAGAGACTACAGAGGGAATTAGAGGAGACACTGGCCGTAACGAAGGTAACTGCTTTCAATTCATATGTTGAAGGAATCTTTTTCATTTGTGAAAATGTTTTTGATGCAATAGCAGATAGTCAGACATGTATCACATACTGACATATTGACAACAGCGTTGATATTAACTGTGCTAAGATTTTATGTTTAAACTTTCATAAGTCATATACATGATTGTTCTGTTTTCATTTAAGACACAACCTTTGTCATACATATAGCTGTTTCTGCAGCTATGAATTCACTTGTTTGATAAGTCAAAAACTACATCGCTGTAATTGAGACTGTGTCGGAACTCATTAAACAAATGGTCGTATGAAAAGAGATAAATCCTATACAGGTGCTTTACACAAGAAAGCTTTATCTTCAGCATATAGGATAATGAAGGAATATTGTTGGAGTTCACTTGTAAACTGAAATGACATAAATAGTGAAGGAAACCAGACATGAAAGACCACTGTTTTGGGTGTCCCTGTCATTGCATATATATATATATGAGAGAGAGATCGAGATCCTAAGATGACTGTATTGCCAGGCATGACCGACAAAAGATCTAAAATAACCATTTGCTAATTTGTTAACTTTACCTGTCAGATATTGGCCATAATTATTCCATGGAATTATTTGGTCATTGTGTTTTTCCAATTGTTTAAATGCTCTACAGCCACAAAGTATAAGACAATAGAAGTGTGAAAGCTTATCTTTTGAACTTAATAAATAAACTATAATTTAATGATTCCTCCGAAGTCTGTATTAGACAATAGAGTTGATTTAAATCCCTTACACCATGTGTTTTTTAACTATATTGTGTGGTGATGTGTCAGCTCATATCAGACCTTTAGAATAAAATGTGTTTAGTCTAGGCCCTAATTTAAAAGAAAAAAGATACTAGCAACAACCATTAACTTTTATTATCATCCTCCAAGACTTGTTTGAGGACCTGATCAAATTAAACTTCAACATCAGACTTGACCAGAAATGGCTGTCAGTTAAGTGTTATGTGTATTTGACACAATAAGTCTGCTCTTTGTCAGTTTATAATTAATTTTTACAAGCAGCAGAATGGCATAAAATACTGTTGTTGGGTGAAATTCTATAGTATAGTTTTATGGCATAAAATACTGTACATATATATATATATATATATATATATATGTGTGTGTTAATGCATATCTTTGTATCTGTGAATATGGTTTAATGGCACATCATCACAATCCTGGTTAAACAGTGATAAGTAAGTTTAAGTATCGCAAAAAAGGCATGCAAAAGAAAAGATAAAGTCCAAAATGGATAAAATCCTTAAAATACCAATTTTTGATATTAAATACACTCGTTTACAATGTCAGAAACCTCAGCTCAATATCACCATGGCAACAAATATTGCCTCCATTAGTCACCTTTTTTGACATGCATAAGGGTGCATCAAGTCTATTTTACATCCCATGCATAAGGGTGCATCAAGTCTATTCTACATCCCATGCATAAAGGTGCATCAAGTCTATTCTACATCCCATGCATAAGGGTGCATCAAGTCTATTTTACATCCCATGCATAAGGGTGCATCAAGTCTATTCTACATCCCATCCATAAGGGTGCATCAAGTCTATTTTACATCCCATGCATAAGGGTGCATCAAGTCTATTTTACATCCCATGCATAAGGGTGCATCAAGTCTTTTTTACATCCCATGCATAAGGGTGCATCAAGTCTATTTTACATCCCATGCATAAGGGTGCATCAAGTCTATTTTACATCCCATGCATAAGGGTGCATCAAGTCTATTCTACATCCCATGCATGCAGAATTGACTTATTCATGTTTAGTCTTCTTAATTCAATATCTGTAAATGTCTTGTATATGGCACAATGATGGAAATTAATTTCTGCAATTCATTTAAAATCTTATTTATGTATCTGAAAGCTGGATTAATCTGGCAGTGGTAATGAAGATGGTTTTCAGTAGATTAACATGACCAGATGTACAGTTCATTGATGTAAAGCATAATTGTCATAACAGTCAAAATCTTATCTGTGTATCAGAAAGCTGGGTTAATCTGACAGTGCTAATTGGCATGGTTGTTAGTGGATTAACTTAATCTGACAATGCTATTGGGAGTGGTTTTCAATGGATTAACTTAATCCTTGATGTAAGCATAATTGTCATAACAGTCAAAATCTTATTAGTGTATCTGAAAGTTGGGTTAATCTGACAATGCTAATGGGAGTGGTTTTCAGTGGATTAACTTAATCATTGATTTGATGTATAATAGTAACAACATATAAAGATTATAGAAAATGTCAAGCATGTGGTATTGCACTTATAAAATTCCAGTGTTTCAATTCTCTATGCAATCAGGAAGTATCAGTGATTGCCCATTCATGTTTGATGATTGTAAGTATAGCAGTTACCTCCCCTAAACATATCACTCTATGCCAACATTTGTACCTTTCAAAGTACTTGATACACTCTCTAGAACTGTAACAACTGTGTTTATGAAAAGAATGTTGGTGTTTACTTAATGCAAAATAATTGGAACTTGTGAAAAAAAATTAGGTAAATGAAGTAAATTTTAAGTAGTTGCATATTTTTGTATAGAGTAAAGACAATGATGTAGCACGTTTGGCAGAGGAACTTGGATCAGTCAAAGCAAGAGAGACACAGGCAGAAGCTAAAGCTACAAGTGAGGTGAAGAGGCTTACACAAGAAGTTGAAGACATGGAAAAAAGATATGGAAAGGAGGTAGAATGTTATATTCAACATCTTGTTTTTATTGATATTCTGAATCAAGAAATCCTTTGAAGATAACAAGTTGGTCTGTTTTACCCTCACACATCAGGACTTGCATGCTATCCTTGATGATTGATTGATTAGATAATTGATTATAATTGATTTTATGTTTTGGGACCCTACTTGAATCATGATGTATAAACAGCAATCTTTTAGTATGTAGGATTACATTCCCCAAGTACAGAAATGAATAAGAAATGTAATTGTAAAACTTGCTGTTTCTAAAAGATTCTGAGTTGAGTTATTTTACATTAAAATTGTTGCTGTTTCTACTTTGAACCTTGCTGTTTCTACTTTAAACCTGTCTTGGATGGAATCACAGCTATCAACTGGAATGTTAAAGTTTTACTTACCAAGCCTTGAAGTAAATATACTATCTTGCACATAAATAAATTGTTAGGACACACACACACGTATGCACATGTGCACACTCTCATGCATGGATTAAAGAAACAGCTTGTAAGAACATGCTTTTGTTAAAGTCTGTGAAGGTAAGTAAAGTAAAGGTTTTATTTGTTCAGTAATTTACATATATTGGAAAAACTGCCAATTGTACCGAGTACAGACCAGAAATCCAACCTAGGGCCTATTGTTCCAACTTGGTGCCTATTATATTTTTATACACCCATATTAAGTCAGGTGTTATGTCATAGCATCTTTCTGTCTCTCCATCCATCTGTTAAGATTTGTTTGTCTGGCCCATTGGAGAGATTTTTATGTTATGACATCTTTCTGTCTCTCCATCCATCTGTTAAGATTTGCTTGTCTGGCCCATTGGAGAGCTCTTTATGTTATGCCATCTTTCTGTCTCTCCGTCCATCTGTTAAGATTTGCTTGTCTGGTCCATTCAAGAGATTTTTATGAAACTTTGCTCAGATGTTATTATGAATAGATGGTATCTCATTAATCATTGTCAGGTCCCTAGTTCATAGGTCAAGGTCACAGCAAGGGAAAATGTAACTTATTTACCTGTTCCCTTATCTTAACTTTTGAACCATAGAGGATATTTTTATGAAACTAATTTGGGTATAAATTTTGACTTAGCTATAGTTCAGCACGGTCAGGTAGGTATACCATTCCAGTTTTTCTGTACAAAATACTTCACCAAATTAAAATAACTACAAATCTTGACAAAATGAGAGCTCAATTATTTGGAGCAGGTAAATGAATGTCAGTTTTGTTTAGAAGTATGCCTTTTAGAAGACAACTGTCTATGTAGTGGAAATTCTAGTACAAATTGTCACCTTCTTTACAAGTCATTGTAGCTCATTTTCAGCAATGTATGACTGGTATTAATGTCTTGAACAAAAATTGTCAGTGATATAGAGGGTGAAATAGCTAAAGTATAGCAATATACCAGTTTTACCCACAATGCCTTGTAGAAATTTACACAGGGATTTCCACATTTGCTATCATCTGCATTATATACTTTTATCTCAAATTGAAATTCATTTACTTGCTCTGAGCTCTCATGTTGTCAAGGTTTGCGTACAGTTAAGCATGCAAGCTAATCCAATTCTTATGCCTTTGTTCCCAATACCAGGCCAGACCTGAAAATAGATAAAGTATTTTTCTTTAATCTCATTGATCACTTAGCTGCAGGTACAGGGTTTGCACCGCCTTGAAAAGTCCTTGAATTCAGAGGGTTGCATTGAAAAGTCCTTGAATTTCAAACGTGGGTTTTGTTTTTGAAAAGTCCTTGAATTTCTGAAGAAAAAACCTTCTTGAATTTTATCAGTACTGTCAAAACCATATTGCATAAATGTAATTTAAAAATAAAAAGAAAGTTTACTTTTTTTTTTAAAGAGCATAATATAAAATTGAGTTGGTCAATTAGTTCATGACACTGCTAGGTATTGGAATGAGTTGTGTCCCTTTTCATATGTGACGCAGTAATCAGACCAACATTGCTAATTGCTGATCTAGCTCACACTTGATCCACCAAGAGCTGTGTATACAATAGCAAAGGGGAATGTGACCTGCTTTATAGCGGTTGCGTGATAGTGTTGAAGGGAGACAAAAACAAGGCAATATGTAAGGCTTGTGACAAGACATAGAATATTTCCAGCATGGGAGAAAGTGCTCTCAAGTCTTACATGAAAAGTGAGAAATTAAAGAGAAGTGCAATTTCATCAGTTGTCATGTTGCAATTTATTTTATGTAACTGTGGTGAAAAGTGAGGCTTCTGGAACTTTACCCACTGTCTTGAGTGAAAGGCTTCTGGAACTTTACCCACTGTCTCGAGTGAAAGGTTTCTGGAACTTTACCCACTGTCTCGAGTGAAAGGTTTCTGGAACTTTACCCACTGTCTCGAGTGAAAGGTTTCTGGAACTTTACCCACTGTCTCGAGTGAAAGGTTTCTGGAACTTTACTCACTGTCTTGAGTGAAAGGCTTCTGGAACTTTACCCACTGTCTTGAGTGAAAGGTTAACAGTGCCACCACTACCACGGTCATTAGAGACTGTTCTGCTTTCAGACATTGTTAATAATTGTGCAGCAAAGGATGATGTTTTAAAAATATTAAGGACTTTGGGAACTGTGACTCAACACCATTCATTGGAAAAAAACAGACAAGCTGTTCCAAGCAATGTTTCCACAAAACAGACAACCTGTTCCAAGCAATGTTTCCAGATAGTGAGAGAGCTTGTAATGTTGGTATTTTATTAAGGTAAAATTCTCCTTGAAAGACTGGTAAAATCCTTGAAAAGTCCTTGTAAAGTCCTTGAAAATATGTCTTCAGGGCTGTATGAACCCTGAGGTAAATGAAGTGATAAGTGCTAGATATGGAAATTTTCACAATGAAATTCAATGTGCAAGCACAGGAAAAACATTAAACTTTTACATTGTAACAGTCCTGGACAGCATCAGTGCCAGATTACACACTGTGCACTGTAGCCAAAATACACTCAGAGAATCATACCATAATGCTGATAATCTAAAGAAAAAACAATTTCCTTTCAATCAGTATCAAGAATGCAGAAACCTAAGCCTAGGATCACCACAAAAAGAGATAAAAAGAAATAGATTGGGACCACATTTGTTGGCACTGATCTTGAAATAATAATTTGTGTGCCAAGTCCAGGAAAGAAATATACAGAGAATTAATGAGGAAAACTAATGTTTATGGTTACTATTTGTGCAAATAAAATTGGTAAAGGAATTCAAGATTCTGGAATTGGATTTATGGATACACCATTGATACTCTTTGGACTTTATTAATACTGGCTGTGTACAGCTATGAATATACTCACATAAAGATGCAGTATGATTGATATATAGAAATCTGTTACTTTTAATTTTTTATTTTTTTGTTTAACAGCATAAACATTGGCTATATTGTGCAGAGAAAAAGGTAGCTAAGTGCCTTTCTCAAGGACAAACTAAGCCAGCCAACCTGAGCTGGCCTGGGTGGGTATCAAACCTACGACCCTTGGATTATGAGTCTGACGCTCTAAGAACAGAGCTACTGTCGCTCTCTTATTACTTTTAATGAACATGTTACCAGTTTGAAACTGACTGCCTAGATTCCATAAAATTGATTCTAGGATTCCTGATAAGCATGGTCATGGGTTGACATCTCTCTCACTCTCTCTCTCTCTCTCTCTCTCTCTCTCTCTCTCTCTCTCTCTCTCTCTCTCTCTCTCTCTCTCTCTCTCTCACACACACACACACACACACACACATGTCCCTAGCACCCTGTTTTGTGAAGACAGGTATATCATATACTGCATGCAGTGCTTTTGTTTTGTATAGTAATAATTGATCTATTTCTGTAGTCTTAGGTGTAAGGTTTTACAACCATAACTCTTCCCCCCATACACACATAGTTTCATTTATCTTCATTGATGTCAGCTGAAGGGTCTGAGGGAGGAGGTAGCAGACTATATTGAGGCAAATGAGGTTCTGAAGGCACAGCAGAAAGAACAGAAGGCCAAGTTTAAGGAGATGGAACAACATTATGCAGACCAGATTGAGACTGCAACAAGAGAGCTGGAGGGAATACAACATGAAATGGCCACCAGAAAAACTGTACTGGATGCCACCAATGAGCAGTTGATACTGAAGGTGGGTTGGATTTACAGTCACATACCCATAGACATACACTCCAACATGAACATCTTTGCTGAAGTTGCATCCATTCATATAGACATATCCAAAGTCCCAAATATACAAGTATGTATACATTAATTCAGTCCGTTCCAGAATATAGTCCATTAATGTGTATAAGCAGCAAATTTACTCATTTAATATAAATAAAATGTATTTTATTTATTTGTACTATATGGAACTTGATACACAGATGCATCTTGATTAGTACATCACAAAAGAAGGTAACAATTACCAATTTTTATCCGTCACATACTTAAGTTACATTTTGTGGCTTAAGTTCATTTCTCAGACAGCTTTCATGCTAGAATCATGAAAATGAATGATATGCATCTCAGTTAGTACCACAGTCTTACAACAGAGAAGGTCACTGTGACCTATACTGCACCTTTTGCTGGCTCTGGTTAAGTTCTTGCCTTTAGCTCTTGATCACATATTTTTTGTACATGCTATCAACATTTTCTATCCTACTTAGAACCATGAAACTTGGCAAGGGTAAGGTATCTTGATAAGTACATATTCTACACCCTTATTTTAAAAAGAGGTATATGTGACCTATAATTAATTCTTATTTTTAAAAGAAGTACATGTGACCTATTTCAAGCCCCCAGTCACTTTGTTTAAATGTTTTGTTCAAAGTTAATTTCTTAGGCACTGTTTAAGGGAGACATAGAACTGGATAATTGGATGTTTCTCTGTTAGTACCACATCATTGCAACGGAAAAGGTCACAGTGACCTATATTTCATGTTTACTGGCTTTGGTTAAGTTTTTGAGATTAGCTCATTACCACTTAGTTGGGAGTTTTATTGTGTGCTTATAACACTGTCCTACCTTGAATCATGAAACTTGCTGAGGTGATGTATCTTAATTAGTATATGTGCTGTGCTCTTATCAGAAAAGCAGGTCTCTGTGAGCTGTATTTTATACTTAATTGACTTCAGTTAAATTTGTGTTTTTAGTTCAGTCCTCGGGTTCTTGTCATGGTAGAGTCTTGAATCTTAATAATTGGATACATCTCTATTAGTACTACACACTTACAACCAAGACGGTCACTGTTGATAACATTTTATGCTTTACTGACATAGGCTAAGTATTTGTGTTTAGGTCATGACCACATAAATTTTGCATGGTGTCACATAATATCCTATCTAAATGACCCTTTCTAACTAGTGCAGCTGAAAGTAAGAACAAATATCTTTATGCATTGGTAAACTGTTCATATTGAGCACTATGCATGGTATATTGTGCTGGGTTAGTCTCCAAAGGTTTAATAGTTTTTTATATGTGTGAATGAGTAGGCAGTAGAACAGTGGACAGTATGCACTTCATGTGAGGCCTCGGTTGCAGTGACTAATCAATAATCATTTTTGGGTGACCTGATTGAGATTCTTGCCCCAAATACCAAGTACAAATTCTTGGAGGTTCCTCAGTGTGGTTGCCCTAACAACAAGAGTTGATCTCAGAACAAAAACATGGTGTATCAATACTTGCCACTTTTCTGCCAGCTTTGTTCTTGTCCACAACCGCTTCAGAGGTGGTGTGAGTTCTCAACACAAGAACAAGGTTCTTAACATTAGTGCGAGAAGAACCACGAGAACGTTATTCTCGTGTCTCACCCAAGGGCACCTAAGCTGATTACCAGAAGCAGAGATGCTGCCAGGCCGCAGTATCATGGGTTTCTTGCAAAAATTATTGAGAGTTATGCAACTTTTAAAACCTAATGGGCGAAAGATCGCAAAAGTTATCTGTGGTTCCCGATATTTCTTGAACCCAATGTGCGATTTTTTAATTTTTTGTTTCTTAATTAGGTTGATCAGATCATCATAATGTTTGCCTTTGCTCCATGATCTCAGTTAGTCCTATATCTATGGAGAATATTGTTTGAATACAAGCGCCTTTATGATGGAGATCTGTTGTAGTATTGCAGAAACTATGGAGGTATTCTGATTGAATTGTTTCCTGGAGCGGTGTAATAAATTGATCCATCAATCGGAGTTAGGGAAATGTCTAAAGCACAACAGCAGTGTGTAATGTTGAAACAATGGACTGTTAAAGATGAAACTAGGGAGGATGAAATATCTGATGGTTTGCTGCTAACCGAACATAGCGCAGAAGTCAGTATACAGAAATAACTGGCATGATGTTGTTTACTACGGTTTAGGTCTTGCATAAAATCTGATACATCAACAGAAATATCCAAGGAACAACATGCATGAATTGTGGAAAATTGTGTTTTGGATATATATCCTAAAAACCAGTTCCCGAATCTATTCAGACTGGCCATAATTACAGCGGTTCTGCCTTTATAAAAAGCTGATTGTGAAAGGGAATTCAGTTCTCAAAGTAAAATTCAAACTACTCCGAGGAATAGGCTAACCACAGACCTTTGAAACCATATCACTGTGGTAAAAGAAAGTCAGAATATCTGAGAAAAAAAAAGAAGAAAATATATATATATATATATGTGTGTGTGTGGAAAGGATTGGTTTTTTCATTTTGTTTTCTAAGATATTCATACATTTTCTTGCTACAGTAATAGAGTTTCAGAGGCCTGTGGGCTAACATCTGAAACAGTAAATGAACTGATGACTATATAGATGCGTGCATGTTCCAATAAATTATTTTCTGTTTGCAAAGGCTTTTTTGAAGGGGAGTGATAGGAAACAAAGAAGAATATTTACCAGCAGAGCAACAATTAGGTATGCATATACCTAACTCATTTATTGTCAAAGAAGTGATATAAAATCATTAAATCCTTGTTTTAAATTAGGTGTTTCTACACCTTATAATAATGTTGTCACCCATCAGCTACCATTTTGGCATAGTTTACCACCCCCACCCCCGATGATCCCCTAGGCATGTGTGAACCAAGCTTGCAACAGTGGTTACTTGAAGCCTAATACTTCCACCAGGTAAAGTCTGGGTTGCTTGAAGCCTAATACTTTCACCAGGTAAACTCTGAGTTACTCGAAGCCTAATACTTCCACCAGGTAAAGTATGGGTTACTTGAATCCTAATACTTCCACCAGGTAAAGTATGGGTTACTTGAAGCCTAATACTTCTACCAGGTAAAGTGTGGGTTACTCGAAGCCTAATACTTCCACCAGGTAAAGTCTGGGTTACTTGAAGCCTAATACTTCTACCAGGTAAAGTCTGGGTTACTTGAAGCCTAATACTTCCACCAGGTAAAGTCTGGGTTACTTGAAGCCTAATACTTCCACCAGGTAAAGTCTGGGTTACTTGAAGCCTAATACTTCCACCAGGTAAAGTCTGGGTTACTTGAAGCCTAATACTTCCACCAGGTAAAGTCTGGGTTACTTGAAGCCTAATACTTCCACCAGGTAAAGTCTGGGTTACTTGAAGCCTAATACTTCTACCAGGTAAAGTCTGAGTTACTTGAAGCCTAATACCTCCACCAGGTATAGTCTGGGTTACTTGAAGCCTAATACTTCCACCAGGTATAGTCTGGGTTACTTGAAGCCTAATACTTCTACCAGGTAAAGTCTGGGTTACTTGAAGCCTAATACTTCCACCAGGTAAAGTCTGAGTTACTTGAAGCCTAATACCTCCACCAGGTATAGTCTGGGTTACTTGAAGCCTAATACCTCCACCAGGTATAGTCTGGGTTACTTGAAGCCTAATACTTCCACCAGGTAAAGTCTGAGTTACTTGAAGCCTAATACTTCCACCAGGTAAAGTCTGGGTTACTTGAAGCCTAATACTTCCACCAGGTAAAGTCTGAGTTACTTGAAGCCTAATACCTCCACCAGGTAAAGTCTGGGTTACTTGAAGCCTAATACTTCCACCAGGTAAAGTCTGGGTTACTTGAAGCCTAATACGTCTACCAGGTAAAGTCTGGGTTACTTGAAGCCTAATACTTCTACCAGGTAAAGTCTGGGTTACTTGAAGCCTAATACTTCCAATACTTCTACCAGGTAAAGTCTGGGTTACTTGAAGCCTAATACTTCTACCAGGTAAAGTCTGGGTTACTTGAAGCCTAATACTTCCACCAGGTAAAGTCTGGGTTACTTGAAGCCTAATACTTCCACCAGGTAAAGTCTGGGTTACTTGAAGCCTAATACTTCCACCAGGTAAAGTCTGGGTTACTTGAAGCCTAATACTTCCACCAGGTAAAGTCTGGGTTCTAGAGATGCACAGTGATAATAGTATATGAAGCAGATTTTATAAACGATGATTTTAAAGAAAGAAAAAAAAAAGTAAAAATACAATAAAATAAAATCTGGTTTGTGTCAGCTCGTTATTGTATTTCTGCTTTGATATTGTAAAAAAATCATTTCTATATGATTATTTTATGACTTTTATGCTCTGTAACAAGGGTTAACATGTCCATGTCTAGGTCACTTTAGTCTGAATTTATTTTCATCGTGATACTAGCAATTATTATTTTTAATGGCTGCTGGACACTTCTGTAGGCTTCTTAACAGCAAGCTATGTAATTAATAATTATTGTTTGGATTTTACCTTACCAGGTCATAAGGCCAAGTAGGCTTATGTTATGATCCATTGTCTGTCAGTTTGTCAATAATTGCTTGTTGTTTCTCTGGAGGTCATATTTCTGATTCGATTTTGATCAAACTTGGAATATGAACTTAAATCATCAAGATCTCGGGTGAGTTTGATAATAAACGAGATCCATGTATATTCATTAGGTGATTTTGCATCTGACTGACTGAGCTTGTCCATACTAAAGTGACTCTATAATCAGATTTGGTTAAAGTTTGAATATGGGCTTATATTATCATGATCTCAGACAAGTTTGATAATGAGTGAGATCCACACATATTAATTAAGTGATCTTGCATCAGATTAGCTGAGTTTGTTTACACTCCGTCGACTCTAGGATCAGATTTTGATCAAAGTTTCAGATTGACTGAACTTGTCTACTCTCTGGTGACTCTAGGATCAGATTTTGATCAAAGTTTCAGATTGGCTGAACTTGTCTACACTCTGGTGACTCTAGGATCAGATTTTGATCAAAGTTTCAGATTGGCTGAACTTATCTACACTCTGGTGACTCTAGGATCAGATTTTGATCAAAGTTTCAGATTGGCTGAACTTGTCTACACTCTGGTGACTCTAGGATCAGATTTTCATCAAAGTTGTTAAAGTGTTATGTCATCATGATGAGCAAGATCTCTATATTTATGAGGTAATATTAAATCAACATATATTTATGAGGTAATATTATATCTGATTGGCTGAGCATGGTATCACTCTGGAGATTGAATTTAGATTGGATGTTGCTCAACAAATTGTAATGAAGCTCATATCGTCATCATTCTATAACAAGTGAAATCTGCCATTTTATTGATGTGATCTTGCATTGAATTGGAAGAGCTTATTTGCTTCTCTAGTAATTATACATTTCTCATCCTGTTTTGATAAAACTTGGCAAGTAGGTTTATATCACCAAGATCTTGGATGAGTTTAATCAATTGTAAGCTGAAGGTACTTATATTGTAATTTTATCTTTGGAAAAAAAAATTCAGACTGTGGTAAAATATGTAAAATTGAGATTATATAAAGGTTGGGAAGAAGCCTACCTAGTGAACTGGTCAGCTGTTATGTTAGAAAGGTGAGCAATATTAGGCCTACTATTGTTTTTTTTAGGATAGTTAATTAATTGAATAGACTATCAGATTTAAATAAGTTGTTTATGAAATAAATTCAATGATATGCTTGACTAGAGCTCATTTTCTAATAAAACTATATCACCTTTATTTAATGAAATTTGCATGAAATACTAACATTATCACATTCCACCTGTACACAAGGGTTTTCTATTTTATATATATATATATATATATATATATATATATATATATATATATATACTCACACACATCATAAAATCAGGAGTTTATTTTATAAATATATTATATTGGTAAACTTAAACAGTGAACTTGAAAGTTTGGTTTGTTATACATCTCCCATTTTGGCAGCACGTATTATGCTCTGATCCTGTCAGTCTGTCTGTCTGTTAATTTTTCTATTCCACATGGTAACTTCAGTTCTACAGTATGTACCTCCTGAAAATTTTGTGGATAGTTTGTACTTGGGGTTAGGAAGAACCTTGTTGATTTTGGGGTGAAAGGTCAGGGTCACTGTGAGTGAAAGAAGAAAAATGGTTTCTGCAAAATAACTCAAGATCTCTACATACACAGTTACCAATCTTTGGTAAGGAAAAATCCTATCCATTTTGGGGCCAAAAAGTTAAATGTCAAGGTCACAGTGATTGATAGAAGAAAAATGGTTTCTGCAAAATTACTTAAGTTCGACACTATATACAGTTTCAGAACATTCTGGATGGTTTGCACTTGGGGTAAGGAAGAACCCTATCAATTTCAGGTTCAGCAGGTCATGGTCACCTACTGAAAGAAGAAAAATGGTTTATACACAATAACTTGAGTTCTCCACCATCTACAGTGACCCACCTGGGGTAAAGAAGAACACTCCAGATTTTGGGGTAAAAAGGTTAAAGGTCAAGGTTACTGAGTGAAAGAAGAAAAATGTTTTTTACAGAATAAATTGAATTTTGTATCACATACCTGGAACTTTGTGGATGGCTTGTATTTGCAGTAAGGAAGAAGCCTATTTATTTTGGAGTCAAAAGGTTGTAGGTTAAGGTCACTTTGACTGAAAGTAGGATAATGGTTTTTGCATAATAACTTCAGTTCCAGACAACCAACCATGTGTTTTAAGGATTTTACATGTGTCACCTTTATGTTTTGATTTATATACAATTTACAGAATTTTATCATCTTTACATTTTATATTTTGTCTTGTTCTTCTTCTTGTTAACATTTATTTGGAAGGATTGATCTTAATTAATTTTTGTGAAAGTCATTTACGATTTTCAGACTTTACTTTTAGTTGGCACCATATAGCCACTATTGTGCTGAGATTCTTTAAAACACTACATACATACATACATACATACATACATACATACATACATACATACATACATACATATATATATATATATATATATATATATATATATATATATATATATATATATATATATATATATATATATATATATATATATATATATATATACATACATACAGTGACCAAAGTTTGTGGAGGGCTTGCTTGCAAGGTGTGGAAAAGGTCTATTGATTTGAGAGTCAAAGGTTAAGGTCATTGTGTCTCAAAGAAAATTTAGTTCTGCAGAATAACTTTTGTTCTAGAGTAAGTTCCTTGACCAAACTTTGGATGGTTTGCACTTATGGTAGTAAAGCAACCTATATATTATAGGGTGTAGAGGGCAGTGGTCACAGTCATGGTGAGTCTAAGAAGAAAATAATGGTTTCTGTACAGTAACTTTAGTTCAAGACCGCATACATTGACCAAAGGTCCATGTCATTGAAACCCACTGGTCAGTAATCTCCAGTGTCAACCATACCTAGTCTGATAAATCAGCCTCAAAACCTGTCCTGATATTGTTGGATTATTTGGGGGTCTGATCACCTATATTCATAAAACCAAG
Source organism: Margaritifera margaritifera (assembly GCA_029931535.1). Taxonomy (NCBI): domain Eukaryota; kingdom Metazoa; phylum Mollusca; class Bivalvia; order Unionida; family Margaritiferidae; genus Margaritifera; species Margaritifera margaritifera. Next base: position 3,533,746 of record JAQPZY010001610.1, on the reverse strand, counting down.
CAATTATTGTAAGCAGATCTGTCTGCAACACATCAGTGCACATATTGATCATTTTTAGACACTTACCGGTAATTCTCATTTTCCTTGAGTTAAGGTCAGCTGAAGGGGCTTTTCAGCAATCTGTACAGCATATTTCTGGATCATGTTTGATGTTTGATGACTTGTAAATCTATGTGGAATAACACAACTCTACCTCCTGTTGCTATTTCGAATTACTGGCCTATATCTGCAGATAATCTGTTGTTCTATTAATATCAAGAAACCAACTTGATTTGCATTCAAAATGGTTATTATGGTCATATGACTGAAGTGTCTGTGGCCATTTGACTGTCATGTGATGAATATCTCATCTTGTGACAATTATCACGGTGCAACATGTCAGATTACAAAATGGGAAGATTAAACCATCCATTTTGTAATTTGATACAGTGATAATAGTCACATGACATGATATTCATCACGTGACAGTCACCTAATAAATTCACAGATGCTTTGTCTCGTATGACCATAACAACCATTTTGAATGTGTGAAGTTGCATTGTATTGGTTTCTCAATGTTGCTAGAACAGCCTATTATCCACAGATGTAATTCAAAGCGGCCTCATGGAGGTAGGGTTGTAGTATTCCACATTGATTTACGAGTCATCAAACATCGGATTTGGTCAAGAAATATGCTGCACAGAGTGCCCAAATGCCCCTTCAAACTGACCATAACTCAAATTACTGGTAAATGTCTATAAATGGTAGGTATGTGCACTGATGTGTTGCAGACAGATCTGTCTGCGATAATTGCTCCGTTTTATGAACAGGTGAGATCAGACCTCAAACCACCCATCAATATCAGTACAGGTTTGGGGGTTGATTTATCAGACTAAACCATACTCTGCCAGTTCCTGCACCTGCACTAAGGACTATTAAACACAGGGCAGACATATAATATGGTATTCATGGTACTGTTGTTTAAATTTAAAAACTGATAACATTACAATTTTTACAGGATTCTGAAATAGCCAGACTTCAGGCCAAGATGTCTGGCCTTGAAAGGACAATTGGTGCTTTGAGAGCTGCAGAGAACTTTAGTTTCTCAACCTCTCGTGACCTTAGTTCCTATGGACATCAGAGGAGGAATTCTGATCAAGGAAGTATAGTAACAGATGTGTCTGTGACTGTTCCTGGCTCCCCAAATGATGGACAGATTCAAATAAGACAACAGTTTGAATTCCAGGACAATAATGGACTTGGGATGGGTGACTATGAACATACCGAGTTTGAACCCTCTGGTCCTGTAAGGGTTATAAATTTTTCTGACAATGAGGAAAACAATTCATATCATGCGGTATATAGACCTAAACCAGTCATGCCAAATAGTACTGAGCTGCAGCAATCTGAAAACTGGTTAGTCTTGTGCAGTGGGACTTCACCAGAATCTGTGATAAATCCTGCTCAGCAAGGCAGTCAGAGTGCTTTTTCAAGGGTTTTTAAAGAAAAGAAGGCAGTTCTAGAACAGGAGGAATATTTTCCTGGGGAGAGAGAAGAAGGTCAGTTATTTGTGAAGAAAAAATCAAGTCTAATTGAATACGAACCTTGAAATTATCAACTCATTTTCAAATCTTAAAGGATCGATTCAGATTGAGTGAAGATACATTTTATTTTAGCCTTGTAGAGTTAAGACCAGTATTGCAGATGTCCTAATGGTAGCATCAGATGTGAACTAGACTTTTGTCAATGCAAATACAATGAGGAAAAATTATCAGGGATATTTAAAAACAGTATTGTAAAAAAGTTTATGCAAAATTAAAACTGAGCTACCGGTAAAGTTATGAATACATAGAATAAAAAAGTATTCATTGAAAATACATTTTGCTTTTTTTATGAGGAATTCAGCAGATCCTTTTATGTAAGTCATTGATTCCTAGTCCACTGATCGAACTTTCTTGCCCAGTTTCACCTATACAAGTCTTAAATTAAGTCTAGACTTAAGACATTTGATTGGTCAAAAGTTTGAAGTCAGATTTACATTTCAGCCAATCAGATTGCTGGATTCTAAAATTAAACTTAAGTGTAGATTTTAGTTTTGTTGGTAAAATTCAGCTTGTTGAAGGAAAAGTACTTCACTTCAAAGTCAGTGAATATTTAGTACAGTCCTTGTTACATGAATATTTCCTTTGTCATTTCGGGGTTCTTTGTAATGTTCAAACTATTGTTACAGGATAAATTATTATGTCTTTGTTTTTCTTAGGATTTGCTGTTTTCCTGGATTTTGATCTCAAATTCAGTTTTTCTTTCTGTTACTTTTCTTACTAATTAAGTCTGTGATTTTATTATCTTCTTCTTTCAGACCCAGATACAGCTGTAGTGCACTACTCTCAGCGTCCTGATGAAACCACTGAGCTGTTCTCTCCCCGCAAAGACAAACAACTTGACATGGATCCTGAGCAATGGTAGGTGAAGATTTACATAAATTTCTCAAACTTTTCAACACTTTTTCAGCATTGTTGAAACTTCGTAAAGATTTGTAACAGTCATAATTATTGAAAGTCATATACATTGAATATGTGTTTATTTCTGAGTGCTAGTCAAATAAATAATTGATATTTTTAGATTCTCCTTATATGGCATAATTTCTATAAGAGAGTAATTTTCTTAACATCATCTTCTTGTCTTCTGTTTCTTCTTCTTTGCCATCATCTTCTTGTCTTCTGTTTCTTCTTCTTTGCCATCATCTTTTTCATCTTTTTTAAGTAAAGCTTAGGCAGCTACTTCGTTTGTTTTCCTCTTCTTCGACTTTAGTGATGACATGAATATTCCAACAATGTCCGTAGCATCCCATTAAGCATTAAAGCAACATGTCATTTTTGTGCTGTTGAAAAACTAATAATTTTCTTTAGTTTCAGGAGTTGTTCCTTTAATATGTATAAAGGGGAGGGGTGCATATTTAGTTTTGTCAGCCATTGATTGATGCAAGTTCATTTAAAGCAATATAACATGTGGGTTCTAGAGTTTTCAGTAATAAACAATAAAACTGTACTAGCATGCAAATTCAGGTTTTACTCTCTTTCCTTCTCTCTCTCTCTCTCTCTCTCTCTCGTTCTCGTTCTCTCTCTCTCTCTCTCTCTCTCTCTCTCTTGTTCTCTCTCACACACACATACCACTCAAACATCTACACTTGGCTCCTTTCAGCTCCTGCTAGTCATTTGAATGCAGTTTGTTGTATAAAATGTTAATTTCATCCTTCAGTTTGATAGAGATACAAGAACGACTGAGGTCAAATGAGTTACGACAGCAAGAGATAGACAGGCAGCTACAGAGTTTAGATATGTCCGAAGAAGATATGTCCGATAGGTGACAGCTGAACAACTCTCTGGATTATTGTTCTTTACAAAATGTAGCACTTTCCTAAAGAAATAAATCTGAAATGTACATGTGCAGGGGAAATAACTCTTGAGAAAGTAAGCCTGAATGAGAATTACTGAAGAGGGTTTCTCTGTCTTCAGTTTAAGTAATCAGAAATACAGAATTCAAGAACTTTATGCTGGCTCCAGAAAAGGATGAAAGCTACAAGTACAAAAAATTGTATATGAAGTGTTCTATTTGGGTTTCTGTTTAACAACAATTGTTTCATGTAATAGAAAATGAAGAAGTGAGAAACAGATAGAGCTATTGTAAAGATTGCTTATATTTTGGTATATGGATCTGCCACTCATTAATTAGTATATATGATAGAATCAGTGTTAATCAGTCTAGTATAGTATTATGCTAAGTATTTCCATACAGAAAACTTTGAATTAAAGTGATGAACTCTGAAAAATAATACATATATTGTACTGAATAATACACATATTGTACTGAATAATAAACATATTGTACTGAATAATAAACATATTGTACTGAATAATAAGGATAAACAAAGGTTAGATTATAGAGACTAGACCTTGCTTCAGTGTTTACTGTATTAAAGTATGTGACAATGTATATTCTAGCATTATATTGTCCAGAACATATATTTGGTACTGGTTTTTAATTTTGCCGATATTGGCTGAAGAAAAGCAGCTTGCACAGAAATGAAGGGTTTTTGTTTGTTTTTGGTATTTTATGGCATAGCACCACTTTGAAGATTATATTGTGATCAGGCAAGTTGAGTAAAGTACCATGCCCAAGAAATCACCATTGTAACTGATCTGGGCTGATCCTGTGGTTGAAATCGAACCCACACCCTTTTTGGCCACAAATCCAATGCCTTAACCTCTGATCCACCACAGCTCCCTGTGCCAAAATTAAAGAATGCCAGAGTATTAAAATAATTTACTAAAAGGTGTTTTTGAAGGATCAAATCTAATATGCAGCAAACATAAATGCCACCATTAATTCCATTGTAGAAATTGTCAAATTACTATTGAGTAGACCACTACTTTAGAAAACATGAAATGACATTTGATTTTTATATTGGTGTTTTATGTAAAGTTACAGACTAATCTCAATGATTTGATGCAAACTGTAACTATTACAAAATGTTGAATAATTGTTTTTGTGTGTTAAATGGATTTAAATTTAAAAACTTTTCAAGAAATTGTTCCCATTCATAACTTTATTTTATTGTCTCACCAGCCTAAGCATATGGTGATACCTAAGTGTCACATTTTTGATGGCGATGTTATCATCATCATCATCATCTAAGATTCTGTGATGAAAGTATTGTGTTCATGTTTTTGCAGAGGGGGGGAGTATATCATAGCACAGAGTGCAAACAAAATACAACATTCTGTGGAACCATTGTCATAAAATAAATGGAAATGAGATACACAAGTCCTGACAGTATTTACTCCATGGTTTAATATGACGTTTACTATAGCCAAATCGAAATTACCTTTTTCTTACTGAATGCCATTGTCAGCATATTTATATGAGAAAGTGAAATTATGAAACAGTCTATGTCAGTGACTGATCACTTTTTGCCTGTTACATATGTAAGATCTGTTATAAACATGCTTTTCAGTTTGTCTACTTTTGTTTTATAAATATTTTTGCCATTGTTATGCTCTGTACTTTTGTATATGTCTATTGTGAATGATATTAAAATTTATTTATTGGATCAGATTATTGTTTTAAATTAAATAACTTATGTATTGATCTGTTGGCACATCTCTCCTTGTAAGTATGTACTATCTGGGTACCTGTCTGCTGAAATATTTGTGTTATGTCATTTCTATAAAATAGACCAGAGCTAGTGTTTTTATGTTACCCAGACTACCGATGTTAAATAAAATTTCTTTTATCTTGAAGTCAATGCTAGCCAGGTTAAATTTTAAAATAAATGTGTGCATGATCAACAGTTTGACTCAAAACGATATTAGCATCTTATGTAGGGGCTCTATATTTAGGGAGAGTGTACCATAGTCTGATCAATCTTGAATAGTCCACTTTAATGAAAAAATCACACCACTCCATGGAGAAGCCAGAAACAAAGCAACGACAATATTCTGTATCGCTCAATACCATCAGAGAAGTTTGGCAGAAGCTCACCCTAACGATTCTGAAGAGGAAATGATTGATCCATATCCATTGCCACTACCATTACTGTCAAGATCGTCATCTTCATCTGGAGTAAAGATTTTCCAAGAAGGAAAATCATTTAGTAGTCCCTGAGGATTATTTTCACATTTAAGCTACACACAAAGTAACTTCCAGAAAAATTGAGGAGTACAGCTTACACTTACATGGTCAAAGTCCCAAGTCTCCGCAGAAATTACAGATTTTTTGGAGTCTGTGTTAGATGAGTTGAAACGACTGTGCCAAGCTGAAGATTGTTTGCAATGTTCTATCATTCACAACAGTTTGAAATTTCCTGTTTTAATCTAGTTTATTACACCAGCTGAGTTAACATCTTCAAAATTTATCAACAAAATTCAACATGTGTAGCAATCAAACAATGAGTTTGACATGACTGATGGAAAAACCATCCTCCTTGTGATTCATGTTCACCTCCTTCGGGCAGCGAAAAACACAAAGTCTTAAATGTCAATCAGCTCCCCACTACCAAAAATATATCATGAAGATTGACAACGACAAATATCACATGTGTTTAGCCCACACTATGATGGTGGCTTGAACTTATGCAGCAGAGATGCTGCCAGGGCACGCAAATCATGCAAAATTAGTATGAATACACTCACTTGGAAAGCAGTGATGCACGAGAACTCCTGCAAATTTAAGTTGCACATATAAAAATGTATTCTGAGCAGTATACAACTCTTATTTAACTGTTAACCCTTAAAGTGCTTGTTGCGACATAAGTTGCGCCGCCTGTAGAGGTCTCGTAGTGCTTGTCTCGGTATCGGTCTTTTTTTCTATTAGGCAACTGTTTACACCAGTGGTCCCCAACACGGCACCCGCCAAGGTTTTTTGTGTGCCCGCGGAAGAGGTTATAATGAATAATAATAATTTTTTTAAATGGGTCAAGTTAATTGGTTGGTGCCCACCACTCTCTCATAAACTTACAATGTGCCCGTGGGCACAAAGGTTGGGGACCCCTGGTTTACACATGTGAGTACTTAGGCTTGACATGAACAGTTGTTAAACTAAATTTGATTGGCACATTGGGCCCTGGAACAAGCATTGTCGATATTGAACCTTGTGTGTTTCAAGAAAGGGCTCCTAGACAATCCAAATGGCTGACTCCCAACATGGTTCATCTTCAGAAGACGATTTTGTTCAGCAAATAATGGCTGATGATAGTGATTATGACAATGATTTTTAAAGTTTTGAAGTATATGAGATTATTGGAGCCCGGAAAGTGTTACTGGAAATACCAGTGAGTAATTTTGAACCTGAAAATGATGTTGAATATGAGTCCAATGTACATGCTAGATGGACAAAAACAAAGGGCATGCCGGTCAACCACCTATTTAACAGTCCTTCGAAGCTAGATGTCAAAAAGGCAGAATACTAAGCTTAATTAAAGTACAGGCAATTTAAAAGTAGAGTGCAATTTTTCAGTTCTTTTCTCAAACAATTCTGTATTGAGGGATCTTGTGCTACAAAACTATATAGCACTCTGAGGGTTAAAATAAATTGAATAAATAAAAATCTAAAAAGAAATTAAAAAGTAAGGATATTTATTTTTGATCAGAATAACTCTGTCTGAACTATGGCATTGATGGACTTAAAACCCTAATACAAAATTGTGGAACAGATAAGAAATCTGGCATACATGCAGTAGTCAGCAAAGCACTGATTCAAGAAAGTGAAACTTTGGCAGAGCTCTTGTTAGTGAAAAATATTATTTTGGAGAAGAGATATCCAAGAGACAATACCTATGAACCATTGAAAATTGTACATAACAACCATAAAGAACATTTTCCCAAATAGTTCGAGCTGGCTTAGCTAACTATGCATGTGTGAAAGGGGGTTCACAACACCGAACAATATTCATACACAGATAAGGAACAAATTAAGCTCAAAAATAATCAACAGATTAATGCTTATACAACTAGAGGAGACATCTTTTGAGGATTTTGATTTCAATAGAGCAGGAAGAATGAAAGAGACGGATATTTATGTGTTAGGTAAATATTGAACTACGGCCATTTCCTCCTCCCCCTCATTTCAACTCCCCCCTTATTTTGGTGACAAAGGGGGAACTCCCCCCTTTAGATAAAATCCTGGCAGCATACCTGATGCAGAGAAAACATATACCAGAATCGAAGCAATTATGGGTGCACATTAGGCAATTGGACAGAGCCAAACAGCAGAGAGAAGCATAATTCCTTTTGGAATGAGCAGGGATTTCAAAAGAGACAGTGTATGGGCCTCATGAAATGCAGAAACCTAGAAGTGCTAACCCCTCAGTATATGGTAAAAGTTTACCCTCAAGTCATTCATGGAGATGTCCTGTTTCAAGAACCCAATTTTTCTGACGATTCACATCTAACATCACCAGAATCTTTTTGATGCCATTACCAGTATCACAATATTTCTTGGATTTTTACTATCATAACAAATTTCACCAAGGATAAAAAAATCAGGAGCAACATATTCAATGTGGAGAGAGAGGTCATGTTTGTTAGTGTTGAGAACAGAATGAAGGAAGATGAGCATTTGCTAAAGTCATGCTTAATTGTTGGTGGGGAAAAATTGCTCAACATCCAATGATGCCTAAGACTGAGTATTTGCTGGATCCAAGTCAATACTTTCAACTCGTCAGTGATCAAGGAAGACTCGTTGAACATTTCAAAATCATACGCAAAGATTTGATATTGGTGAATTACGAAGAGGTTATGAAGTTAGTTCCACCCAACGAGTTTGACAATGTCATCATTGCTGTTTACATGATAGCCAATGCCCATTTAAAATTGTACTCGAAGTTGGAACCTTTAGGAAACTGCATCTCTTACTTTGACACTGATAGTTGCATGTACAATGATTGACCTGGATGCTGTTACCCTCACATCGAAGACAAACGTTTAGGAGTGTGGACCGACAAACATCCCAAAGATAATATTCTGAGTTTTGCAAGTGCCAGACCTACAAATTATGGCTACCAGTACCGAGATAAGAAAGGACAACTTTATACCAAATGCAGAGTGAAAGAATTGACACTGACCTATCTTTCTAGTATCAAGTCATGAACTTTGACGTGTTGAGAAAAGCCTTAAGTCAAGATCAAGACTTTCTTTTCAGAACATACGGTCCCCTCAGGATTGTACGTTTGATCATGAAGTCATGAGTCACCCCTTGGAAAAAGTGTATCAGATCATCTACTAGAAAAGGGTGTAACTTCCTGATCACAACACTGTACTCCTCAGTACTCTTCCAAAAAAGAAAAGTCGTTTTGAACAGAAACCTCCACCTAGAGAGATTAATTCAGCACAGAACAAATGTGATGACCCACTAACCCAAAGCTGAATGAAGACGAATGTGATGCTGTGTTCTGCAGTGAGAGTGATGCTGTGTCCTGCGAAAAGAATGATGCATCATGGTTTTGCACCACTATCGAAAGCAATGTTGTTCACTTGCTGATTATTGGATCTCATCCATACACTCACAAACCACTTGACACCACAAGTTTATCGAGAAGCACAATAAAAGATGAATACTTGTTTCCAGTGACTTTGCCTGTTTATTGTGATTTTACCAGTCGATTCCACACATTCAAATGGAAATAGTCAAATATCTGGAAGGATGCATCCCCAGATCTTTAGCTAGAGCAGGATTTGTATCCTTGGGTCAGATATAGTGTGAAACTCCACAAATGGGAGTACAAAGATACAGCTTACTCTGAACATTCCAAATGGTCTCCAGTCTGTCACCATCTTCCCTTGATAGTTTACCTATGGAGCTGCAAGAATGCATTTACTGTTAATATTTTGTACAGATTTAAGTAAATATGCAAAGAACAATTGCATCCTCAACAGTATAGATGTTTTAACCATTGGTATCTGAATGCTATAATAAAGTTGATTACTTTGAAATTGTTCAAGTGATCAGACATCGATCAGTTGTCAACACCTTGTAAAACATTTCATGCCAGAACTTCAGCATACATTGTTGCAGTGATAAACTAAATTCCATGGGAGGAGGTCAGTGAAAAGATTCAAGACTTTAAGGATTACAAAGTGCTTTTAGAAGATTATTACCTCAAGATGATACTCCTTTACGACGTGTCATGTGTGAGTTAATAATTGAATTTCTTGGATTTGGTTTACCTGTTGACTCCCTTTGGCACATGTATTTTTATCCCTTTAAAAGACATTAATTTGAATGGACAGTTTAGAACAGCACATTCAGAATCTACCTTTGGAGCTGCGAAAACACATTTACCACTACTTTGCCAAGATTCAAGTGAAATGCAAAGAACAAATATATCCGAAGTGTCATAGAATTCTTTATATCTGGCATCCAGATGATATAAGAAGGATGATTGATACAAAAATGTTCACAATTTCAGACGTTGAAAAAGTACATCAAATTTATGGGAATCTCTGGCCCATTGTGTCTGGATGGCATAAAAAGACAGATTGAAGAAGGCATTATCACAGTCAGAGAGTTTATTGTGTCAAGCATGTGAGAAGACTCCTCTGCAAAGATGATGATTCAAGACTTAAAGGATTACCAAGTGCTTTTAGATGAACTTGCTCCACAAGACGATACGACTCTTTGAATTTAGGACAACATATCATGTGAGTTAGTGGCTCTATTTCTTGGATTTCATTAACTGGCAGATTCCCATTGGCACATGATTCACCATTCAATGCAAAGACATAACGACCAAAACTTTGTCTGTGCACAAAAATCATTCTGTCATGCGATTAGTGAGGAATCCCAATCGACCCCTGTGTGAAGAAGACATTCATCGCACTTCATCTGCCATTCATACTTACCAAGTGTGTGTCACTAGTCATGTACACCAACAGACTTTACACTGGAATGATGTACATGACCGGAAAAGTCTTGGATTCTACACTTGAAAACAAGTTGTTTGCTCACTATGCAAAAATACTGTGTGAATGTTTACACCATGACCCATCACCACCAAAAGAAGAACCAATACGTCTGATCATACTTCAACCGATTTGCAAGAAAGAAAAACAACAATGAACTCTATTTCTGAATTCGCTGTGACTTGGTGTTTGCCTGTTTTTAGTACAAAATTAAATGGTTTGTTTTTCTGTAGAATTGTGGTAGTCGCAGAATTTCCAAAACAACTCTAGAGTTATGGCTGCATCCTCTGTTCTCAAAGTAATTGACGAAAAAGCTCAAATCTTCAAAGTTGGGAAGCACTATATCTTCACCATCCCTTTAACATGTTGAATACTGGACCTAGCAGTTCAGGTAAAACCGAATTTGTCAAACGTTTGATCAAACGAAAATCACTTTTATTTGAGTGCCCTCCACAATGCATCATGTGGTGTTACAAAGAGTAGGCAATAGTCTCTTACTCATTACTGAAAGAAAGTCATTTCATTTGTAGAAGGGGTTCCTCACGAAGACAATGGGTTCATGTCTGACCTAGTCAAACACATCTCATCATCTTCGATGACATGATATGAGAAGATGAAAAAGAAATTGAACTTGGGCTCACATGAAAAGGACATCATCGAAATGCTAGTATTATTTACGTTGCTCAAAATTTATTTCAACAAAGTAAAGTGCATTGCACAATCAGTCTCCATGTGCATTATGTAGTCTTGTTTTTAGAGTCCTAGAGACCAATCTCAAGTCCAAACAAGGACACATCATAGCAGCTGACTCAAGCTGATCCAATCACAGGATTCAAACCCGGACTCATTGAGTTGCGAGTCCTACACACAAACTTTTAAGTGATCAAATGCATCTCTTTTCTTTTAGGCAACTTATATTTTTTTTCAAAAATAAATAACCCGTTTGTTTTTTTGTTGTTGTTGTACTCCAGATGTTTCATTTGAAATTTAAAATTAAAAGTCATGTATGTATGTATGTATGTATCAAGTAATACTTTTGCTCTTATTGATGGTAGAAAGCTTGTTGATAGTCCTTTACTTCACAAGTTAAACTGGATTCAGTTTTTTTCTCTAAAAAATACTCTGGTAAAAAGTATGAACTAATTTAGCACTATCACGCCAAGTTTGTCGTCAGTGAGAGTCCCTAAACATACTTCAGAATTGTTTCCCTACTGAAACAATGTAATGAAATCAGATGTGTAAGTACTGACATCGGTTTCTAAACCTACGAATTTCACGCTGGCTTTCACTCGGATTTACCTCCATCATGATAACAATGGCAACCATGAGAGAGAGATATGTTTTTTACACAGTCTTAACAAACTTGGTTGCAAAACGTGTAGCCTTTGTTTGATCTTGTACGGATTCAAATGCGATCTGCCCACTCACATGTTTCATAAACAGTACATTTGCAGACCTTTCAATTTGCAGTATATGAACAGGAAAAAAAGAGTTACAAATTTGACAACATATTGCACAACCAAGTTTTGTTTTTCCCTCAGATAGATAGAGAGAGCAAACAGGTTTGACAGAAAAAAGTCACTTTTATTCTATCTTAAGAAATGAAAACCATATATCACGGAAATCCCATAGGAAATCCGTAAGAGTAGGACTCGTGTTTGAGCCATTGTCAGCCTGTATAAAGTGGTGTGTTCGCCAGCTGTGTCATCCGTTCTCAAGCCAGCCAACCAAAAAATGTAGTAAACAGTAGTGTTAAATCTTCTTTGATTATTTCTACCATGTTATTTGATCCGGAGTATCCGGTGTGCGTGAAAGCCTGTTTGACAATCAAAGTCACACACAGCTACATGGATCCAACAAGTCTATGTGGAAAGGCGAGGCTGCTTGAAGAGAGTCATTGAATATGGTCTCTTGGTGAGATGAAGCTTAAACCAAACAAGAGCCAAGAGATGTGGCGTCTGCTGTGGAACTTAGTGAACTCACTAAACCAAACAGCCATTTTCAGGGCCACCGAGATCTCTCAGGAAAGAGATACTACTCAATGATTGCCCAAACTGTTTTTAATATTTGTTAATATGTTTGTATAACTATGTCTATGTTTATCTTCAATTTTTTTTAAAAAATCAAACCACCTCCACTCTTCTTTATTTTAGTGTGTGAGTGAATGATATTATATTTGTGTGAATATGTGAGCACTCATACCTTTCTTCCCCCTTTTAGTCTACTTTGGGTTGGTTGTCATAGGGTTGTATTTTGTCTGTTATGGGTGTTACTCTTCCTTACTCTACCTCCTACTTTACATTCACTTTAACATCACGTGCTGGTCAGTAGATGTTATGAATAGATTGGGGTGCTGGTTAGTAACACTGTATTGGTTAGTATGTATGAGTGTTGGTTAGTAGATGTGAGTGTTGTCAGTAGGTGTGGGTGGTCAGTAACACTTTGTGTTGGTTAGTAAGTGTGAGTGCTGGTATCTGGTGGGGGGTCGGGGATAATGCTATGATTTGTGTGTGAGTTGGATTTATGTGAGGGAACGTTGTGCAGAGTCACCCTCTCTCATCCAGGCCTGTCTGAATCCAGTAGCACAACAATGTCAAGACGTCTAGAGACAAGTCCAGATGCAGTGGATGGCCATCAAGTTCCTACTGCACCTGAACTGATGCCCTGTGCTGTTCACACAGCTCTTGCCTTCTGCCTTCACAGCTGGGGGATGAGCATATCTGCCTAGCTGCCTGATCCACCACAAAGGACTTTCCAGAGATAGCCTAGTGTAGCTGTCCACTCAGGGTCAATAGTAACAGGTAGTACCGTCTACTGTTACTTACAGTAGCAGACGTAGCCTGACCTGACCATGGCGATTGGCAAGCAGCAAAGCAGCTAGTGTGGATACACTAGGAGCTGTAACTGCAGACCCGCACGTAGGCGGCTCAGGACATAGGGTCGCTTTTCACTGGACCAAAGTAGCAGTGGAACTTGGCAGCACCCTGGGTAACTGAGCAGTCCTTTTTAGGTTCACACTGCTCACCTCCGTAGCATGTGGAAGGGGCTAGAAAAGGTGCCCTAAACATTGCCTGCTTCACCTAAACCTTGGTCAGCATACCGCGACTGACGGGGATCCCACCTTAACAGTCAAAAATCTAACAAGAAGACAAAGGTGACACAACTCACAATTAGTGCCTGGAATGTGCGCACACTAATGACAGTTCATCAGCAGATAGACCAAAGAGAAGAGCAGCTCTAGTTGGTAGAGAACTGGCCAGATTCAACATCCAGATAGAACCCCTGAGTGAAACTTGCCTAGCTGAGGAAGAACAACTCGCCGAAGTAGGAGCCGGCTACACCTTCTTCAGGAGTGGCTGAAGTAAAGAAGAGCGACGTGAACCTGGTGTTGGTTTTTCCATCAAATCACAGCTAGTCAGCAAGCTCACAAATCTCCCAAGGGACGTGAATGACAGACTAATGCAAATGTGACTCCCGCTGTCTGGATAAAGACATGCAACTATCATCAGCGCCTATGCATCCACCATGACCAACCCCGATGAGATCAAGGACAAATGTTATGAAGATCTAGAGTCTCTTATTGCAGAAGTACCAAAGGCAGACAAGCTCATCATCCTTGGTGACTTCAATGCTAGAGTTTGCACATATCACCAGACATGGCCTGGTGTCATTGGCAAGAATAGCTTTGGCAAATGCAACAACAATGGACTCCTACTGAGGAAATGCACTGAACACGACCTTCTTATCACCAACAGTCTTCCGCCTGCCAAACCACAACAAGACCTCTTGGATGCACCCACACTCCAAACACTGGCATCTCACTGACTACATCATTGTCAGGAGAAGAGACAGGCGGGATGCCCGAGTGATGAAGGCCATGAGAAGTGCAGAAAGCTGGACTGACCACAGGCTCATAGTCTCTAAGCTCAATATCTAGATAGAGCCTAGCAGACGACCACAAGGCAAAAAAGTGCCCAAAAGCTCAATGTCTTCAAATTGAAACAGGAAAATGTGAAACAGGTATTTGTCGATGAACTCTGCAGCCAACCAGAAACAATCGATATGAACTCGGAGAATGTAGAGGAAAACTGGGCATCCTTTAGAGACTCTGTACTCAGCTGTATTCAAAACCCTCGTTCCCACCACACGTAAACATCAAGACTGGTTTGATCAGAACGATGCTGCCATACAGAGACTTCTGAATAAGAAACATTGGATACAGAAGGTCTGTTTAGAAGACAGCACTTCATCGTCTAAGAAGGCAGCCTTCAACAACATCTAGAGGATTATCCAATGCAAACTCAGAGAGTTGCAAGACTAGTGGCTGAGCAATAAGGCAATTGAGATTCAGTCCTATGCAGATAGGAATGTCATGAAGAACTTCTGTGATGCTTTGAAGACAATATACGGGCCACGGTCATTAGGAACATCTCCAATACTGAGTGCTGCCAGTACCACACTGCTCACTGACAAAGAAAAGATACTATAAAGATGGACAGAACACTTAAACAACATCACAAATCAACATTCATATTTCAGTTAGGAGGCAACTGAAAGACTGCCCCAAGTGGAAATCAACATATCACTTGCTGACCTGCCAACGCTGACTGAAACTGAGAAAGCAATTGACCAGTTCTCAAATGGCAAAGCACCTGAAGCAGGTGCTATACCAGCAGATGTCTACAAAGCCAGAGGCTCGCACATGGCATAGAAACTGACTGAACTCTTCCAGTCAATGTGGACTCAAGGAACTATACCCCAGGAGTACAAGGATGCATCCATCGTCCACTTGTACAAGCGGAAAGGCAACAGACAATCATGTGAAAACCATCGAGGCATCTCCTTGCTGTCAGTAGCCGGCAAAATCCTCTCCAGAATTTTGCTGAATCGCTTTGCGAATGACATCGATCAAGGGCTCCTGCCTGAGAGTCAGTGTGGCTTCAGGAAAGGACGAGGGACCACAGACATGGTGCTTGCAGCTCATCGACTCCAGGAGAAATGCAAGGAACAAAACTCCAAACTGTACACGACATTCGTCGACCTGACGAAAGCCTTTGACAGTCAGTCGTGGGAGCCTTTTGAAGATAATAGCAACATTTGGTTGCCCAGAGAAATTCATTGCGTTGGTTCGGCAATGCTATGATGGAATGCTCGCTCGTGTCGTGGACGACGGCGAGTCATCTGAACCATTTCCAGTCACCAATGGAGTCAGGCACGGCTGTGTGTTGACCCCAACCCTCTTCAGCATGATGTTTTCTGCCGTGCTTACTGATGCATTCTGTGACTATGACACTGGGATCGACATCAGATATCAGACTGTCGGCAAGCTCTTCAATCTGAGGAGACTTCAGGCAAAGACGAAGTTACAGGAAGTTACTGTTCGTGATCTCCTATTTGCTGACAACTGTTCCATGAATGCCAAATCTGAGTATGACATGCAACACAGTATGGACCATTTTTCTTCAGCTTGTGACAATTTCGGTCTCACAGTCAGGATCAAGAAGACAGAGGTGATGCACCAACCTGCACCAGGAAAGCCTTACATAGAGCCTACCATCACAGTAAATGGCCAAACCGTCGTGGCAGTGGTTAAGTTCAGCTATCTCAGCAGCACACTATAACGTGCAGTCAACATCGATGATGAAACCAACGCCAGAATCGCTAAAGCAAGTGTGACCTTGGGAAGACTACGCGTAAATGTGTGGGAGTGCAGAAGTATCAGTCTACAAACAAAACTGAAGGTCTACAAAGTCATTCTGCTGCCAACCCTGCTGTATGCATGCAAAACCTGGATGTTGTACAGACGCCATGTCAAGAAGCTGAATCATTTTCACATGGACTGCCTGAGGAAACTGATGAGGATAAGATGGTATGATAGGATCCCATACACTGAGGTTCTCCCACGGGCAGGCATTTCAAACATCCACACTCTGCTGATGAAATCAGATGAGATTGGCAGGCCACGTCACCAGGATGTCAGAAGAGCGACTACCAAAAGAAGGTCTTCTACGGTGAGCCGAAGGAGGGAAAGCGATCTCTGGGTGGTCAGACGAAATGCTTCAAAGATTCCCTCAAGTCATCCTTGAAACACTTCAAAATTCACCCTGAGTCTTGGAAATATCTCGCACAGGATCGTTCCACCTGGCGCAGTCTCATCCATCATACTGGAGCTACAGAACTGAGGAAAATTGCAGAGGCAGTGTAGAAGCGCAAGCAGCGTAAATCTCAGAACTGCAGCACGTCCTCTGTTGATCAAGCAAACCCAAGCGGCATCTGCTGTCAAGCGTGCCACATACCGTTCAAACACAAACTGTCCTGATCAGCCACTCGCGTACTCACAGAAAAAAAAGCTAGCTAGTGATGTCTTGGTCATCTTCGAATTCGAAGGACGAACGACGCGTGGGTGCTGTTAAGAAACACTATGTGTTGGTTAGTACGTGTGCGTGTTGGTCAATATGTACAACCATGCTAAATTCCCCGTGTCCCCATGGTGCCATCTTAATGGTAAACCTATAGACGTTTTTAACATTACATTTACCCTTGACCCTATAGTGGCTCATACTTTTCAACCTATGGACGTTTTTCACACAACATTTCCCCTTGACCCCAGACCGTCCATTGATGTTAATCCTATGGATGTTTTCAACACAATATTTTCCCATTACCACATACCGTCCCGTAATGTTATTCCCCTGGATTAATGTTAAATTCCGTTTGTCCCAGGAGTGTCAACTTATTCTACTTCCCCCGCCCCATTCTCAAAATAATCGCCTCAAATATACCTATATCATAAATATTCACTGAGCGCCAGAGAAAATCTGACTTGAAAATACTCCCGACGAAAAGTTGAAAAGGTAATGCTAATCCAAATGCTCTCCTATTGGATTTGTATTTACAAGTAAACACTTTTCTTTAGGGTTTTCGATTGTCACATTATGCCGATATCTCAGATCAAATATGGTCGCAGTCTCGGGTAAAAACAAAAAATAAGGAAGAGCAAAAATAATGCACAATTTCAATTGGTTTGCCGCGACCAGTTTTACCAGCTTTCAAAGTAAACCTCCTTTAGCTTCAAAGTTTGTACAAACTGTGTCAATATCACCCCAACCCCCAACGTTTGATTCATTTCTTTTAAATCTTGTAAGGAATTAGGATCTAATGCTGCTGTAAGCACCATGAAAATCCTTAAAAGTCGGTTCATTTGATGCCAATCTGCCTTCCAACATGAGCCGATTGTGAAACTTTTTAACTACAGCATTAAAGTCAAATGGTGAAAACAGAATTTTTTTTGTCGCAGCCATAATGTCGAAGAGCGACAGGCGATTGACATTCAGTCTTCAGATACTCCGATGCAAAAGTCTTTATAAAAAAAAATATCTCCGCTACTAACTCTAACTTTGTGCAAGGACACGCATAACTCTCATTTCTGTAGGTTTGGAGGAGTGGAGTTAATGATCAAAAGAAATCATTTTCCTTAATTGGATTAATCAACATAAGTATACAAATAAATAAGTTGTGTCATCGGTTACGCTTTCTCTTGGAAACGAACGATACCTGTCTGAAATCGTGCATTGTTCACAGCATTTCTACTTTGGTTTAATATTGTACAGATTGCACCAGACATAATTTTACAAGCTTGAGGAGATAATTTCACTCTGCCGTATTTTGCCACTAAGACAAGATACCCATTTTAAATTGATTTTATTTTATTTCGTTTTTCTGTGAATTGTAGATTAATCAGTCAGTTATTACACATTATCGATATAAAATGGTTTTTAAAAAAACACTTTTCTTTAATATAAATCCCATTCAACTTTCAGATCATTGCTTCACCAAACAATTGTATATGTGTCTAGATGAAAAAAGGTTAACAAATCAGAAAGAAGCAATTGTATATGTGTCTAGATTAAAAAAGGTTAACAAATCAGAAAGAAACAATTGTATATGTGTCTAGATTAAAAAAGGTTAACAAATCAGAAAGAAACAATTGTATATGTGTCTAGATTAAAAAAGGTTAACAAATCAGAAAGAAACAATTGTATATGTGTCTAGATTAAAAAAGGTTAACAAATCAGAAAGAAACAATTGTAAATGTGTCTAGATTAAAAAAGGTTAACAAATCAGAAAGAAACAATTGTTCGAGGAAAAGTAAAGTTAAGGCCAGTTATAATCAATTTTATTATCAGTCAGGTTCTAAATGTAAAGTCACTATTTATAGATTTTTTTTAAAGGAATCATCAGACATTTCCATTTTGTTTTTGTTCGTTTTTTATTATTGTTGTGTTCTTGTCCTAATTATGGTGACTAAAATCAGTAACTACCGTACAGAATGCAGATGAGTTTTCTCTTGAAAACCATATGACTAACCTAGGCTCAACTTCTACATCGCTTTCGTGTATTCAGGTAAACTAGCAACTAAAATAATCATTATGTATAAATCTAAATGAGCATCCCTTTTAAACAACGTTGCTTTTTTCCTTCTAACTGTAAAACTGTTTGTTTTTTTTAAATTACATGATGGCAGCCCCCCCCCCCCTCCAATCAACACTATATAGACTTCTATAACATCCTATAATACAGGAAATCTATTATCTATACGCTGTGTTTGATTTGTATTCAATGCACAGGAAATCTATTATCTATACGCTGTGTTTTATTTGTATTCAATGCACAGGAAATCTATTATCTATACGCTGTGTTTGATTTGTATTCAATGCACAGGAAATCTATTATCTATACGCTGTGTTTTATTTGTATTCAATGCACAGGAAATCTATTATCTATACGCTGCGTTTTATTTGTATTCAATGCACAGGAAATCTATTATCTATACGCTGTGTTTTATTTGTATTCAATGCACAGGAAATCTATTATCTATACGCTGCGTTTTATTTGTATTCAATGCACAGGAAATCTATTATCTATACGCTGCGTTTTATTTGTATTTAATGCACAGGAAATCTATTATCTATACGCTGCGTTTTATTTGTATTTAATGCACAGGAAATCTATTATCTATACGCTGCGTTTTATTTGTATTCAATGCACAGGAAATCTATTATCTATACGCTGTGTTTTATTTGTATTTAATGCGCAGGAAATCTATTATCTATATGCTGCGTTTTATTTGTATTCAATGCACAGGAAATCTATTATCTATACGCTGCGTTTTATTTGTATTCAATGCACAGGAAATCTATTGTCTATACGCTGCGTTTTATTTGTATTCAATGCACAGGAAATCTATTGTCTATACGCTGCATTTTATTTGTATTCAATGCACAGGAAATCTATTATCTATATGCTGCGTTTTATTTGTATTCAATGCACAGGAAATCTATTATCTATACGCTGCGTTTTATTTATATTCAATGCACAGGAAATCTATTATCTATACGCTGCATTTTATTTGTATTCAATGCCATCCGTGGGTAGTTTGTTCATAACCTTCACATAAACACTCTTTTGTCAAAGAAGACTGTTCCCTAGTTGTTCGATGGTGAAATAGCGATTGTGTTACCTATTGATTGATATTAATAGGTATTAATCAGAACATGTCATTTTATACAAGCATTGCCGAGGGTAACTCTGTCAAATCAAAGATTCGTAGCATGGAAGGTACTAAGGGACTGGAATTGGTTTGAAATAAAATTCCGGCCCCCAAATAGCTTGAAAAAAATATTCTTACTGATTCATAGAAAGAAATTTTTTTTATATCCATTGTATTAGTTGAAACAAATTATCTTGTGGTGAAAGAAGAAAAATATCCTGGTTTGAAAGACCCCCCCCCCCCCAATGAAATGGTCGGTCCCTAACCGGTTTAAACTGAAAAACTGCAGCTTTGGTCAAATCCGGCGAGAGAAGAGGTATAAATTCTGTTTTAAAAAGAGGTAAGAATGGTTCACAATTCTGTTTAAAAAGAGGTAAGAATGGTTCACAATTCTGTTTAAAAAGAGGTAAGAACCTATGGTTCACAATCTCGTTTACTTGTTTTTTTAAAAACTTTTTTTAGTCGTCTTCATTTACACGCTGTCTTTTGAAATACAGCAATTCTAAACATTTGGGGTATGCGCGTTGCTTAGTGAATCAGGCTTAATGACATAGACGAATTTTAGCAATAGTATGTGTTTTTACATTTAAATATATATATATATATATATATATATATATATATATATATATATATATATATATATATATATATATATATATATACTTCACTGTGTAATATCTAGATATTACAGATTGGGTCAAGCCCAAACTACAATGTCCTATAAGGTGTTATAAATTTATGACCTATAAAGTTACCACATGCTGTGCATCCTTTAGGGATAAATTATCCAGTTCTCATTGGCTATCAACAGGAATTTATTTCAAGGTAGAAGGCATTTGACCTTCACCTTGGGACACTATAAATGTATACGGTCATTAGACCTGTTCACCGGGTCATGCGTCGAGGTCATATGACGTCAGTGGCGTTTTGTGATTTACTAAGTCTAGTATTACCTTTTCCATTGAGAACTGTTCCCCACCAGCTCACACTACAGGAGAACAATACCTTCGAGAGAAATCAATAATAGAATAATAATCTACTTTGAAAGTAATTTACAAGTTGGACAGGTAATTCTACATTGTGCCTGTGAGTAAGATTTACACCTAAAAAGAAAAGAAAGCTCCAGCTAGATAACCAAGTCTATTAGGTATTTAAAAAGTTTTGAATATTAGTGCACGGTTTATGAGCCGGTGCGTTGTCATGGAGTAAATGAATACCGCGGGTACCGGTACGTGGACGGGTCGTTTGGTAGTGTTCCACAACTTTTGGCATAACTTTGGGCATAAAAATGTCCATTGAAACTAACATAGTCAGGCACAAGCATCTGGATGATCGGGCCTTTGGCATAAAAGATAATGTGCATAAAATTTTCTTGACAGACTGAATACGTCAAGCGATTTGTCGTCTGCTCGTTTTCTTCGATCCAAACTTTATTATTTTCTCTTGAGTCGGGTTCAAAAGGTAAATCCATGTCTCATCATCTGTGACAATCTTATTCAAACGTCTCAGGTCACTCTTTTCTTATTTGGCGAGTAGCTGTTTTGGCAATTTCAACCCGAGTCTGTTTTTTTATCAGCCGTCAACAAATACGGGACTCGCATTGCACAAACCTTTTTGAGCTTCAAGTGATTCTTCAGTATAGTACAAACAGCTTACTAAATAATCCCCGTGACAATAGAAATATCTTCCACTGTGCATCGAGCATCTTCATCAATTGCCCCCTTACAACAGCCACTTCCATGCTCACCAATAGCAGACTACGGTCTTCCAGAACGCGGTCATCTTCCATGGATTCTCGACCATCTTTAAAACGATGAAACCACCTCAAAGTTTTAGGATATGACATAGGATTACATCCGTAAACTCTATTCACGTCGGCCTTGATATAAGTCAGAGAGAACCCTAAGAGTGCCCGGATTGTACAGTATGCTCTTTGCTCAATAGCAGAATTGTTCTCTTTCTCCGATATTTTATTAACCTTTGCTACATCACACGCATAGATTTCCCGGTGTCGGGCGAGCTGCACATGCAGCTGCAAATCATTTTATAGAACGTTATTTTGGCTATCAATGGGAATTAAAATTATTGAGAGGTTTAAAGAAACAAAAAAGTTATAACAAAAATATTCAGGATTTTTTAAATACCCCTCGTACATGCAGATAGCCAAAAGAGTTAAAACTAAAGAAGGAATTCAAACCCTAACATCTAAAACAAGCACACATATTGACTAAAACTGATTAAGTTCTGCTTGATTTTCAACTGACCTCGATGACATAAAGTCATCACCGTTTGACGTTTGTACAGGAAATAGTGATAGCAGAGGTCTGTATTAAATAAATGAGGTTCGTTTTATTGCAAAGCTGGAAGAAAAAAAAATGTGCTTGAATTGAACAAAGAAGTTGTGTTCCACGTACTATGGCATAAGGTGCTACCCATGTCCTGGCGTCAGGTAGGTCGCATACGTCATGAATTACCGTTCCACTCAATAGTTTTGGAATGACTTTGTGGATTGAGACCTAATATTTAAGAGGTCCTTGGAGAATGTTATTTTAACCCTTTTTGTCATAATTTAACTGAGTTGTGACCACTTTTTACCTTATATCTTTGCTCTTGCATTCTGAATTTCGTTTCCGTTTAATACCACTTTTAAGGACTTCATGACTTGAAGCCGAACTTAGTATTATACGTAATATCAAGACAACCTAGGTCAGCTTCGATATTCACTGCTATTTGTTTCTGGTCAAACTTTGACACAGTCACGGCCCCTGTTTGACTTAATTTTGTTCTTGCATATTTAACCAAAGTTTCTTCAAAAACACCATATTTGTGGATGGGGGGAGGTGTCATTTTTGTTTTATGGACACATTTTTAGTTGCTGTACAGTTTTGGAAACGACTGGTTTACATGTTTCCCATTAATATCATAGGGTCTTCGGATGCAATGTAGTCGAATATGGCAAACCTTTAGAGACATAGCGAATATCAATATCACGTGTACATTTTATTTTTCGAACTCCTAGCTTTCCGGATCGGTTTTTGTATCGGTTCATTTGCCGATTTAAGTATCTTTATATATTACAAAGTCCTGATCGTAAGTATACTAAACTACTTGCACTAACTTTTTTTAGGTTTCGCTCCTTGAAAATGTTTGTTCTTTATCAATGAAGTGATCATCATGTCTAAAAGCTCCACTACAGCGACTTCCACCGTCACCATCTCCTCCTCATCCGCCTCCTCCCACAGTGGGTCCTACACATCATCTCTCCAAACAACGAACTTTGCTCGCCTCTGTAGAATCGTGGTAGACGTCTTTAGAGACATCCTTTGGCAGGTCCTTTCATATGAAATAAATCCAGCTGATCTGCAAAAAGAAGCGCAGACGAAGAAGCACAAATTAGGAAAACTGAACAAGGATATTTATAATCGGCTGTGTTGTGTTACCTCTCCAGTTTCCCTTGTTGCTCACACTTCAACGATTACGTCTTCTGCCAACACTGCTGGACATTATTTTACTCCTGTAAATCCATCAGTCACTGTCGCGTCTTCCAGCACCATCTTCCCATCTGCCGAGCACTTTGATGTCTCCTCATTGTATGTACTCATCAGAAACCTCTGTACACGGATTTCCGCGCCGTCAAATGGGTGGGGACTTCATCCAGCACTCGGAGGCTTTACCATTGGAGACGACATAGAAAGGATACGGGAATTAAGAAACAACGTATACGGTCATGCTTTGAATTTTCGAGTGGATGACATTCAGTTCAGAACATGCTGGAACATAATCAGGGACATTGTAATGAGATTTGACGCCTACTTCGGAAAAGTTGGCATGAAACATGACTTCGAGTCGGAGATAGAGAGAATTCGTATATGTAGCATGGATAAAGCACTGCAGGACGTCTACACTGAGAAGTTACAAGCCATAGCCGAAATGTTTGCAAGAGAGAGGATTACACGGAAGAGAGTCAATAAAGTAGCAGGTATGTAAAAGAAAAGCCCATAAAAATAGAAACTAATTCTACAGTAATGAAAATATAATTTTATAGTAGGATATGTGGAAAGAAAGTTTTGGCCCTTCTTTGATCAATAAATATTAACTTTATTAAAGTAATAATTTCATTCTTCTTTCTTTCACTATGAGCTGAGACAACATATCCCATTGTATTTCAAGTATTATTTTAAGCGTTTTAGTGTGCAACCTTCAGTGACAGACACTGTATTTAGACTGTATGAGAGGCAACAGAATTCACAGTAAAATTTGTGATAGCCGAGGTTGTGATCTTATGAACTATGTAGTGGGTACGTAGTTTGCTTTTAATTTAATCGCTTAGGTACTTCTGGAACGATGGATGAAATATTAAGAAATTATTAAAGACTGTATAAATTTACTTGTATATGCCATCTGAATATTCTTCAGGAATTAAATAAGAAGTTTTCAATCAAATCGTCATCGAAAAGATATAATTGTGATCGGTCTAGAGGTTGAGTCTGCATATAATGAATTCCCGCCCCCTGACTCGATGCAGTGAATGAAGAATGCACACGTGTGAGACACGCATTTTGTACAGAAATCACGCTCACACGCATATCCTTAATTTACTCACGCATTCTTAAAAAATGTCTGTTATGTATTTTTAATCTAATGATTTTATGGTTTCCTAACTCTCAGGTAAATTTTCACGTTTGCGTAATGGAATTCCTAAAAATAGACTTAATCTTCAAACTATAGTGAGCATCGTTTTTTATGCATGTGTTTTCAAGATATAAGTTACCGTAAATTTTATGTTCAGTAGCAACAAATTATATTAAATATTCTTGTTCAGAAACAAGCCAGGAGATGTCTAAACTTGGATTCTGATGTAACTATAATGGGTTGGCTGTCCCATTCTTAGAGCTGTCAGCGGTCCTTAAGTGTCAGGTGCGAGATCATATCCAGAGTGCGGCATCACCCTGGTCGAGGACCTGCGGCGAGGCCGGGGTGGGGGGGTGGGGGGGGGTGGGTGGGTAAGGGGACAGGTTATCGCACCTGACACTTAAGGACCGCTGACAGCTCTAAGAATGGGACTTACTTAACAGTTTAATCTGTCATCAGAGAGCGCAAGTTGTGCAATTTGTTTGACTGGTTTTCTGTTTTAAGTGGCTTTGTTCATGAGCGATACGTTTGTGACAGAAAACCAAAAGGTTGATAGTCACAGGCCTTTGAAATTCTATCACTGTAGTAGGGTATTGTCAGAACAGAAAGAAATATTATAAAGAAAGATTGGACCGTTTATAATTTTATATATATATATATATATATATATATATATATATATATATATATATATATATATATATATATATATATATATATATAAACCATTTTGGATTGAAATACTCTTCGACTATATGACATAGAAAATACGACAGATCGATTTTCTGTTCTTTATGATGACAATATTCATATTGATATTCACAAAAAATGGTATGAAATGAATTTGTTTTCATTTTTCAAAATTCTGAAAATAAGTTTAACTTTTACCTCTTTTTCGCCCCTACTAAACATGAACATTTTAATTTGAATACCAGTGTCTCTAGATAAGAATCCTACCTAGAGCAGATGACCTGACATTGATAATATCTAAGTGATCACAATCACATACATATTATCAATATCATTATCAGTATCACCCGTCGAGTCTCTAATCTCGAAATTACATTACACAACAAAAGTTGTACCAAAATGTTGTAATAAATTTGGTATAATGAATGAGAAATACGTTTGTATAATCTAATTCCTTGGTATAAACGTCTGCCCTTTCATAAAATCAAGTTTTGTGTGTTTTTTTTAACCCAATTTATGTCGTGTTGTTGTCATTATTTCCATTTTGTACGTACTATGTGCCGGGAAGAGTTACCGTTCTTGCTGGCACAGTTGACCTTTAAAAAGACGTTATTCGTGGGTTTTCCGCAAATATTCGCACATATTTTACCATTATTCTCGTAAAAAGAACTCCAAAGTATTTAAAAAGTAGGCTTAGGTGAGCTTATATGTTCGTTTATTTACTTTTTCTGCGTTTTGAAAAATTTAGTGTTCGTTTATTTTCGCCGAATAAGTTGTACAAAAGGCCCAATGTCATATACGCTAAATATAGACATTCAACCTTTCAACCGTGAATACATTCGGATATAATAATGTCAGCTTTTTACATACGAAAGCGGATAAAGTACATGGTGTAATGAGGTTGACATTTTGAGAAAATGTTAATCTTGATCGCCAGTGCCCTCTAGCGGCGTCCCCTGTTGCTACTATATCTCAGCTTGCACGCGACCTTGATCTTGGAAATTGAGTCACAATTCATTTTCACATGTTATTTCAAGAGTAATTTCTTCTGAATTACTTTGGAACTACCACCCTTACAATACATGTTATCAATGTGGACGTATGATTGACACTCATTCTTTTAGGCAAGGTAGGTGTTTAAAAAACATTTTGAATGGCATCGAAAAAAATGACGAATTGTTATCCTGCACCCCACGAACCTAGAAAATTCGTTGCCAATCTTGCCTTATATATATATGATTTTTTTTTTAAATTTATTTTTGTTCTCTCGGATATTCTGGCATTTTCTTACTCTACAGTGATAGAATTTCAAAGGCCTGTGTACACATACGTCATGTAAACGAGTGCTGCATGGGTAAGCTTCACGAGTTTCTTGCTTTCAATTTATTTAGCCATTTAATAAAACAAAACATGTTAATACGCTTTAATTTCAATGCTTTCCATGATATATGTTATTCCTTTTCTAAAGGTGAAGTGACGAGAAACGTGAAACCCCGACTGTCTGAAGTTGAAGGACAACTCGAAAAGTACGACAAGACGAGCAAAGGTCAGTTGTAAAAACAGAAGAAACTGTATTATCAACTGCCGAAAAATGGTACTTTACTCAATGCAGTCTACAGGAAAGAATTTACTGGAATATACTGCGTTATCAATATAGACTTCACAAACTGCTTTAAAAGCCCCTTCCATTATTTTTATAATATTGTAAAGACTGGGTTAAAAGCCCCTTCCATTATTTGTATAATATTGTACAGATTGGATTAAAAGCCCCTTCCATTATTTTTATAATATTGTAAAAATTGGATTAAAAGCCCCTTCCATTATTTTTATAATATTGTAAAAATTGGATTAAAAGCTCCTTCCATTATTTTTATAATATTGTAAAGATTGGATTAAAAGCCCCTTCCATTATTTTTATAATATTGTAAAATTGGATTAAAAGCCCCTTCCATTATTTTTATAATATTGTAAAAATTGGATTAAAAGCCCCTTCCATTATTTTTATAATATTGTAAAAATTGGATTAAAAGCCCCTTCCATTATTTTTATAATATTGTAAAAATTGGATTAAAAGCCCCTTCCATTATTTTTATAATATTGTAAAAAATTGGATTAAAAGCCCCTTCCATTATTTTTATAATATTGTAAAGATTGGATCAGGTATTGATATGCCCCCTATTGGACTCTATCAACTCCTTGTAGTTAAATGTTCTATCTATCTATCTATCTATCTATCTATCTATCTATCTATCTATCTATCTATCTATCTATCTATCAAAAGATGTCAAGTAATAGATTTCCTTCATTTCCATTTCGTACAAGCATCATCTGAGCCATATTATCGTCCCCAAGAGGCTATGTTATAGTTAATCCACAACATTCGACGCAAGTTTCATTTATTTTATTTGCAGATTTGAAGCAAGATTTGGAAGATTTAAAAGCAGGCATCAGTGACCTCCAAACAAAGTTTCAGAACAAGGATGATGTTTGTGACGCAAAAGGCTGAATTGGTAAAAATAATTATTTCTCAGACGATATTGCAAGTCCCATTGACCTGCAAGAGTTGAAAAAAAATATTCTCCTTATATTTGACATTAAAAATGGCTTCTAACAATGCAAAAATCAATTCCAGAGAATTTTTTAAGAAGATGGCCCGTAATTAGGGATTAGCGTTGATTACATGTCACTATTTCCATCCTCCTTTTTCAAAGACTGGTAAATTAGGTAAAATGTAGAAAATTCGAACTCTCTCGACGCCTGTCCTTCAGACTAATTCTACGATTGAATGTTACATAGCGCATAAATGTTATTGTTTTTTTTATTATTATTATTTTATATCTACAACAGTTATCTCCTTTAATCACGCTTTTGTTATGCTTTAACAATAGATATACATATACGGATTTTTTTTTCACTCATTAAGATGCTGGTAAATTCAAGAAGCCTTCTTTTTCTAATGAATTATTCCGAATCTACAGTTAATATGGTAAACAGGAACATCTCGAACTGTTTACTGTCAGAAATCACAATGTGCAACATGATTAAACAATAGAAGGCATATATCTGTTCAACATTTAATATGTCATGTCTAATCTGCTATTTTTAGTGCATCACGATTTTGTGTGTTTGTGTGTAAGGACTTACAAGTTGTAACAAGTTTGAAAATATTAAAATAAAAAAAAATATACTAGGTGGAGTTTCGATTTATTAATAATGAATGAAAAACTGATAATAATTTTAACTGGTGTAGGTGATACCCAACTCAAAAAAACGTAAGCCTATGGCGCTGTAGAAACTGTTTTCCTCATATAATGTATTTACTGAAATCAATGGAAGTGAAAGATAGGACAGACAGAATAAATACAAACACGAATTACAAGTAGTTGTATGTAGCACTGAGGCAAATAAGAAAGTCTTTTAAATACAGCTTTGTTGAGACATAGAACTGAACGCTTTTAAATACAACTTTGTCGAGACATAGAACTGAACGCTTTTAAATACAGCTTTGTTGAGACATAGAACTGAACGCTTTTATGATTTCCCTATTTGATAAGCTTGTTGCCCACAAGAAAAGGTTTTAGACTGTTGGTTAATTGTCAACACAATTTTTTTCCCAATTGACTAAATGTTCATCAGCTTAAACCATCGTTTTACGTGAGCCAAAAAAAGTGAAACTTTTCACGTTCCAGTATGCATACATTCCGAATTGTGTGCCGCAATACATGACTGTGCGACAAAGATGCATGACGTTTTTGAGATTTAAACATCCATCTAGTTACAGAGTTTGCAAAAGAACTCCAACATCGTACAACATAAACAATGATGTTTGCGGTGTTCATTTATTAAGTTTAAAATATTTTGTAATGGGACACATTTGGTCACTCCAATTTGTTCCTTCCTAGAAGGCTTGACTTATGCGACGATAATTTACTGAAGTGTTTTTTTTTTTTAAAAAAGGACAATGTTTAATTAACTGAAGTGTTTTTTTTAAAAAAAAAGGACAATGTTTACGTTGAAAATATTTCACAGACCTAGAATCAGACTTTGCACTACTGTGGTATATTGCAGTAACACGAGACCACTGCTCAAGTAGAAACACTTTTACTTCATTTCATCGTTTTAGTCTACCCTGTGTAATCAAATTTAAGGATTTTAAACTTTATATTATATATGTAATCCAAGACTTATTCACAGCGGTAATTTCTAAATTTAAGTCTTTACAGATTCATAAAAAAAATTACAGACATGAAGAGAAAACTTTTTTTACCCTCTCGATTGTTTGTCACAGACCAACGCGTCTTTAAAGGTTCTCTTCAGGTATTTTGTTATGAATATCAATCAAAGGAGAATAATTATACATTAAAAACTTTCTGGATCATATCTGGTTTCTACCATTTGTTCTTTTGAACCAGTATGTAGATACAATAAAGACACGAATATTTTACTTATTAAAAGTTGAGAAAACAGTAGATTATAAAGCATTACATTTTGAGTTATTTGATATAAATACAAGTAGTATGGGAATGGGTATTTATGGACCACAACCAGTTTATAATAAAGCATTTTTTTACTTACTCATTACTTATTTTTTATACAACTTTTGTAAGCTTTCGTACTCCTGTTTTTTTCTCCTCGTTTCCTTTCTTTTTCAAAATAGCAGTCTGTTTGAAGATAAGGTGCGTGTATAACTTGATAGGATTTTACAATTGTTTATGCAAATGTTTTAAGTCAGTAAATTTTTCTTCCAATCCACATTTTCTTTTTTCTACAAAGTTTATTATGTTATTCTTTATGTACACCTAACCTACGGTTATGAACATTTGATTTAATATGATTGTAGAATAATGTGTTGTTTATCTCAGATCCACAAACACAAATATATCTCTCATAGTTTATCCTTCTATCTAGAAAATCAGTTGCGGCATCTCTAACGAGTAACTAGAATTTGCTCCTTAGTACAATCCTATCTTGTTACTTTTTCTTCTTCTTCTTTTTTTTTTTTGTATTTATCCTCTCTCGCAAACGTAGCAGAACATTGTTATTTTCGTAAAATTCTTTTTATATATATATAAATACAAACGAGATCATTCATATCCATTCAGCCAGCCATTCAGTAAATATTTTTCTGTTAGAATATTTTTACAAAATGTATTCTAGGTCATTCTGGTCTGGTCATAACTGGTTGTGGTCCCAGACTAACCCCGATTCTACACTAATACGAAAACTCTACCACTCTGTTAATTTATCACTGCGTGTTTCTATTATGAAGTTATGCTCTAGTGTATATGGAGAAATATCCACGTGGATATATTTTCGCTAGTGAAAATCACTAAAGCGTATCCAGATGGAAAATTTGAGGAGTAAATGAATTCGTGCCACCAAGTGTCAAAACCTCGAAAATTAAACACGTAAGTCTTTTAAAATAGTAACTTCTCGAAAATTTAACAACTCGAAAATGTCGCCACATATGGTTATTTTTCACCTGCATCTGATCACAAACGAATTCTGTTATTATAAGTTGTGTACTAATATGAAGATGGGTTACAAATCTTTGCAGATATCCACAAACTTCGGGAGCATTTGATAGACGCCTACCGTCATCGACAGTCAATTCAAGTTTCACCAGCGTTTGAAAGGATGAAGTGTGATATCGAAGACATATATGTGGACCTCATCATCGAGAAGTTAGGAAGCAATCAAAATATCTCGACCAGACGAAAGAGCGATCCGATTGACTCCATGAAAGTCACGAGCTATAAACAAATTTTCCTAGGTGATAGAGGAAAGTTGAACCGCATTTATTTACGTGGAAAAGGAGGGCTTGGAAAAACTACTTTCTGTAGGAAAGTTGTCCACTCCTGGTGCAATGCTCATCAGATGGGAAAAAGTAGTCAGAATTCAGAGAGAAAGGAAACCAGTGATCTTAAAGACGAAGGAATACTTTTGATGTTTGACGTTCTTCTTTATATCAGTCTTAAAGAGGTGTCTCTTGAAAAGGATTTTACTGATGCCATACTGGCTCAGTTTCCATCCCAATTTTGCCCTAGTAAAAGCTCCCTCTCGACTTTTCTGGAAGTAAATGGAGAAAGAGTATTGTTTGTGTTAGATGGGCTCGATGAGCTCAGTCCAAGAGCAAAATTCATGCTTGATATTGTCAACCGCAAAACATACCATAAATGTTGTTTCTTCATTTCTTCTAGACCATGGAAACTATGTCACATGGAATTATACCAGGACTCTGAAATTGACTTACTGCTGAGTATTGAAGGGTTCAATTGGGAAAATGCTATGCAATTTGCTGCAAGAATTCTAGACCGGTGTTATGGAGATAAGAATGCCATCCAACAGTTCCATGAGGCAATTCGCAGTCATAGGTTTATAAAAGAACTCGTGCATGTACCTCTTTTGCTTCTTTTCTTGGTGCACTTGTGGTATAAGCATAAAAAATCCTTCCCAAAGAAGCTTCACGAAATATACCTCTTGATCGTTGATTTGCTGATAGGGAGATATCAGGGAAAATATGAAAATAATACGAAGCGTAGACCTAAAAAATGTCATCAAGGAGCTAATCGAACACCTTTTCCTGAGAAAATAACCAAAACGTCTTTGGTACAGACTTTTGGGGATTGCTTTCTTGCTTCCTTGTGTGATGTTGCATCCCATTTCCTCTTAAGCGAGCAGAAGGAGACATCACTCGTGTTTGATGAAAAATTATTGATCGGTCTTTTGGGCAGTAATGGGAAACAGACACTTGAAATAGCTTTAGATATTGGCATTCTCTCCAAGTTAGATTCGATGTCGTATCTTGCCAGAAATACCAGCGTGTGTTTTCTTCATAAAACAATTCAAGAACTTTTCACCGCACTCAGTTTTTGCTCATGCAGAAAATACCTAGAAATATTCCTGGATGACTTGAAAACTTTAAACGATGTCTTCCAGAAGGAAAAAGTCGTAATATTTCTGGTAGGAATATCTCCTCTGCTTGGGAACACGGTTTTAGAAAAAATATGTACTTTGTGTGACACTGATGAGGATATCATCCAGTATAGAGAGGAGGGTTCTGACAATCGTATGGTTGTAGATATGATCACCCAACTGTACCTGCAATGTATGGAGGAGGTTAAAGGACAAGACACCTGTTTGAAAATATCTGATTTGTCCCTAAATTACAAACATAGGTTTGATTTGCACCACATCATGGCACGACATTCAACATCCCTGAAAAGTCTGAGTCTGTTCCTGTTTGATTGTGACAATACGACCGAAATTATAGATCTTTCAGGCGTGTCTCAGTTAAAAACCTTTATGTTACATGGAGCTGACAACTGTGCACTTTATCTCCCAGAGTCATGCACGCTCTCACTGTTGGTAGTGAGCTGTTCGCAACTCACTTGTGATTGCAGTGACTTGCTACAAGGAGCTCTTACACGTCATACTAAGCTACAGACACTCAGACTGGAGTATATAGATCTTAAAAACTGTCTTCTGGATCTTTCCAACATGAGCTTATTGTCTGACCTTACACTGAAGAAGGTGACACTTTCCAGAAGTTGCAGTAATATATTTGGTAGAACACTGAAAAACTGCACTCAGCTGAAGACCCTCGTAGTGGAGGACACGGATTTGCATGACTGCCGATTAGATCTATCTAAAATGAAATTACTGTCAAAACTGGTTCTGGGAAACGTGGCAGTATCAAAAAGCTCTTGCAAGATGATGGGTAAAACCCTTAAACAATGCAATCGGCTGAAGAAGATTAAACTTGCAAATATAAACCTCCAAAACTGCCGGTTGGATCTTTCTGACAAAAGGGAGCTGTCTGTACTAACGATGGACAATGTAAAAATGTCCAACGTTTGTTGTGAATCTTTGGGTAAAACCATGATGCACTGCTCACAGATGAAAATTGTACGATTTCAAGATACAAACCTTCAGAATTGTCGACTGAACTTGTCGTACATGAGAGCCTTATCGGAATTTAAATTGAAAAGTGTCGCACTGTCTGAAAGTTGCTGTAAAGTACTCGGAAAAACACTAGAAGAGTGTATTCAGCTTCAAACCCTGAGTCTAAAGAAAACAGATCTGCAGGACTGTGTGTTGGATCTATCAAAACTGGCAGTACTTCAGGAACTTACTCTTCATCATGTGACACTCTCTGGCGGATGCTGTGATGTACTGGCCCAATCCCTGTCTCACTGTACCCAGCTGAGAATACTGAGACTGAAAAAGATAGACCTTCACAGATGTCAGTTAAATATGTCCGGTTTGAGAGAACTGCATGAATTGACACTAAAAAATGTAAGACTATCTAGTGAATGCTGCAATGAGCTGGGTCGAACAATTCCATTCTGTGCTGAGCTGAAAACACTCAGATTGCAAAAAACAGATCTTCAGAGCTGCCAGTTAGATCTGTCCAAGATGTCTTCCCTCCAAGAAGTGAAACTGGAAAAGGTGAAACTCTCCTATAGTTGTTGTGAAGTAATGGGAAAGACCTTAATGTGCTGTACCCAACTTAGGGCACTCAGTCTACGAAGAATCGACCTCCATAATTGTAAGATAGATCTGAGCAATATGAAAGAGTTATGTGAACTGACAATTGAAAAGGTGACGCTGTCCAGAAACTGTTGCGACGCACTAGGAAGAAGTTTGCAAAACTGCACTAAGCTGAAGACATTAAGACTTAAAGATACGGACCTCCATAACTGTCGATTAGACTTGTCCAGTATGACGGTGCTTTCTGAGTTGACTCTCGAAAAGGTCACTCTATGTGGTAGTCATTGCAATGTGCTTGGTAGGATCTTGAATCACTGTAACTAGTTATGACATGAAATGGACACGTGATTCAAGAACATGAAAAACGTGAGCTTAATGTATCACTTTGAAGATCTAGTGGATCACTATTTTAAGAGGAACACAAGGGCGTATCGAGTGGGGGGGGGCGTGGATCTAGCGCCCTCACCCCACTTCCAAAATGAGCGCGAGACAGCCGGAATGTTTCCTAGAGAAAGCTTTCTTTAGAGGTACATGGTTAAGATCATGCCCTGCAGACGCTTAAAATGCAGGAGTTTCCGTGGGGGGGGGGGGGGGGTTTAGCCCCTCAAGGCCCCACCATTGTTCCATCCCACAGACCCCTCGCCTAATTATTTACCTCCTCCCCCCCCCCCCCTGCGCCTCCTAAACGATATTCCTAGATTCGCCCCTGGAATATTACTGGTATGTTTAATCCGCTTACAGACGGGGTTGAGATGTTAAAGGTGATTAACTGAACTGTCATTTTATATTTGCCTGTGGCAGTGAACAAACCCCTGAATAAGCAACTGACTGATCAATAAAAATGAATGTATGTTTTGAGAACTAGTCTTGGTATCACTCCCACACATGTGTCACAAATCGCGTTGAAGCCCTGTCTTTGAAAAGAAAATTCCAGTCAACAGTTTCTCGTCGCTGACCGATTTACTTTTTATATTTTTATATAAATATCGTATATGAGATATCTTATGTACGAGATATCTCATTTAATCTCATTTACAACATCTATCTCATATGCTATATATAATACCAGATTGAGTAAACAAGGTATCTTCGTCTCAGTTAAGTATATTCGTGCAAAACAGCACGATCCTTTTATTCAAATTATTGATATATCATTTGCATAGTTATACATTTTAGTCGTTTTTTTATAATAAGATGGTTTGAATAGGTAAGCATTTCCCATGGGAATTGTTAAACTGTTCGTATTCAGTGTTCTTCCTTTTCTTGGAACACCGACAGTGATTTCTTTGAAGAAAATGCAATGAAATTAAATGAAAATTCACTTTCAAACATTAGATAGGACATTGACTTAGCTACAATTAAGGTCGAAACAAAATAGCTGTGTGCTCATAAAAACCACGTAACATTCGTATTCCGTTTTTTTAAAGATGCCATGAGAAATTTACTTTCACATTTTTCTTCACAACTGGATATATTCTAGTATATACTTACAAACTTTCACAACGCAACAAACGAACGCAGATGATCGTTCAACTGAATTCAAACAAACATAATTGTTTAAATCGTTCTCTTCAAAGATCATATATTGTATTCTATGATTGCATTCTAATTTTGTTGGAACCGTGAGACGAGCCAATATATACTTTCTTTCAAAAACTCAAAATGTTATTCATGACAGCACGTGGGTTCTAAGTAGTCTCCTATGCCCTAGTTGGTATGCCCTTTGAAATAGTAACTAGTCTCCTATGCCCTAGTTGGTATGCCCTTTGAAGTCCTAACTAGTCTCCTAGGCCCGTCTTGGTATGCAGAAGTCAATGATACTAGTAGTAAAAGGTTGAAATATAATTTTGTCAAGTTTCAAAACTAGACAAAGTTTGCCAAGATCTACTAGTCGGAAAATATGCAATATATAATTGTTCGAGTCCTAAATGAAAGTGAATCACGAGAAAATTGTGTTATTTGTAATTGTTATTCATGGAAAGATTGCTCAACACGCATCATTCTTATAGTTAGACCAAGACATGTAGGTGGGACCTTTTATTAGAATGCATGTATTAGCTACGACCTAGCCTGACTCGTAAGCATATATGGTGGTATGAAAGTTGCATGTATGGTGGTTATGTAGAGGGTCTAGACCGATCATGCTAATAATACGCATACCATTTTACCTATTGGTCGAGTTAACTCGACTCTAAAAAATATTTTATGATGGATTTGAATTGGCTGAAATAAAGTTTCACATTTTGTACATTTTTGTGGCTGTTTTATAGTACAGGGAAACCTCTCTACCAGCGACGCCCAATCACCCATAGAGAGAGAGAGAGGAACGTACGATAAGGGCAAAAAGCGGCCCCTGTCTGTATCACTTTATTTTAGGATGTATTCAAGCTGTAACATGGGAGGTTATCCCAATACATTTCACACTTGTATCAAAGCTCTTTGACAGAAAATGTACGGATTAAAAGGTCATAACCATATTACAGTCAGGTTTTTATTTTAGCATGGCTGAAAACTTTCATGTCTCAGATTAAATCAGGTTTTTATTTTAGCATGGCTGAAAACTTTCATATGTCTCAGATTAAATCAGGTTTTTATTTTAGTATGGCTGAAAACTTTCATACGTCTCAGATTAAATCAGGTTTTTATTTTAGCATGGCTGAAAACTTTCATACGTCTCAGATTAAATCAGGTTTTTATTTTAGCATGGCTGAAAACTTTCATATGTCTCAGATTAAATCAGGTTTTTATTTTAGCATGGCTGAAAACTTTCATATGTCTCAGATTAAATCAGGTTTTTATTTTAGCATGGCTGAAAACTTTCATATGTCTCAGATTAAATCAGATTTTCTTTATACAACTGTCTCATGTATGATGTTATTTTTAATGTCCTTTGTTTAGGCGCTATTTTAAGTGATCAGTAATACTTCATTATGTATTTAATGCTTACTTTTGACCATTGGCCAGTAAACTGTACTACAAAAGTGGCGTCTTTACAGTTGTGCATATATCTAATGAGATCCTTAAACTATCAACTTCTATATTTCATTACTTAACGTTTTTGACAATTTTTTTGTTGTTGTTTGTTTGTTTTGTTTACATTGTATTTCATGGTTTAATTTAATACACAGTGTTGATGGCAACAAGGGTAAGGGGGTAAGGGGGGAATAAATAAAAAAAATAAAACCTAGTGTTATATATATATATATATATATATGTGTGTGTGTGTGTGTGTGTGTGTGTGTGTGTGTTTAAGCTTAAAATTAGTAACATATTCTTGAAAAGGGAGCATTTATCAAAATAATGCACATCTTTGCTTTAGATTTCTAGAAGCTCTGAGGCAGCAATCACTGGATTGGGACCGCCATTTTAATTGAGGGAGTGGGGTGGGGGGCTGATTGGGATTTTCTCTCTGACCAGGATATTTTTGTTTTCTTTTAACATAAGATAGTTCTTTTGTTTCAATTAAAATGATGGATAGAATAAGGTCTTTTTTCTGCAAATCAGAATAATTTGTCCAGTAAAGGGATGGTGGATGGTGGTGGTGGTGTTGTTGTACTATAAAGGAGTGGACTGGGCTGTATAGACTGAGTATATGACGCACTTTCCTCTTTAAAGCTCTGTACAGAGCCTGATCTGCCTTGGTATGGTATTGGTTGTTTTCAATACAAGTCATACTCTACTTGAATTCAGTAATTACATTAAGTATTGATGTTGGTATTGTAATATTATTTAATTTCGATGATAAAAATATTTCCGGTTTGTGGGTTTTTAAAAATATTTTTTGTTATTTTTTGTTATTGACTTGTCATAGTTCCTTGATCTGTCGTATTGGCTAACATCTTTCTGTTGTGACATTCTGACTTAGTATAGAACCTGAACCGTGACTGTAACTGGAACTGCAAAATTGGAAGGCTATTAGGAAAACACCTATTTCATAGAAAAAGCTATTATATAAAATCTATTGAATCATGTATGAGTGGGGTTTTTTTTTCTTCAACTGAAACTATTGAAATGTCGAGAGTTGAATAACGTCTGTCATCATTTGAAATGAGCACAAATTTAAGATTATATTATTAAATGACACAATGTAATGGTCAATAAAATTGCGGTATAGTGTAGTGAAATGACACTAGAGCTTATTGGGATGCCTCAGGCATTAAGCTTTGCTTTACATTACGTATTGACGTCATTTATGACGTCTTGAGGTGTTATTACATGAAGTAATACAATTTTTTTTTTTTATGGCTTTATCTACCTAAATAACGAAGTAGTAATGCATAAGATGTATTTAAAATAAATAACAAAACAAATAGTTTCGTACATCACAATTCACTTTTCTTCAGGCAGTATAGCATGCTTCACATACAATGCACTTTTCTTCAGGCAGTAAAGCATGCTTCACACACAATTCACTTTTCTTCAGGCAGTAAAGCATACTCCACACACAATTCACTTTTATTCAGGCAGTGAAGCATGTTTCACGCGCACAATTCACTTTTCTTCAGGCAGTAAAGCATGCTTCACACACAATTCACTTTTCTTCAGGCAGTAAAGCATGCTTCACGCACAATTCACTTTTCTTCAGGCAGTAAAGCATGCTTCACTCACAATTCACTTTTCTTCAGGCAGTAAAGCATGCTTCACACACAATTCACTTTTCTTCAGGCAGTAAAGCATACTCCACGCACAATTCACTTTTCTTCATGCAGTAAAGCATGCTTCACGCACAATTCACTTTTCTTCAGGCAGTAAACCATGCTTCACACACAATTCACTTTTCTTCATGCAGTAAAGCATGCTTCACACACAATTCACTTTTCTTCATGGTCAAGATGTGGCTTTCTTTTTTTATTAACACCGATGTGATCGTCAACTTCAGTCATTTATACTTCTTTTTTTCCTTTGTCAAAATCCATATTTTTCGTGAGAATAAACAATCCCTGTAAAGTCAATTCGTATATATCTGCCACAGTTTACTCGTGGACATCCGTAGGTAATAAATTGGGACTGCTAGACAAAAAAAAAATTTTTTTTTTTGGTCTTTTAAATCCCGTATAGAGGGATACGAGAACGTTACAAATCAAAAATAAATAATCACTAGAACACTCATACCGAAGTACACGCAATGCAATGTCGTCTGCTAGGATTTTTTCAGGTAAATAAATGTTATATATTTCCTTTCCTTGACAGACAAGACAGTGAAATATTTCATTCATGTCACTTATGAATGACACATTTAATTGCTTCAAATTGCAACAAGACATTATTTCACAAAAATCAATATTTAACTGCAGAGTCTTTTCTCAACTATTAGAAAGAATAAGCAATTGTAGTTGCAGACACAAGATATACTTTGCATTACGAGTCAATGTTTCATTCAACTATTTCAAAATACACTACACGGAGTCAATAATAAGAAACGATCTTGCAGAAAGTGATTTGAAATCTTACACAAATAAATGCTGCAACTGTGATTTGGTAAAATCAGCGAACCTAACTGATTTAAGTAAATGTGTATTAGAGTTCTAGTAATTAGTGTATTGG
Source organism: Margaritifera margaritifera (assembly GCA_029931535.1). Taxonomy (NCBI): domain Eukaryota; kingdom Metazoa; phylum Mollusca; class Bivalvia; order Unionida; family Margaritiferidae; genus Margaritifera; species Margaritifera margaritifera. Next base: position 3,494,398 of record JAQPZY010001610.1, on the reverse strand, counting down.
AATAACGTAGTAGATCTTATATTACTTTTCATAGATTTTTCCCAAAACAAATCTAAACAACTTATGAGAAAATTATTACAAGTAAAACAACCAAGGTAACGTATTTAATTGTATTTTCTTTGTTTAAATGAATCTCAAAAAGGGTTTGCATTCTTTGAAAGATATTTGACATAAAATACATATTTAAATGAATCACATACCATTAATAAAACAACGAACGGTGTCAAGAACAGCATTATAAAGAATTAGCATCTTTAATAACGAAGAACATCCTTACTGTCTATAGAATGCCACTTCTAAAAACAGATCAAAGATCAAATACACTCCGCGAACAGAAATAAATATATAAGTTCCATGATTAGGAAAGGCATAAAATACAAAATCAAAAGTTGATATGTGAACGCACAAAGCAACATAGGAAGTCAGAAATACTTGGAGTGGGGATTGGCTGGGACTGATCTTGAGTGTGGTTCATGCTTGAGAGAAGAGTCACACAGGTATATAAAATGCATGCTGAAACAACTAACTCAACTGAAAGATACCATTTGAACGCAAAAGATGCAACATACGAAGCCAGAAAGGGAGGAGCTGGTCTCACGTGGGACTTACGCATAATGAGCTGTGTGACACGATAGAAAGAAAGATATAAAATAAGAAAAATTCATAATTTGAGGAGCACAAAGTAGGATCGCGTAGTGTAAATAAAGCTCTGCTGAGGAAAAAAACTTGACCCCCGCCCCGGGTTGTGGTGGTGGTACGGGACTTTCGGAGAAAGTGGCGCAGTTCTGGTTAAATTTAAATAAGATACAAATAAGTTTAATATCAATGATATTTTTTCTTATTTAAATAAATCAAAATAACAACTTATATATTCGAAAAAACAATACCAAAACAAGTTGGAAAAAATACCCACCCACCCCCACCCCCAAAAATACAACTTCCAACTATAAAATAATTATAACGTGTGAAAGCCAGAATTTGAATGGTGTCATAATGAACATACTCAGAGATTCGTTTAAGAGAAATTTTAATGAACACCGATTTTACCATAGCAGGGCTCAGGAAAACCACTCGTCCTCTCGTCCTGACAGGGTAAAAATTGGCTGGGCCGAGTAAAACTTTACTACGTACTCGTCCCTAGGCCGAGTAGACACAGATTCGCACCTTGAGAATAAATCTGAGTGCATTTTTTACCTTTAACAAGCGCAGATGTTCAACATCGCTTAACATTTGGCGTGCGTCAATTATGAATAACCTTTGCCTAATTTGCCTACCTGCTGTCAGTCTAAAACATATCGCAAAGGAACGACTTCGTTTTGTTTTACACGTGTATCCGACGTAAGCTTGATACTAAAATGGATACTTATTATGAACATATTACGTTGCAGTTTCACATACATCCCTCAATTTATTGATGGTGTTCGCATTTTACAGTGACACTTTTCAGTAATTTAGGCATCACTTTGATGTGAAGGTTTCCCTTTCAACGAGCTATCACGCATCTTTTTGAGTCAGTTATCTGAGAAGTTAAGAGACAGAGAATGTCAGACTTTTTGTCATTTTTCATCTGTTCGGGCAATATTACAGTTGCCCCATGTAACCGGTAATTTCAAGACTGAAGCTTTATTGATACACTGGGAAGAGAAGATGCGAGCAGATATTGCTATAAGTATGTAATTCCTTTCACAAGAAAAATGTTGCCAATTTACATTCTACAGAAGTACTTTAAGTGCCTCAGCCGATTTCCACCAACTTTCACACAATGCAGATAAAGTCGAGACAACAGCTGATTGGTCTAAATCTAGTTGGGGTAATGACCTAGAAATGTTCCAAATCTTTGGCCAGTCATCAATCTTCCTTTTTATGGCGCCCGTTTGTAGCTCTCCAAAGCGGAAGTTTGACAACAATTGATCATTTAGTACGAAAGCTGGTGGAAACTGAGACGGTTGGAGGTCATCTTTCAAATGCAAGTTACTAACATTTTTTCTTGTGAAAAGTACTTGTATACTTATATGGCGTCGTTACTTAGGCGTGACAATGTATTAAAAATGCTGCACAGTATTGAAAATACTGGTGATCTCTGGGGCAAGCTTAACAATGTCTGACCAGACGAAAATCATAAAATTCTGACATTCTCCGTCTCTTAACTTCTCCTATATCTAACTCGTAAAGATGTATGATTGAAAAGGAAAATTATGACACCTAGATTACTGAAAGGTTTCACTATAAACGCGAATACCATTAAGGAGCCATGTATTAGAACAGAATATTTTCATGCTTTTTACCCATTTTAGTATCAAGCTTGCATCAGGTAGGTACATGTGGTTCTTTAGTGAAAGCATAAGCAGTGTAGCGGAGAAGTGTACTGTGTTGAGTAAAACGAGGACAGGAACGAGTAGCTCATGAAACTCACTCGTCCCACGGACAACTACTCGCTCATTTTTTCCTGAGCCCTGCATGGTGAACAATCAAGATTTGTGTGAATTTGTCAATAGCACTGAACCATATTTGAAGAAGATCGTCATTCGAAAAATTCGGTAATTTGGCTCTGCAAGCTCATATAGACTTAGCAATCAGACTTTGGAAAAAGCCGATTCAAGAACGTGAACGTTGAGTATATCAATTTTTAGCACAGAACACGATTTATAAATATATTGAACAGAGTTTAAGTGTATAATGTTATTCAACTTTAAAATACCAAAACTGGACTGGAAATAAGCGACAGTAGATGACTGTTTAACAGGATAGAATATTTAACACTCCACATAGATACCAACAACTTCGACGAATTCCATACAGAGTTTCCTGAATGGGTTAATAACAAAAGGCTGGAACATGGAAGGTACTACTACGTTGGAATAATAGAGTTTCAAAATTTTGTCATCAGAGATAAACATACATCATGGGACAGAAATATATCAGTAAAAACAAGATGCTTAAAATTTTTCTTACTAGACAGCAGAATAAATATCAGAATAAAAGACTATGTTACAGTATAAATAATTAGACCCATATAATGCCTGGAGAATGCTCAGTTGTAAATTAAAAAGCTATAAATATTGATTGAAAGTTCTGCATGTTAACATTATTATGATTTTGAAAATATCGTACAGGAGTGTCAATGGGGTATAAAACCGAACGTGAATGGTATCTGGTCCAATCGTGCTCTGCACTTATACCTTCAGCGCAGTGCTAGGCAATTGTAACAGCCAGACACTTCATCAGGGTTCTGTCTGTATGTTAAATCAATCCAAGCGGAATATACACCAATAGTTTTCAGAGGAACTGATTGTATTCAATTATTAACAGTGCACTGGGTAAGATTGCAAACTAGTGTATGGAAAATTAAAGACCAAGAAATGCAAAACTTACGGTATTCAGAATGGAAGCGGAAAACATATTAATTCAACAAACACATATTACATCCATTTTCATCACGATATCTCTTGGCAATAAAAAAAATCATCAGCCGCATAATCTAGTCCAACTTTTGAATCTGAAATACTTTGCTGGAATCTTATATTGGAAATCTTGCATTGATGTTTTCATACGAGTCATAATCTAGATCGCCTAAAATTAATTTCTCAAAATACTTTGTGACAATGTCTGAAACTGTAGAGACAGATTGTGTAATAGATGTTCTTTCTGAACCTGAGCACCTAAAATAGAGATCACAATGCTCCTGATATGTTGTTTTAGTATCACTATTCCCTCTTCTATAAGACCATTACTATATTGCAGAAAAAGGCATATCTATTCGTTGATCCCATTCACAGCAATCATCCGATTGTAAAAACCATTACTTTTCTATATCTCAAATCCAAGTAACTCCACTCAATCTCTTACCCCCAGTTTGGTGTTTCTCATTTCTAGCTAATTCCAGCCTTATCAGAACCCAGTAATTCATGTGATGTATCTCCAGTAATGTTAATGGAGTCATCACTGTCTAATTTTAAAGTATAACTGTCAAAACGTTGAATGGTTTGTATTTTAAATAGTTGTTTTTGATGCAATAGTTTTTAGTTCTTTAAATATTTTTGCAATGTCTTGATTAATTGGTGTGTTAAATGGACATTTGCAGGACAAAGATAAGGAGTACCGTTTGTTCCATTTTCTAATCTCAAGTCTGTTATTTGTCAAAAACTTTCACACATTGCTGCCTAACACTGAAGAAAGATACTAACCTAACACACTAATTCACAAGAAATTGCAGTTTTAACCTGAACAAGGAAAATTTGAAAGTTGAACCGGTTGTCTATTATCTTACACTGTCTAATATCAGTTTATGTCTATGAGCCCAAGCGATCAAATATGTGATGATTCCTGAGTACTTTCTTTCTATTGACATTTTTAAAAATATTGTATATTTTCGAAGGCACATGCCCTCATTATGAAGCAATTCTGTAGCACAATAAACTGGCCAGGAGATCATCAAATATTTGACTACTAATGCTCATAGCTTTGTTTAGTGCCCCAAATTGTAGGGTTCCTCCTCTTTTTTTCTTTTTTTTTTTCCTCAGGCTCTGGTTTGGGTTTCTGTTGCACAGCGATGAAAACTGAAGCAGAATAGATGATCCATGCTAAAGCACTTGTAACTTCTATGTGCTTTATGAAACAATATCCTGGACTCCTGTTTAGCCTTCGACATTTGTATCATTGGGCATTCACTAATATTCATAGGTTACCAATCTTCGTCGTCATGGACTTCATTCATGATTGCTACAAGCCACAAATTTTAAGACCCAACAAACAATGATCCTTCTGAACAAAAATGTCCCCAAAATCACGAAAATAATATAAATGAATTCATACTACACATATACAGACCAGTAGTCACACAAGAATTCTGCAGAATGCTATATCATACCTAATACACTGCGATATATTCCGAACACCTATCCTAAGTTGCTGGTGCGTGAAAAGTAGAACACTGAGACCTATTTTTTTATTGTGATGAACAGTATCATCCATGGTGAATATATCCATCAAATTTCATTACTGTAAATACAAGTGTCCTAGACACTGAGCTAAACACAAAAACTTTGTAGTGTCTACACCAACAAGGGCTTTGAAAGCGATACCTACCAGTCTGAGGAACCCAAAATAGCAATTTTAGCTCCAGTGACCTTGAATTTTGGGCCCAAGAATCAATAGGGGAGTACCAAAAATATTACAACGTCAGATCCAGGAAACTGGACTTCTTGAGTGGAAACCAAAAATATTACAATGTCAGATCCAGGAAACTGGACCTCTTGATTGGAAACCAAAAATATTACGTCAGTTCCAGTGACTTTGAACGCTGACCTCTCAGCCTCAGAATCAATATAAAACTGCCTATGCACAAGTGTAGTCTACCAATGAAACTGGATGAAAATTTGGCCAAGGAAAATTGGTCTTCACATTTTCAACTCCAGTGACCTTGAAACAGATCTGATTATCCAATCATTCTCAAGTCCTCTGATGAATTTGGATAGTCCAGGTTGTACTGTATGGCAATGATTAAAAAAAGAAAACAAAGACGGAATGTGACAGATCTACTGCGCAGTATTTACTGCATATAGTTTATTTCAATAAACTGCATGGCAAGAGAATAAAATCAAAAGAAGAGTACAAAAATATGAGCATTGATACTATTTTTTAGACAGGGGACATCTGAACTAACGGGGAAAATTAAATACAAGGAAATAAAAAACATTATTATTTAACCACAGTTATGTAAAACATTGAAACCATTTATTTCTTGTATAGTAAGAAGAAAACTAAATACTGAATATTGCACACAGACTAAGCATATTTAAATGCATGAGCCAAACCTAAAACACATGCCACAAATAAGTGTAAAACTGGAGATTTATTATGTAATTGTATTAGCGATGTAAAATGTAATTCTGATTGTATAATGCATTATTTAGGTACTAATAATAAACATAAGCTACATGAGAAAATTGCATCTCTAAAATACAGCACTCATTCATTATAATGCCCTTCATTATAAAACTCACTCATTATAATGCCCTCCACTATAACACTCACACTCATTATAATGTCCTTCATTATAACATCCACACTCATTATAATGTCCTTCATTATAACACTAATACTCATTACAAGGTCCTTCATTATAATAGCACCACTCATTATAATGTCCTTCATTGTATCACTCATTAAAAAGGCCCTTCATTATAATATTCACTCATTACAAAGCCCTTCATTATAACACTAACACTCATTATAGGGCCCTTTATTATAACACTAATTACAAGGCCCTTCATTATAACACTCAGTCATTACAAGATCCTTCATTATAACACTGTCATTACAAGATCCTTCATTATAACACTCACTTTAATTCCCTTCATTATAGCACCCTCATTATAATGTCCTTCATTTTAACACTCAATCATTATAATGGCTCTTCATTATAGCAATCTTCCCATTATAAGACAAGTACATTAATGCATTCCATTTCATTTGAAAGTAGTAAAATTATATATATATATATATATATATATATATATATATATATATATATATATATATATATATATATATATATATACACACACACATATAATGTACTTTATTATAAGGGGTCTCACTATGAGGTGCTACACTCCATGGACAGTGTTATAATGAGGGAGTACTGTATAATGTACTCTATTATAATGGGTCTCATTATGAGTTGATATACTCTATGGCTTCCTTGGACAGCATTATAATGAGGGAGTACTGTATAACACATTTTGATTGTAGAATGCATCAAACATGTAAAAATCATCAACTAATTTTTTGCTATTGTCTAAAATTTAGGAAATATCATTAATGTCAAACACAAGTTTGAGTAAACCACTATCATTTCATGTGAAAGGTTCAAGTATTTTCTAACAAGTGCTGATTACCAGGTATATAACCAGTTCTTGGCTTAGCTATTAGTGACTTCAGTCTTTAAAAAATCCATGGTGTCCCACACCAAATGGCATTCATTCTTCCAGCTGTTGAGTGTATACAGCACTTTAAATCTATGAGAATAAGATATGAAAAGCTTTTTAATTTCATTATGTCTGAAACTATTGTATAACAGCTGATTTTTCTCCAAATAATTTTACATAGAATTGAAGTAAAATTGGTGATTTAACTTTGAAATTTACTGGTTAAGGGACCAAGTTATAATAAATAATGATGTGTGTGAAAGCTTATATATTTTTTTTATTTAAAGACTATAGTATTTGCCTACTCCCCCCCCCCCTCCCCCTGGCAGTCTGCACCCACCTTGTGATTTTAAAAACGAACAGCATCAAGGATATAAAAAAACATGCAAAACTTAGTCATTTCATTCATTAATTTATAATTTCTAACCTGATTGTTGCCAGGGTGTCCATAACACAGTCATCTTGTTCTAATTTCAAACCAAATGGGAGTTTTCAATGTAAACAACAAGCCTGGATCCTGGAAAAGTCCATTTTCAGTGAAGGGGTCAGGTTCCAAGGACTACACATACATAGAAGTTAAAAAAACTGTTGTCTGCATCTAATATTTGCAATGTCAAGTTTTAATATTTCTATATAAAAACTGAATAAAACGAATGGGCAAACAGTTGAACTATTATATACATTGGTTCAAAGGCTGTAACTGCCAAAGTTGCATAAATTTATGGAATTATCTGGAGCTTATTAAAGATGATAAACTACATCACTCTGGTTGTCTAAAAGAAAGAGGCCCACCAATGCAAATATGGATGCCGTGTTAGTAAATACACTCCTGTATGGTTTGAAATGCAAACAACACAGCAGTGTTAGGGACCCCCTGGCAACAATCGGGTTAGAAATGATAAATTAATGAATGAAACGACTAAGTTTTGTGTATTTTTTTATATCATTGAGGTTTTCAATTTTTTAAATTGGTAAGGGGGTACAAACTGCCAGATGAGTAGGCGAATGCTACATAGATGTATAAGAAAACTGGTAAAAGTTTGCAGTATGTAAAACATATTCTTCCTACATATCATCAGTTAATTCATAGGTTTTAACTTAAATTTCTGTCAAATAAATTGGATTCACTTTTTCTTTCTTTAATAAAATTGCTATGTAAAAGAAGGCTTGATTAATTTGATTTGACTGCAGTGGATCCTGAAGCAAATTTCTGAAAACTAGAATGTGTTCATGGAACACAAACGCCCCACCACACTGATTTAAACTGATATAGACCAAAATAATATAACCATGGTGTGATATGGACAGATGAACATACAAAGGACAAGGGTAACACCATATGCACCTATCACTGTACTGGTGGGAGAAAAATACTGCTGAATAGAAATGCAAATAAATGCTGCTGTTTGTTATGATGATGGACAATGGTATTTTTATCTTCTTATATTTTATTGTCAACATAACATGTTTTCTCCAGAAAAGAGCTTGCATCCTCATATTTTTTCTTTCTATTCAAGCAATTCTTTCTTTTCCCACACAAACAAAGAATCAAAGCACAAGCTATAAATTTTATTTTGCCATTGAAGATTTGTTATTACTACAGCCGTTGTTAATAGGATTTCATAAGCTAACAGCTTAGAATGACTATGTACAGTTAGTCATTACTATAGCCGTTGTTAATAGGATTTCATAAGCTAACAGCTTAGTAGGACTATGTACAGTTAGTCCATAAGTTCTTAGAAGAAAAAAAAAACAACTTCCATTTCCAAAGTCCTCATCCTTTTACTATGGTATAAAAAGCCACAAATACCAGAATTTTGAGAACATGAGTCAATTCCACTTAGATCTACATGGGGCAGGGGGAAAGCACTGCAATTCTTTGCCTGTATGGGGGGGGGGGGGGGGGGGGGGGTGAACCTATATCCTTTTGTTTTTTTTAAAAAATAATTACAATTCTTTTCTATTGGTGGTATCCCTAAAAGAAAGTGGTGTTTCCCACCCACACCCTACCAGGTAAATTTAATTAGAATTGCCCTACTATATTAGCAACATCTAGTATACATATTTAAATTTAATGTACTTAATACACAAAAAAGAAGAAAACAAATACTGTATGTATACAAGAATCTAATTTTGGAGTGAAACTAACTGGACAAAATGATAATATTTGTTTTAAAAGTCCTCATTCATTTAAAATTCTTTTACTTAACCAGGAGATAGATGAAATCAAATCTTACATATTTTCATGCTGTGTCCTAAACATTTGTATTTTCCATCAGTGTCTTCATGGTAGAATACTTAGCAAATCTGTCCTTACTATGTCTACTATTTTTTGTGGAATACCAATTTTCACAGATTTTGTGGTTGCTACAAACTACAAATTTAAAGCTCCAACAAACAATGATCTTTCTATGAAAACAAAATGACTCCTTAATCCATGAAAACAATAGTACTCTTTAATCCATGAAAACAATAGGACTCTTTAATCCATGAAAACAATAGGACCATGAAACCAATAGAACTCTTTAATCCATGAAACCAATAGAACTCTTTAATTAATGAAACCAATAGGACTCTTTAATCCATGAAAACAATAGTACTCTTTAATTCATGAAAACAATAGGACCATGAAACCAATAGAACTCTTTAATCCATGAAACCAATAGAACTCGTTAATCCATGAAACCAATAGAACTCTTTAATTCATGAAACCAATAGGACTCTTTTAATCCATGAAACCAATAGGACTCTTCAATCCATGAAAAAAACAGGACCATGAAACCAATAGAAATCTTTAATCCATGAAACCAATAGAATTCTTTAATCCATGAAACCAATAGGACTCTTTAATCCATGAAACCAATAGGACTCCTTAATCCATGAAAACAACAGAACTCTTTAATCCATGAAACCAATAGAACTCTTTAATCCATGAAAACTACAGGACCATGAAACCAATAGGACTCTTCAATCCTTGAAAACAATAGAACTCATTAATCCATGAAACCAATAGGACTCTTTAATCCATGAAAACAACTGGACTCTTTAATCCATGAAACCAATAGAACTCTTTAATCCATGACAACAACAGAACTCTTTAATCCATGAAACCAATAGGACTCTTTAATCCATGAAAACAACAGGACCATGAAACCAATAAGACTCTTCAATCCTTGAAAACAATAGAACTCTTTAATCCATGAAAACAATAGGACTCTTTAATCCATGAAAACAATAGGACTCTTTAATCCATGAAACCAATAGGACTCTTTAATCCATGAAACAATAGAACTCTTTAATCCATGAAGACAATAGGACTCTTTAATCCATGAAACCAATAGAACTCTTTAATCCATGAAACAATAGAACTCTTTAATCCTTGAAAACAATAGGACTCTTTAATCCATGAAACCAATAGGACTCTTTAATCCATAAAACCAATAAAACTCTTTAATCCATGAAACAATAGAACTCTTTAATCCATGAAAACAATAGGACTCTTTAATCCATGAAAACAATAGGACTCTTTAATCCATAAAACCAATAGAACTCTTTAATTCATGAAAAGAATAGGACCCTTTAATCCATGAAAACAATAGGACTCTTTAATCCATGAAACCAATAGGACTCTTTAATCCATGAAAACAATAGGACTCTTTAATTCATGAAACCAATAGAACTCTTTAATTCATGAAAACAATAGGATTCTTTAATGCATGAAAACAATAGCACTCTTTAATCCATGAAACCAATAGGACTCTTTAATCCATGAAACCAATAGGACCATGAAACCAATAGGACTCTTTAATTCATGAAACCAATAGAACTCTTTAATTGATGAAAACAATAGGACTCTTTAATTGATGAAAACAATAGGACTCTTTAATCCATGAAAACAATAGGACTCTTTAATCCATGAAAATAATAGGACTCTTTAATCCATGAAACCAATAGGACTCATTAATTCATGAAACCAATAGAACTCTTTAATTCATGAAAACAATAGGACTCTTTAATCAATGAAAACAATAGGACTCTTTAATCCATGAAACCAATAGGACTCTTTACTCCATGAAACCAACAGGACTCTTTACTCCATGAAACCAACAGGACTCATTAATTCATGAAACCAATAGAACTCTTTAATTCATGAAAACAATAGGACTCTTTAATCAATGAAAACAATAGGACTCTTTAATCCATGAAACCAATAGGACTCTTTACTCCATGAAACTAACAGGACTCTTTAATCCATGAATTATACTACCAATAAAAATGTCATTTTCTCCAAAAGCACTAAAATTGATACCCACAAAAATAGATGAAATGACAGTAATTTGCAGAATGTTTACCAATAAATGCATCAATATGTCAATAACTAGAGATCTGTTTACTAAATATAAAATGACTAATGTTGTGGATGACTCAATGCCATTTTACACTAACAGAATTAGTAATATCACACTAAACTAGGAATACTACATTTTTAAAAAAAAATGCCACTCTAGCCTAATTATATACAACTGTAGTATAAATAAAATAAATTTAAACTTTAAAATTCAATATATACTGGCCAAACTGTCAGAATTATATACAAATCTGAACCTATCTCTGTTCACAAAATATGCAAATGTATTACACAATAGACACTGTCTAATGTTAAGACATGCTGAACAACTGATCAATCACCAGAACAGAGACAACCATCCCTAATTACTTGCACAGCATTAAATTTTTAAAAAATCTTTTTACAATTACCCCCATAATAGTAAATATTAATTTTGGGTATATAAGAGAGAGAGAGAGAGAGAGAGAGATGGTAAGCTAGGTGATGGACTCCAGACCTAATTTCCTGACAAGCTATCAGTATGCCTGAGATAACGTAATGACACCTACCTTTCAGTGACAGTATTGGCTGGCAGTCCATAGGTGTCAGCAAATCTTGAAGTCTGACTAACAGATGGTGACATTTTAATTGACTACAGAATTTTGCAATCAACAAAAATTGTACTAATATACAGAAGTTCTGAAAGGCTGTTTGTAGTGACAAGTAGTGCTATTCCAATTAATTAATTTGGTCACTTTCACTGGGATGACCAATTAAGCCATTAAGAATTCTGAATAATTGTGGTCAAAATTTAGTTCAGCAACATTCCAGCTGTTTCAGAATTCAGGCTATTTGAAAAACAGCTGTGGTTTTGGCAGTACATAATTATGTGGACAAATTATTCAACTATTATTTAATCATCAACTGGTAAATAAAAAATGATGATCGTAAGGTGCAAGGTTATAAATCAGTGATTCACACAGAGTTCCTTTAGAATTTCGAATATACAATGATTCATTGTCATTTTTATGGCAAATAGTACTTGGCCACAACAGATAAGTTTCAGTTTCATTCAGAATTACCTCCCCTGGAAATAGGCATCTACCATCTTATGGGTCAACCTTATTCACCATTACTATTAAAATGGATAGAAATATTTAGATAGCGAATACATGGGTTCCATGGAACATAGTGTCTTGACTTTTTCAAGGTTATGGGCCTGCACACAAATTTAAAAATCAAGTTGGCACCACTCCCACTGATGGACAACATACTGGCTATGTCTTGCATTTTTCTTCAAAAAAAAAAAGATATGAGAAAGAAAGGCTTTTCCATGCAAAATAAGTCCTCAATTTTGCTACAAAGATACCCATTGCCTATTTTCCATATTCACTTGACAGCCAAATTTTAATATTTGACATTACTGGATCATTGACTTTTCTTTTTCAGGTTTCTCTGTTGTAGTTCCAAAATGTGGAAGTTGTTTTCATTCGAAAAAAAAAATATTTTCAAGCAAGATTTGCACATTCTAAGAATTCTAATGGTGCTCACATTTCTGTTCACACACAAGTACTATATACTATGTAGTTTTTACCAACAACATGTATATACTTTAAAAAAATTAATTTTGATAGCAAACTGTGAATTGCAGGTGAAGTACAATTTTTGGAATCTGCCACATATCCATGAAAAGATAGCTACAAATAGGCACAACATTACTTTTTAAATAATCCATGACTTTCTTTGACAGAATACAGTAATGAGTAAGCTTTGAATGTTAGTTTCATGTACAGGTTTAAAATCAACAATACAAAAAACAAAAAAAATCAACAAAATCTCCTGTATAAATTTACTGAGAGAGAACACAGTTGCATGACATAATAAAATTTATGATGCCATGGAAACAATATGCTGGATAATGCATCATGCTAGCTTCACGACCATTTTTAACAAGCAGATCAGCCTGAAATTGTAAAATATTAATTTCATTCCCCATAATTGTCATAATCCTCCAATGTCATTTCAAGTCGTCTTGGAGGGGGTGGGGGTGATGGTGGCTTTCTTAAACAGTCTTCCTCCTCATATGTGTTTTCTTCATCAGAGTAAGAGTATTCTCTGTTACCATGATAACCATGACTCTCCCTAGCAACAGATTGTGGGTCATCTTCCTCATCTTCTCCTTCATCATCAAGGAAGTCCTGCTTGGACAAATCCTCATTGACTAAATCATTGTAGTGATATTTAAAATGGTAGATAGTCTTGGACATTGTCTTAACATCACGGTTGTCATAGAAACATGACTCCTCACCTAAGCTGTGAACTCCATTGGTTTTTGTGCTACTTCCAGTATGAGTTGAGTAATAGTCACTGTCAGAGTTGACATTAAATGTCCTTTCCTTGACAGAATTACTCGCAATATCATTGCCGTCATCTGACGAATTTGACTGATGTGGAGAGTCAGAATTACGAAATTCAGGAGGAGGTTTGATTTTGGGTGTAACATTCAATTTAAGTTCCAACTTGTTACCACTAGCATCATGGGGTGGAGAGGAAGTAATAATCTTCACTTTCTCTTCAAAACCTTTACGTTTTGGGGAAGCTATTTGTTCAAAATTGTTCACTTCAAACTCAGTGTTACCCCCAGCAAAGGGGTTACTACTTATTGTAGCTGTCATTTCATAACTATATGGACTTCTTAATTTGACAGGGCTGCTAAAGCCATAACTGTACAATGTTCTATCACACGGACTCTCGACTGGCCAATAAGCACCATTATTGGGCAGCAAATTCTGTGCTAGATTTTCTGCAGACATCTCCCGGTGACCACTGTCAGGAGAATCAGTTTCAAAAGTCTTTACGTTACCCATTGGCATCGAGTCTGGAGACATGAGAAAAGAACCATCCCGATCTATGGCCATGAGACGGGGCAGATAAACTGGACCACATTGTGGTGTTGTGGGATCTGGCAGGACTGACATCTGAAATATGTGCATAAATAGGTTAATTATCAGAGGGCAGTTCCATCAAAATACACATAGTACTGATTTGGTTTGGTGTTTTATGGCACAACAACACAAGTAGGTTATTTAGTGCTGAGCCAATTGGAGTAAAGTGTTTTACCCAAGGACACACCACAGGAGATGACTGGGCAGATCCAGCTGTAGGATTTGAACCACATGGCATTAAGACAAAACTATCTGCCAGCAGTGAACTTTAATTTATGTACAAATGTAGACATCTGTAATTTACATTGGCCAAAGGCTGTGGAGATAATGATGGTGGCTATCAGTGCAAAGAATATATCTTTAGTTTAGTTAAGTGACTGACAAGATAATCCACAAGCTGGGTGGTTACTGTAGTCCAGACTGGTTGCATGTGACCTGCTGCCAGAGGATGGTGATATGGATAATAATTACTGTATTCTGGACTGGTTGGATGTGACCTGCTGCCAGAGGAAGGTGAGATATGGATAATAGTTACTGTATTCTGGACTGGTTGCATGTGACTTGCTGCCAGAGCAAGGTGAGATATGGATGATAGTTACTGTAATCCGGACTGGTTGCATGTGACTTGCTGCCAGAGGAAGGTGAGATATGGATGATAGTTACTGTAATCCGGACTGGTTGCATGTGACCTGCTGCCAGAGGAAGGTGAGATATGGATGATAGTTACTGTCTGGACTAGTTGCATGTGACCTGCTGCCAGAGGAAGGTGAGATATGGATGATTGATTTAAAATAAGTATTACTATATTTGGATGAATTACTTTTATCAATGTAATGTTTTACAGCAGGTACACCTCTCCCTCAATAACTTGCTCCTGGATAACTCGCAAACTGCTTATAACATGGGGTCAGGCATAGATCCCACTTTTTCTTCTAGAAAATACCAAAATAATTGGCCCCTATTTGTTGAATGTGAAGAAAATTGCGATCAAAACTGGTCAATGAAACTTTGATATATTGCTCATTTTATCATCAAAAATGGTCATTAGTGCCCAGAAATTTGGATAAACATCATGAAATTTGCAACTTTAAATAAAGAGTTATATATTTTGTTTAATTTTCTTTAAAAAAAAAAATTTGCAGTACACTGTAAATAACAATATTTGATGATATTCTTATCCATAAAATTGTCAGTAATGCCTTCTGGCAGCAGTACTTTAGGAAATAAATACCAATTAAATAAGTTTTGTTAAGTGAAATTCATATTTTAGTTCTATCTTTTAATTCAGTTTCAGTGTAATCATCATAAAGGTGATATGCCCTCATGTATTAAAATGGAAAAAAGTAAATCTACTGTCACAGCTATGTCAATGAATGTTTCTGAGAATCTAATTAAGTGTCGACTATGTTTTGATCTCTGATCTGCGTAAGTGTTTGTTCTATTTTTTTAAAATTAGACCTGCTTTCTATTATCACATTAATTATGTCGTTTGTATCAAGTCAAACAAGGGGGTGGAATAAAAAAAAAAGTTAAAAGGCATCCAAATCCTACCTGCATAAGAGCCAACGGTCACGGTAGTGTGTCAGGTCAACTCATTTCAATTGACCAGTTGAACACTCATTTCAATTGACCAGTTGAACACTGTTATAAATATTATTATGTTGGTGACATAATTAAAGTATCTAACATAATCAGTGGTTTATCCTACTAATTTGCAAATGAGATGACGGATAGCAAGGGAAGCAAATGAAAAGAGTACTCGGTACATGAAAAGCTTTGTTTCACAGATACGGTTCCTTATGGAGGAGCGAGTTCCAAAGTTTGTAGTGAACTTAAAATTCCCAAATTGGTACTCAGAGGTTTGCTCAAGGATGAGCAAAAATTTCACTATTACTTGCAGTGAAATCACAGCATCAATATTTGACTAACAGAACAATTTTTAAAAAAGTTTCAACATTGACAGTCATTGTTTCACGAATTAATTGTCCCTAGTTTTTGAAAAATGGAAATATTTTGTTTTGTTGTGAATCTACAATAACACTTGAATATATCCACATTCACATGCAAAAAGCAGTGATGTAATACACAATGTTTTTGCAGGTACACATGTGATATGTGTTGAAACTTCTTGGAGTAATGTTTTTAACGATCTTTCAAAGGTTGGTTATCTTGAAAATAAAGGTACTTTATACAGAAAAGTGAACAACTTCATTAGAAACAACATTTAATTGACAATTATTTCCAACGTGATTATAAAACATGTATTAAACCATTAAACAGTTGCCCCACCCCTACCCCCGCATCTTCTCTTTGTCAATGTCCAACTAGGATGGCATCACCCTCTAAATTTTTCAGATGTCCCTCAGTAAAGCGTGCCCTTGCTTATACTGCAGTCTGTGTTTTTGCACCCCGTTGTGCGCAAATCGAGGGAGAGATGTATATTTATTGGGATATTTGCACTATCAATGTAATGTTTTACAGCAGGTATATCTATTTGGATATGTCCACTATATTGAGACTGTTGAGTGTAACCCTCCTACACAGCAGGTGTATCTACTGGTAGGGGTGAAATGATACACCTGTGCCGCATATCAATACGATTCATGATACACAGCCTATGATACGATACATTATCGATTCTCAGTTTAAAGAATAAAAAGGCAAATGACTAATAATTATTCATGACTGCTGAAGATTAAAGTAGCTTATATAGGGTAAGTATCGTTTTGTATTGATTCTTCACCTCTTGTATCGATACGTGTATCGATATGGCAAAAGTATCGATGCATTGATATATCGATGAATCGTTTCACCCCTATATACTGGGATATGTCCACTATATTGAGGCTGTCGAGTGTAACCCTCCTACACGGTAGATGTATCTACTGGGATATGTCTACTATGTGAGACTGTTGAGTGTAACCCTCTTAGACAGCAGGTATATCTATTTGGGATATGCCCACTATATTGAGATTGTTGGGTGTAACCCTCCTATAAGGAGAATGATAATGAGGCAGTATGAGTGTTGTGGAGTGGTATAGTGCATGTCAGTGTAGTAAGGTGACAAAAAAAGAGTATAAACAGAGAAGTGATTCCTGTATATTAGAACAAGTAGAGTATGATCCTTCTGCTGTTACTAAAGGAAAAGATATTTGCAAATTGTCTAGCAAAGTGAAAGTTTTCAGTGGGGTTCAGTGTTGTGAAGGGCTCACCAGCTAGTCAGTGTTGTGAAGGGCTCACCCACCAGTGTTACACCAGGAATTCACCAAGTCAGTTTCCAACTCAAACTGTGGCTGCCAATCATGTTCAAGTTGAAATGTTCAGAACCTGAGTTGCAATTTGATTAATGGTTTAATAAAGCATATAAACCATTTCAGTCTTTGTATTATTTGCTATCTGCTATCAAATTTCACTTTTTCAGCATCAACCAATGTCGTGAATGTACATATTTCCATACAGTATGTATGATTATTGATTCTTCAGCGCATGCTGGATGTCAACTTCTGACCTGGTCTGATATGCAAGTTGTTCTGTCAGTTATCATGTAGGACAATGGAGATTGTGGAGTGGATAAATTATAAACTTCAATTAGCTTTTATCTGAACTAGTAACACGGTTATAGATATATTTTTTATCAGGATGATCTAGTGTTACACATGCTAATAAACAACCAAAATTCTGGCAAGATCCAAGTCAGGATTTTTTCACCAAGTTGGAACACTATCAACAGCTGTTTGATTTGTATATGATAATGGTTGTTGTGTCACCCTCCTGTTGCCAGAAAAAAATGTGAAACGGCCAAATTGATTTTAAATAAGTGTAAAGTGTAGTGAAGTGATTGACAGTGTTTGTTTCGGTGTAGTGAGGTGGCTTACAGTTGGCACGACCAGTGAGTTAGATCCACTATGTTGAGACTGTTTCGGTGTAACCTCCCTGCTGCCAGAAGATGACGATGAATGCAGTGACTGACGAGCTATCTCCAGCTCCTGGATACGACTCAAGAGCTGAGACATGTGGTCCAGCAAGTCCCGGTTATGAAGAAGTAACTGGTGAGCACGGGCCTGAAAATAAAATTAATTATCTTTGTAATGAATACATCACAACGACTAAAATATAACCCTTGAACATATTCTCTCATGACAGAATCTGTCAATTTTAAGCTCTTTATTATATACAGTATGTATGAGGAAATTTCTGTGATATTAAATTTTGTTGCAATTTTTAATTTTAAAAAATTTGTGTTTCACTTTTGCCATTTCGTAATTTTTTGTTTTTAATTATTCCATTTTGCAAGGATACTTTTTTTGTGATATGTGACCAGGTAATGAAAGTCACAAAAACATTAAACCCTGTGGAAATTTCTTCATGTACAGTTCCTTTTATATTCACTTAATAGTCAACATTTTTCATGTACAGTGCCTTATATACTCACTTAGTCAACATTTTCCATGTACAGTACCTTATATGCTTACTTAGTCAACATTTTTCATGTACAGTATATTATATACTAACTTATAGTCAACATTTTCCACATACAGTTCCCTTTAAACTCACTTAGAGTGAACATTTTCCATGTACACAACCTTATATACTCACTTAGTCAACATTTTCCATGTACACTATCTTATATGCTTACTTACAGTCAACATTTTCCATGTACAGTACATTATAAACTTACTTACAGTCAACATTTTCCATGTACACTACATTATATACTTACTTACAGTCAACATTTTCCATGTACAGTACATTATATACTTACTTACAGTCAACATTTTCCATGTACAGTACATTATATACTCACTTATAGTTAACATTTTCCATGTACACTACATTATATACTTACTTACAGTCAACATTTTCCATGTACACTACCTTATATACTCACTTATAGTTAACATTTTCCATGTACACTACATTATATACTTACTTACAGTCAACATTTTCCATGTACACTACCTTATATGCTTACTTACAGTCAACATTTTCCATGTACACTACATTATATGCTTACTTACAGTCAACATTTTCCATGTACACTACCTTATATGCTTACTTACAGTCAACATTTTCCATGTACAGTACATTATATACTTACTTACAGTCAACATTTTCCATGTACACTACATTATATACTTACTTACAGTCAACATTTTCCATGTACACTACCTTATATGCTTACTTACAGTCAACATTTTCCATGTACACTACATTATATACTTACTTAGTCAACATTTTTCATATACAGTACCTTATATGCTTACTTACAATCAACATTTTCCATGTACAGTACATTATATACTTACTTACAGTCAACATTTTCCATGTACACTACATTATATACTTACTTACAGTCAACATTTTCCATGTACACTACCTAATATGCTTACTTACTGTCAACATTTTCCATGTACACTACCTTATATACTTACTTAGTCAACATTTTCCATGTACACAACCTTATATACTCACTTAGTCAACATTTTCCATGTACACTACCTTATATGCTTACTTAGTCAACATTTTTCATGTACAGTACATTATATACTTACTTACAGTCAACATTTTCCATGTACACTACCTTATATGCTTACTTAGTCAACATTTTCCATGTACAGTACATTATATACTTACTTACAGTCAACATTTTCCATGTACACTACCTTATATGCTTACTTAGTCAACATTTTCCATGTACACTACATTATATACTTACTTACAGTCAACATTTTCCATGTACACTACCTTATATGCTTACTTAGTCAACATTTTCCATGTACAGTACCTTATATGCTTACTTAGTCAACTTTTTCCATGTATAGTACATTAAATACTCACTTACAGTGAACATTTTTTAAAACAAAAAATGAATGCAGAGTAAGCGATGCCTTTTAAACACAACATACTAAAAGTGTGATCAATCCATGGATAATGTTGAAAACAGTTGCTGTCTGTGGTACAAAATACAATTAATTAAGATATTTATATGATTTTATGCCACTATTCCCATCCAGAAATGTATATATGGTATGCAATTTGTTTATCTATTTCATTTATTCATTAGTCAACATTTTCCATAGACAGTAACTACATTTAGATGGATTTCAATAAGTAGAAATTATTAAATTAAATATTACTCACCGCAAAGTAAAAATGGTCTACCATGGGTCTACTAATGCATAGCTTCAATTTTCATGCAAGACCAAGCAACCCATATTTTATTATATTTTGTGTTACCTGTAAATAGTGTTTGTGTTTAATGCAATAACAGTTTTGAATTGATTTATATTTGTCTCTTTAATAACCCAGGTTTATTTCTTAAGTTACATTTCCAGAGTTATCTGCCAGTGGACCAAAAGCCCTAGCTTGTAAATGCAGCACCTGCTTTAATATTTTGCAGCTGACAACACCTTTAATCAAGCTGCAGATCTGACACATGATCAGTGCCCCAGTAGAGTCCCATGTTCAGTCAAATGTGTGTGCTTGTTCTCACACATGATCAGTACCCCAGTAGAGTCCCATTTTCAGTCAAATGTGTGTGCTTGTTCTGACACATGATCAGTACCCCAGTAGAGTCCCATTTTCAGTCAAATGTGTGTGCTTGTTCTCACACATGATCAGTACCCCAGTAGAGTCCCATGTTCGGTTAACTGTGTGTGCTTGTTTTGACATATGATCAGTGCCCCAGCAGTCCTATGTTCAGTTAAATGTGAGTGCTATTTTTGACACATGATTAGTGCCCCAGCAGAGTCCCATGGTCAGTTAACTGTGTGCACTATTTTTTTACCCATGATCAGTGCCCCACACTTAATACCCATTAAAATATGGCTGCTTTCTGATAAGATTACAAAGACAGTATGATCAAAGTGTCACTTACAGAAACCCAAGCTCCTTCTCCATATAAATATTGCCCAAGTTTATATCTTGTACTTCATAAATTGATAACTTTCCATAATTTCACAAACAGTGGGTAATGATCAAATAATGCTTACAATGGAGCATTCAAGTCATAGATTTTGCTGAAAACCATAACAACTATGCTGTGGAATGTGAATTTAATGTTTTGGTGAAACCTGTATGGGACTGGCTCAAGAATAAAATCAGCTACTTAGAATTGGGCTAGCATTTGAAAAACAATCCATGTAGTGGAAAGTCCTTATGTAAACTGGAAGTGAAATCTGATTAAGTGGGTCCTGGATCAGTGACAAAATAGGTATACAGTTGCTTGGAATGCCATTAGAATGAAGGCCATTTCAATTGCCAAGGCGAACAGTAATGCTGTTAGACTGAAGACCATTTCCATTACCAAGGTTAACAGTGATGCCATTAGACTAGGCTGAAAGCCATTTCAATTGCCAAGGCTAACATTGATGCCTACTGACTGATGGTCATATCCATTGTCAATGCCCAACAGTAAAACAATTAGACTGAAGGCCATTTCCATTACCAACGCTGAGTGATGCCTATTGACTGATGGTCATTTCCATTGTCAATGTTAACAGTGATGCCAGTAGACTGAAGGCCATTTCCATTACCAACGCTGAGTGATGCCTATTGACTGATGGTCATTTCCATTGTCAATGTTAACAGTGATGCCAGTAGACTGAAGGCCATTTCCATTACCAACGCTGAGTGATGCCTATTGACTGATGGTCATTTCCATTGTCAATGTTAACAGTGATGCCAGTAGACTGAAGGCCATTTCCATTACCAACGCTGAGTGATGCCTACTGACTGATGGTCATTTCCATTGTCAATGTTAACATTGATGCCAGTAGACTGAAGACCATTTCCATTGTCATTGTTAACAGTGATGCCTGTAGACTGAAGGCCATATCCACTGCCAAGGCTAACAGTGATGCCTATTGACTGCTCATATCCATTGTCAAGGTTAACAGTGATGCCATTAGACTAGGCTGAAGGCCATTTCAATTGCCAAGGCTAACAGTGATGCATATTGACTGGTCATTTCAACTGGCAAGGCCAACAACAATGCCATTAGACTGAAAGCTATTTCCATTGCCTACACTAACAGTGATGCAATTAGACTGAAGGTAATTTCCATTGCCAAGGCTAACGGTGATACCTACAGACCAATGGTCATTTCCATTGCCAAGGTTAACACTGATGCCACTAAACTGAAGACCATTTCCATTGCCAAGGTTAACAGTGATGCCATTTGACTGAAGGTTATCTCCATTCCCAAGGCTAACAGTGATACCATTAGATTGAATGCCATTTCCATTACCAAGGTTAACAGTGATGCCATTAGACTGAAGGTCACTTCCAATCCCAAGGCAAACAGTGATGACTTGTTTAAAGCTTCAGCTGCATGTGCTTTATGAGATGTCACAGACTTGCACGTAGACAACACATGCACAGAGCAAAGAAACTGCCTACCAGTGTTGACGAAAAAGTGGATAGTTTGTTGAAATTTTTGATCTACTGGAGAAAACAATGATGCTAATTTGGTACATAATATGAATGCCAGGAAATGTACACTAAGATGAAGACAACACTGTAAAAAAAGGACTTGGAAATAAGATACAGCTTGTCACTGTTGTATAGAGTTGTTTTGGTAAATGGCATCAAAATGAAGCTACTAGATGTAATTATATGAAAAATGAAGGTGTAAGAAAAACTGACATTTTGTAACTGTTAACCCTTGTGGACAAATAGATGAGGAAGTCTGTTTACTCTAGATAGAGAAAGAATTTTTACTCTGTCAGGAAATGGGTGGGTGGGTGGTGTTTTGTTTATTTTTTGAACAGATTCAATAAGGTAAAATATATAGATGCTTATTGCACTTTGATGCTTACAATGTTTTACAAACCCAACTAATAATATGAAACTGAGTCTTAACTGTGCAGTTGTACAGCATGCATGACTCAATGAATACATGACTTAGTGACCTGACGAACTCAAAATGCACTCGAGTTGATGGCTCTAGATAACAAGTGTTTTCACTGTGACCATATTCTATCATTTCAAATGTGCATGAAACATACAGAACTTAACATGTTTGCACAGTCTGCATCACATGCGCCCTTTACAAAAACTGTATGTATTTACAGGAGGAGGAAAACGCTGCCGACTTTGAACTAAGTGCTTACAATGAAACTGTTGTGCATATTATAAATGCAATAAAAAATTATTCAGTTTTCATCAATTTATTTCTGTAAAATATGCAACTGCACTGCATATCTAGAGATCACACTGCATATCTAGAGATCACACTGCATATCTAGAGATCACACTGCATATCTAGAGATCACACTGCATATCTAGAGATCCATCCCTGAATCTTACCTGAGCCTCTATCCTAGCCGAGGTTTCTGCTGAAAGCTGATCCTTTAGAAGTTGGACTTGGGCTATGGCAACCTGGGTTTGCTGCTGGTGATGCTCCACCTGTTGTCGTAATAACTGCAGTTGGTGGTGAGAGGTCAAGGGCATCTGAGAGTCTGGGACAGTGTCATCAAGCAGAGAGGAGGGACTAATTGGTGAGGATATGGTGGTACCTCCAATTTGGTTCTGCATGAAAAGGAGATAATGACATAATAATCATGAAAAGGAGATAATGACATAATAATCTTCCTATGGGATATAATAAAAGAACTGTCTAGCTGACCTTTCTTGAGGATGACACTGAAATCATGAAGTACCAGGTCAATGATATCCATAACTTTCCTCACTATTCTGATACCATATGCCAATATCATCAGTGCACCTTTACAGCTGAGCTCAATCCCCAATTCCAGTATTTTCATAAAAAAGGGATAGTCCATACAAGACTTGTGGTTTCCTTCAGCTCCTGCAATTTCCTCCAACTCCTGGTTTTAACCAATTTCAAAATCAGATGGTAATCCAGTGGGCTAATGGGAACCGGGGCTACCAGAAATAGAACCTAACTGGGAAGCCCAACATAAATACAGTAGCCACGAGGAACACAATTTAACATCAAACTATTTAAACAGCTTTAAGTCTTCCCTTTTCTGCTGTTATTAGACACTAAGAGTTTCTCCTCTTTGTGAAATGTTATTATAGCTATGTTCTAACAAGGGTACTGTGAACTGTATATTATATCCCCAATCTGTATTTAATGGTCCTCTATGCTGGCACCAGTAGGGCAAAGTTGAATCATGAGGTCATTGATCAAGTGGTATCAATGACCTTGAACAACGATAAAGGTACGTGGATTTGAACTAAACTTACAGTGCAGAAACTATTAATTTCTTGTTAGGCTTACCATGAACTTGACCTCTGACCTTCAGACCCGCCCTCCAAATTGATGTGTTCCTTTCTCACTCTAATTGCAAGCAATCCACAAAATCGGAAAAAAAGGAAATTACTCTTGAACAAAATTTACTGTGCAAAACTAATTTTCCTTTTGAGTCACAATGGCCAAGACCTTTGACCCTAAAATCAATAGACCTTTTCCTTACCTTATGTGCAGGCCCTCCACCAACTTTGGTCAAGCTATGTGGTTTAGAAATTAAGCTTTTATGAAAAAACAGCACTTTTCATTCTTCAGTCAATGACCTTGACCTTTTACCTTTTGATCCCAAAATCAATAGACTTCTTTCTTACCAAATGTGTACATGTAGGCCATCCACAAACTTTGGTGAGGGACATATCTGAGAATAATAATGTGTGTGCATAAACCATTGGTCATTTTTTTTTCTTTTTTCCCACAGTGACCTTGACCTCTGACCTGTTGACCCCAAAATCAAAAGACTTCTTCCCGACTCCAAGTGCAAGACATCCACAAAGTTTAGTTCAGGTCTGTGATGTAGAACTAATATTACTGTGCAGAAACCATTATTATTCTTTCAGATGGACATCATAACAATATATGATCTGCCTTTGGCCGGCTTATAAAAAACAAGCTAGTCATGGCCTGCATGTCAAGCCTGCCCCATAGTTATATTCCATATTTGAAGAGAGTGTGATAAAATGATATTTAAATAAAAGTTAAGTAAACAAGAGCCACAAGTGGGCCTAAAATTGTTCACCTTGGTAACTGACATGTTTATTTTGTGAATGCAAATTAATACATGTTTTGAAACTGTGGAGTGGAAAGACAAGTTTGGGGCACTTAGTTACAACATTGTCTATTAATATTGGTGTCATTTATCTTCTTTTTTTTAATTATTTATGATGTTTATATATTATAAATATTTTATGAAATTATATAGGTTTCTTTACTTCAATATTTGTTTAAACCTTAATGTTAAGTATAATGTCAACATGTTTATCTACTGTCCTTGAATTAGGTTGTTTACCTAGAATTGGAGTTCAAGGAGAGTTTTGGTAAACAAGTTGCTGATTCAATTTGAGGTCAAGGTTGATTTTGTTTACAGATAAAACTAGAATTTCCCTTAGAGTTGTGTGTTAAGAGTCACATACACCATAATATTCTAGAACATTCTGTCATGTGGTCTATCTTTACATATACCATGTTTTGAGGACAGTTTTTCAGTTTCGACCTTAACATCAGTCTTAAAAGAGCCATTACAGTTGTGAAAAATCATTCCAAATTCAGAGAGAGGAATTATTTTAAATATTCACTGGATGATACACGTGCTCATAGATTTTTGGATTTTGGATTCTGAATTGATGATTTTGTGATTTATGTGAGCTTATTCAAAGATATTCTGGAGTACTTCATTTTGGCATATCGTCACATTAAAGACTACTGGCACATCAACACATTCAAGGATACAGTCATTCATTCGGAATATTCTATATTTAGGACTTGTGATTAGGACACTCAGGATTATTGGATTATTTGGATTTTAATTTACGTTACTGTAAGTGTCTTTTGAATTTTCACTTTAATTGACTAGAAATAAATTGCTTATTGATTTTTACTTGATTTGTTAGTTTCACTTTCTTTATGTTACATTTTTCTTAGACCATAGAGTTGTAACATTTTTTAGACCTAATATATATAGGAGATTAAAACATGGCTTCACTTCTGAAATTTGTTTTTAAAATATCCTTACATTTTCTTAAGAAGTGAAATAAAAAAATAAAAAACATGGCAAGTAGTCAGTTATAATTCATTAATGTACATGTATAGTGTGATTACTTTGCTGTAAGACTAAAGGTATAACATAATATTATGTGTGTGGCTTTGATTGCCTGGGCTTGCTTTTTCATTTGATTCATTTCAGACATAAATGAAATATCTTTGCATATTTTCTGACAGAAAAAGTAATTTTCTACTGTCCAAAATCATGCAGAAAATATGATATATGCTTTATTGGCATGAGAAGACCTTCATTTATGCAACTAGAATTGGCCTCTGGGTCTTTCAACGCCCCCTGGGTCTCTCAATGCCCTCTGGGTATCTCAATGGCCCCTAGAGACTAGACCTTGGGTAATAACTTTGAAACTGTTCACTGTCCTACCATTAAAGTATATGTACACTTACTCAGTACTACAAGGGGAGTTAATTTATGCAGTCAGAATGGATTACTGGGTCTGTCTGTACCCCCTGGGGTCATTACTTGGAAACTACTGAGATTCCCACACAGGGCAGTGTTGATGGTTGAGTAATTAAGGCATTGAACTCGTAACCAGAAGGGTTTGGGTTCCATTCCCACCATCAATCAGCCCAGACTGGCTACTGAATTTCTCAGGATTTTTGTAAAGGCATGCATTTCTTTGCTCTTAGTAATTCAATTTGAAAGTGTTTCTGGAGAAAAGTAGATTGATTTGCTTTGTTTTTTTTAATTTTAATAAAAGCTAAGAGTACAAAATATAAACTTCAAAGAATCTGTTACTACCGGTAATGGCATTGAATATATGAAATGCATATACATCTAACAACATAAAAACAACAAATGTTTCAGGCACTTTAATATGGCAATACCATTTTAAGGTCTAAAGTTGCTTTGGTTAGTGGTGGGGGTGGGGTCCAATAAGACTAAATACAGCAAATTCATTCATACGACTGCACACACTCCATTGTTTTCCAAACCCATCTCATTCATAAGTTATCCACTGAGAGTGCTACTTGTCATATTTCTATTTTATATTTTATCTCAGATTTAAATTACATATTGTTCAATTTAATCCCTAAGGTGCATTATTTTGCTCTTTTTAAAAACTTGTTTTATTGAAATGTATGCATAATCCCAAACCTGTGATTTTCTATAGTCCTCATCATAAGATACTTTCGTTGCTTTAATTGTCAAACTGGCATGTATAATGTGCTTTCTATCGAGTTTGGACACATTTTATTAAATGGTTTTGGAGAAGTCCTTTAATGGCTTTGCTATTTTCCTATTATTAGTACAAGTGGCAATATCTGATGGCAGATCGGCATTATTTGAACAAATTTTTCAAGAACTTCATGCCAGGATGCTTCCTGTCAAATTTGGTCAAATTCTGTTTAACAGTTCTTGGAAAGAAGTCGTTTTTATGTTTTTCTATTTTTAGTTACAATAGCTATATCTGATCACAGATGTGCATTATTTGAAGAAATTTGAAATAGCTTCATGCAAGGATGGTTTCAGTAAAATTTGGTCAAATTCTGTTTAACAGTTCTTGGAAAGAAGTCGTTTTTATGTTTTTCTATTTTTAGTTACAGTAGCTATATCTGATCGCATTATTTGAACAAATTTGAAATAGCTTCATGCAAGGATGGTTTCAGTAAAATTTGGTCAAATTCTGCTACGCAGTCCTTGAAAAGTTGTTGTTTTTTTTCTTTCTATTGTTAGAAATGGCAGCCATACTTGTTGGCAGATTGGTCAAATTATGTAAAGCAGTTCTTACAAGAAGTATTTTAAAGTTGTATCTATTTTTAGTATTGGCAGCCACACTTCATGGCAGATCAGCATCATTTCAACAAATCTGAATGAGCTTCATGCAATGATGTTTTTTGTCAAATTTGGTCAGATTCTGTTGAGCAGATTTTGACAAGAAGCAATTGTGCATGGACAACAGTTGACCCATGAAAGATGAAGGAACAACAATAAGCTCACTTGGCCTCACGGACAGGTGAGCTAAAAATGTTAACACTAAGGTTAATCTAGGCTGTGGACAGACATGGGCATACAGACAGACACACATGTATCAAGGTAATCACTATGATGAACTTTTGCCAAGGAGTGCTCAACATAAAATGTGGAACAAAGTCTTAATGTTATGTAGTAGCCACTGGGCTAACTGATTTTAGCATATGGTAGCCAATGGGCTACCTGATCTCAGCATATGGTAGCCTAAACCATGCATTCCAGCTCCAAGATTGCAAAAATATTCTTACACATAAATCTTGACTTCTGATTGGCTAACATCAAAGTACTGACCAATCAGATGTCTGAATCTAAAGTCTCCGTTTGAGCATGAGGATTAATTGTGATCTTGGGACCTGGTAGACCCTGGGTTCTGGATACAACATTTGTTAAACCCTGAATTAAAAGACTAATTGACACCCATATGTGCTGTGAAATGTTCAAGCTTTGTAAGTAGTGAGAACTTGTACAAAGTAAAATATCAGCAGCATTACAACACAGCTAGGTAAAGTATACAACAGTATGAAATCATCAAGCTTAGCTACCTATCTATACATTACAACGCAAACAATGTTCTATTATCTGCCTGATTCTGATCCTTAATAAACTTAGACTGGAGCAGTTAATCAGTTTCTGAATTAACACTGTGCCAGAAAATAGTCCACATCACTAGATTAATCTACCAAAAGAAACCAGAATGTAATCAACTATTACATAGCTTACATCTTTGAAGCTTTTAGTAGACTCCAGCAGCCATTGTAACAATAATTATCATGCAGAAAATAATTTCTGACAAAAGTGATCTGGAAAATGAAACATTGGCACCTTTTATCAGTAAAGTTTAATTTTGCAATTTTTTATCTTTATATTTTTTAAAATTTAATAAATAATCACTACATAGCCAGTATTGTGCTCATATACCATTATCCATATACATGCACACATACATACATGTATACATACACACATACATACATACAATCATACATACATACATACATACATGCATACATACATACAAACATACATACATGCATGCATACACATACATACATACATATATACACACATACATACATACATACATACATACACACACATACATACATATACACATACATACATACATACATACATACATACATACATACATACATACATGCATACATACATATACACATACATACATAGATACATACATAGATACATACATAGATACATACATACATACATACATACATAGATACATACATAGATACATACATACATACATACATACATACATACATACATACATACATACATACATGCATACATACATACATACACACCTATATATCTGCCGAGTAAAACAATAGCAACAGTAAGCAGAACTAACTGATGCAGCTAATTCCAGAAAATATGATGGCCTCTACATAGTAAAGTAAGTAAAGTCTGATTTGTAATGTAGTATTTATTAAAAGTAAAATTATCTTGACCCTCTCTATATACTAGTTCATCACAAGAACCTTTTTAGAGAAGGCATGGAAATACATGTAACAATATTCAGATTTGGTTACCAGCTGGTCTCTTGCCCTCTCAGCCAGTAGAATGAAAAATAAAAACAGCTGGGTGTCCAGACAAGCACTGGCTACAAAGAGGGTAATCAAAGCAGTTTCATCCATTCAATCACTTGTTTTTGAATATTGGTAAAACATCCCTTAGTTTATGTTCCAACTTGATTTTTTTTTCTCCATTGGCTAATAAAATGTATTTAATGTCCATAGATTGTATGTACTATTGAAAATTGGAGGGTGTGAATATTTAGATTAATGATGGTTCATACTGGACAGGGCATTGAAAATTGGTGGGTGTGGATATTTTGATTAATGATGATTCATACTGGACAAGGCATTAAAAATTGGTGGGTGTGGATATTTAGATTAATGATGGTTCATACTGGACAAGGCATTAAAAATTGGTGGGTGTGGATATTTAGATTAATGATGGTTCATACTGGACAGGGCAATGAAAATTGGTGGGTGTGGATATTTAGATTAATGATGGTTCATACTGGACAAGGCATTGAAAATTGGAGGGTGTGAATATTTAGATTAATGATGGTTCATACTGGACAGGGCATTGAAAATTGGAGGGTGTGGATATTTTGATTAATGATGATTCATACTGGACAGGGCATTGAAAATTGGTGGGTGTGGATATTTAGATTAATGATGGTTCATACTGGACAGGGCATTAAAAATTGGTGGGTGTGGATATTTAGATTAATGATGGTTCATACTGGACAAGGCAATGAAAATTGGTGGGTGTGTATATTTAGATTAATGATGGTTTATACTCGACAAGGCATTGAAAATTGGAGGGTGTGAATATTTAGATTAATGATGGTTCATACTGGACAGGGCATTGAAAATTGGAGGGTGTGGATATTTAGATTAATGATGGTTCATACTGGACAGGGCATTACAAATTGGTGGGTGTGGATGTTTAGATTAATGATGGTTCATACTGGACAAGGCATTAAAAATTGGAGGGTGTGGATATTTAGATTATTGACGGTACATACTGGACAGGGCATTGAAAATTGGTGGGTGTGGATATTTAGATTAATGATGGTTCATACTGGACAAGGCATTGAAAATTGGTGGGTGTGGATATTTAGATTAATGATGGTTCATACTGGACAGGGCATTGAAAATTGGTGGGTCAGGATATTTAGATTAATAATGGTTCATACTGGACAGGGCATAGAAAATTGGGGTGGGGGTGGGGGTTGATATTTAGATTAATGATGGTTCATACTGAACAGGACATTGAAAATTGGTGGGTCAGAATATGTTGATTAATGATCGTTCATACTGGACAGGGCATTGAAAATTGGGGGGGGGGGTATATTTAGATTAATGATGGTTCATACTGGACAGGGCATTGAAAATTGGAGGGTGTGGATATTTTGATTAATGATGGTTCATACTGGACAGGGCATTACAAATTGGTGGGTGTGGATATTTAGATTAATGATGGTTCATACTGGACAGGGCATTGAAAATTGGTGGGTCAGTATATTTAGATCAATGATGGTTCATACTGGACAGGGCATTGATGGTGGGTCAGGATATTTTGATTAATGATGGTTCATACTGGACAGGGCAATGCAAATTGGTGGGTGTGGATATTTTGATTAATGGCGGTTCATACTGGACAGGGCATAAAAGACATAAAATAATTAAAAAGAACATTCTTTTCTATGTTATTAAAACTGAGGTACTACAATGAGTTGATACAAACCAGAGATTAATATGTTTTTCATTTTTTTAATATCATTTGTCTTTAAATCTGCTTCAGAAGATAACATCATTGTCCACACATAGATAACAGATTTTACTTTACAAAAATCACTGGCTTTGAACAGGGCTTGAAATAGGAGTGGGGTTTTTTTTAAATTTATCCACAGGATCCCCATAATAACATTTTTACCGATCCAGCCTAAATTTCACTGATCCACATGTTCATATTTCTCTGAATCCAGAAAGTGCACAACATCACATCCTTTTCTGGGTCAAATTTCAGCCATTCATATTAGTTTTCTCAAGATTTCTGGTACTTTACCACTTTTTTCTCTTGATCACATTTACGCTCTCATGTCATCATCTCATTTCTGAATTTTCAGTGCCTTTTTCTTGTCATCATCTAATTTTTGCAGTTTCAGTGGCAGATGCACACCGTGCAAGAACTTCCACATCTTTCGAATTGTCATCCCACCATGCAGTTAATATTCATCAACAACAATATAACAATATTGCTTGAGTTTCCCAAAGAAGCTACTTTGTTGAAAGGATTTGTTGGCTTTGATATGACCCCTGCTCTATTTTTTTTTAATGTCATGCAGTGAATAGACCACTTTCAATTTTGATTGGTTGTTGGGTTAATGCAAGTCTATTTCACTCTTGGGTAAACAGCAAGCAAGCATATTTACTGTGTGAAATGCTGGAAGTCATATACCATCAAAACTGAAATCCATGTAGACAAGACATAAAGCAACATAGAAACTATGCACAAAAGTGGCCATTAAATGATCAGTAAAGTCCTTATATTATACATGGGGAAAAAGTTTGGAATATATATCTTCTTGTCATTGATATAAGTTATGAGTGGCTGAACATGCCAATGGTATAAGAAAATTAGCACAGAATTGGTAAGTGATCAAATTTTGAACCACACGAGTTAGGCATCTTGTGTTGATTGGAAGAAGTGGAGTGGATGTCCTCAATAGTTGTCCCTTTTTGACAGACAGAAAAGAGTGCCTGTAGTCAGTGTGGTCAGCTACCGAGTCTGGTTTTAATTGTCATTACTCTCTTCGTAAACAAATGAATATTTGAATACTAATTTTCTATTTGAATATTTTTGAAAAGTATTCTGATTTTGAATATTCAGTTATTTGTTTAGCTGTACTGATATCACTGTTGCTTCTTGCCATTATGGCAGCAAGCCACCATGATATCACTGTTGCTTCTTGCCATCATGGCAGCAAGCCACCATGATATCACTGTTGCTTCTTGCCATCATGGCAGCAAGCCACCATATCACTGTTGCTTCTTGCCAGCATGGCAGCAAGCCACCATGATATCACTGTTGCTTTTTGCCATCATGGCAGCAAGCCACCACGATATCACTGTTGCTTCTTGCCATCATGGCAGCAAGCCACCATGATATCACTGTTGCTTCTTGCCATCATGGCAGCAAGCCACCATGATATCACTGTTGCTTCTTGCCATCATGGCAGCAAGGCACCAGTTTCCCAAACTTTATTGAAACTGTTTAGTAGTGTATTGAGAGCTGTGTCAAGTAAGTGTTTCAGAAGTTGAGAGTGGATATCATCAGTTCCTGGTTAAGAGTCACGGGCTTAATCAAGAGTCTTGCAGTTCTCTTAGAGTAAAAAGTTTATTGTAATCTTCAGCATTAGAATTAAAATTTTAAACCATTTTTTCTTTCTTGTTCTTGACACGGCAGAAGAGTTCAGAAAAAGTTCTCTGGTGAAGAATATTAGGTGAATGTATTGTATTTGAAATTTCTGGTAGGGTATTGACTAAATGATCAGATTTCATGAAGTGTTTGATACAGATGTTTTATCTCCGTGTTTTCCTTTTGCAATAATGGTAAGACAAGCTTTACCTCTGTATTTTTTCAGATTTTCACCTGTTGGATTAGCATTGAAAAAGCTAAGATTATTTGTCTGTTCCCTGATGGCATTCTTTATCAAACCATGGTTTGTTGATATATTTAGGGATTGCTTAAGTTTCAGGCATTGTTTGGTTTGGTTTTGTGGGGTTTAACGCCATTTTACAGCACACCATAGGCTATTCATGGATGTCAGTATATTTGGTGGAGAAAGAACCCGGGAAGATCTTGGGAAGAACCACCAACCCATGGGAAGCTATTGGCAAGCTTCCTTACATACCTATGCAGGTTGAGCTGAGACTCAAACCTATGCAGACAGAGGTCAGATGTGAGTGATCTGTAAATGCCAACACCTTAGACCACTTGGACACCCAAGGCCACACTTTAGATATTGTATTCCCATCAACTTCTTGGAGTATGTTAGTAAATAAGAATATTGGATCCACTACATTTTTAAAACAATTATCTGTCAAAATTGATTCACAGAGGGACTAAATCATTTCCAAATATGCCTTATTCAATTTCCATCTTTGCCCCACCCTCTAAGATTTGGGTGTACTACTTTAAAAGTATACTGGGAAGTGGTCACTACCACAAAAGTCATCACCAACTTCCCTAGAGATATCAAGTAAAAGAGATGGATCACTGATAATCAGAATTAACAAATAGGATTATGTGGCAGAATGTAGGTAGGTATACAACTTGTCATTAAAAAAAGCAAATATTGTGTTGCCCATCCTCCATCTATTTTCTTCAAAGAGAACTCAATTTTAGTACCATCTAAACTCCACTAAAGGTCACCTCCCAGGAACAGTCACCTCTCAAATCCAGCCAGCATCTTATCCACACCACCACTTAATTTTCAGGTGTTTTGACTTTTTTTCAACCATACATCTTGCTAAAAAGTCAAAATTGTTCTACTTTTCTGACTGGATGAACCAGGCTGCATTGTACAGAACATCCATGTTTTATAAAAAAATAACAATGTAAATTTATTATTATTTACTTAATCTGTTTATTGTACACCCAAAAATGATTGCTTTATTTTTTAAAAAAAGGTGTGATTGAATATATTCACTGTTCTACTTTGTGATTCATATAACAAATTTGTATGGAACTTGTCTAAGCTTGCCCTGGGATGGACAAATAATCTGCCCTGCAGTGCACGCAACTGAAAACTTTTCTGAGCAAGAACAATATTTTGTTACTTGACCAGAATTTTACATACAATGTAAAGGATAAATAGGAATTGTTGTGCATATTCAAGATATCTCTCTGTAAGTAGCACATTTTCAGCTTTTTTTCAGCCCTGTTGCTCCAGAGTATTTGATATTCCTGCTTATTTAGTCTGTAAGACTGAGTCTATCTCAGATCTCTTATAGTGAACCTGACATAGAGCTATAACAAGTTTCCTGAATATGGAGTTTGCTGAATGAGATCCCATACTAAAGGTACTTGATTTTATCTTGTCAGTTCACTAAGTGGTCACCCATTCTGTTCTATTTTCATTGCTAGATCAAGAAATTGGGTTCTGGCAGGATCAGAGTGTTAGCCATGGTTCAAGTAAAGTGATAAGATAACATACTGCATTACATGAAATACTAGCTACTTCACCAGTCAAGGAGAATAAACTTTGCCAATATTGTGGAACATTAAACTGTTCACAACACATGTGTGGGCACAACTCTGCACAAAAATGGATTGGGTTTCTGAAGCTACGAAGCAAGGTTTGCACATGTGCAAATTTCTACCACCTTTCAAACCAATGGATAATTTTGTAGGTGCACAAGTCTGAACCCATGAATTCTGATTTAAAGATGGTTCAATCTGTGATAGAATAAGAAATCATACAAACATGAGTGATACAAAAATTCTTCACTAGGATATAGACATAAAGTACCATCTATAGTCACTTATAAGTCAAGTCCAATTGCAAACTGCACAAACCCAGATCTGCTGTTGCATAATATGCCAGCAGATCTGGGTCTATGCAGTTTGTTAGGAGTAATCAATAGAACAAACAACACAGACCCTGATCTGCCAGCACATTATGTGATGGCAGATCAGAGTCTATGTTTATTACAGTTGGACTGAACTTAAAAGAGAGTATATATAGTAAATGAAAGCATTCCATAACTGGGTGCATGTGAAATTCAAATTCTGATCCTAATTCAGAATTTATTCTTCTGCCAAAACAAATTTTTGAAAATTGTGACCAATACAAACCACAATGCCTATAAACCTGAAACTGACCTAAACGCAAAACTTAAACAAGATGGGGCAGATAGACTAGGGTAACATGCCCTACCAGGGTAACATTATAGCCCTACCACTATCATGGTGGAGCATAAGAATAAAGTGACAGATATTAGTGTTTTTGCAGCTCCAACCTTATACAGAAACTGTGGAAGGGAACCTTACACCGAAAGATATGAATAATGTTTCATGTAATATTCTGGAACCATTAAAATAAAGATGAAAACATCACCACAAAACTCACGCTGGTGGCATTTGTCAAATTTTAGTTACTACCGCTTGGAACAGAAACTTGTTATATTTGAAACTGATTCAGTGTCTAAAAACTCTTTTAGCAATATCTTGATTTTAAAATCAATCAAAATGACTAGATAATACTGACAAATTATTGTCAAGCATAAAAGTTTGCACAATTTAGGAAGGACACTAAATTCCTCTAACTATGTTTCATAATGAAATTATTATGATACAATCTAGTAAATATTTAGTAGATGATGAATTTACAATACATCATAAACATACTCCATTGATACATTTTATGAAATTTTAATCAGACTAAAATCTTATGATTTACTGAATGCTGAACTCACACTGGTGGCAGAGGTTGGGGATTTTGCCGCTCCCATCTGGTACAGAAGCTGCTGGGCTTGTCTCAAGGCAAGTACATTAGGAGGTGTGGCACGACCCCGTGCTGAGGAGGAGGAGGAGGATTCCACCATACTCTCACGATTCTTCTCTTCTCTCTCATCAAAATCCTTGCCTACAGAAAAGTCAACTTTTATGAACAGTGAAAATTTTAAGTGAACTAAATTTATGAGATAAATTCCAGTTATAATTTGGCACTAATATATCTGTAAATTAAAACAAGAACTTTCTGATGTTATTTGTGATGAGACCCAGGTCCTCATTTTTGGGAAAATATAGTCGTCAATTGGAAATACATTTTTTCAGGGGTAATTAACTAAAATTAGGAATTCAACATTGGGAGGACCTAAAAAATATTCCTGCAGAAAGTGTGACATTAACTTGGATAGTAACCTTCCTTACATTATAATAACAGTGTAACACTGACTTGGATAGTAACCATCTTTACATTATAATAACAGTGTAACATTGATTTGGATAGTAACCTTCCTTACATTATAATAACAGTGTAACATTGACTTGGATAGTAACCTTCCTTACAATAACAATAACTTTGCCTATACAGTAATCATTGGTTAAGCAAGAGACAAAATACTTTACATCATACAAGTACATAGACAGAGGATCAGAAGAGAGCCACTAATACATGTACATGGACAGAGGATCAGAAGAGAGCCACTAATACATGTACATGGACAGAGGATCAGAAGAGAGCCAATAATACAAGTACATGGGCAGAGGATCAGAAGAGAGCCACTAATAAATGTACATGGACAGAGGATCAGAAGAGAGCCACTAATACATGTAGATGGACAGAGGATCAGAAGATAGACAATAATACATGAACATTGACAGATGATCAGAAGAGAGCCAATAATACATGTACATGGACAGAGAATCAGAAGAGATCCACTAATACATATACACTGACAGAGGACCAGATGACAGACACTCATACATGTACATGGACAGAGGATCAGATGACAGACACTAATACATGTACATGGACAGAGGGTCAGATGACAGACACTCATACATGTACATGGACAGAGGATCAGATGACAGACACTCATACATGTATATGGATAGAGGATGAGACAATAATGCATTATTCATAAATCCCCTATCTTAAATGTTTCAACTCATCCTGGACAAGAGGGAATGAAATCTCCACCTCCAACAACATTAATTAAGAATCCAATCCAGTGACACATGTGATGGAACTAAATGAATACTAGATCTATTGGCAATGGGTGCATCACAAAGGCCACCTGCTATCTACAACTTGTTAAACGGGGCCGTAAACAAAGAAACTTGTGTTGGGAAAAAAAGTTAATCTAATGCGCATTCAGTGGCCATAACTCCTCTAAATGATAATGTGGAATGCTGAAATCCAACTCATTCACTACCTCAGCAATATAAAGCTGCAGGTCAAATTTGGTCGAAGTCCATAAAACCTTGGTATAGTAATGATGCAGGTCAAATTTGGTCGAAGTCCATAAAACCTTGGTATAGTAATGATGCAGGTCAAATTTGGTAGAAGTCCATAAAACCTTGGTATAGTAAAGATGCAGGTCAAATTTGGTCGAAGTTCACAAATCCTTGGTATAGTAATGATGCAGGTCAAATTTGGTCGAAGTCCATAAAAACTTGGTATAGTAATGATGCAGGTCAAATTTGGTCGAAGTCCACAAAACCTTGGTATAGTAATGATGCAGGTCAAATTTGGTCGAAGTCCATAAAAACTTGGTATAGTAATGATGCAGGTCAAATTTGGTCGAAGTCCACAAAACCTTGGTATAGTAATGATGCAGGTCAAATTTGGTCAAAGTCCATAAAACCTTGGTACAGTAATGATGCAGGTCAAATTTGGTCGAAGTCCATAAAACCTTGGTATAGTAATGATGCAGAAACCAAAGTCAGGAGGACAGACAATCAGGGCCATAACTCTGCAAATCATAATGTGGAATGCTGGAAATTAAATTAATTTCAAAGTCTCATCAAATCAATGCTGTCATGCCAAATCTCGCTAAAATCCAACAATACCTGGTAAAGTATTGCTGTGGAAACCAAAATCAGGAGGATAGACAAGGGGGCCATAACTCCTGTATATGTTGTGAAATGCTAAAAATGAAACTATTTGAATAATTTATCAATATAAAGGTGCATGCTAAATTTGGTTAAAGTAAAAAAAATACTTAGTTATGTTATGCTGCAGAAACCAAACTTAGGAGGATGGAAAATCAGGAGCCATAACTCCTCTAAATGATGCTGTAGAATGCTGAGACTCCATCTCATTCAATGTCTCATCAATATAGAGCTACATGCCAAATTTGGTTGAAATACAACAATTCTTGGTAATATAAAGCTGCAGACACCAAAGTGAGTGAGATGGACAATCAGGGGGCGTAACTCCTGTAGATAATGTCGTGAAATGCTGGAAATCAAACTTAATCAACATAAAGCCACATACCAAATTTGATTGAAATCAAAGAATCATTGCTACATATGTATGTAGGAGTGTTTTATGGCACCTCAGCACAATAGTGG
This sequence comes from Margaritifera margaritifera, assembly GCA_029931535.1. Taxonomy (NCBI): domain Eukaryota; kingdom Metazoa; phylum Mollusca; class Bivalvia; order Unionida; family Margaritiferidae; genus Margaritifera; species Margaritifera margaritifera. Next base: position 3,455,547 of record JAQPZY010001610.1, on the reverse strand, counting down.
CCATATGCCACCAAATATAGGTGAAGTTCAAAAAATGTATTTAAAAAATCATTGGTAAAGTTATGTTGTAGATACCGGGGTCAAAAGGATGGGCATCCTGTGGGCATAACTTGTGTAAATGATGCTGTGGAACACTGGAATTCAAACTCAGTCAAGGTTTCAACAATATAAAGTTGGATGCCAAAAATTTCGTTGAAATCCAATAAACTTTGGCAAAGTTATGCTGTGGAAACCCAAGTCAGAAGGATGGGCAATCAGAGAGCATAATTTCTGTAAATGATGCTATGGAATGCTGGAATTTTAACTCATTCTCATCAATATAAAGCTGCATACCAAATTTGGTTGAAATCCAACAATCTTTGGAAACGTTCAGCCGTGGAAGCAAAACCTAGAAGAATTGGCAATCAGGGGTCATAACTTCTCTATATGATGACACAGAAGGCTGGAAATCAAACTCTTTTGATGCCTCATGAATATAAAGCTACTTACCAAATTTGCTTAAAATCCAAATAATTCCTATTTAAGTTAATTTGGTTAAAATCCAAATCATTCCTAGTAAAGTTAATTTGGTTAAAATCCAAATAATTCCAAGTAAAGTTAATTTGGTTAAAATCCAAATAATTCCAAGTTAAGGTAATTTGGTTAAAATCCAAATAATTCCAAGTTAAGTTAATTTGGTTAAAATCCAAATAATTCCAAGTTAAGGTAATTTGGTTAAAATCCAAATAATTCCTAGTAAAGTTAATTTGCAGAAACCAAACGACTGACATACAGACAACATGATTACTTTAGGGTTTTGCCAAATTTCCTCCAGCAGGGCTCTAACAAGATTTATTTTTTGCATGCAAAATTAAATTCTGTCATGCTAACTGTAAGATCTGTTGATAGGTGGTCGATTAGAGGCCAACACACAAAATGAGCTAATCAAAGGCCAAAACACAACCAATACACACCATGAGCTAATCAAAACCAGATTATTCTACAAACCTTGAAATAATCAGCAGCATCCATTTATTCCAACCTAAAGAACAAAGCATAGCTAGATGGCTCGGTTCCAATTTTGTTGGGCCCATGCAGCTTTCAATGATAGAACTGCTGCTCTGAGGTAATCAGCTAAGCCTCCCTGCTGGAGGCTCACAGTTCTCCCTCTTTGTAACATTTTCATAGGCGATATAAAAGTGACTCTTGTTTTATAAGTGAGGGAACCTTATACTGAGTGATGTTCCAACAAGGCTGTATCATGACAATGAATTAAAATGCAAATATAAAGCATTTAATGATGTGATATCACATCATAATTGGTTCTCTTAAGCCAACTATAGTGAGAAAAAATAAGCAGCAGTGATACACAAACATTTTGACCAATTAAATGCTATCCAGAACCTTACCAGCATTATAAAAGGGGGAAGCAGTATACTGAGGGGTCTTTATAGTGAGGGACCTCTGTATTCTAGCAACTTTCAAGCATGAATATCTAATTCAATCTCAGAACCCATAGATCTGATAACAAGATTCCCTAACTGCATCTATAACACTGAAATTTCTCACAGAAGGAGGGTGAAAACAGGCAAAATGTGTTAAGTTCTATATATGATACTGACTTCATTCAAAGAGAAATTAGAGAAAGTCAGACTTTTTGATTCTAAGCTTGACTTTCAATTGTTCTCATAGGCAAAGAAGAAATCTCAATATAAAATTATAACAAACTGACTTTATGTAGATACACCTGAAGCAAGACATAATGATCCCTGATGACTTTATGTATATACACCTGACGCAAGACATATTGATCCCTAATGACTTTATGTATATTCACCTGAAGCAGGACATATTGATCCCTAATGACTTTATGTATATACACCTGAAACAGGATATATTGATCCCTAATGAATTTATGTATATTCACCTGAAGCAGGACATATTGATCCCTAATGACTTTATGTATATACACCTGAAACAGGATATATTGATCCCTACTGGCATTTAAACCAATATTAATGCTGATTTATGAGTTTAACAATATTTGAATAGTGTTGAGTGATGTTAATCTCATTAAAAAAATTCATGTACACAAATGTATATTTCATTCTTTGCTGTCATTCACACTATAAGTATTTCTTTTACAATACTTGTTGGTTGTCACTGAATATAAGTTGAATCTTATCTGTAGCTGAAATTCATTCCTCTACCTGTCTGTCTGTCTGTCTACCAATCTCTCCATCTCATTTTTGATGCAGAGTGCCTGATAATATAATAACCCGAGTGTCACTCAAAACACTATCAAGAGAATGTTGAGAACAAAAACTGTACAGCGTTACAGATCATGACTCACACTTTGAGCTCCGTTTTTCTGTATCTAGTGAATGGCCGCTCGCCAGTTCTTGTTTAGATGCTGACTCTGGGATTTGTACATGCTGTACACTGAGCTTGTGACAGACTTCAAAGGCTTGACCAATTGAACGGACTATCCTCATAGCTTGCTCCTGAAATTGCAGACAAAACTAAGTGTTAACAATAAGATTAAACTTAATTATTTTCATGCTGAAGCAGCTAGCAAATTCCTAAACTGGTTACCTGTAATACATTAAGTGAACTGCAACCGGTTAATTGCTGTAAGAAACACCTCGTGTACAAAATGTGAATTGGCAACCGGTTAATTGCCGTAAGAAACACCTCATGTACAACTGGCAACCGGTTAATTGCAGTAAGAAACACCTCATGTACAAAATGTGAATTGGCAACCAGTTAATTGCTGTAAGAAACACCTCATGTACAAAATGTGAACTGGCAACCGGTTAATTGCCATAAGAAACACCTCATGTACAAAATGTGAACTGGCAACCGGTTAATTGCCATAAGAAACACCTCGTGTACAAAATGTGAATTGGCAAGAATGACAGCACAATCAAAGTTTCCAGTTTCCAGAATCTAATGAAACTGATGTGTTACACTTGTTGACACAAAGATATTTCATGCTTGCTCGTGCATGAGCTCTAGGAATACATACCACCTTTAATTACTCTCATATTCTCTGACATTTCATGCAGTTATCAGTACCAATCAGGCTGATTGTCAGGATAACTCAAATGCTAAGTGATGAACTTGTGTGTTATTAGGTAGACACAAAACTGTAAAACACTGAAACTGTCCAAGGAAGAAAACAGGGTTCATGTGTTTGTGAATCTATGTGTGTACATGTTTGCATAAAGTACAATTAAAGATGGCATTACTTTTATTCTGTATCATATCTTAGAATAACTGATTATGGTACATGTATAGCATTACTATTATTCTGTATCATATCTTAGAATAACTGATTATGGTACATGTATGGCATTACTATTATTCTGTATCATATCTTAGAATAGCTGATTATGGTACATGTATGGCATTACTATTATTCTGTATCATATCTTAGAATAGCTGATTATGGTACATGTTTAGCATTACTATTATTCTGTATCATATTTTAAAATAGCCGATTATGGTACATGTATAGCACTGGACAGCATCTGGGACAGAAGTTACAATTTTTTTTATTCATGTTTAAAGCTTGTTTTTTTGAAGAAAAGGCTGGGACATTTTATTCACATTTTCTATTTCTTGATACATTTGTCCAGCTTACTAAATATGCTTGGCGTTACAAGGCAGGCAGGGGGGGGGAGAGGGGGGCAGTTAGCCGGTTACCAAATTCTGTAACCAGTTACCATTAATACTCCTACAGCCTACAGTTATCTGGGTAATCATTACAGTCCTAATATATCTTATGGTGATTCTAAACACAGACTGTAGCAACTTAAGGATGGTCACCAGAGAAATGTTGGGAGTATTTAACATTTTGAAATATAGGTATTTTTATATATGTACATGTAGTTAAAGATTAAAATGATCAAAAAAACACAAAACAATGTATGGGTTCATGAACATTCTCCATCACTACACTTAGAAAAATATCAATCCCCATATAACGGTAATTACACTTAGAAAAATATCAATCCCCACATAACAGTAATTACACTTAGAAAAATATCAATCCCGACATAATGGTAATTACACTTAGAAAAATATTAATCCCCACATAACGGTAATTACACAGGAAATATAGGAAACAATGCACTGTCACCAATAGTAGGTAATTACACAGGAAATATAGGAAACAATGCACTGTCACCAATAGTAGGTAATTACACAGGAAATATAGGAAACAATGCACTGTCACCAATAGTAGGTAATTACACAGGAAATATAGGAAACAATGCACTGACACCAATAGTCCATAGCTCAATGAATATTACACAATTTATCAAATTTGCACAGGTTGAAGACCAATGATTCATCTTATTAGATACATATATGAAAGTGTATGTTGGTGAGTGAATTATGTTCACTATGACACAATTATTGAGATGACATCAGAATTTCATCACCAAGAGCATGTGAGGCCAATTAATGGCAGGTCATAAATTGCTAATGAATTTGCAAGATGTCTTATCTATACTTTTTTTTTCAGTTGATAATAACATTTTCTTTCAGAACACTGTTCCTAAACATTTTTAAACACTGTTACTATGTATCATTCAATAATTAAACAGAAGTTGCAACAACATCACCTTAGGACAAAAAAAAAATAATATATGTTTCCTATTGCACTGGTTTTAAAATTAGGGTAGGCAGGTATTTTTTTTTTTTTTTAAATTTTTTACATATATAAATCAAATAATATTTCAAGCACTTCAAAGTACTGGGCAAAACCTGCTCAATTAGATGCACAAATAAATTTCGGCAATGTGACTTTTTTTGGGTGTGTGTGTGTGCTAGGGTGGCAACAAGAAACAGGGACGGTCAGGGACGGTCGGCCAACTGGAAACACACATGGGGGGGGGGATCCTATGTCCATTCTCTCTCTGAGTTCACAATGCTATTACACATTGAGATAATAAGTGTGACATTATAACAATGATGTAATAATCTAATGATCACATCATTTCAAGCTGCTCAGTAAATATCAAATTAACAAATTGCGTGGACATCACTAATGTGCTATATACTCATGACCAAAATGGTGGTGTACTGTGGTCATCTAACCAAGCAAAACCAATAAACCTGAGGATCCCAGTCTTTGGATAGACATCTGTTAACAATTTGGATAGACATCTGTTAACACTTTGGATAGACATCTGTTAACACTTTGCTTTGCAATGGACAGACATCTGTTAACACTTTGCTTTGCAATGGATGGACATATGTTAACACTTTGCTTTGCAATGGATAGACATCTGTTAACACTTTGCTTTGCAATGGATAGACATCTGTTAACACTTTGCTTTGCAATGGATAGACATCTGTTAACACTTTGCTTTGCAATGGATAGACATCTGTTAACACTTTGCTTTGCAATGGATAGACATCTGTTAACACTTTGCTTTGCAATGGATAGACATCTGTTAACACTTTGCTTTGCAATGGATAGACATATGTTAACACTTTGCTTTGCAATGGATAGACATATGTTAACACTTTGCTTTGCAATGGATAGACATATGTTAACACTTTGCTTTGCAATGGATAGACATATGTTAACACTTTGCTTTGCAATGGATGGACATCTGTTAACACTTTGCTTTGCAAGTGGCAAGATGAACCTAAGGACCACAAAGTTGCAAACTGAGCTTGCGCTGACTGAATTATTCTGGTATGCATTTTTTTAAAAAAACAGAAGACAAAGATTTGTGTGAGTAATCTTAAGATTTTAGTAACTGATTTTAACTTATGTTTTTCTAAAATATAAAATTGGAAACAAATATTTTGTGTGTAAACCTAATCAGGCACCACTACATATACATTCATGGTTGGGGCATACACTGTTACCCTTGTCTGTCTGTCTGTGTGTGTGTGTGTGTGTATATATATATATATATATATATATATATATATATATATATATATATATATATATATATATATATACACACATCCATTTGCCTGGTCAGTTTATTGGGCAATGTATTGGGGTGGGGCATTCATGTTCCATGATCACATTTCTAGTCTGTTTTGTTTTGTTTTTAAATGGCCAGCCGCATAAATGCTTGATATAGTGGAGCTGTGTCACATCAAAGCCAGGGAATAATATTCTTCGATCTTTTGCCTTTGGGCTGCATTTAGGGTATTTCAAAATTTTGTAAATTGATTCATAATTTATATTTTAATAACACAAAAAAGGCATGGTCTTTGACAAAACAAGAGACCCAAGTAGACCTGATATTGCTCACCCTGCATACATTAGTCTAAAAGGCAAATGTAGTAATAAGGCAGGTGCCTTTGGTTGAAAAACACCAATGTCAGGATGATTTCCAACAATTTGGTAGAAACTGTCAGGATGATTTCCAACAATTTGGTATATGGTGATATTTTATATATTGTTTAGCTGTATTTCTACTTTGAGGACCTTCAGCTGGACCAGGTTGTGCACTGGCATCTTTTGTATGAATGTGAAGGTGTTCATGCAAGGACTCTACATACATGTATCACATTTGGTCTGATATGATAATGCAGTTTTTGAATGAAAGTCATTCTATGATTATAGTTTTTTTAAATATATTTTATATATTAGCAACAATAGCCATACTTGATAGGAGATAAGTGTAATTTGTATGTTTCAAACCTGGTTCCTATGGAAACCACACCACTGCTATGGAATCCACCCCTGACAGAATTTTGATAGAGCAGGTCCCAAGAAACATTCATACCAAGTTTGATCACAATTCGCTAGGTGTTTCTCAAGAAGCTGAAAACAGGTTTCCCATATGTCTGCTAACTGAATGCCACATCATTACAGGTGAAAGCCATGTCAGACACAAGTTTGACATAACATGTCTTAAGAAACACTTTTATCACCCATTCTAGATAAGAAGCAAACATTAGGTTTCAAACATGGTTGACAAAAACCACACCCCAAACACAATTTGGATAGAACATGTCCTAAGAAACATTCCTACCAAGTTTTGATCAAAATTAGGTCAGCCATTCTGGAGATGTTGAAAATACGTTTTTTCCACATAGTTGCTATGGAAGCCACACCACTGCTAGTGGAGAGCCATCCTGGACACAATTTTGGTAGAGCATGTCTAAATAAACATTCCTAACAAGTTTGGTTGAAATTGGTTCAGCCATTCTAGAGAAGATTACTACAAAATAGGTTTTCTATGCAGTTGCTAAGGAAGATATACCACTGCTAGGGGAGCCAAACAAGACAGAATTTTGACAGCTTGTCCTAATAAGCATTCCTACTAAGTTTGATAAAAATTGGCTCAGTTGTTCTGGAGAAGTTAAAAATAGGTTTTCCATATGGTTGATTTGGAAGTCACACCATTGCTTCTGGAGACATCCCAGCAAATACTGATAGCAAACATGGCATCAGGTGTATAATTTGAAAGCCATCTACGCCAGGATGCTCTCAGTATCAAATTTGGTCAAACTGAGTTGAGCAGTTTTTTGGAAAAAGTGGTCTCAATGTTTTTCTTATTTTGGGTAACGTTGTCCACATTTGATGGTGGATCAGCATCATTTGCATAAATCTTAAAGGTCTGCATGCCAGGATGCTCTGTCAATATGAGCTAATTCTGCCTAACGGTTAAAAAGTTGCTTCAAGGTTTTTCTATTTTTAGTAACAGTGGCCACATTTATTGGAAGATTAGCATCTGTTGTATAAAACTGAAGGCACTCTATGCCATGCTGTCACATTTGGTCAGATTCTGTCGAACGGTTACATAGAAGGAGCCATTGAAATGTTTTTTATTTTTTGTAATGGCAGTCATATTTAATGGCGGATCAGCATAATTTGTACACACCTGAAAGGCCTTCATGCCAGAATGCTTTCTGTCAAGGTTGGTCAATTTCTATTACGGTAAGTGGTTTTGGAGAATAAATCATCTAAAGCTTTTCAATTTTTAATAACATTGGTTTTTCTATTGTTAGTAGAAGTTGCTATATTTGAATGCACATTGGCATCATTTGTATCAACTTTCTTCTCAAATCTGATCAAATTCTGTTGAGCGTTTTTTTCTTACAAGAGTTCATTTATAGTGTTTTTACTAATTTTAGTAATGAAGGCCATATCTGATGGTGGATCAGCATCATTTGTACACATTTAAAGGCTCTTCATTCTAGGATGCGCTAAGCCAAATTTGATAATAACTGGTTCAGTGGTTTTTTAAAAGTTTAAAATAGCAATTGTCAATGGATGCATGATGCACAACGCATGACGGACAGAGCCATACTATAATCTCAACTGGCCTTTGCCAGGTTAGCTAATAATAATAATAATAATAATAATAATTATAATAATATGAAACTAAAGTTTTCATTTCAACACACCAGACAAAACTCTTATGCGGTTTACTTTGTACTATATGAATGAAATTATATAAGAGATGAATAGATACTTTTGCCTACCAAGTGTGGTTGGATAACATTCCTTAGTACATGGATACAGAGAACTTGCTCTTTTGTTTTGGAAATGGGAATGTAGCCTATATTTTCAGACCACCAAACCAATTGTTATCTCATCCTTTTTGCAATGTGCATACCAGTCTATCAGTCTATGGATGTGGCACATGTAGTTTTGTATTTCTTGGAATCAGTCTAAATTGCATAATGCTGATAATCCAGGTGTATGTACACAAAGCTCTTAATACACTCTAATAATTAACATGAAATGTTAACCATTCTGTACTACCAACTGACTGGTTCTCCATATGAAAGGTGTAATTCCAATTGTTTTGGAGAATATTTGAGATGTTTGCTAACAAGTCAAGGTAATTTATGTAAACAGACTTGACATGAATCAGCCCTACTAATCAGTAGTAAAAAGCAGCACCAACTGTGGCAGCAGTACTCCTGATTTGGCACAAAAGCACCAATTACTCCGTGTTTTTAGCACATTATGTGTATGTTATGTATTTAATATTCCAGTATAATTGGATACAAAGGATAAAAGGTAACAAGGCAAGATCTTCCGAGTGCAATTATGTTTCAGTATGCAAAGAATTATGATCTGAATACACAATACATTACCAAATAAACATATCAAGTTGATGATCTTTGACCTTTAATCATTCCATTTTTTTGACATGTTCCATCTCTTCTTGTAAACTACTCGCATATAAGCCGGGTCCAAATACAAACAACATAGACCCTGACCTGCCATCGCATAATGCACCAGCAGATCAGGGTCTATGTTGTTTGTTCTACTGATTAGTCCTTACAAACTGCATAGAACCAGATCTGCTGGTGCATTATGCGATGGCAGATCTGGGTCAATGCAATTTGCAGTTGGTATTGGCTTATATGAGTATATACGGTAAGATGCTATATCTGTCAACAATCCATCCAGTTGATACAGGAGAAGCAGCAGACATATCCACTTCCTAAAACTAAACAATCTCCTCCAGAAAGTGTGAAACATATGATCTATGACCTTGACCATTGACCTTTTTTGTGCAACATCTAAAAGACTGTTCCATTTACATTAGTGAACTAGCAGGCAAAGTGTAATGAAATGAAATGACAACCTATCCATGGAAACAGGAGATACAGTAATTTTCAAAAGCTTTAATCATTAGACTGTGAACTTGATGTTTGCCCTCCAAATCCCATGAGATAAATAATATCCATAGTAAACCACAAACAAGTTCAATGGTCAAGGTCATAGATCATATGTTTCACACTTTCTGGGGAGATTGTTTAGTTTATCCACTGAGAAATGTTTGATGACAACTCATCAATTGATATACAACTAAATCAAAACTTCAACCATGCACTCCCTAATTTCAACTATTGTCCCCCTTTGACCCTGACCTTAAAACTTCACAGTCTACAAGTTTTTGCCCCGATTCAGTTTTAGGTAATGTCTGATGACGATCCACTGATGTTAACAAGAGATAATTGCCCCATAAAAAATTAAATCTGGAACCAAAGTCTCTGTTAATGGATATTCTGGTGTATTATATGCCCAACTTCTCCAGGACATCCAGAATTCTACCACTGGACTACATAGGGACTCCCTTTTCTTCTACTTTATATACCAAAATAGTCAACCTTTGTCATCCCAACAATTCCTAAATACAATTTATCTCTACTCCTAGAGCTGTTTAATTTTCCCTATTAACTGATCTACAATACCCAATAAATGAAACCATGCCAACTCGCATGTCATTTTCTGGCTGATTCACCTGTATCATGTCAACCTTATGTGGACACTGGTAAGGGAATAACTGTTTATGATGTTAGTCATTGATTTTGGCATATTTTAGCAAATTGTCCACAAAAAATTATATTTAATCACCGCCAACCTGTCTACTGCCAATAGCATTACAAATTATCATTGCCAGTGTATTGCTAAAAATTACATGTGTAATGAACCTCAGATCTCAATCTGTTTTAAGTATTTAACATTTCTACCTTTATTCTTTAGTTGATATATCTTTTACAGGTTTTTAACATCCTTAACTTTAACTTTTATCTTGTAATACTTCATGTTTGGATTTATTTAAATCAGGCATGTGCAACCTATGGCCCGGGGGCCAGACCCAGCCCATGACCGGCTTTTATCCGCATATTTATATCATAGAGTTAGTCAGAGTTTCCTCTGACCCTTCACACCCCATTTTTGATATTTGGACATTTTGTCCAAATATCACAAATGGGGTGTGAAGGGTCAGAGGAAACTCGGACTAATCATAGAGTGTGGTTTTAAAAATTGCTTAGGCCAACAAAAAAAAACGTGTTTCCGGTCAGCTGACAGTCCCTGTTTCTCATTGCCGATCCTAGCCCCCCCCCCCCTAAAAAAATATTTTTTTTCTGTTTTTTTTTTTAAAATAAAAACGTTGATGAAATTGATTTGTGCATTTAATTTAGCTGGTTTTGCCCAGTACTTTGAAGCACTTGAAATATTTTTTGATTTATATATGTTTTTTAAAAAAAAAAAAATACCTGCCTAACCTAATTTTAAAACCAGTGCAACACGAAACACACATTTTTTTTTTTTTTTTGGCCTTATCCGGCACAAACCCTGGAGGAAGTTGCTTATGCCCAATTTAAATGACTTTATTAACCAAGAGTTAATTTTGTACAAGTCTATATATTAACATTTTTAGAAACGTGACTTTTATCGGCACCAAATAGCCAGAATACTGACAACTAAAGATGTACATTTCACAACCTTACTGGGCAGCATACTTCAATGGGTACATGTACATACTATAGTCAATTTCAGTTTTGTTCAGACTGATAAAACTCCGACTTTGTTCAGACTGGTAAAACTCAGACTGTTGAATACCGTACATGTATATACTGGTACCAAACAAGATGACCTCACCAATTTTTAGCAATTAGTAGAGGCCAGCTGTACAAAGTTGTGTTGGCAATGGTGAGAAATGGCACCAAGTACCTCTTCCAAGGACACACTGAAGCAGCTGACTTGGGCTGGCCTGGGATGGCATCGAACCCACAACCCTTGATACTATACCAACAGAGCTACCATGGTCCTGAAGCTAGCCTATATAGTCATAATAAATCATGTGGCAACATGACTGAAGTGATTAGTAAGGAACTTTATTAGTTATTTTGAGTATGGTCTTGAATTAGCTGATTTATTAAGTGTACAACTCTATAAGTCTTTATAAAAAGTACATTATCTCCATTTAAATTCAATCAATGTTTAGCAATAAAGTGCTATCCTATATAGACACTGATTATAGGAAAAGGGTGCAATCTGCAAATATTGCACAACTAAATTTTTTTTGTTCGGTTAATTAATAGTGGGTTTTTTTCTTTTCATGATGGTAATATTTGTTAATATTAACAAGTCCATATATAAATGTAAAATTGTAATAACTTTATGTTTTTAGGTAAGTACAATGATGGGACTTCCTGGCTTGAGGTATGGGACTTCCAAATTTCCAACAATGGAAGTCCAGGACTTCCAAAATGAAAAATGAATGGAACCCCTGGGAGTACACAAGCTTGATTCCCTTGGGAACACTAATATCCATCTAATGGGCCCCGGGTGGCCAAGTGGTCTAAGGCGCTTGCCTTTACAGATCACTGACATCGAACCTCTGTAAGCATTGGTTTGAGTCTTGGTTCAGCCAATGTGAATCTGTGAGAAAGCTTGCCAGTAGCTTTCCATAGGTCAGTGGTTCTTCCCGGGTTCTTTCCCCACCAAATACACTGACCACCATGTATCATGTGCTGAAAAATGGCGTTAAACCCACAAAACACAAAAAAAACCCACTAATATCCATCTGAGTTGCAGGAAAACAACATACAACTGTGCCATATTTCCAATAAACTATTGCATGGTTCGTTTGGCCGACAACCACATGATTTGATTATCAAATCTTCAACTTTTCTAAAATAAAGAATAAAATGAATGGTACTCTCTGGCTGCTTTTTAGAAATGATAATTACAAATTCAAAGAGAATGATATGCGGACAAGATTAAAAACATTTAAGTTGTCTCCCCATCTATCAAATGCAAATGTACAAACACTGATCATTCTTTTATGCACATCTGGGAACTCAATAATTGACCTGTCTATATTAAAATGAAGGATTCCCAGTTGACATACTGGACACTTTTCTTGATAGTATCATGAGGTACTACAGTCAATGAAAATATGTTGAACAAATAAAAATACTATGATATAAAGTATGCAGTTAATACACTGAACCTTTCATTTGTTCTACTCAACCAACTTACACACCTAATCATTGTTAACTTGATTTCATCTCTGTTGGATTATATTCTGCTGAAAGGTTTTCGAGTAGTCATTAAAAATGTTGTCTATTTTTAGCAATAGTGGCCATATTTAATGGCAGATAAGCATTATTCATATAAATTTGAAAGGCCTTCAATGTTATGATGCTATTTGTCAAATATAGTCAAATTCTGTTGATCAGTTTAGAGAAAAAGTTGTTTATGGGTTTTCTATTGTTTTTTTTTAATGACAACCATGTTTAATGGCAGATTGGTTAAGTTGCTCTCTAAGATGAATTCAGATATTAACTTTCATGAGCACAGGTGAAATAGGGCCCAAGATTCTGAGTGTAAGAAACAGCAAAAAAATACACAAGTCACTTATCCATGCATATTAAGGCACAGTGACCTATTTTTGTATTGCTGAGTTACTCTCCTAAAGATACCTCACACAGTAATTTTCATGAATGTATGCTAAAATAGGGTTCAAATACTGAGAGTATAATAAATGGATAGACAAAAATACAAAATTCACTGAACATGAAAATTAGGCAGCAGTGATATATGCTTGGTACGACTAAGTTACTCTACCCTTGATGCATCCAGTCATGAGTGTAGATCAAATAAGATTGACGGTTACAAACAAACTGCACAAAATAAGACAGTCACTCAAGCAAGAAAATTATGTCACACTGATCTAGTATTGGTATGGTTGAACTACTCTTGTTGAGATGCATTCACATACCAATTTTCATGAGTGTAGTTCAAGTAGGGTCCAAGATATTAACAGTGTAATGAACCAATGGCTGAAAATTCAAATCACTCAAATGTGAAAATTAAATCACAGTGACCTAGCTTTGATATGGCTAAGTTACTCTTCACGAGATTTAATCACATACCAATTTTTATGGGTATATGTTAGATAGGATCTAAGTACTAAGAGTGTAACAAGCTTACCAAGGAAGGAACATACAAACACAGGAATGTGGAAACACTTCATTGGCAAGGAGATATCATTTAATAATTCATATGTTAATCAAAATATGAATGAAGATAATGACCATAGAAGGTGTATTCAGTACTGAATAAAGTTACTGACAAAAGAGATTACATACGTCTTGTTGACAAACACACAGTAAAACAAGTCCATCTTATTACCTTTATAGAACTGTTATACATGTATTAAAAAGTTTATTCAGACAACCAGAATTATTATTGTTTGGCAGTAATTACTGTTTCTTAAACAGACAATTAATTATGAAGTCACCTCTGTCCACAAAAACCAGTGCCTCATGGGATAAAAATAGTCACTCATCAAGTGCACCAGGCTTACATATGGTGGAAATCCCCTTGGTAATCATATAGTTCCAGTGAGGTGATTAAGGTCTTATAGTGCCATAATGATGATGTCTGTACATGCATTAGATATGGTGGAAATCCCTTCGGTAATCATATAGTCCCAGTGGGTGATTAAGGTCTTATACTGCTATTATGATGACATTTGTATATGGATTATGCCTGGCAGATGATGGATGGTGTGGGAGGCAGGTGAACATGGGAGAAAAAAAACAAACAATTGGTATATGACTACTAGTGAAAAGTGAGGTTGGTGAGAAATTGCATGAGTGCTATATTTAACCTCTATATAATGAATACCTGTTATTTGGAATGTCCTTTATATGCAGGTTTTACAGAACACAAAAGTTCCACATCCAGAGGGCTTAGTGTCTCATCCATGAACACAAAGTTCCACATTCACAGGTCTTAGTGTCTCATCCATGAACACCAAGTTATGCATTCAGAATCAGAGGGTTTAGTGTCTCACCCATGAACACAAAGTTATACATTCACAGGTCTTAGTCTCTCATCCATGAACACAAAGTTATACATTCAGAGGGTTTAGTGTCTCACCCATGAACACAAAGTTATACATTCACAGGTTTAAGTGTCTCATCCATGAACACAAAGTTATACATTCACAGGTTTAAGTGTCTCATCCATGAACACAAAGTTATACATTCACAGGTCTTAGTCTCTCATCCATGAACACAAAGTTATACATTCACAGGTCTTAGTGTCTCACCCATGAACACAAAGTTATACATTCAGAGGGTTTAGTGTCTCACCCATGAAGACAAAGTTATACATTCACAGGTCTTAGTCTCTCATCCATGAACACAAGTTATACATTCAGAGGGTTTAGTGTCTCACCCATGAACACAAAGTTATACATTCAGAGAGTTTAGTGTCTCACCCATGAACACAAAGTTATACATTCAGAGGGTTTAGTGTCTCACCCATGAACACAAAGTTATACATTCAGAGGGTTTAGTGTCTCACCCATGAACACAAAGTTATACATTCAGAGGGCTTAGTGTCTCACCCATGAACACAAAGTTATACATTCAGAGGGCTTAGTGTCTCACCCATGAACACAAAGTTATACATTCAGCGGGTTTAGTGTCTCACCCATGAACACAAAGTTATACATTCACAGGGCTTAGTGTCTCACCCATGAACACAAAGTTATACATTCACAGGTCTTAGTCTCTCATCCATGAACACAAAGTTATACATTCAGAGGGTTTAGTGTCTCACCCATGAACACAAAGTTATACATTCACAGGTCTTAGTATCTCATCCATGAACACCAAGTTATACATTCACAGGTCTTCGTGTCTCATCCATGAACACAAAGTTATACATTCACAGGGCTTAGTAACTCATCCATGAACACAAAGTTATACATTCACAAGTCTTAGTGTCTCATCCATGAACACAAAGTTATACATTCACAGGTCTTCATGTCTCATCCATGAACACAAAGTTATACATTCACAGGTCTTAGTCTCCCATCCATGAACACAAAGTTATACATTCACAGGTCTAAGTGTCTCATCCATGAACACAAAGTTATACATTCACAGGTCTTAGTCTCCCATCCATGAACACAAAGTTATACATTCACAGGTCTAAGTGTCTCATCCATGAACACAAAGTTATACATTCAGAGGGTTTAGTGTCTCACCCATGAAGACAAAGTTATACATTCAGAGGGTTTAGTGTCTCACCCGTGAACACAAAGTTATACATTCACAGGTCTTAGTCTCTCATCCATGAACACAAAGTTATACATTCAGAGGGTTTAGTCTCTCACCCATGAACACAAAGTTATACATTCACAGGTCTTAGTGTCTCATCCATGAACACAAAGTTATACATTCACAGGGCTTAGTCTCTCATCCATGAACACAAAGTTATTCATTCACAGGTCTTAGTGTCTCATCCATGAACACAAAGTTATACATTCACAGGTCTAAGTGTCTCATCCATGAACACAAAGTTATACATTCAGAGGGTTTAGTGTCTCACCCGTGAACACAAAGTTATACATTCACAGGTCTTAGTCTCTCATCCATGAACACAAAGTTATACATTCAGAGGGTTTAGTGTCTCACCCATGAACACAAAGTTATACATTCACAGGTCTTAGTGTCTCATCCATGAACACAAAGTTATACATTCACAGGTCTAAGTGTCTCATCCATGAACACAAAGTTATACATTCACAGGGCTTAGTGTCTCATCCATGAACACAAAGTTATACATTCACAGGGCTTAGTGTCTCATCCATGAACACAAAGTTATACATTCACAGGGCTTAGTGTCTCATCCAAGAACACAAAGTTATACATTCACAGGTCTTAGTGTCTCATCCATGAACACAAAGTTATACATTCACAGGTCTTCGTGTCTCATCCATGAACACAAAGTTATACATTCACAGGTCTTAGTGTCTCATCCATGAACACAAAGTTATACATTCACAGGTCTAAGTGTCTCATCCATGAACACAAAGTTATACATTCAGAGGGTTTAGTGTCTCACCCATGACCACAAAGTTATACATTCACAGGTCTTAGTGTCTCATCCATGAACACAAAGTTATACATTCACAGGGCTTAGTGTCTCATCCAAGAACACAAAGTTATACATTCACAGGTCTTAGTGTCTCATCCATGAACACAAAGATATACATTCACAGGTCTTAGTCTCTCACCCATGAACACAAAGTTATACATTCAGCGGGTTTAGTGTCTCACCCATGAACACAAAGTTATACATTCAGAGGGTTTAGTGTCTCACCCATGAACACAAAGTTCAGATCTCATTTTGTTTGCAATTTTGTTTTTCGCTTGCAGTCTCCACAATGCGTTCTAATTTTGTGTTTATTGTTTATCCAATCATCGTTTTGTTTTCATTCATTTGGAAAGAAATGGAAATGCATCAACATTCACTCTGACACAGGGCACGTAGCTATGGTGTGTGACACACCATATATACATGGTATATACATGGCTAAAGTTTCATTAAAATATCTTCAGTGTCTCCAAAGTTATACTCTGGACAAGGATATAAGTCACAGAATTACATTTTCCCTTACTCTGACCTTGACCCTGAAGCAGGGTGTAGCTATGGTACATGACACCCTATCTTGCCATAATATATACTTGGGCACAGTTTCATTTAAAATATCTTCATTGGTTCAAGAGTTATACTCCAGACCGATACAAGTCACATAATTAAATAGACATCTTAAGAAAATTAGTATTTCCCAGACTGGCACTAGAATTTCCAAAGTAGTCACCAAATTTTGCCCTGAAAAATACTGACATGTTTCTTTTTCAAACTTATAAATATTTGATTTGTTGTTAAATTATACATTTCTGCATGTCCCTTTGTTAAGAAATTAAGTCCCTTTACATCGTTCATACAACCTTGAAAAATACAATACTCGTGGACAACCGTGACTTCAAGGCAAAAAATCTGCCAACAACAACACAGGACCCCCAAGGTTTTAATCTCTAAACAACTCTATTTATAGAAATGCAAAGGCAATCTAAATGTTCAGATGGTGATTCATTCCAACAGAGATTGTTTGTGCCAACATAAACTTCATAATAAGTGTTTCTACATTTGGTTTTATTTGACTCTACATGGATTAAGCTACTTAAAGACCAATTGCCAATGATCTAAGTAAGTTTCAGTTTCATGGTTCATTTTAGCATAAAATGTACGTTTGGGACCACATTATTTTTCTCGTTTCGAGCGGTTTTGGTTTACGGAGTTTAAATTTATTAAAACTAAAAAAGGAAAAAAAGAATTTCATTTGCCTGCTGTTTTGGTGCTGAGGATATTTTAATTTATTACATATTTCATAATGAGATATTAAAAAATATCAGTGAGAGAAAAATGATATTGCCACAGTGGTGATGCCACTTTTATTGCCACAGTGGCGATATAACTTTTGGAACTACTTTCTTTTTCCATCTAGGAAATATATCTGCCTTTATGTATGTTATTCAGACCTATATTTCCATATTTAGGCCTATTTCATTTTTTTTTTTTCATTTTTCCTTCTCTTGCCCTTCCTTTCTCTCTCTTGCTCCCTATCAGGATGAATAGATCTTAAAATGTGTCAAGATCATTGACGCTCTTGTATACATTTATGGAATCAATGACAAGGCACCGTCAAGAATGCCTAAAAATGAACCCCAAACAACACTGACACTCTAGTATACATTTATGGAATCAATGACAAGACACCGTCAAGAATGCCTAAAAATGAACTCCAAACAACATTGACAATCTAGTATACATTTATGGAATCAATGACAAGGCACCGTCAAGAATGCCTAAAAATGAACCCCAAACAACACTGACACTCTAGTATACATTTATGGAATCAATGACAAGGCACTGTCAAGAATGCCTAAAAATGAACTCCAAACAACATTGACAATCTAGTATACATTTATGGAATCAATGACAAGGCACCGTCAAGAATGCCTAAAAATGAACCCCAAACAACATAAAATGGGCTTCAAGTATTAACTTTTTATAATTAGTTTTCCACATGAATCATGCAAACTGTCATTGACTGAACTTACATGACCTGTTGCTATTCAATATTCTGTGTCACCCATACAGTATCATATGCCTGTTACAAAGACAAACGTTACACATTTTTAAGAAAAACTCTTGATTACATATAGTAATAAAATTGTTTAAGTAGCTCTTTTTTTTTTCATTTATGTTTTTTTTTTTAAAAAAGAATACTTTATTCAGTAATGTAGGCCACTGGGCCAAATTACATACATACATATTAAACAAACAAACACATCAGATGAGTATAACAAGTTCAAGTACAGTAAATGTAAGTAGTTACATTTTCATAATAGTTTTCTTTTCTCCCTGCTAAAGAGTACAAACTTACAAATTGATACAATAGTTTCACTGTGATTACTTCTCAATGCTTCAAAAAATCTCTTCACGTGGGTTCAAATACAGAAACAGAGGAAAATACTTCACACAAATGTCTGTAAATCTTGGACAACAGCATATAAAACGCTATTCTGTATTCTGTTTCCACAATAAAGATCGCAGTATGGACAGAGTCTATCTACATATTTCAGTTAACTGTCATCATAATAACAATCATGTCTGAAAACCATGTAGAAATCAGGCACTGATTAGTGTTGATTGAAAACCATGTAGAAATCAGGCACTGATTAGTGTTGATTGCAAACCATGTAGAAATCAGGCACTGATTAGTATTGATTGAAAACCATGTAGAAATCAGGCACTGATTAATGTTGATTGCAAACCATGTAGAAATCAG
Source organism: Margaritifera margaritifera (assembly GCA_029931535.1). NCBI lineage: Eukaryota > Metazoa > Mollusca > Bivalvia > Unionida > Margaritiferidae > Margaritifera > Margaritifera margaritifera. The sequence continues at coordinate 3,436,108 of JAQPZY010001610.1, read as the reverse complement.
GCAGTGATTAGTGTTGATTGAAAACCATGTAGAAATCAGGCACTGATTAGTGTTGATTGAAAACCTTGTAGAAATCAGGCACTGATTAGTGTTGATTGAAAACCATGTAGAAATCAGGCACTGATTAGTGCTGATTGAAAACCATGTAGAAATCAGGCACTGATTAGTGATTAGTGTTGATTGAAAACTAAGTAGAAATCAGGCACTGATTAGTGTTGATTGAAAACCGAAATTAAGTGACAATCAAAATTTAGGTGCAGTGTCTTTTACTGAAATAGACTGCAAGCTAGCCAACACACAAAAAGCATGCCAACACACAAAAAGCTAGCCAACACACAAAATTTCACATTTGAATTCAGAAAAAAACAAAAATAGAAACCAAAATCCTAACAAGTAAACTCACAATCATTGAAATCTGTTGTTTAATGATGTTACGCTCTGACGTCTGTTGGACGGTTCTGTCAGGTTTCTACAGTACCCCAGCCCCAGCAATGTTCACTGTATCAATCCGTGCAAGAAATGTGTTAACAAAAATAAAAACCTCTTTATTTTCATATGAAAACAGTAATTAATTTAACAAAACACACAATTTGAAGCATTATATACACAATCTAAATTAGTCAAAAGTTGCTGTCCTAAAATTGTTCTAAAATTTCAGAACTTTTTATCGATGTAGTAATGCAGCCATTAATTGCATTGACACAGAATAGAGAAACATATCCATGCAAATCGAAGGTTTTTGCCTTAAAAATATAATAATAAAAAGAAAATGTATATTGTTTGAGTAGATAGAAGGAAATATTTCACTCACGACAATACAATGTATCCTCTTTACTCATGAAATATTTCCTTATATCTACTAAAAAAACGTAGATATCTTCTACATATTTTACAAATGATACATACACTAATTTTTTTTCCACTTTTACTGTAGCAATTTACTCCTGAAAGTTTTATTCACAATTTATCCAATGATCTAAAAAATCCCAAAGAACTTGTAGAAAATTTTGAGAAATCTCCATATACTCACTGACCTTTTTTCTTCTCAATCTTTCTCTGTACGTGCATTGCCTATGGACATGGTGGTACAGTTGGCATTGGCTTGATTCCTCAAAATTGTCAATGTTCATGATTCTCTTCTAAATTCTAGCCTGATCTTTCAAAACAAATCCTCTATCTTGTATTTTTTGCCAGTTCTCCGTAAGATAACCTATGTACTGTGTGTATTACACATGTATATTTGTACATGCAGAGCATCTGCTGATTGGGAGAGGAAGAGGTTAAAACATACATGTGGACTTAATTATTTCCCCACCTGGTTCTAGTTATGTCAAACTGCAGATTAGCCATTCATGTGCTAATTGGTTTAATTCTTTCATGTAAGACTCGCAGTCAAAGGATACTGTGTATACAGAACCAATGTTTGGTATTGCTCAAATGCAATACAAATGTATGTTCAGTATCAAACTCACCATGTACTAATTAACTTGGTTTACAACTCATTCTGTGGTGGATGTAAAATGGTCAAGATGATATTTCCTGAACTCAAAAGAAATATGACATTGTTTGCAATCAAGCTAATTGATAATTGTTTTGATATATGTATCAACAAAAATCTCTCTTAAATCACCTTTACTACAACAATCTAGTGAAATGTACTGTGTGTGCACTCTGTTCCAACATTATTTTTTATATGTATTATGGGCTAATGGCCTAAATACTGAATACATTTGTTGTACTTGTAATTTGTTTTACTAGTACTGTACAATAAATAATTGCTTTTCAGCATCACTACATTTTCTCAAATTCAGCTTTGACTTTTAATCTCTTTCAGTCTCAGTGACCTTGACATTTGAGCTTTCGAGTCCAAAATCAATAGGGTTCTTCCTTACCCCAAGTGCAAGCCATCCACAAAGCCAGATAACTGTAGATGGTGGACAACTCAAATCATTTGTGTGGAAAATGAAATTGGTAACAGACAGACAGATGTACAGATGGATGGATATTATAATATAATATGCTCCACCTTATGGAGGGCATATAAAAAGGTTAACCATACCATTGGACCATAAAATATAGGTCACCATGACTCTCATTTAACTTTAGTGTTCATTCATTATCTACCAGCATTTATTATAATACACATTTTTTCTTAATTACTCCTCTTTTTAAATTAATAAATCATTGACTTAATAACAAATTGAGTATTTGCAAAAATGTTGTCTCTTTTGTGATTAATTCAACCTCAAAATTAGATTTTCGGCGTTTTGGGTGCAACTTTTAACCTCACAAATACATTACACTATTGGCTGTCTAGGACTTTACATTGCAACTCAGCCAACTACCACAAACCTTGAATGTTTTAAATGCCAGATATATTGTTTTGAAATCTATATGAATTGCCATCTTACAGTTTTTATCACCTTTATCGACTCGGACTACTGCTAGCACCAATACAGACATGGATGTACATCCACTGAAGAAAAGCTGTAGGCATTTTATTTCTTTCTGTTCTGATGAAAAAAGCACACCTGGGTGGTGCGCAGGGGTCAAGATTTGAGGGACATTTGACAAAATTGCAGGAAACCCACGACCCAATGCTCAAGGTGCAACACTGCCTAAACTAAAACCTAACCTAGCCAGATGGATGGACAGACAGACAGACAGATATAATCTATCCATAATATGGTTCATACAGCCCCCGAGTTTGTTTTCAATGACTTCAAAGGACTTCCATATATTTTTAAGGAGTATTTTTTTATATGTTACTTTGTCTATTACTCCATAATAAGGTAAAAAAAAAAGTAGAGGAAAAATCATGTAAATAATTAGTGCACCACTAAGCGACACTACTTCATCTGGTAAAATCCATTTAAATAATTATTGCACCACTAAGCGACACTACTTCATCTGGTAAAATCCATTTAAATAATTAGTGCACCACTAAGCGACACTACTCCATCTGGTAAAATCCATGTAAATAATTAGTGCACCACTAAGCGACACTACTTCATCTGCTAAAATCCATTTAAATAAATAGTGCACCACTAAGCGACACTACTTCATCTGGTAAAATCCATTTAAATAATTAGTGCACCACTAAGCGACACTACTTCATCTGGTAAAATCCATTTAAATAATTAGTGCACCACTAAGCGACACTACTTCATCTGGTAAAAACCTGCATCATGCCATTTCATCCACCCAATTTATCCCATTTTATGTATCTATCTATTCATTGTTTTTTTTTTTTTTAATTACCTAAATAAAAAAAAGATTCTGAGATTAAACAGTGATTTATTTAATTTGGTTTTAATTTTTTTTATTTCATAAATTCATGAAGCTTGGAGGAAAATTCCATAAGTTTTTCAAGAAATTCATGGACTTTCAAATCAACCCCCTAAATCATTGACTTTTCAAATCAATCCCCTAAATTAAAGGATTTTTCAAATTAACCCCCTAAATTCAAGGATTTTTCAAGGTTGTAGGAACCATGTTTAAGAGCCTGAAAATCTAATCAGGTTAGGCTAAAAAACAAAATGTGTGTTTCCTATTGCACTGGTTTTAAAATTAGGGTAGGCAGGTAGGCTTGTTTATTTTTTTTATATTTTTAAAACATTATATATATTATAATAATTAGCATATATAATGTACTAACTGAATGTTATTAAATTGGAATACTGGCTCAATTAGATGACAGATCAATTTTGGCAATGTGGTTTTTTTGGGGTTTTTTTTAATACCATGGGGGGAAAAAATTCTAGGGTCGGCAATGAGAAACAGGCATGGTCAGTCGACCGGAAACACACATTTTTTTTTTGCCTTATCTACATATGCATAAAAATATACTATCTAAATTTCCTTTGTCCATGTTGAGCTTTTTAATTTTGTTTATTTTGTACAATCTTTCTAACAAGCTTATTGGAATGTTGGGATGATCAGACAGATGCACTGGACAAAATCAAGATGCCTCGCCCCTGTTGCAACCAATCGGAGCATATAAAATGTCACCGTAATTAAAATTGTTGTGTATTTGATCTCTGACTAGCTTCCAAGAAACCAAGGGGAGGGACCCAAAATTAAACCCAACATGGGTAACCTACCTTATGTATAAATTAAACCCCTACATGGGTAACCTACCTTATGTATAAATTAAACCCCTACATGGGTAACCTACCTTATGTATAAATTAAACCCCTACCTGGGTAACCTACCTTATGTATAAATTAAACCCCTACCTGGGTAACCTACCTTATGTATAAATTAAACCCCTACCTGGGTAACCTACCTTATGTATAAATTAAACCCCTAGCTGGGTAACCTACCTTATGTATAAATTGCTTAATTTCCACCAAGAGGCTTAAGGACAGAATTAAAGAGAGCAGTGTTGCACCTTGAGTGTTCCCAGTGTTGCACCTTGAGTGTTCCCAGTGTTGCACCTTGAGTGTTCCCAGTGTTGCACCTTGAGTGTTCCCAGTGTTGCACCTTGAGTGTTCCCAATGGACATTTCCCCACCCCAAACTATCACAGTCCCCCTAAATTGAACAAATCCCCTTATTTTTATCATTATGTGTGTGTGTGTGTGGGGAGGGGGGGACAGTAGTACATAAATGTCCCCTTGACAGCTCAGCCAAGGTACAACAATGTGGACAGATAGACAAACTAACAAAGGTTATCACAATATCCCCCACCCCCAGCTGCTTAAATGTGGGAATAATAATAACAATATCCCCACCCCAGCTGCTAAAATGTGGGAATAATAATAGCAATATCCCCCACCACCAGCTGCTTAAATGTAGAAATAATAATAGCAATACCCCCCTCCACCAGCTGCTTAAATGTAGGAATAATAATAGCAATATCCCCCTCCCCCAGCTGCTTAAATGTAGGAATAATAATAGCAATATCCCCCTCCCCCAGCTGCTTAAATGTAGGAATAATAATAGCAATATCCCCATCCCTCAGCTGCTCAAATGTGGGAATAATTACAGCAATTCATTTACATTGCTCTATCTTTATAACACTGATCATGGGAACCATACAAGTGACCTTCATAGTGAGGGAATCTTATAGTGAGGGATGATCCTACAAGACTGTGCCCTGATTGCACTTTGAAACAAAACAATATGGTATTGAATAATGTGAAATCACATTCTAATAGGTTCTCGTAAGCTAAAATAGAGTGATATAAATTAAGCAGCAACAATAAAACAAACTTTGACCAATATACTATCATTTATCCACTTATGGGGCTCAGTCCTTAAAATTTGATGACCTCTATATAGTAAAGGAAGTAGAGTCTTATTCTACATGTAGTATGTACTAGTTTATGAACCCCCTGCGAGTTCAGGAATGTAAAATAGGCGTGATGCACTCTCCCGCATGTTGTAGGAGGCGACAAATGGAGGCAGGAGCCACAGTGGTTCACTGGTTAGCATGCCAGACTCATGACTGAGAGGGTGCAGATTAGAATATTACAACAGGATCAGCCCGGGTCATCTACCATAGCGTGTCCTTGTGCAAGGCACTTTACTCCAATTGCCTCTGCGTTAAATAACCTACTTGTGTTGCTGTGCCTGTAAAACACCAAACCAGACCATACTAGTTCATAACTAGAAATATTTTAGATAAGTCAACAAGGTGGTAAGAATACAAAGATCCCTTGAAGAAATAAAATCTTCAGATTTGTTATCTGCTGGTCTCTGGATGTGTCAACCATTAGAATGATAAAAACAGCTGGGTGTCCAGACAAGCACTGGCTACAAAGAGGGTAATCAAAGCAGTTTCAATGTCTGACAGTCATCCATTCAATCACTTGTTTTCGAATATCGGTAAAACAACCCTTAGTTTATGTTCCAGTTTGATTTTTTTCTTTCTGCCAACTCAAAAAAATGTACTTGGTGCCTAGAAAATAATTTTATGTACATGTACTACTGAAAATTATTTTAAAAAGTTTGAAAATATGGTGTCTGGAAAATTGGCAGGTCCGCATATCTAGATTAATGGCAGTAATGGGGGTCCATGACCATAACCATGTTATATGTGGGACAGGAGTATATGGAGAGGCTTTATAATGAGGGCTACTGTAAATGGGGTCCATGACCATATCCATGTTACATGTATAATAAGGGCAGGAGTATATGGATGGGCTTTATAGTGAGGGATACTGTAAATGGGGTCCATGACCATATCCATGTTATAAGTGTAAATGGGGAAGGAGTATACTGAGGGGCTTTAGTGAGGCTACTATAAATCGGGTCCATGACCATACCCATGTCATAAGTGGGGTAGCAGTATACTGAGGGGGCTTTATAATAAGGGAACCCTGGGTCTTTGTTTTGACGTTCAACTTCATTAGCATACAATAAGATGAAATATTACAACTGGTCTGGGAGGTTAAAATTGTAGCAACACTTGCATCAAATCTTCACTGTTTATATTCTGCTGAGCTTTGTCTGTCAAAACATCACTCTCACTGTCCACTGTCAAAACATTTGAGGTTGCACATCACTCTCACTGTCCACTGATGTTTATCATTTTTGGTAATGTTGTACAACACAAAGCTGGTCTTTGCTGGGAAGTTGATGATGGAGTGTGGGTTTGTTGCCACTTAAATACTGGTCCTGAGATAAACATACAGAGTTAGGGCACCTGCCATCTGGTAACTATATGAGGGTCTATGGTAGGTTCATGGAGTCTATACAGAAAGGTACTACAGAAAGCAGAACTATCAACACATCAGCCCTGCTGATTGCTATTGCCAGATGGAAAAAGTCAGAGCTACTGTATAGAGGTTCCCCAGTAATTGGTTTATGCAGCTCACCAATGTAATACATTTCCAATAAACCAAGACTGTAAATGAAATGTTGCCAGAATTAGATGTTCTGGTGTAGTGTGCACTTCAAAACAGCAACGTTAAGGTTCAAAATGTGCTACATGTAAAACAAATGCATAACAATATTTTTCCTGTCTTTGGAACAAAGTCTAGAACATAGAGCCTGGTAAAATTCTGACTCATAAATCCCCCCTCATTAAAAGTGATTGATTGATCTGTGTTTGATGACATATCAGCTCATAAAGGCTATTTAGTGTCAAAGCAATGGGGTTAAAAATGTCTTACCCATCAATGAGAGCAAACCTAGGCTGGTTTAGGTAAGACATAAAAGAGAGAATAAAGTTTTTTACAAATCTACAGATTCTTACAAGTAACAAACATGTCTACCTATACCACTTACATACAATAGCTCCAGTGTTCTCCCCCAGACCACAAGCAACGGCAGGATTGCTGATTGCCTCTCAGGGCAGGGTTGTTGGTTGCCTGTCAGGGAGGGGTTGTTGGTTGCCAGTCAGGGCAGGGTTGTTGGTTGCCTGTCAGGGCAGGGTTGCTTGTTACCTGTCAGGGCAAGGTTGCTGGTTGCCTATCAGGGCAGAGTTGCTGGTTGCCTGTCAGGGCAGGGTTGCTTGTTACCTGTCAGGGCAAGGTTGCTGGTTGCCTATCAGGGCAGGGTTGCTGGTTGCCTGTCAGGGCAGGGTTGTTGGTTGCCTGTCAGGGCAGGATCGTTGGTTGACCGTCAGGGCATTTTAAGCACAATAAATTCCCTTCTGAGGGCACCCGCTCTACAAGAAAGGGCATTTTAATGCACTTCCCTGGTGTCTTTAGGATAATATTTGCACTATTTAGTGAAAATGAGATGTTTATGTTGCCAAGGTGATGTCTATAATGTACATCATCATGTTGAATGTTACCATATGTCATGTATTAAACTTCCAAAGATTTAAAACAAGGTAATTCCCAAGGAGGGCAGGGTACAGCCCATAGAAGGCAGGGCACAGCACCCTCCTACAACTGGCTTGTCACAACATTGGACCCCATGACCTAGACACAACACTGGACCCCATGACCTAGATACAACATTGGACCCCACGACCTAGACACAACATTGGACCCAATGACCTAGACACAACATTGGACCCCTTGACCTAGACACAACATTGGACCCATGACCTAAACACAACATTGGACCCCATGACCGAGACACAACATTGGACCCCATGACCTGTACACAACACTGGACTCCATGACCTAGATACAACACTGGACCTCATGACCTAGACAAAACACTGGACTCCATGACTTTGTAACAATATTCTAAATACATTATTACTAGGAATGAGGTAATACATTATTACAGGGAATGAGGTAGTGTTAATAAAAAATGTAAGTCCCAAAGCAGCTCTATGTTAAAAATGTTAACAAAAATAAAGAACACTTTCAAAATTAGTTTTCAAGACATTAAAATCTAATCAGTTCATCAATATATGTATATAAAGAGACCTAGAACATTTTTCAGTTATGTACATAGGTCTAGCAGTTTTGGAGCAATCTGACTTAAGTTAAACAATCACGGTTTTCATAATAAAGATTCCAGTCCAAAATTCACCAAAAAAAAACAGAAATTGTTTAAATGGAGCCAAAAAGTTATCTACATATGCATGTAAAAATGCTTACCAAATTTCATTTGCCCAGGTTGAGCACTGTTACATTGTTCACTGCCAAGGTTGAGCATTGTTACATTGTTCACTGCCAAGGTTCAGCACTGTTACATTGTTCACTGCCAAGGTTGAGCACTGTCACATTGTTCACTGCCAAGGTTGAGCATTGTTATGTGGTTTATTGCCCTGGTTGAGCATTGTTTTATGTTCACTGCCTGAGTTTAGCATTGTTATGTGGTTCATCTCTAAAAGATTCCATGTGACTCTACTTAACATGCAAAAATGTGGCTGTCTTCTGCATTCATTAGATAAAACAAAGGATGGAAACAAGTTTTCAGTTTTAAATTTATATATCTGAGTGGACAGAACTCGAGATACGAACTTGATAAATTCGGTATTTTACTCCATGATTTGGAACTAATTGCATTTTTTAAAATTATCGATCAGGTATTTTGTGAAAACCACAAAACACAAACTAGCACTACAGGCTGAATCTTAATTATCAAGACTTCAGTCATGCCTTTTTAAATGTGTCACATGACTTACTGACTTTAGTCATGCCTTTTTAAATGTGTCCCATGATGTACTGACTTTAGTCATGCCTTTTTAAATGTCACATGACGTACTGACTTTAGTCATGCCTTTTTAAATGTGTCACATGATGTACTGACTTTAGTCATTCCTTTGTAAATGTGTCATATAACGTACTGACTTTAGTCATGCCTTTTTAAATGTGTCACATGACGTACTGACTTTAGTCATGCCTTTTTAAATGTGTCATATAACGTACTGACTTTAGTCATGCCTTTTTAAATGTGTCACATGATGTACTGACTTTAGTCATGCTTTTTTAAATGTGTCACATGACGTACTGACTTTAGTCATGCCTTTTTAAATGTGACACATGTACTGACTTTAGTCATGCCTTTTTAAATGTGTCATATGACATACTGACTTTAGTCATGCCTTTTTAAATGTGTCACATGATGTACTGACTTATGGCACGAACAATATTCTGACAGCATTGGACTAAATGCTTAAAATTAAATTGTTTGCATAATTTGAATGCATTAAAAATTTTCTTGATGCATCTTTAGACAATATGCCTGCATAAAATACACAAACAGACTGCTTATCTAAAGCTCTGGTGGAATACCTTAACTTTCTAAGATTTAAAAAAAATTCTGTTTAATTAGCACAATCAAATTATGTTTGAGATTCTGTTTATTAAATCACTGCACAGTCTTTGCAATTTTCAATGTGGTTACAATGAAAATGAGACTGCAAATACATGTATGTTTCTAAGCCGACAGTTGCTCTTCAATTTGGAGAACAGTTTTGGTCTGGTGAGGTATCAGAAGGTGAAACTGTAGAAGTCCTGTTACAATGAAGATGAACAATTGCAATTAAATAGTCTTCGCCAACAAAGAAGTTGGTTATTAAAGTTGATGAAATTAGTCACAGCATTTAAGTTAGATGATACCTCATTCCATTAAAAGTATTTAGAATAAACATTCATCAACCTTGTAAAAAAATATCAAAAAATTCTTTCTCTTACAACAATAACGCTGACCACATTGGTAGTTATTAATATACATGATGCAAGTCTCATTTTTCATGCAGTTTTTGTATAGTTTACACTAAATTTAGTTATATCAAAATTAAAATTGACAGCAAAACCATAAATACCAGCACGTCAACATAAACACAATACGGTCATCATCATACCTTACATGTGCAGCATCTGGCAGTCAGGCTGAAGGAGATCACTCATCATAGATAATCACAGTATCTCAAAAGAAGTGTATTGTAATGTAATTGTATGTTTTAAAATATTTATGAAGTCATATTATGACACTAATAAATTCATCTAAATATTATTCATTGAAAGATTTTTCTAAAATATTTATTAGAACAGAGCAAAAAGATAGACATATTCTTGCACAGTTCATAAATATACTGCTTTTCCAAACGTTATAACATGGTAGTCAGGGTCTATCACCACTGACTGCATTATGTAATGAAACATATTATACCAAGGACCACAATAAATACAAAACCGTGACATATTGAGAATAGTGTAATATACAAAACTGTGGTACAGTGGGCACTATCAAATTTTTTTAAATAATGGTGTTTTGAAAAGGAAATGAATATATAAGACTAAGTTTCATCTTGTTTTTCTTTCAACCCTTGTTGTTATACAATGGTATGATTTTGGTCATGGGGTCCACAGTAGAACCCCGTTTTATCCAGAACTGCATTATAATGAGGCATGTTATAACGGGAGAGAGCTGTACTTGGAATAAGCCAAACCATATAGCAAGGAAACTGCCAATGGCCGAATTGAAAACCATGAACACTGTAAATTCATTTTCATTCCTAGGGTACCAATTTTGTAAATATTTTGGTTGCTTTGAACCATTGAATTAATGACACATCTAAATACCAACTCCTGTGACTTTGCGAGCCATAATGTCTGAGAAAATTACCTAAACACAAACCCAAACCAAGAAATCAATTCAAATGTCAGCAAAAATCACTGAACTATCAAATATTGTTCAATGATGTAGTTTTCACTGATTGCTGTAGCACTCCTCAAGACAGAATTACATAAGTTATGTGATTCAAATGCCAATAGTGCCTCAGTAAAAAAGGTAAACACAAAAGATTATATGCTGAATTCAGGTAGCACAGAGGTTACCTGAATGCTGTATCTGGATTACTATATGATGAATTCAGGTAGCCCAGAGGATACCAGAATGCTATATCTTGGCCACCATATGCTAAATTCAGGTAGCCCAGGTTACTAGAATGCTGAATCTGGGCTACTGTATGCTGAATTCAGGAAGCCCTGAGGTTACCAGAATGCTAGATCTGTGCTACCATATGCTGAATTCAGGAAGCCCTGAGGTTACCAGAATGCTAGATCTGTGCTACCATATGCTGAATTCAGGAAGCCCTGAGGTTACCAGAATGCTAGATCTGTGCTACCATATGCTGAATTCAGGAAGCCCTGAGGTTACCAGAATGCTAGATCTGTGCTACCATATGCTGAATTCAGGAAGCCCTGAGGTTACCAGAATGCTAGATCTGTGCTACCATATGCTGAATTCAGGAAGCCCTGAGGTTACCAGAATGCTAGATCTGTGCTACCATATGCTGAATTCAGGAAGCCCTGAGGTTACCAGAATGCTAGATCTGTGCTACCATATGCAGAATTCTGATAGCTCATGGGCTACTAATGATATAATGACTTGTTCTACATTTTTCTCATACTATTACAAAATAAATTTTTCACAAAAAAAAACAAGAAAAAAACATCAAGAAAACAATAATGATCCATAACAAAAAGTAAAGAAGTCTTAAAACTAAAAATTCATATTAAAGAGTCTTCTCTGGACTACTGGGTTCTTTAGCCCATCAGGCTATCATCTAGTTTGGAAATTGGTTTGACCCTGATTTACAGGTACATTGGTCCCCCTCCTGAATGCTCCCCCTCCCTCCAGAATTTCAGTCACTTACTACTTATGGTCAGAATCCCTTTGCATCAGTGATTTTATGTTGAAAGTTACCTATCTTGGATGGCCACCCCTTTAACACGGCCAGCATATTTGTGCCAAAAATGTCCAATTTACCCCTTATAAGCAGACACATATTGGGATATACAGATGGAAATCTCATGGTCATTTTTTTTTATGCCTAAACTGACAATGACATATGTTCCATGGCCATAAAGTAACTTTAATCCATACAAACAGGAAAGCTATTAATTGAATTATCCTTAATGCTGTGTGTTCCTTGGATGTCAGATTTTGTCACTTTGATAATTACTGGCTATTTATATCACCAGTAATTTGCAAGATGATAAAAGCTAACAGCTGAGCTGTGTAGTGTATTGTTCAGCTCAAGTCAGAATGACACTGTCGGGTTACCTCAAAATAAAAATGGTACTATAATCTTCTTGGCTTCGTTTACATAGATTATGAAACATGCTGGACAGGGTACCAGCCTATAACCTGTTGATCATATGATTCTCTCACTTCCTTTGTAAACATGATGGACAGGGTACCAGCCTATAACTATTTGATCATATGATTCTCTCACTTCCTTTGTAAACATGCTGGACAGGGTACCAGCCTATAACTAGTAGATCATATGATTCTCTCACTTCCTTTGTAAACATGCTGCATTTCATGTAAAAGCTTCAAATCAGTTTGACAAAATCACTCAAGCCATTCTCAGTTTGACAGTGCCATAGTCACTCAAGCCATTCTCAGTTTGACAGTGCCATAGTCACTCAAGCCATTCTCAGTTTGACAGTGGCATAGTCGCTCAAGCCATTCTCAGTTTGACAGTGGCATAGTCGCTCAAGCCATTCTCATGAAAGAAAAAAGAAAACCTGGACAGAATGACAGAGACAAAACTGGATAAATTCTTGATGCCCAAGGTTTCTTAAGAACTACTGTGTTCAAACTTCCCAACGGTGACAGATGATGTGAACTGAAATATCGTTTTTAAGACAGTGACAGGTGATGTGAACTGAAATTTCATTAAGACAGTGACAGATGATGTGAACTGAAGTATAATTAAGATGGTGACAGATGATGTGAACTGAAATATTATTAAGACAATGACAGATGATGTGAACTGAAATATAATTAAGACAGTGACAGATGATGTGAACTCAAATTACTAAACATTCCTTGATTTTCTCTTTCAGTTTTCATGAACTGTTCGGACATAAGGAAGTCAGTTACACGTAGCATTAATGCCAATGCAAAAATAATACACTGTATGCTGGATTTGTATTTTCTTCACCAGTTTAGTCCGTGATTCTTACATCAAGTAGCGGTAAAAGTTACTCCCTAGTACACTGATCATTGAAGACTGACTAGAATGCTGAGCCAGTATATACTGCCATTATTTTCCTCTTTCAGGTAAACAAAACATATTCAAAAACTATTTGTTTATTTATTGTTTCCAAGGAAGGCAGGTTTTGTAAACGTTTACAGGGCTAACATGAAATGATGTTGTTTACACATGTAAACTTGACAACCTTAGTGCCACCCTCTCAAAAAGCCACCCCTCTTATAAGGTCACTTTCCTACTGCAGAAGGGGTAACAGCCTTATAAGATGAGAAGCACTGTATCTAATTGTAACAAATGCATGTATAATGTAATGACGGAAATTAATTACATTTAAGTCCAAAGCCTATTTGCTTGATTACAAAAACAGGTTACTCCAGTTTTTTTTTTATTTTTAAAAAAAGGCACAGGTAGAGTAAGCAATATTTTTCTGATCGACAAAACTGTTATTTTTTTGTATTTTGATAGAAGTCCTATGGCTGAGGACAATATTTTATTGATCGACTGTAAATACTGTGTTATTTTTTTGTATTTTGATAGAAGTCCTATGGCTGAGGACAATATTTTATTGATCGACTATAAATTCTGTGTTATTTTTTTGTATTTTGATAGAAGTCCTATGGCTGAGGACAATATTTTTCTGATCAACTGTGAATACTGTCTTATTTTTTTGTATTTTGATAGAAGTCCTATGGCTGAGGACAATATTTTTCTGATCGACTGTGAATACTGTCTTATTTTTTTGTATTTTGATAGAAGTCCTATGGCTGAGGACAATATTTTATTGATCGACTATAAATTCTGTGTTATTTTTTTGTATTTTGATAGAAGTCCTATGGCTGAGGACAATATTTTTCTGATCAACTGTGAATACTGTCTTATTTTTTTGTATTTTGATAGAAGTCCTATGGCTGAGGACAATATTTTTCTGATCGACAAGTAAATACTGTCTTATTTTTTTGTATTTTGATAGAAGTCCTATGGCTGAGGACAATATTTTTCTGATCGACAAGTAAATACTGTCTTATTTTTTTGTATTTTGATAGAAGTCCTATGGCTGAGGACAATATTTTTCTGATCGACAAGTAAATACTGTCTTATTTTTTTGTATTTTGATAGAAGTCCTATGGCTGAGGACAATATTTTTCTGATCGACTGTGAATACTGTCTTATTTTTTTGTATTTTGATAGAAGTCCTATGGCTGAGGACAATATTTTTCTGATCAACTGTGAATACTGTCTTATTTTTTTGTATTTTGATAGAAGTCCTATGGCTGAGGACAATATTTTTCTGATCGACTGTGAATACTGTCTTATTTTTTTGTATTTTGATAGAAGTCCTATGGCTGAGGACAATATTTTATTGATCGACTATAAATTCTGTGTTATTTTTTTGTATTTTGATAGAAGTCCTATGGCTGAGGACAATATTTTTCTGATCAACTGTGAATACTGTCTTATTTTTTTGTATTTTGATAGAAGTCCTATGGCTGAGGACAATATTTTTCTGATCGACAAGTAAATACTGTCTTATTTTTTTGTATTTTGATAGAAGTCCTATGGCTGAGGACAATATTTTTCTGATCGACAAGTAAATACTGTCTTATTTTTTTGTATTTTGATAGAAGTCCTATGGCTGAGGACAATATTTTTCTGATCGACAAGTAAATACTGTCTTATTTTTTTGTATTTTGATAGAAGTCCTATGGCTGAGGACAATATTTTTCTGATCGACAAGTAAATACTGTCTTATTTTTTTGTATTTTGATAGAAGTCCTATGGCTGAGGACAATATTTTATTCCAAATGAAGGATAGGAAACCAGTTCATTAAATACTTTTCTGCAATTGTCTACACTATTATTTAAAGAAACAGCAAGGTCGGCTTAAGAGAAGAAATTTGATGAAAAGCTTATCATGATATTAGACTCTTTCATAAACATTAAATGGTGAGAGTAATTGCTGATTAGTGTCTAATTAATGTTACCTACTCTTTAATAAACACTAAATGGTTGGTGTAATTGATAATAGGTGTCTAATTAATGTGACCTACTGTTTAATAAACACTAAATGGTGAGTGTAATTGATAATAGGTGTCTAATTAATGTGACCTACTCTTTAATAAACACTAAATGGTGAGTGTAATTGATAATAGGTGTCTAATTAATGTGACCTACTGTTTAATAACCACTAAATGGTGAGTGTAATTGATAATAGGTGTCTAATTAATGTGACCTACTCTTTAATAAACACTAAATGGTGTGTGTAATTGCTGATAGGTGTCTGGTTAATGTGGCCACTGTACATTGTACAGATACAAGGCTATATAGTACAGGAGTCTGAGAACTCTTCCATTCATTTCCCAGCCTCTCATTTTTGGGAATTTCTTTCTGATATTTATCTGACATTCTTAGATGATTAGACTGACTGCTGGTTCTGGCTGTCATGTGTTTATGTGATATCATCTGTACTCAAACATTGGAATTTCATGTGCTACATGTTTAAAATCAAGATTTTGTAGGTATTTGGTATATAATTTATGTATACATGTATGTACCTAGTAATAGACCATGCATGGATATCAATAATAGTTTTTTGTATGCAAACATTTGCTGAAGTACTTGGGAAAGACTTGAAATCCTTTGACTCATGCTCATTATTCATGCTCCATCAAACATTTGCTCACAGCATACCCTGTATTATCCTTATTTGTATAAAGTCAGGTATGGGGAACCTGATCTACTAAAGACTATTCTTCAAAATTCCTAAAACCTCAGGAACAAGAAAGCTTGCAAGTTTAATGTGTAAGTTTTAAGATATATTTCTACGCCAGTCCCAATATAAAAACAGTCACAGGCACATGTGTAAGTTTTAAGATATATTTCTACGCCAGTCCCAATATAAAAACAGTCACAGGTACATGTGTAAGTTTTAAGATATATTTCTATGCCAGTCCCAATATAAAAACAGTCACAGGTACATGTGTAAGTTTTAATATATATTTCTACGCCAGTCCCAATATAAATACAGTCACAGGCACATGTGTAAGTTTTAAGATATATTTCTATGCCAGTCTCACAGGCACATGTGTATGTTTTAAAATATATTTCTACGCCAGTCCCAATATAAAAACAGTCACAGGCACATATGCCAGATAACATTTGATTTTTCTGTATGCCATCTCCATTATACTACTGAAGTTTAGTTATTTTAAAGATCCACAAACGGTATTGCAAAACGAGTGAAAAGTCAATGTTGAACACTTGATACTTAATATCTTCTGTGGGGAGAGGAAATGGAGGAGGGGTGGTAATCCATGGGATGTTTTGAATGAGAGTCCCTCAAAGGGAATGACACTCTACTGGCTGAAAAGACCTTTTCTTCTATCATTTTATTCTTTTTAACTGCTAAGTATTGAAACTATCTCTAATAATTTTGAAAAACTCCAACATATCAAAATTTGGTAACAAAAATATTTTTTTACATGTCTAAGTTAACAAGTTCATGTGATACCTGCAAGTGCAGTATGGATATCTTTGTCATGGCCTTTGACCTTCAACTTAATATCATGTACAGATGATCACTGAACCTGTCTCAAACAATGTCAAGATATACCAACATGCTATAATAATAATAATAATAATAATAATAATAATAATAATAATAATAATAATAATTCTTTATTTTAAGAAGTATGTCAATTATTACAAGACTAATCTCCCTTGAGGTGTTCTGCTATTCTGAAAATCCACAAAAACAATCTACAGCATGCACACAACAGCAAACATCAAATACAACATAGGAATAACTATACCAACACTAATAATATGGTACAGATAAATACTATTATGAGACATTAAATTATGACAATATAAATCAACATAAAATATGGAAAAGGCAATCAACATTTTAATATTGCAATGACAGTTTTTACACTGTAATGGCAGGAAACAATATTCGGGGGAGGGGGTGGGGGCAAGAGGTTCACCCCCTTTCTACAAATTCAAGATATTTTCTTTTGAAAATGTCTTTTGAGCCTGCCATTCTGACGTTAGAGGAAGTGAGATCCATATGTTACCTTTTTTTTTTTTTTACATGAGTCCCTTGAAGCGACTGGCACTCTACTGGATGAAAAAAAATATTTCCATAAATCCAAGGTGAGGCAGTTTCTTCTGTCTTTTTGATTTTTTTAACAGCTCAGTAATGAAACTATCTCCGATATTCGTAAGAAGTTCAAACATACCAAATTTGTCAACAAAAATATTATCTTACATGTCAAAGTTAACATGTTCACATGATATTTCAAATTTGTAACCTGTAAGTGCAGTAAAAAATATTGCTGACATGGCCTTTGACCTTGAACTTGATATCATGGACAGAAAATCACTGAACTTGTCTCAGACTATGTTAAGATATATCCATATGCTAAATTTGGTTAAATCTATAAGTAATATTTTTGGGGAACACAGAGTTATTTAAGTGAAATCATTTAAGGTATTCATTAGATACATCCACAAAATAACAATCCATTTTTATTTGTTTGTGTTATCATGCTCACAAGCCAGTACAGACAAAAACCCGAGTCAAGACCTTTGACCTTAAAATCAATGTCCGAGTTCTGACTATCAACTTGTTTATAGGAATGCAACTAAATACAAAGTCTGTCAACATTCACTTATACATGTACAAGCCACTGTGTTCATAAGCTGAATGAAGTACAAAATACAAGCAATAACCTTGACTCAACCCCAATGTCAATTAGGTCTGGTTTTTAAAAATCCTTCACAAAAGTGCAGATATCTTGGAGATGGTCACAATGGTGCCATGCTGGAGATCAGATGAGCACCGCTTTTATTAAGAAGCTGCTATATACAGTAGAACCTGTCTTGAAAGACCACCCCTTCTGCCAAAAAATAATGGTCTCTCAAGACAGGTTTTTCTGTATTACTAAAATGGTGTTTCAGTGAAAACCCCATATCAATAAGACCATCCATTCAGGAGAAGTAGCCATATAAATATTGTCATTACAGCCATCATGGCTGCCATTTTGGAGGTAAGCACAGCACCATTATAATATAAGAATAACTATATATTGCAAGAAAAAGGTGCTGGTGGCGTAAATGTCCGAACACGTTGTTATTCCAACGAACGAACGAACGCTGGTGGCAGGTTTTAATGTCATTATGGCCATATGTTTAAGAGAAGTAGCCAATATGAGATATGTCATATTGTGGGAGGTCATGATTGCATCATTTTGATTTAGGACCAGCTGCATATAGTGAGAAGCGTTTAAGTGAAAACTCCATGTCAATATAACCATACTTTCAAGAGTAGTAGTGATAACAAGACTTAAAAGCTGGCCATGATTGTTCAGCAACAATTTTATTCAGGACAAACTAGATATCATAAGAAGTTCCTCAGTGAAAATTCTATGACTGTAGGACCAACTGTTTAGAAATTGCTATAACAAGATCTTCAATATCACTACCATGGTGGCCATATTGTATGTCTGATTGGCACCATTTTCATTTAGAACCAACTACATGCAATAAGAAGTCTTTTAGTGAAAGTCCCATGTCACTACGACAATCAGTTTTGGAAAAGTAGCGATAATATGATTAAAAGATGACCACCATGGCCATGAAATTGTAGGTCTGATTAAGCAACAAAAAAAAAATATATGTGTTTCCTATTGCACTGGTATTAAATTTAGGGTAGGCAGGTTTTTTTTTTTTTTAACATTATATATAAATC
Source organism: Margaritifera margaritifera (assembly GCA_029931535.1). Taxonomy (NCBI): domain Eukaryota; kingdom Metazoa; phylum Mollusca; class Bivalvia; order Unionida; family Margaritiferidae; genus Margaritifera; species Margaritifera margaritifera. The sequence continues at coordinate 3,416,994 of JAQPZY010001610.1, read as the reverse complement.
AAATAATATTTCAAGCGCTTCAAAGTACTGAGCAAAACCGGCTCAATTAGATGCACAAATCAATTTCGGCAATGTGATTTTTTTTTTTTTTATGGGGGCAAAAAGTGCTAAGGTCAGCAATGAGAAGCAGGGACAGTCGGCTGACCGGAAACATACATTTTTTTTTGGTTGGCCTTAGCACCATTTTTATTTAGGACCAGCTAGACATTGTAAGAAGTTTTACTGGATGTCTGTGGGGCAACATTTTCATTTAGGACCAACTAGAGATCATAAGAAGTCTTACTGGATGTCTGTGGGGCAACATTTTCATTTAGGACCAACTAGAGATCATAAGAAGTCTTGGAGTGAAAACCTGATGTAAATATGATTATACACTGAGTAGCATTAATAAGATTTTCAAGATGGCTGCTTTGATAGCCATACTGGATGTCAGATTGGCACTGTTTTCAGTTAGGACCAACTAGACCTTGAGATGAATGTGTGTTTGAAGTTTCATGACACTCATCCAAGTATTTCAGGATGAGTACTGATAATAAACTTGTGCTAACAGACTGACCACAGACAATGGACAACAGAAAACTGGCCACAACACAAGCTCTGTCTATGACCAGTAGAGCAAAGAACTATAAATGTGTCCACAGGACATGGATACCCCCACCTGTACTCTCTATTTACATGAGTGGTGCAAGTAGAAAAGATATAACACAGGCAGAATGTATGGGCATTCAGAAGAACAATCCCAATCAAACAAGGGTAATGTTATACACCCAATCAAATGGTTTGTACCCTGCTATAGTAACTAGGCCTGGACCCATGATTTTTGCTGGTATCAAATGGTTTGTACCCTGCTATAGTAACTAGGCCTGGACCCTGCTATAGTAACAAGGCCTGGACCCTGCTATAGTAACTAGGCCTGTACCCTGCTATAGTAACTAGGCCTGTACCCTGCTATAGTAACTAGGCCTGTACCCTGCTATAGTAACAAGGCCTGGACCCTGCTATAGTAACTAGACCTGGACCCTGCTATAGTAACTAGGCCTGGACCCTGCTATAGTAACTAGGCCTGGACTCTGCTATAGTAACAAGGCCTGGACCCTGCTATAGTAACTAGGCCTGGACCCTGCTATAGTAACTAGGCCTGGACCCTGCTATAGTAACTAGACCTGGACCCTGCTATAGTAACAAGGCCTGGACCCTGCTATAGTAACTAGGCCTGGACCCTGCTATAGTAACTAGGCCTGTACCCTGCTATAGTAACAAGGCCTGGACCCTGCTATAGTAACTAGGCCTGGACCCTGCTATAGTAACTAGGCCTGGACCCTGCTATAGTAACTAGGCCTGGACCCTGCAATAGTAACTAGGCCTGGACCCATGATTTTTGCTGGTGTAAGAATAGTGGTCCTCCAGTTACCAGAAGAAATAAATGAATAACAACAATATGTGTACCTTTAACCCTGAAAATTCAATATTTTTACCCAATTTAAAACAGAAACACTTGAAAGGCAGTGTATATTTAACTTATTTACAAAAGCAAACATTTAGCACAGAAGCAACTGACATGGACTGTTCAGATCAGAGGGGAGTAGCAACACAAAAAAAAAACCAGACTGGAGATTTAATAATATGGATTAGATCTGTTATCTACTTAGAAACTGTATTTTGATGTTCCTACCTTTTTATTGGCTTTGAAAACGTTGCACTTAAATACATTGGTAGATCCATCCCTAGCGATGTAACTCCAGATTTTTAAATCTTGTGAATCATGAGAGACATAAAATATCCTGAAAAAAAAATAATATAAAGAATGTGAACTTGAAACATCAAAACTCAAACTTCTATTTACAGAATTTATCCCATGTTAAAAGCTGTAAGACTACCTAGAAAATTTCTGAAAAGGGATAGACTTATTGTAAGACAATTTCTTTGGGTTTGGCATCTTACAGCAAAACAACACTCTGAGGGCTATATCCTGCAAAGGCACGAAGAGTAAAGTGCCTTGCCCAACGACACACCATGGTATCTGATCCAAGCTGATCTGAACGTGGGAATTTAACCCTCGTTCTTTTGGTCACCAGTCCAATGCCTTAACCATTGAGCCACCACAGCTCCTTATTGTAAGACAAAGACTATTTTGTATACTATTCTGACAAAATGTTATAACAGTGGGGATGGGAGTGGGATGGGTTAATCATCAATTATTGCTTTTATATTACAGCAGGAATTAGAAAATTTATCAGAAATCTTTATTGGCCTGTGTCAGATTAAAATAATCACACTATCTTTCAATCTTTATTGGCCTGTGTCAGATTAAAATAATCACACTATTGGCCTTTGTCAGATTAAAATAATCACACTATCTTTCAAGCACATGAAAACAAGATAACTGCAAATGGTGGTATGGCTGGATTGAAAACCATAAAATGTAGGTAACAGTGACCTAATTTTCACTGATGGCTGTAGTAATCCTCATGAAACATTTGCATACCAAGTCATGTGACTCTACAAGCAATAGTGTCTGAAACATTGCACTGCACTGATGAACATGTATATATGCTACTTTTGGCAGCAATTAAAATTTGATACCATAAAATTTTGGTGATTTAAAAAGAGCAGTAATATGTCTGAAAAGTTCCACAAAGTGACTCATGGAAAGAAATATTTTTATTACAAGAAAATAACCAGGCCCAAGTACATACATAAAATAACAGTGCACCATTTCACTAAGAAGGCTTTATGGATCACTTCAATTACAAGCAAGAGACTGCATATTAATTATGCTTTCAGCTTTATAAATAATATTTATCAGGATATAGTAAAATAGGTAAAATCAACATGACCAACTAGACACTGTAAGAAGTCTTTCAGTGAAAACCCCATGCTGATGTGACTTTCTGTTCAGAAGGAGTAGCAATAATAAGATTTTCAAGATGGTTGCTGTGGTGGACATATTGGAGGTCAAATTGGTACCAGTTTTATTTAGTACCAACCAGACATCATGAGAAGTCTTTTCATGAAAACGCTGTGCTTATATGACCATTCATTCAGGTGGAGTAGTGACAACAAGACTTTCAAAATGGCCACTGTGGTGTCCATATTGGATGTCAGAGCGGCACCATTTTCATTTACTTGTGTCACTGACAGCCCATGCATGTTCATTTACATGTTTACTGATTTTATAAACATTTACAGGCAGTAAACTAAACTAAGCCATGTGTAACAGTTTAGCTACGACACAGACAATACATAAATAAACATCACAATAATTTTCCATAATATGTGACCTTTGGGGCAATTTGCATTCAATAAGATGTAATTCATATGTACTTAACACTAGTTGATTGTGCATGTAAATTATGATTTATGTGACATTCTATTTTCACAAAGAGTACATTTAGTATATTTGCAAACAATTTTCACAATTAGCCAATTTACAATGCAAATACTGTGAAACTATACTGCTAGCAAGTGAATGAAATTGTACAACAGTTTTATGACCATGAAAACAAAGTCTATTCTAAGACTGAAAATTGGGAATCAGGGGATGGGGGAGAAACAAAATTATCCCTCCGTTTAAAAAAAGGGAGGAAGGACTATACTGAATCATGGCCATTATCTGCCAATTCCTCAAATTACTGTCCAATGAGAATAAATGGTGTACCAATTCCTCAAATTACTGTCCAATGAGAATAAATGGTGTACCAATTCCTCAAATTCCAGAACCTTCAATTCCTTCAACATTTCTTGATGAAACAATAACCAAATACATTATCAATTATCTGGATCTTTCTGTTCTCTCTTACATCATTTTTCACCTATTCAGAGTCTGATTGACTGGTTTCTTATGAAAATTCTACTGTTTAGGTTCCACTCTACAGTTTCGCACTTTGCATAGGGTTTCATTTTTAAACAAAAAGAATTTCACAGTTTTTCCTCACTGGTTATCCTGGCTATTTAAAAAAAGACTTTGTATATCTTAGGTACTGTTAAAAGAACTTTTAATTCCCTTTATTGTGGTGTATGATTGATGGGTGTAATTTTGGGTTATGGAGTATACAGCTTGACCATACTTCAGATATGTACCTCTCAAAAGACTGCAAGCACCGCTTGGTCATTTTTACTTCCTGGACTTCAAAAATTAAATTGGAGAAAAAATGAGCTGATAACTTTTTTTACTTTTTTAAAATATATTTTATCATTTATTTCTTGCACTTTCAGAAGCTGGTAGTGCATACTATGGCAAAATCATTTTCCCTATTTTAATAATTGCTAAAGTTAGTGCACTTTGGACTAGTTCAGGCTCATTTTTGAGAACATAGACAATTTAGATAGTGCATACTTACCACATGTAAAGAAATTTCAGTCACAGTACATGAAAATAGCATAGAAGTATGCCAACATTCTCTCCACTATGCATGTTGGCAATGCAAACAACTTCACCTTATACCTGTCCCTCTCTCAGAAGTACATAATAACTGTAGAGCGGAACCTGACATTGAAAAACCTGAAAATTCTATTTACCAGTCTATCATGGTAATGCTGAAGTACTTTTCTCCCTACCGGTGGCAACATAGAAATCTCCAGTTTAAAATTGTATCCTGTAAATTTTAGATTTTCTGGAATTTAATCAATATAATTCAGAATGTGGAATTATTTTTAAAATTCATATAAATACCAAAAAATCGGAAATAGGTGGCATCTCTTTGATTCATTGCCACGATTTATTAGAAATCAGTGTGATTTCCATCATCGTGTATCCTAGAATAGACCATTGTGATAATTGTGTAATTTACAGTCGGATTAACTTACCTATAAATGGGATGCTGCATGAGGTTATGTTTGTCTCCTGTTGACCACTGCCCAGATATTTTCTGTAACATAGTAAAATATAATGTAAGACCCATGAATCAAGTACAAGCAAATATTCCTCCATTTTAAATTTGATAAAAATTTCTGTGATCCAGCCTTTTTGGTGTAGTTCATGAGAAATTACAAAATTAAATATTATGCCTGTATACATACTTATTTAAATGAGGAAAGTGATAGATCCCTAAAATACTTATTTGACTGAGGAAAGTGATAGATCCCTAAAATATTTATTTGACTGAGAAAAGTGATAGATCCCTAAAATACTTATTTGACTGAGGAAAGTGATAGATCCCTAAAATACTTATTTGACTGAGGAAAGTGATAGATCCCTAAAATATTTATGACTGAGAAAAGTGATAGATCCCTAAAATACTTATTTGACTGAGGAAAGTGATAGATCCCTAAAATACTTATTTGACTGAGGAAAGTGATAGATCACTAAAATACTTATTTGACTGAGGAAAGTGATAGATCACTAAAATACTTATTTGACTGAGGAAAGTGATAGATCACTAAAATACTTATTTGACTTAGGAAAGTGATAGATCACTAAAATTCAATCACTAAAAAGCTTGACTTCTAGAAACCAGAAATTTAGTAGCTACAATAAAGGTTTCCAGTAAACTTGCCAAAAAATCAAAGTTTTCTTTGTTTGTACTGATCAGTTTAAATTCAAGACAAAATGAATTCCCATGTTTTCCTACATAAGCTAAAAATGCAACTGACTGTGCATGACCTGATAAAAGGTTTACAATCCTAGTAGAAGAGTATAATTTTCCAAATGAAACATTAGCTTCAATTTATGAAAATGAAAATGAATTTCTTGTCATTTTTCCTTACTGACTTAAATCAATCATTAGGACATGATAAAAATAAGGTTTGTCAATCATTACAACATGATTTATACCCAAAATAAGGCTTGTCAATCATTACAACATGATTTATACCCAAAATAAGGCTTGTCAATCATTAGGCCATGATTTATACCCAAAATAAGGCTTGTCAATCATTACAACATGATTTATACCCAATATAAGGCTTGCCAATCATTACGCCATGATTTATACCCAAAAAAGGTTTGTCAATCATTACAACATGATTTATACCCAACATAAGGCTTGTCAATCATTACAACATGATTTATAGCCAAAATAAGGCCTGTCAATCATTACAACATGATTTATAAAAAAAGGCTTGAAAATCATGAGAACATGATTTATACCCAAAATAAGGCTTGTCAATCATTACAACATGATTTATACTCAAAATAAGGCTTGCCAATCATTATGACATGATTTATACCCAAAATAAGGCTTGTCAATCGTTACAACATGATTTATAGCCAAAATAAGGCCTGTCAATCATTAGGCCATGATTTATACCCAAAATAAGGCTTGTAAATCATTAGGCCATGATTTATAACCAAAATAAGGCTTGTAAATCATTAGGCCATGATTTATACCCAAAAGAAGGCTTGTAAATAATTAGGCCATGATTTATACCCAAAATAAGGCCTGTCAATCATTAGGCCATGATTTATACCCAAAACAAGGCCTGCCAATCATTAGGACATGTTTTATACCCAAAACAAGGCTTGTTAATTATTAGGCCATGATTTATACCCAAAATAAGGCTTGTTAATCATTAGGCCATGATGTATACCCAAAAGAAGGCCTGTCAATCATTAGGCCATGATTTAAGGCTTGTCAATCATTAGGCCATGATTTATAGCCAAAACAAGGCTTGTCAATCATTAGGCCATGATGTATACCCAAAAGAAGGCCTGTTAATCATTAGGCCATGATTTTCACACAAAACAAGGCTTGTTAATCATATGGTAAAAAAAAAATTAAAATAATAAAGCAGACTTGTAACATTATCCATATAAATTTTTGTTAACATGAACAGGTTCCAAATGTGAGTTATCTGTAAAGACAAGATTTCTTCATGTGTACAATTTATTGAGTCATAAGACTGACATAACATTCATTGATAATATAAAGAATAATGTAACAAAATTATTCTCTTTTCTGATTAAAAAAAAAGTCTTGAATTAAGCTTAAAAATTTCAAAAATGTTAAATCCACAACTCTGCACAGCTTGACTCATACACTGTGCTGTAATTGTAGATGAGAGTGGAATTAAATCACAGATAAAACCATTCTAGATTTCTGTATTTAGAGAGCAATAAAAGCAATTGCACTATGCAAACACCACAGGACTGAGTTCATTTAAAGAATCGGGGATTTTTTTTAAGGATTCCTCTAGGGCTGGAAAAGGCCCCCTAATACCAAAGTAAAGGGTCCCAACTCCAAAATATGTGTAGAATATTTAGAAATCATGCAGAATGTACATTTTCAACAATTTAATCAAGAAAATGTAATTCCTAATTGATCAGTTTTGTAATAAATGATTGGTCCATTCCCTATTCCTTAAGTACCATATATACTCACTTAAAAGACAGATCTGACACCAAACAACAATGACCCTGTTCTGCTGGTACATAATGCAATGGCAGATCAAGGTCTATGCTGTTTGTTCTACTGATCAGTCGAAACAAAACTGCATAGATCCAGATCTGCCTGCACATTATGGGTTTATGTTGTCTGCAGATTGGTCCATCTTATATGTGAGTATATGTGGTAACCAGAACTAGAAATGTAATTATGGAACAGAAATGTTCCATCCAGTGACATGAACACAAAACTTACCCAGAAAGAGAGACAAACATACTGATGAACAAAGGTAACACTATATGCCCTTCCAAATTCATGGAGGGGCATAAATACAGCTCATGCAATTTTTCATTTCTCCACCCAATGCGGTGTGGCACACAATCCCCTCCATGCTCACTCCATGTTGAAGCTTTGCTGTGGAGGAGCAGTACCTAGGAAATCATCCCATGACTGTGCACCTCCACCATGTAGGGGGCTGGTAGACATTATTGATAGACACCTAAATAGTCAATGCTTGACAACCACCCATGGAAAGACTGAGATGTCAGGGTGATTTACAATTGGATACCAAATGAATCAATTGTCATTATGTTGATTATATATTTGGACCATAAAAAAATCGTTCTGAAAGAGTCTTGTATCTTTAATACATGTGTGTTTAGAAAAGGTTGGTTTGCTTCTATGCAATTCTTTTATTTTCAGTTATTGCTAATGTCAAAAATGTATGTGCATTCTAATTACAGTTTAAACAATGTAGCATAACAATTTTACATAATGATTAGTAGAAAACAATTTTACATAATGATTAGTAGAAAACATAGCACTGACACTTCTAGGAATTTACTTTTTGACTTTATTGAAAGAAATCTGAACTATCTTGTGCACTGACTTGATGAAAGACACATCTTTTGGCTTCTACTGAACACTGACTTGATGAAAGACACATCTTTTGGCTTCTATTGAACACTGACTTGATGAAAGACACATCTTTTGGCTTCTATTGAACACTGACTTGATGAAAGACACATCTTTTGGCTTCTATTGAACACTGACTTGATGAAAGACACATCTTTTGGCTTCCATTGAACACTGACTTGATGAAAGACACATCTTTTGGCTTCTATTGAACAGAATAAATTTATCTCATTGTTACAAAGGAAAAGTACTTCTGAGATATGGACAGTTAAATTCCAAATGACAACCAGTTATTTAAAATAAATAAAAGAACAGAAAACACATACTGAATTTACATCGAAATGTGAACCATGTGCTTCATCCTTAAGCAGTAACAGCAGCATATATTGTCAACAATAGCACATATTCACGAGGCTGTGTAATACACAACCTTGAGTCTGCTTGATTTTGACACGACTGGACCTACTGCATGTGTAACAGGGACCTGACTTAAGTGGATGTTCTACAGAAATCTAGATGGTAGCCACAGTCAATAATTATAAAATATTGTCAGGAATTAGCACCAATAGGGGATGTAAATTACAGTTCCCGGCTTGGGAAAGGTGTCATTTATATTACATGAAGCCATCTGACTTGGAGCATCATATTTAATGACCACAATTATAGCCCTGCAATGAACAGCAGAAGTCTGTTAATAGTCCACAATTAAACTGAATTAAATTTATTGCTAACATAAATAATAATGGGGGAAATTATAATGATTCCTAGACTAATTTCTCTTTCTCTCTCTCTCTCTCTCTCTCTCTCTCTCTCTCTCTCTCTCTCTCATTCTCTCTGTGACAATAAAGTTGCAACCAAGGATTTTCAGATTTTATTTTTCAGCAATGAAGGAAAAACACCTTGCACCATCGATTATTAAATTATTGTTTGCATGCTTGCATTTTCTTGTTTTGGTCTAAAATTATGATGTTAAAGACTACCAGATAGACCTCAGTATCTGAAATCAAAATCTCTCTCTCTCTCTCTCTCTCTCTCTCTCTCTCTCTCTCTCTCTCTCTCTCTCTCGTGTGGTAAGTCAATAACTTGTTTATTTAGTCACTGTAGTTATTTATGGGAAAGATGTGTAGTTATATAAGCTACTGTACTGTGGGTCATGGTCAATATTAAAATTTTAATTTGTTCACGTTTCTTACACAAAGGGACACTCTACACAAGGCAAACCTGCCAACCACCTCCAAAAGCCATGGCAGCTGAAATTGCCAGCAATTTAGGATTGAGGAGAGGGTGCTAAACTGCCAGTCAGACCATGCCTTGAATTCATGTGTTACTGTGCTGTAAAACCCCAAATCAAACCAAACATACATCAAATCATATGTACTTTTCAATTCTGCCAAAGAAAAAGAAAAATATCCTGTCAAATATCCTGGATTGTTTGATGTACCTTTTATCCAAACTTTTAGAGAAAATAAGTGCAATCATGTAGTTGACTGTCTTCAGCACTTCTGCATACAGGTATTTCTCTCTCTCTCTCTCTCTCTCTCTCTCTCTCTCTCTCTCTCTCTCTCTCTCTCTCACTTCTGCATACAGGTCTTTCTCTCTTTCTCTCTCTCTCATACAGGTCTTTCTCTCTCTCTCATACAGGTCTTTCTCTCTCTCTCTCTCTCATATAGGTCTTTTTCTCTCATACAGGTCTTTCTCTGTCTCTCTCATATAGGTCTTTCTCTCTCAAACAGATCTTTCTCTCTCTCTCTCATACAGGTCTTTCTCTCTCTCTCTCTCTCTCTCTCTCTCTCTCTCTCTCTCTCTCTCTCTCTCTCTCTCTCTCTCTCTCTCTCTCTCATCCAGGTCTTTCTCTGTCACTTCTGCATACAGGTCTTTTTCTCTCATACAGGTCTTTCTCTCTCTCTCTCTCTCTCTCTCTCTCTCTCTCTCTCTCTCTCTCTCTCTCTCTCTCTCTCTCTCTCTCTCATACATGTCTTTATCTCTCTCTCATACAGGTCTTTCTCTCTCTCTCATACAGGCCTTTCTCTCTCTCTCTCTCTCATACAGGTTCTTCTCTCTCTCACTTCTGCATACAGGTCTTTCTCTCTCTCTCTCATACAGGTCTTTCTCTCTCTTACTTCTGCATACAGGTTTTTCTCTCTCTCTCTCTCTCTCTCTCTCTCTCTCTCTCTCTCTCTCTCTCTCTCATACAGGTCTTTCTCTCTCTTACTTCTGCATACAGATCTTTTCTCTCTCTCTCTCTCTCTCTCTCTCTCCTACAGATGTTTCTCTCTCTCTCCCTCTGCATACAGGTCTCTCACTCTCTGCATACAGGTCTTTCTCTGCATACAGGACTTTTCTCTCTGCATAGAGGTCTTTCTCTCTCTCTGCATACAGGTCTTTCTCTGCATACAGGTCTCTATCTCTCAGCATACAGGCCTTTCTCTCTCTGCATACAGGTCTTTCTCTCTCTCTCAACGAAATTTAAGAATTTGGTAAATGGTAATTTCATTTGACATTTTGCTGATAATGAAATTGATAATTTTTTATATTCTATTTTTGTGATGTTGACACTGCATGCTCCCACTCATTTAGCTCCTGACTTTAATCATTTCATTTGCTATTTGTTCCCTCCTTCTCTCTGTTATTCCTGCAGTTTAATTTTACATCTTTTTCCAATCAGGGTTAATTTAAAATAATGAAATTCACTTTTAGATGTAACTATGTATCCTGCTGCACATTTTTCAGCGATCATGCACAACCTATTCTCTCCATGGTGTGAATTGAGTCTATGGTTTATTTTTTAAAGATGATAACCATGCAATTATTTTTTTTAAAAATAAGTCTGTGCAAATGTATTAATATACATTTGGCATTTAGCTAATAATGAAATCGCTAGTCCATGATGCTAGTATTCTATTTTTCATGATGCTAAGACAGCACAGAGATACACGTTTAGCCACCAATCTTTACTACTGCATTTATTCAGTTTTCAATGACCGCTCACAACCTACTCCTAGTCCACTCTTTCTCTCTCTTATGTATTTAATATATTCACTATGAAGATACTAATTATATAATTAACTACACCTTCATCTGTCATTCTGTATTCAAGTTTTTCCTATGACTGGCAAGTTTGGGCTCTATCAGCTTGTGCATGTAAAGATTTTAGCGACTTTCATTCTAAATATATCATATTTTCACAATCAAAAAATTGCATTTATTATTAATTATTTGATGATAAAGAAAATTGCCTATGGTTCCGATAATGCAGGATTTAAAGAAGAAAAAAAAAACTAAAAATGCTTCACACAAAATATACAGTATTAATACAGTTCGCATGTCACTGCATTATGTTAATGTTATCTAAAATTTAATATGGAGGAATAAAAAAAACATCTCCATTACTGTATAAGGGCAAGAACGTAGATATCTCAGAGCCCCACCATGCTCTCTCACAATGAAACTCTTTACAGCATGCTCACTGGGGTCATAAACAGTAAACCACAGCCACTTTATCGAAACCACATCCACTCTGTGGTGATCACTGGATGTGACTCCACAAGAATATGTGGTGAGCAAAGTTATTCTCCTTCAGAAGCTGTGGCAACTCCATCAGGACATGTGGCGAGATTGTAGAGGGACTTTTCTTAATCCAATCCGTGCTCTTTCCATCCCCACCATGATGCATGGAGAAACGGAAAATGCCATGAGCTGTACTGTATCCTTTAGAAAATGCCATGAGGAGTACTGTATCCTTTAGAAAATGCCATGAGAAGTACTATATCCTTTAGAAAATGCCATGAGGAGTACTGTATCCTTTAGAAAATGCCATGAGCTGTACTGTATCCTTTAGAAAATGCCATGAGTACTGTATCCTTTAGAAAATGCCATGAGGAGTACTGTATCCTTTAGAAAATGTCATGAGGAGTACTGTATCCTTTAGAAAATGCCATGAGCTGTACTGTATCCTTTAGAAAATGCCATGAGGAGTACTGTATCCTTTAGAAAATGCCATGAGCTGTACTGTATTTTTTAGAAAATGAAATGAGGAGTACTGTATCCTTTAGAAAATGCCATGAGGAGTACTGTATCCTTTAGAAAATGCCATGAGCTGTACTGTATCCTTTAGAAAATGCCATGAGCTGTACTGTATCCTTTAGAAAATGCCATGAGCTGTACTGTATCCTTTAGAAAATGACATGAGCTGTACTGTATCTTTTAGAAAATTACATGAGCTGTACTGTATCTTTTAGAAAATGCCATGAGCTGTACTGTATCCTTTAGAAAATGCCATGAGTACTGTATCCTTTAGAAAATGCCATGAGCTGTACTGTATCCTTTAGAAAATGCCATAAGCTGTACTGTATCCTTTAGAAAATGCCATGAGCTGTACTGTATCCTTTAGAAAATGCCATGAGCTGTACTGTATCCTTTAGAAAATGCCATGAGGAGTACTGTATCCTTTAGAAAATGACATGAGCTGTACTGTATCCTTTAGAAAATGCCATGAGCTGTACTGTATCCTTTAGAAAATGACATGAGCTGTACTGTATCCTTTAGAAAATGCCATGAGCTGTACTGTATCCTTTAGAAAATGACATGAGTACTGTATCCTTTAGAAAATGCCATGAGCTGTACTGTATCCTTTAGAAAATGCCATGAGGAGTACTGTATCCTTTAGAAAATGCCATGAGCTGTACTGTATCCTTTAGAAAATGCTATGAGCTGTACTGTATCCTTTAGAAAATGACATGAGTACTGTATCCTTTAGAAAATGCCATGAGGAGTACTGTATCCTTTAGAAAATGCCATGAGCTGTACTGTATCCTTTAGAAAATGACATGAGCTGTACTGTATCCTTTAGAAAATGACATGAGCTGTACTGTATCCTTTAGAAAATGAAATGAGCTGTACTCTATCCTTTAGAAAATGCCATGAGCTGTACTGTATCCTTTAGAAAATGCCATGAGCTGTACTGTATCCTTTAGAAAATGACATGAGCTGTACTGTATCCTTTAGAAAATGCCAGTACCTGTACTGTATCCTTTAGTTAATGCCATGAGGAGTACTGTATCCGTTAGAAAATGCCATGAGCTGTACTGTATCCGTTAGAAAATGCCATGAGCTGTACTGTATCCTTTAGAAAATGACATGAGTACTGTATCCTTTAGAAAATGACATGAGCTGTACTGTATCCTTTAGAAAATGACATGAGGAGTACTGTATCCTTTAGAAAATGTCATGAGGAGTACTGTATCCTTTAGAAAATGCCATGAGGAGTACTGTATCCTTTAGAAAATGCCATGAGCTGTACTGTATCCTTTAGAAAATGCCATGAGCTGTACTGTATCCTTTAGAAAATGCCATGAGGAGTACTGTATCCTTTAGAAAATGACATGAGCTGTACTGTATCCTTTAGAAAATGCCATGAGCTGTACTGTATCCTTTAGAAAATGCCATGAGTACTGTATCCTTTAGAAAATGCCATGAGCTGTACTGTATCCTTTAGAAAATGCCATGAGGAGTACTGTATCCTTTAGAAAATGCCATGAGCTGTACTGTATCCTTTAGAAAATGCTATGAGCTGTACTGTATCCTTTAGAAAATGACATGAGTACTGTATCCTTTAGAAAATGCCATGAGGAGTACTGTATCCTTTAGAAAATGCCATGAGCTGTACTGTATCCGTTAGAAAATGCCATGAGCTGTACTGTATCCTTTAGAAAATGCCATGAGCTGTACTGTATCCTTTAGAAAATGACATGAGCTGTACTGTATCCTTTAGAAAATGACATGAGCTGTACTGTATCCTTTAGAAAATGACATGAGTACTGTATCCTTTAGAAAATGCCATGAGCTGTACTGTATCCTTTAGAAAATGCCATGAGGAGTACTGTATCCTTTAGAAAATGCTATGAGCTGTACTGTATCCTTTAGAAAATGCCATGAGCTGTACTGTATCCTTTAGAAAATGACATGAGTACTGTATCCTTTAGAAAATGCCATGAGCTGTACTGTATCCTTTAGAAAATGCCATGAGGAGTACTGTATCCTTTAGAAAATGCCATGAGCTGTACTGTATCCTTTAGAAAATGCTATGAGCTGTACTCTATCCTTTAGAAAATGCCATGAGCTGTACTGTATCCTTTAGAAAATGACATGAGTACTGTATCCTTTAGAAAATGCCATGAGCTGTACTGTATCCTTTAGAAAATGCCATGAGTACTGTATCCTTTAGAAAATGCCATGAGCTGTACTGTATCCTTTAGAAAATGCTATGAGCTGTACTGTATCCTTTAAGTTCTTATAAAGATGTAATCATCTTCCTCAGATAGTAATTTATCCACATATTTTAAAGATTTTACATTTTCTAGCTCTTATCTTGATTTAATATGCCTTTATTTAAAAGAATTTTTACAACCTCTTATCTTGATTTAATTAATATGTCTTTATTTTCAAGAATTTGTACAATCTCTTATCTTGATTTAATTAATATGACTTTATTTAAAAGAATTTGTACAATCTCTTATCTTGATTTAATTAATATGCCTTTATTTAAAAGAATTTGTACAATCTCTTATCTTGATTTAATTATTATGACTTTATTTAAAAAGAATTTGTACAATCTCTTATCTTGATTTAATTATTATGACTTTATTTTAAAGAATTTTTACAATCTCTTATCTTGATTTAATTAATATGCCTTTATTTAAAAGAATTTGTACAATCTCTTATCTTGATTTAATTATTATGACTTTATTTTAAAAGAATTTGTACAATCTCTTATCTTGATTTAATTATTATGACTTTATTTTAAAAGAATTTGTACAATCTCTTATCTTGATTTAATATGCCTTTATTTAAAAGAATTTGTACAATCTCTTATCTTGATTTAATATGCCTTTATTTAAAAGAATTGTACAATCTCTTATCTTGACTTAATTAATATGCCTTTATTTAACAGAATTTGTACAACCTCTTTACATTTGACCGTTTATCTCCTAGTACAGTACATATTTACTTTTAGCCGGGAGGGTTCATCTTCCAACAGATTTTAGCACTACCATTTTTAATACCTAACTTTTACAATGCACTATATAACCTGGATTGTGCTCATGTGCCTAAGACACATACTATCTCCGGGCTGAAAGTAGCAAGCAAACAACAGACCAGAAATGCTTTTTGCCAGAGAATTCACCTTTACCAATTTCCACTTCACACAAAGATTTGGAGACAACCCCTAGTAAAGCATGGTCTTTTAGTTCCACACTCTAACTCCTTATCAGTTTTCTTACTGATCTGAGATCCCAGATTCCTCAAGCACCTTATCTATGTTTTAACATTTAACTTAAAATCCCTAAGGGTCTTCACAGCTGGGACCCATGTAGAACACAAACATCCTCTTATCAATCATATGTAATTGGTCCCATCTGAAAATGTGCTGATGGACCTAATTACAAACTCATTAAATAATCATCCACTGCCATGCATGGGTTGTTTTATGTGGAAAGTTGACTTGATGAGACAGGATTAAATTGAGAAGATTACCACTGACCCTAATTGTTTTATTCCCAAAGACAAGATGTTGAAATACCTGTGTGAATAGCCCAACATGCACAAACTTGTGTACATATAAGGTATTCCAGATAGGTCAACTTTATTTCTTGACTAAAATTCACAATGTCAAAATGTCTCAGAATTTAAGCACGTAAGAAAATTTTGACTGAAAAACTAACAAGTGAATAAATTTAAAAAATAAATGAACATTAAAAAAATTCTTCAAGGAGTTTTGCTGTTTTATCTTTTAAATACTTCACAGATTCTGTTTAGATGTTGCTTTAATCACCTCTGTCCTTTCACCAGGAACAGGAAGTGGCTTTTTGAAAGAACTAAATTTCCCAAATATATTATAAAGTAAATGTGCAGCACTGTTATCTTTAATTTTAAATAAAATATATAGATCATGATAATTTTTATGTTGACCATGTTAAAGATTTTTTATTGATATCTTAAATCAACACATATACATTTGCAAATGAAAATTATCCTTATTTCCGTCACTTCTCCCTATTTTTTATCTGTAGAAAGAAGTCACTGTGTCAATTTTCTTACCCTAATTTGAATCCTCTATATAAAGGTGCACAGAGTTTTGAGGTCTAATATGGATGACAGAAGACCCTCCACTAAGTTTTGTAATATGGATGACAGAAGACCCTCCACTAAGTTTTGTAATATGGATGACAGCAGACCCTCCACTAAGTTTTGTAATATGGATGACAGCGGACCCTCCACTAAGTTTTGTAATATGGATGACAGCAGACCCTCTACTAAGTTTTGTAATATGGATGACAGAAGACCCTCCACTAAGTTTTGTAATATGGATGACAGCAGACCCTCCACTAAGTTTTGTAACATGGGAGACAGAAGACCCTCCACTAAGTTTTGTAATATGGATGACAGAAGACCCTCCACTAAGTTTTGTAATATGGATGACAGCAGACCCTCCACTAAGTTTTGTAATATGGATGACAGAAGACCCTCCACTAAGTTTTGTAATATGGATGACAGAAGACCCTCCACTAAGTTTTGTAACATGGGTGTCAGAAGACCCTCCACTAAGTTTTGTAATATGGATGACAGAAGACCCTCCACTAAGTTTTGTAACATGGGTGTCAGAAGACCCTCCACTAAGTTTGTAACATGGGTGAAAGAAGACCCTCCACTAAGTTTTGTAATATGGATGACAGCAGACCCTCCACTAAGTTTTGTAACATGGATGACAGAAGACTCTCCACTAAGTTTTGTAACATGGATGACAGAAGACCCTCCACTAAGTTTTGTAACATGGGTGTCAGAAGACCCTCCACTAAGTTTGTAACATGGGTGAAAGAAGACTCTCCACTAAGTTTTGTAACATGGATGACAGAAGACCCTCCACTAAGTTTTGTAACATGGATGACAGAAGACCCTCCACTAAGTTTTGTAATATGGATGACAGAAGACCCTCCACAAAGTTTTGTTATATGGATGACATAAGACCCTCCACTAAGTTTTGTAACATGGGAGACAGAAGACCCTCCACTAAGTTTGTAACATGGGTGAAAGAAGACTCTCCACTAAGTTTTGTAACATGGATGACAGAAGACCCTCCACTAAGTTTTGTAATATGGATGACAGAAGACCCTCCACTAAGTTTTGTTATATGGATGACATAAGACCCTCCACTAAGTTTTGTAACATGGGAGACAGAAGACCCTCCACTAAGTTTTGTAACACGGGTGACAGAAGACCCTCCACTAAGTTTTGTAACATGGATGACAGAAGACCCTCCACTAAGTTTTGTAACATGGGTGTCAGAAGACCCTCCACTAAGTTTTGTAACATGGGTGTCAGAAGACCCTCCACTAAGTTTTGTAACATGGGTGTCAGAAGACCCTCCACTAAGATCAGGGAACAGCCGAGTAAGTGCATTGATAAATAAGACCAGGGACAGCCAAGTAAGTTTCTTGATAAATAAGACCAAATGCAAGCCAAGTAAGTTGATTGATAAATAAGACCAGGGACAAGCCAAATCAGTTGATTGATAAATAAGACCAGAGGCAAGCCAAGTAAGTTGATTGATAAATAAGACCAGGGGCAAGCCAAATCAGTTGATTGATAAATAAGGCCAGAGGCAAGCCAATTAAGTTGATTGATAAATAAGACCAGGGGCAAGCCAAATAAGTTTACTGATAAATAAGACCAGGGGCAAGCTAAATAAGTTCATGAATAAATAAGACCAGGGGCAAGCCAAATAAGTTGATTGATAAATAAGACCAGGGGCAAGCTAAATAAGTTCATTAATAAATAAGACCAGGGGCAAGCCAAATAAGTTGATTGATAAATAAGACCAAGGCCAAGCCAAATAAGTTCATTAATAAATAAGACCAGGGGCAAGCCAATTAAGTTGATTGATAAATAAGACCAGGGGCAAGCCATATAAGTTGATTGATAAGATAAGGGGCAAGCCAAATAAGTTTACTGATAAGTGGAGGGTTGGCTTATTATTAGACAACAGTTTCTTACATAAAAGCTTTCCAAACTTTAAGAATAAGTGGAGACCGGCGTATCATCAATAAGCATGAACTTATCAATAAGCATGAACTTATCATCAAGCATGGGCTTATCAAAAAGCATGGGCTTATCAAAAAGCATGGGGCTTATCATCAAGCATGGGCTTATCATCAAGCATGGGCTTATCAACAAGCATAGGCTTATCATCAAGCATGGGCTTATCAACAAGCATGGGCTTATCATCAAGCATGGACTTATCAACAATCATGGGCTTATCAACAATCATGGTTGTTTAACAAGCTTAGACTTGTCATCAAGCATGGGCTTGTCATCAAGCATGGGCTTATCAACAAGCATGGGCTTATCATCAAGCATGGGCTTATCAACAAGCATGGGCTTATCATCAAGCATGAGCGTATCATCAAGTATGCGCGTATCATCAAGCAAGGACTTATCATCAAGCATGGGCTTATCAACAATCATGGGCTTATCAAAAAGCATGGTTGTTTAACAAGCTTGGACTTGTCATCAAGCATGGGCTTGTCATCAAGCATGGGCTTATCATCAAGCATGGGCTTATCAACAAGCATGGACTTATCATCAAGCACGAGCGTATCATCAAGTATGCGCTTATCATCAAGCAAGAACTTATCAAGCATGGACCTGTCATCAAGCATGGGCTATCATCAAGCATGGCTTTATCATCTAACATGGGCTTAACCCTTCTGAAGTTTGCTTTTTGCCCCTACCCTCACTCAATTGCATAATAAAATCTTTTTTTTTATGTATAAAACATAACATTTTACTGACTTTAATGAGAATAACTAAAACTCCAAATTCGAGCAAAAAATTCAAAGCAATATTTGTTGACTTTGTTTCAACTCAAAGTTAGTACAGTAAAGTATTTTCTATATTTTATTGGTTATAAGTAATTCTAAGCAAGTTTGATTGACATGTCACTATAATCTATTCATATATATCATATATGTACCAAATACAAAATTGTACTTTTCAAGTTTATTCTATTTACATGAAAGCTCTGCTTACTACAACCATGCACACACACACTATATGATAAATCAATACCCAGAATTAAATTTACATTCATCAAACTGATTTCCCATAGCCTTCATATTTATTTCATTCAGGCAAGATATGTCACTTAATAGAACTGTTGTTGCTATGTTAAATGCATGCAACACATCCAAAATTAAAATTGGTTGAATCTTCAACCAGTTTGATGTTCTCTGTCGGATAATCAATTCCATACTACATCATTATGGATAAGGCATAGCAGGGTTCATTTTAGGCTGTGCACTTCCATCATTGATTTATTGTTCATCTTTGGCCATGAAAGTTCCCTCTGTGTCATCCATAAGTAAAAAAGACCCAAGAAAACAAAAAAGATAGAAAATCACTACAGTTCATTTTAGGCTGACTGAATCAAGCGCATCCCAAGCTTACTGAACTGATATGATGATCGATTTCATTGGCTGACAGAAATGTCTTACTGCTTTTGATTAGCTTGAGCACCAATCGAGAGCACATGGTCAGTGATCATTGATAGAAATTGTAAAAAAGATTAAATTTTCAGCAACAACACTGATGTCTTGTTTTTCCACAGTAGCATACAGGAAGGAATAAATGTAGACTAGAATGTCCAAAATAAATTCTAGAGGGGAATGGTTACTCGAGCTTTAGCAGGGCTGAGCAAATCCCAACATCCCAGAATATTCATTTTTTTAGTTGGGCAAGTAAAACTTTCCCAGTCACTAGTCTGGGACAAGTGCTTTTTTCCTATTTTAAAAAAGTCAGGCCAGTTATTGTGTTCATGCCATAATCACATTTATCTGCCTTTATCTGGGCATACTGAATGCTTGATTTTACCCCTCTCCATGTATTTATTTACATCCTGTATCGCACCTACTGGTGGTCATTAATAATTGTTCCCTGCACACACATTCAATATTACCGCCTGACTTCATATTGGGCTAAGCGACAAAAGCATTGGCAAATCAAAACGTGTAATAAAATAAAGCAGGTATCAATAATTAGCAGTGTTTCAAACGGCTTCATTGTATTGTGTATACTCAAACTAGATCCTCACAAACGATGCACCCTCTAATTTTAATCCAGCGAGTCAATCCAATTAATGAAAGGCACTTTACCAACATCAGTTCCCTTTATGAACTGATTAAATGGCAGTGATGGTTCTTGAATTTTTAATTGATTATACAGAGGATTAACTTCCATGTCCAACATTGTGTTTAAAGCAAAGCAATTATAGTGAATTATGCTAGTTAAGGAGCTGTCTCTGTTCATATTTAAAGGACAAAATGTATGTTATGATCACTTCAGGAGTAGTTGTCAAGCAAGGTGATATTTACAATTTGGATAAAAATGAGTTTAATAAATTATTTTTGCAAGGAAATTAATATGGAAGATTCAGAAAAGGAAAATTCATGTGAAAGTGGAGGGGCAAAACATAAGACTGCCACTGAGTGTCAGGTAACTATCTGTCCTACGAGATATAAGCCAGACTCTGTGGCAGCAAAACATGTAAAATATGAGAATATTAAGATATGGAGAAGTTTTCAGCCACACTGGGTTGATAGTTATCCATTGCTTGAATTCACTGACTCGGAAGGAAACATGTTTTGCAGTTATTGACAAATTCAGGATTGAACCAAAATCAGGTCTCATTATTTTTCTGGACCTCACAAGGCCTGTGCAACACAGTATATGCATGACACTAGCCAGCATGTGCAGAAAATCCCTGAAGTTAGAGTTGCTGACAGTCCACTAGGAGAGGCTCTTTCAAACCTAAATGAGACTAAAATGAAATAAATGAAGACTCTCTTTAACATAGCCTACAGCCTAGCCCATTATCGAAAACCATTTTCTGATATGAAACTGCTGTGTGCACTTAGGGAGAAAAACGGTTTTGAACTTGGTGCTAATTATAAGAACAGATTCAGGGCAAGATACTTCGTTCTATTAATTGATCAAGTTTTGAGAGAAGGAGTTATGTAAAGTCTGAATTCAGTAAATTCCTTTCCATTCTTGCTGATGGAAGTACTGACGCTACCTTATCGGAGCAAGAAATAGGGCATATAAGATACCTGGACAATGGAAAATTGAAAACCTATTTAGTAATAAAATATATAAGATATGTTTTTGAAAAATTAAATTCTTTTAAGAAATAAATGTTGTACATTATTTTGTTTGTTCTTTCTAAGGCTTAAAGTGCATACATCTCATCAAATCTGGACAAGTGATTTACATTTTGGGACAAGTGAAAAGGTAGGTGGGACAAGTGAATTTTTTGAAACCACTTGTCCTGGACAAGTGGATGAAAAATAAATGTGCTCAGCCCTAATAAGGAATTCAAATCCCAATACAGAAGGCTGATGACTGGAGAGGCTTATAAGTATCATTAAAGTGCTCTCTACAAAGAAGGATTCAAAGCGTATACCATATGTACTTGCATATAACCCAGATCCAAATGCAAACAACATAGACCCTGATCTGCCATCACATAATGTGCCAGCAGATCAGGGTCTATGTTGTTTGTTCTACTGATTAGTCCTTACAAACTACATAGACCCAGATCTGCCGATGCATTATTCGATGGCAGATCTGGGTCTATGCAGTTTCCAGTTGGTATCGGATTATACGCGAGTATATACGGTAATGTTGATAAAGCGGCTACTGCACAATTTATTAAATCCACAACACGAGTGCCTGCAGTCCAAAAAAGTTCAAAAATGTAGAATTTAAAAAAACAAAACAAACTTGCTTTAATGGCATTAACATATAATGAAGTCATCTACATATGCATACAAACATGCCAACCAAATTTTATTTGTCTTCCCCATTGGCTTTTATTTCCTTGTTCTACATATGCATACAAACATGCCAACCAAATTTTATTTGTCTTCCCCATTGGCTTTTATTTCCTTGTTCTACATATGCATACAAACATGCCAACCAAATTTTATTTGTCTTCCCCATTGGCTTTCATTTCATTGTTCTACACATGCATACAAACATGCCAACCAAATTTTATTTGTCTTCCCCATTGGCTTTTATTTCATTGTTCTATCAAGGTATTCATCAAAATGTCTGTCCAAAAAGATCAAAACTGTGTAAAAAAAATTTGTAAATTACAATAGTTGCCTGAAAATCTGATCAAGCCATTACGTGTGAATACAAATATGCCTAAACAATTTCCTGTGTCAACCTAAAGTGGTTTTTGCTTAATTGTGCTAGTAAGGGCAACAAAAAATGTTTACATCACAGAAGCTAAGTTAAGAAAAACTAGAGCTGAGTTTGTAAACATTGCCCCACTTTAGGCCAAAAAGTATAAAAATGTATAAAAGTTCGTAAAATTGCGATCATTGCATGAAAATCTATTCAAGTCATCTACAAAAGTGTACAAACATGCATACCAAATTTCATTTATCTATCTCAAGGGTTGTTTGCGGAATTGTGCTAACAAGGTTTTCGTCACAATCACAAAATGTATATATCAAAAAAGGTCAAAACTGTATATAAAAAAAAAAAATTTAAAATTTCTATAATGGCCTGAAAATCGAGTCAAGTCATCTACATACAGATACAAATATGATTGAAAAATTTGATTTGTCTTCATTTACTGGTTTTTGTGCAACCCTGCTAACAAGCTTCTTGAGACAGATGGATAGACATGACTAAATCATTATGCCCCTGCCACAAAAGCTGACTAAGTTGACAAAATAAGCATTGCCATAAATTTATACCTAGACAATAATAGTGCACCTGACCTAAGTTTAATGGTCCTCTATGTAGGAACTAGTTGAGCATGGTTGACTCTGGAAATTATTGATTATTGGGCCTCAATGACCTTAACCTTTGGTCAAGGTATGCAGTCATGAAATAAACATACTGAGTATAAACCATTACTTTTGTAATAAACTTACCATGACTTAGTATAAAAACCATTACTTTTGTAATAAACGTACCATGACTGAGTATAAAAACCATTACTTTTGTAATAAACTTACCATGACTGAGTATAAACCATTACTTTTGTAACCATGACTGTGACCTTTACCCCCAAATTTATAGGTTTCGTTATTACTCTATGTGCAAGCCATCAACAAAGCTTGGTCAGGGAACTTACTCTAGAACAAAAGTTTTCCTGCAAGACCCATTTTTCTTGAGTCACAGTGACCGTGGCCTTTCCCTTTGACCTCAAATTCAATAGACCTCTTCCATACCTTAAGTGCAAACCCTCCACAAACTTTGGTCAAGGTATGTAGTCTAGAACTAAAGTTATTATGCATAAAAAAACATTTTTCTTCTTACAAACACAGTATCATTGACCTTTACCTTTTGACCCCATTATCAATAGATTTCTATCTCACCCAAAGTGTAAGAAATCCACAAACTTTGGAGAAGGTACATGGCCAAGAACAGATATTTTTGTGAAGAAACCATCTTCATTCTTCTGCCAGTGACTTTGACCTTTTTGACATTAAAATCAATAGGATTCTACCTTATTCCAAGAAGAAGCCATCCACAAAGTTTTGTCAAGGACTGAAATGTATAACTAATCTCATTGTGAAGAATCATTTTTCTTCTTCCAGTCGCAGTGACCTTGACCACTGACATTTTGAACCCAAAATCAATAGGTTATTCCTTACCCTCAAGTGCAAGCTGTCCTCAAGGTTCAAGTCTGTGATATAGAACTAATCATATTGCGCAGAAACCAATTTTCTTCTTTTAGTCCGTGACCTTGATTTTTGACCCCGAAATCAATAGACTTCTTCCATATCCCAAGTGCAAGCCAGACACAAAGACTGGTTCAGGTCTGTGAGGTAGAACTAATGTTATTGTGCAGAAGCCATTTTTCTTGTTCAATTAACAGTGACCCAACAGTAGATGCTGGAGAACTCCAGTTATTGTATGAAAAAGAAATTGAGAACAGATGGATGGACATGTTGTCTGTTCATCTGTTCCCAATTACACAGTATGCCCCACCTTCTGCTATCAGTCCAGTTTCATGACAGAATAAGAATACTCAGATTGTACATGCATGAGAACATGGGAAATGTGCAAGTCCACAGGTTTAAAGTCTTTCCCCAATGCTCCAGTTTGCAGACAAAAGAATATGTACTATTACTTTCACTGGATCAAGTACTAACTAAGTAAAATACATTCCTACAATTAGAGTTTTTTTATATATGGAAAAAAATCTGTACTCAAGTAGCAAGTGTAATGTTTCAATGTTTGAGTACAACCGATGTCACAAAACTGCAAGCATCAAACTGCCGTGACCATGTAAGACATGTACAAAACAGAGCCAGAACCAGATACAATGAGCTTGAATCCATTGATGGATCCCTGATACAATGAGCTTGGATCCATTGATGGATCCCTAATACAATGAGCTTGGATCCATTGATGGATCCCTGATGAATAATAAAAATAACATTCCTACAGTAAAGTAAATTCACATCCGTATTCTGTTAGTGTAGTTTAGTACCTTCTTTTTCTTTCGCAAATTGATTCTCACACCATCGACGGAAATGATAACATTGACTTTCTTCTTTTTGATTGCTTTTGCCTTGAATTCATACTGAAAAAAAGAAATACTGATATTAATCAATACATCTAAATTGCATGTAAGAATCAAAAATATTTAGAAGAGTTGCAATTTCCATCAGAATTTAAATTACAAAGCCTAGATTATTCTTAAAGAATTTAGCAGTGTTTGGGCTGAGTACTTTGTCAACATGGATTGGAACACAACAAGGATATTATTCTGACCTACTTTGGCAACAATGAAGAATCCAACTATTACCTTTAAAGACAGCATTAGCAAACAGATCAAATAAAATGAAAAATAATGCAAAATCCTAGCGATAATTGGAGCATGTCAAGTAAGTGGTAATTATTTGCTAATGGTGGCTATGATTGTTTCAGAACTGTGGATTTGTGTCTCATGCAGTAAAACCTGCCCTAAGAAACCACACCTACTGCCAACAAAAATGGTCTTTCAAGACAGCTAGTCTCTCAAAAACAACACTCCAATTTGCAAGTAAAATGGTCACTTTTGTGAAAAAAAATTGGCATTTGCCAGTGAAAAATGTGATTTCTGAGTGTTACCAATGCAAGAGGAAATGTTCATATAAATTGTAACTCAGATGATAAGTAAATTTGTATTCCACACCATTTTTGCCATTGTACTCTTCAAAATAATCACAAGACTTCTGCTGATATATTTCATTCTTCTCTTGAAACAAAGGTCTACTCTAAATGCAATCCACGCTGCCATAAGTTGGCTATCTTCATCCATTTCAATCTGATAGATGCTTGCATATCAGATGCATAATAAAAACAAGCATAAATTATATTTACGACATTTAAAATGTAGGTTGGGGGTGGGCGGGGGTAACACTAATTTCAATAATATTAAACTTACTTGCTACTATTGCATTGCTCCAAAAGAACATGATCTCAGTCTGACTCCTTAGTCACAGTCAACATATGGAATATAATCTTCTTTTGACTTGGACCTTGACTACAGGACATCAGAGTGGGGTAAAAGGGAATCTCTGCAATAGTAGCAGGTAAGTATTACATAATTAAAAATTAATTTTACTCCCCACTGATTTTTTTTTAGTAGCATTAATACATTAAATGATTACATGCTACTAATGCATTGCTGAATTTACCAGTTGGGGGGGGGGGTATCCTTTTAGCCGGTAGAATGTAGGGCCATGTGTTGTGCCATCACTATAGGGCCCAAGGAAATAATGCCTTTGCTCTGATGTGCCAAAGATCAAAGGTAAGAGGAGAAGGTATTGTGAGATCATGAGAAGGCAGATCTCACAACCTCATCCAAAGAAGAGTGATTCAATAGACTCCAGATGTAGCAATAGCCCTAACTTCATGGATTTTAATTCTCATGAAAGAAAGTGCCCTCTCAGTGAGGGACTGATAAGCCATCTTGATAGTGAGGACAATCCACACTGAAACAGTGGAGTCTGCAATATCAGAGGAACAATTAATAGGAAGGAAGAGACGTTTCTGACTCTTCCTTCTCCATTTAGAAGGAGCCAAATAAAACCTAAAGGCTGTAACTGGGCAATGCAACCTGTCTTGATCATCCCCAGCAGAGATATGACTCAGACTGGGGATCTCAATAGGAAGTGGAGCTACTTGAAGGTAGCTGATTCTTAGCCAAAGAAGAGAAACTGAATCATAAATACTGTTGAACCATAAACAACCCTTTTCCACTGACAAGGAATGAAGCTTGCTCCTTCTCCTCATGGATGCTAAGGAATGAAGCTTGCTCCTTCTCCTCATGGATGCTAAATAATGAAGCTTGCTCCTTCTCCTCATGGATGCTAAATAATGAAGCTTGCTCCTTCTCCTCATGGATGCTAAGGAATGAAGCTTGCTCCTTCTCCTCATGGATGCTAAATAATGAAGCTTGCTCCTTCTCCTCATGGATGCTAAGGAATGAAGCTTGCTCCTTATTTCACAATACATTGTCAAAGTCCATCACTTCCATAACAGTCAATGTTAAGGTTAGTCTCATATTTTCTCAAGCAGACATGATAATGTGAATGCTCACTATCTGAAGCCAGTATTAACAAACGGGGAATAAATATTTATATTTTAACTTGATATCAGTTACAATTTAATCATAATATTTCAAAGTATATGGAATTTTACGACTTTAGGTTCTAGCCTCGTAACAGGCAGTAGATGAGGAGGCTGTTTCTTAATCATTATGCTGGCCAAATGAAACAGCCTGGTCAACTTCCAAGTCCTAACCTAGTCATAGGCAGTAGGTGAGTAGGCTGCTCCAATGAAACAGCCTGGTCAACTTCCAAGTCCTAACCTAGTCATAGGCAGTAGGTGAGTAGGCTGCTCCAATGAAACAGCCTGGCCAACTTTCAAGTCCTAACCTAGTCATAGGCAGTAGGTGAGTAGGCTGCTCCAATGAAACAGCCTGGCCAACTTTCAAGTCCTAACCTAGTCATAGGCAGTAGGTGAGTAGGCTGCTCCAATGAAACAGCCTGGCCAACTTTATGGTCCAATGAAATGTGCCAAGCATGCCAATTCTCAAAATTCAGCTTTTCAAAGATTGTTTTGATGTTTGTTGCCAATTGCAAGGTAACTATCCATATCATTTCAAACTTGTCCTTTTTTACTCTAGTCTACATGGTAATCTCACTATCCATATCATTTCAAACTTGTCCTTCTTTTCTCTAATCTACATGGTAATCTCACTATCCATATCATTTCAAACTTGTCCTTTTTTACTCTAGTCTACATGGTAATCTCACTATCCATATCATTTCAAACTTGTCCTTTTTTTCTTTAATCTACATCTGTCCACAGGTACCATTAGATATATCATATTTGATAACTTTATTATTGGCACGGGTTAAAAGATAAAAGGAAAACAAAAAGAAAGATGTTTATTTGTAAAATAAAAATAACACAATTTCAAGAAAACATCCCATACTTTATTTACCTTCGTTTTTAACTTTCATTGTGATATTATGTTGTCATGTTTTTGAGCAAGCTCAACTCTTCCAAGGGCAAGTTCAATTTCTGGTCTGACTTTTATAAAAATTTGTCCAACCTTGATTTTGATCCTATATTGGTCTGGGCAAGCAGGTTCCATGAGAACTAGCCCAAACTGGGCAAATGAGCATGTGATGTCAAAAAAAATGCTGTACCCTGGATCTGAATGTGCATCTTCATTCAGCATAAAGGTGCCATCAGAAAATAAAATGAAAAGAAAAAAATACAATCATACCCTGATCCTTCTCATAGCTGCCACAATTTCTACACGACTGCTTGGCCTGGGTACATCCATCGATCCAACAAACTGGAAATAATAATAATAATAATAATAATAACTAACAGGTTTTTTACTGGTAATTGTCAGCAGTTAAACAGCAAATTCATAACTTTGCCCATTTTGATCTGTATGCTGCACATCATAACAATTATTTAATAATAATAATAATAATAATAATAATAATAATAATAATAATAATAATAATAATAATAACACTTTATTTATAGAAAGTGACTTATTTAGTCAAAGACTCCTCTCCTTTGAGGTCATTTAACATTGTACGAATGTTTGGTTTGTTTTGGTTTGGTGTTTTACAGCACAAGTAGGTTATTTAATGCCAAAGGACACACTATGGTAGTCCAGCTCCAAGAGAGCATAACAATATACATCATACACAAAGGACACACTATGGTAGTCCAGCTCCAAGAGAGCATAACAATATACATCATACACAAAGGACACACTATGGTAGTCCAGCTCCAAGAGAGCATAACAATATACATCATACACAAAGGACACACTATGGTAGTCCAGCTCCAAGAGAGCATAACAATATACATCATACACAAAGGACACACTATGGTAGTCCAGCTCCAAGAGAGCATAACAATATACATCATACACAAAGTTAATAGTAATTGCTATTATGTCTAACATGTCATTAGTATTGTAAAATGCAGCAAATACTAATACTGAGAGAGCAGCAATAATACATGTAGTTTTATATATTTCTTACTGTAGTACAGTGTATATGCAAGTATGATGTTACTGTTTTTACACACATTTCTCTACCAATAATTACATGTATATTAATGACCGCCTGTAAGGCAGATATACATGTAGGTATCATATGTGTATACATTAATATGTGTATTAATGTGCATACATGTGTATATGAAAGTACAAAAGCCATTCCAATAAGATCAGACTTTCACATAATTCATTATGCCCCACCATAGCAGTGATAGATGCATATAGTGTAGTGTTACCCTTGCCCATCGGTTTATTTGTCACGCCTTGGTAAAGTTTTACAGTGAGGTCAATTCAGAAACTGTGGTTGGGCATCCATGTTTTATGGACACATTTCAAGTTTAATCATGTGTTGGTCATGTGATCTGCTGTAAATTGGTTTATTTTTCTTAGGTATACATTTTTGTTGTAAATACAAATGTGTTAATGGAGCAGAGATGCCCCCACCAGAACCTAAAATTACCTAATCTCAAAACCAAAAGGTGTGATGTACAGACGAATCAATGGACAGTACTGTATGTATGTAGGCATAGGGTTTATGGCATAACAACACAATCCTGGCTATACAATACAAAATAAGGTTAGGTATCCCAAAGAGAAGGCAAAGAAAGAAAGATAAAGGCAAAAAAGGATAAAACCCTTAAAATACAAAGTCAAATTTTTATATAAACTGTACTATTTTAAAAAGTCCAAGACCTCCTCAGCTGGAACATCATGGGAGACATCCCTGGGCAAAATGTTGCCTCCATTGGTTGCCTCTCATGACACACAGAAGGGTGAATCAATCTTATACTAAATCGCCAAAGCCACAGGGGGATGGACATGGTTAACTCTATATGCCTGTACCACTGTCATGGTGAGGCATAAAAATGAAATATTTAGCAGTACTTAAATTTGTGGATTTCCAAAGAAGGCCATTGTTTGTTGGGACCTTAAAAATGTGTGGTTCATAACCACAAAATCCACTAAAACTAGTACCCCACAAAATCCACTAAAACAGGTATTACCCAAAAAAAATCCAATAAAACTGGTACTGTCTCCATAAAAAAAAGAATATTGGCATCATATACTGTGAATTCATTTTATGGTTGCTATCATAATTAGGACCCCTTCACCCCATCAGTAAAGGCAACAGGAAACCTTTACTCCATCAGTAAAGGCAATAGGACCCCCATTACCTCATCAGTAAAGGCAATAGGACCCCCATTACCTCATCAGTAAAGGCAATAGGACCCTATTACCCCATCCATAAAGGCAATAGGACCTTATCAAGACAACAGGACCCCTTTACCCCATTGGTAAAGGCAATAGGACCCCCATTACTTCATCAGTAAAGGCAATAGGACCCTACTACTCCATCCATAAAGGCAATAGGACCCTATCAAGACAACAGGACCCCTTTACCCCATCAGTAAAGGCAATAGGAACCTATTACCCAATCAGTAAAGGCAATATGACCCAATTACCCCATCCATAAAGGCAATAGGACCCCATTACCCCATCAGTAAAGGCAATAGGACCCCATTACCCCATCAGTAAAGGCAATAGGACCCAATTACCCAATTAGTGAAGGCAACAGGACCCCCATTACCCCATCAGTAAAGGCAATGGGACCCCCATTACCCCATCAGTAAAGGCAATAGGACCCCCATTACCCCATCAGTAAAGGCAATAGGACCCCATTACCCCATCAGTAAAGGCAATAGGACCCAATTACCCAAACAGTGAAGGCAACAGGACCCCCATTACCCCATCAGTAAAGGCAATAGGACCCAATTACCCCCATCAGTAAAGGCAATATGACCCAATTACCCCATCAGTAAAGGCAATAGGACCCAATTACCCCATCAGTAAAGGCAATATGACCCAATTACCCCATCAGTAAAGGCAACAGGACCCAATTACCCCATCAGTAAATGCAATATGACCCAATTACCCCATCAGTAAAGGCAACAAGACCCTATTACCCCATCAGTAAAGGCAACAGGACCCAATTACCCCATCAGTAAATGCAATATGACCCAATTACACCATCAGTAAAGGCAATAGGACCCTATTACCCCGTCAGTAAAGGCAACAGGAAACCTATTACCCCATCAGTAAAGGCAACAGAACCCATTACTATATCGGAGACATGTCCAATTATGGACAACAATGTTATTCTGTTTGTTACAGCTAATATATCCTCAAATAATTCATGCTACAGTCAAGAAACTTTGAAAGGAGATGCATCTTCAAAGAGAGCACCCTATTTCCTAATTAAAATCACTGTGACATACATGTACATTTATGCTTCAGTGCCTATGATTAGACTGTTTAATTGTCTTTATATGCTCATAACTGCCCATCATTCACTCTACAGTAAAAACACTTGAATGCATCTTAATGTGTTTAATGCCCATATTCTAAAATACGTCACTATGGACTAAATTGTATGCACAGTAAAACCACTACTATGATGGACTACCTGTTTTTTGAGAACAGAATTCTCAATGCACTGATTAATTTGTTGTAAAATGTATTGACATTTTTCAGAGACCACCTGTCTTGACATCACTTTTTTATTTGCAGAAGGGGTGGTCTCTCAAGACAGGTTTTTACTGCATTAGTAAAATATGTGCCACGAGTAGGGAAGGGGGGGGGGGGGGGGGGAAATAAATGTACCGTATATACTCGTGTATATTCTGTTACCAACTGCAAACTGCATAGACCCAGATATGCCATCGCATAATGTGCCGGCAGATCTGGGTCGATGCAGTTTGTAAGGACTAATCAGTAGAACAACATAGACCCTGATCTGCCAGTGCATTATGAGATGGCAGATCAGGGTCTATGTTGTTTGCATTTGGACCTGGATTTATACGCGAGTAAATACGGTTGGTGTCCCTAGGACATACTTATAGCACCTTATATTCACTTGTATCTGGCACTCCTTTAATCCAACAATTGCTTTTATCTGACAAAGATATAGTAATTTTGTATTTACTGTGTAAGTAAAATAAACACTGGTATCCCCTTTCATAATATCTATTCTTGGGAAACTTGTTCTATTCACCAGTACATAATTCATGTTTGTTGGAACAAAGCCTAACATACATGTATGTGTAATTAAGACCTCAGCTGCAAGCTTCTAATTACAAGTTCTGATAAAACTCCCAAGTGTCTAATTTGAATCATAAATTAGTACTGGATACATCCTCATGCAAATACATGTACACAGCTGCATTCTTGAATTATATGACCTATGGGTAATGAAAGAAAACTACAAAGTCTCACAAGCAGTCAAAGCCAAGCCTTCTGGTGCATCGACTAATTGGAAATGTTTGAGAACATTTTATTTCCCTACAGTAATTGTGGAACCACTATGTACAGAGTGTGCAAATAAGCAAAGTCCCACTTCAACATGCAAAACAACAATAACAACCCACATAAGCTACTATAGTAATTTGGGGGGAAAAAACCTCCATAAAATTGTCAGACTTGGCTAATACACCTTGGCTAAGTTTTGGCAATGGAATCTGCATACACTATTAAATATTAAAATATATTTAATGGATGCCTATGGCAATTTGACCTTTTTAAAATGTTGATATCTAAACTGGCACTTATCTACTTTTTTGAATCAAACAAATATTTAACATATTTCTATAACATCAGGGGTCAAGCTAGTCTTGAATTTTTAAGAAGAAGTGACTTCTCCTTTTGGACAGAATAGGGAGAAGTGGTGAGAGCTGAACAGGGAGAAGTAGGAGCAAGCAAAAAATGCAATATATATATATATATATATATATATATATATATATATATATATATATATATATATATATATAATGTATGTGTGCATTGTTTCTCTTATCTGAACTATGTCCTGTATTACTCAATATACATATTTGCATTTAACGCTGGTTTTCAGCCAAAAATTTATGTTTAAGTAGAAAATTCACTGTATCATATGTATACTATACATACATTTTATGAGTGTATGAATGTATCATACTCATATGCAGTGTATTCATACTTGAAAGTGTATGTTTGGATGGAGATATATATGCAATGTATTTTGGCCATATGATTTTAAGAGAGTACAGCAGAAACTATACATTGTAATTAACAGGAGTACCTAGATTACAGTATTGTAATTGCAAGTTGGTAAATATGTCCTCATCAACCACCACTAAATCAAGAATTTTTATTTTTTTGTTAGTTTCTAAAACTTTAGTAGAAAATGGCAGTCAAAAACATTTCTAAACAATTTGAGATCACCCCTATAACATGAACATGAGAGCACATGCACAAGTGTCTTGACACCATAGTGTTCATCCATTCAAACCTCAGTGGTCACCGATGTTATGGAGGAGTAACCTGAACTTTACAACATGTTTAGGGTGTTAATTCAAAATTAAATGTGAATCTTTTCGACTCAGTTTTTGGTGAAGTTTAAAAAGTAGAAAAATTAAATTGCTTGTTCATGTGGTAGTTGATTAACTATTTATACCTATTTGTAATTACAATTATATAATCTAGATACTCATACGAGTTAGAATTAATTACAATATATAGTTTCTAATGATGTGCTCATGTGAAGCCATATGGACAAAATACATGGTATAGAGACCATGAAGGGTACATAATAACATCAAAACATCAACGTTTAATTTCATTGTTGCCAATAAAACATTACCTTAACTATTCATTGATGACAAACTGGAGCATTAAAGTCAATATATGAATGAACTAGACCCTTCGTTCCAACCGAATCGGCACACAGCCAAGAACAAATATGGTGCCACGCATGCCATGTGGGTGCATCTATTTTTAGAAAGAGGGATATTCTTATTATGACCACTCACTTTCTAGCTTCATTACAACAATCCATAGATTGGATTGCAAATTTATGGTTTTAATATTTGTCTACATAATAGTAATAATGTTGTGTATTGGTTAGATATTATTTGCTTCACTGCTTTTTTCGTATTTCCACAAAAATGAGTGATCTTAGAAAACAACCTTAACCTTACAACACTTCTCAAATTCCACAACAAAGCATTGTCCCATATGTTTCTGACCTACATATGTTTATTTTTGAGCTAAATCTGTTATCACACAATATTCAGACTTTGCTTTCTACGAATTATACATTTTCCTTACTTTATTTGCCCAATGATTTACAACAAAGACAATCGAATGAAGAGGTACTTCCTAGACACAGCAATGTCCGCCATTATTGCCCCATGACAGCTTCACTTAGGTACTTCCTAGACACAGCAATGTCCGCCATTATTGCCCCATGACAGCTTCACTTAGGTTTCAAACTGATTTTATGAAGAAAATAATGCAAACACGGCAGTTAACATCTTCCCAAAAAAATATTTAGAAAGTGCTTTTCACCAATTCAATTCTTAAAACACAAACTGCTATTTACATATTGATGTTTACATTTTGAAACACAAGTAGGTATGTTTTCATCATCAAATGATAACTTGTGGAAATAAAGCAGTGATAACTGGCTTGGGAAACAGTTAATGGTCAGTCAGCAATTAAAAAACATACCCGTGAATGTGCAAGAGTTTGTTTGTCGGCGCAATTGATATCAACACCAACTATTTGCTGCATGCAATACATTTCACCTTGAGCTACAACACAACACTGGAACTACCCCGGATAGGTCGAGGGAGCATCTCAAAATTCATAAACTACTGTCACTCAGAGTACATCTAAAAACTCACAGGGCGAAATCGTTTTCGCTTTCCTAGCAGAAAAAGGTGAAGTTCACATTTTTATGCGACTTAGTCACCCACTTCGCCAGGTACAGTAGCATGACCCCTGTAACATACCTAATTTCCAATGAAATAACAGTGAACTGGAATTTCATGTCAAATGATCAACACTAATAATTACACTTTACTAAACATGCCTGGGATTGTTATTAAGTGTGATACTGTACCCAGTGTGACAGACCTGAATCAGAGCTACAGCTTTGGTTCACTATTTTATGTATTTTAAATACTATAATGTTTGGTCTAGCTTTGAAATATAGACACAGTGTCTGAATGCAAAACCAGCCTAGATTAACAAAGTACCTCATGCCTCAAGGTCCAAATTTGTAACTGATTGTTCTATTGGTGTTTAATGGCACATCAACATATGAAAGGTTATATCATGCTGATGAAATTTAGGTGCCTTGCCCAGAGACACAGTGTCAGCCAACACAGTATGGTTCCACCACGATTCAAGCCTGCAACCTTCTGGTCATGAGTTGAGCATATTAACCACTAAGCCATCATGGTTCCCAAAATCTGTAATATAAATTGCACTGTATACCAGTATATACAGTGTAAGGTCATGACCTTCATCAAACGCAAATGTTTTCCAATAAATGATTTCCAACAAAATGATCAGAAAAAGGTAAATATATGGGTCAAGCCAAGTCAAGATTTCAGGGAGAAGTTAAAGAACTAATGGGAAAAGTTTGAAATCTAAGGGAGACTTTAATGATATCACCACTGTGTGCTTTTGAGTAATTAATAATAATAATGATAATAATAATAATAATAATAATAATAATTATTATTATTATTATTATTATTATTATTATTAGGCAAAAAAAAATACGTGTGTTTCCGGTCAGCTGACCGTCCTGTTTCTTATTGCCGACCCTAGCACTTTTTTCCCCCATGGACAAAAAAAAAATATAAATTTTTTTTTCTCAATCCATTGACAAAATTGATTTGTACATCTAATTGAGCCAGTTTTGTTGGCCTTGTTATTATTATTATTATAAAACAATGTGTAGCCATTTTTCAGGGATTGTAAAATATTTATTTGTCCTCTATTCGCTGGTGTGCATCAGAGATACACAACAATATTTTGGTCTGGTTGGGCTAAGCCCGATTTAAGGGTTTTTGCCTAAAGGCACTTTTGAGCACTAACTTCTGAGCACTGTCCTCTGAGAGTCTCCTACAACTTTTTTACTGGTGTGCATTAGCGATGAACAACATTTCTGTTTAGGTTGTGCTAAGACCACTTTAAGGTATTTTGCCTAGTCGCTTTGGTCAATTTTTGCTGGGCAATTTGAGTAAGCGTTTTGCCTAAGGATACAACACAGCAGCTGACCTGACCTGGTCTGGGAATCAAACCTTGAACTCGTACATAAGAGTCCAGCAAACAAACCCCTGAGCTAACACACCTGAGATGCAAGAGCTTTTGGCCAAGAAATAATAATAATAATGAGGACTTAGTATAGTGCTTAATCTTTCGAAGCTCTAAGCGCTTTACAATATTAGTTAACACATAAGGACATATGTATGGACGCAATTACAAGAAACAAACACCGTGAAATTACAAACAAAAAAATATGTTGAAAATAATTACCGTATTTGCCAGTTTATAAGTCGATACTTTTTTACCTGGAAGTCTGGGCTTCGTCTTATACTCCAAATCGACGTATATATGGATTATGTCATTGAAATTGCTTTACCGTATGTTAATGTAATTTTTCGTAGGTGAAAATCGTTGCATACAATGTACCAATAAATAATACCTATAAATAATACATCTACAGACCATCTTAATCATTTTCCCAATTAATCTGGAATAGCATAGTGATACCATTAATATTCATGAAACCGGAAGTTACTAGCGAAAGTGACGAAGCCAAGGTGTTGATCTGGCTTCATCTTATACTCCGCATCGACTTATATATGGATGAAGGATTGAAAATTGACGAAATTAGCGAATTCGACTTATACTCTGCATCGACTTATAGGCCGGCAAATACGGTAAGCTACGGAAACTGCTAATTCTTCAGTCTGGGTCAGTAGAATGTCTTATGTTTACATTTCTTCATATGATGTTGATTGAACACAGGGTTACATCTAGGACTTAATAAATCTGGACAATGTCCCCCCATACAGTTGAAAAAAGCAGGAGCAAATCAGATCACAGTTGGGGCCACTCAATAAGGCATCAAAAAAGTAACTAAAAATTAAAGCAGAACAAGAGCAGGTGCTATAATGTATCCCTTTTTTCAGTCGTGTTAAAAATGAAAAATCCATATTCTCTTTCTTTAGCTTATGTTTTAAAGTGGGGTTTTTTTCACACCTGCCAGTAAAAAATCGTAACCAGGCCGCTTTCCACCATACAGTCAATCACTCATATGTCCATCCTTAAGTTTTTGAAATGGCACTGAATGTGTGAACTTTGCTGTCACAAGAAAATGTGACTGAAATGAAGAATCTGTATGAACACATCCAATACACACTTGTTCTTTGAAAGTACAAGAAGGAATTGTAAGTCAATATACTGCTGACCATCATGTACTGAATGATGTATCAGCATTACTATCATTAGTGTCTATGTCAATCAAGATTTGCTGGCACAACACATGATTGGGGGGGGGGGGCAACTTACTGCCATAACAATCAGTGCTATGTAGCTCCGTACTGTAGCAAAAAATTCTGCCCCCCCCCCCCCCCTCAACTTAATTATGGGGCCCCCTCCAAAAAAAAAAAGTTGTTTGATGGGAATTTGATCCGCACCCACAACGGTTGCAGGGTTTGCTTGGGCAGTTGCTGTGCCACTGGTGTAGCTCTGTTTCGACAGTACTGACATGTACTGGCGGCCAATTTTTAAAGAATACATGTCTCTCACACTTAGCAGCCTATACTGACACTGTTGCACAGCTTAGAATCTAATTGCTGTATTCATACTACATGTATACTTACCCTGATGCCTTTTTCCTTATTTAAGTAAATCCAGGTATAATCAGGTGGTTGCATTTTTCAAACTGTCAACCACCATTTCAATTGTCTGAAGTGTGATGGTAGCCGAGTAATGCTGAAATTGGTTGAACAAAGGTTGCAATTCCTTTAACAAAATGCATATGTTTATTACATTACATTGAATGTGATTAGACCTGTTTGCTTTGTTAAAGAAACTAAACCATGGGTTCAACAAAATTTGGTACTCCTTGGCTACCATTGCTCTTCAACCAACTGAAATGGAGCTCCACAATAGCAACACAATACAGTAGCAAAACGGGTCATTTCTACATTTCTTGGAAACAAAGCATGATTCAAGAAAATGTGCACTCGTCTTTTTTCTAGACTATGCACGCAGATTGTGTGAAACTCACAAATTTTAGCCAGATTTTTACAATCGAGGGTCCTAGATGCAACCCTGTACATACAATGTACATGTATGTAATGAAAACAACTGTTTCAACATCTCTCAAGTTTGTGTACCTTCATCCATATTTAATAGCAAATCAGCATCATTTATCCACTATTAAAAAGCCCCTTTGCCAGGACATTTGGTGTCAAGGTTGGTCAAATTCTGTTAGCAGGTTTTTTTTTAGATACAGTGTGCATCAGTGCTAAGAAAATATGACAGCCTAATGCCTGGGGCAATCCAGTTTTAGATTGGCCCCTTACATTTTCTGAGTAAGTTGCCTGTCAGATTAGTAGAAGCTAAAACCCCACTAGATCTACCTAGTGACTAATTTGCCTGACAAAACTTTGAGTGATGACACATGACATGTTTATCTTAAACTTCCAGAAGAACACAGCCAAGTGGTAACCTGATTATTATTTAGCCCCCTGGTGGGGCACCTGTTTGTAGGTCCCTCACCCTCACAAAGCCTTAACTTGGTATACAAAACAAAGTATGTGACCTATAAAGTGGATAACAATTATAATATTTATGTTCTCTGTATTACACTAGTTGCCTATAATTAGCACTCAGCTGTCCTTCAAGAACAATAATGAGCTGCTAGGGTGCTTCATATATGGCTCACACTTGCTGCCTACAAGTACAATGCAACACTGGTACAAAGGATGCGTACTGATTCCAGTGTGATAGTTAAGCCAAGGCAAAAACAAAAAATATGTGTTTCCGGTCGGCCAACTCCGTTTCTCATTGCCGACCCTAGCACTCTTTTCCCCCATGGTATATATATATAAAAATCATCACATTGCCGAAATTAGTTTGAGCATCTAATTGAGCCAGTTTTGCCCAGTACTTTGAAGCGCTTGAAATATTATTTGATTTATATATAATGTTAAAACAAAAAGACAAACAAAAAAAACTACCTGCCTACCCTAATTTTAAAACCAGTGCAATAGCAAACACATTTTTTTTGGCCTAACCAAGGGGATTAGTGACTATTCACATTACCCATGACCATGTTTTACAATTAAAACAACAGTGATCATTAATTTAATTCATTTGGTTCCTATAACTGCTGGCCACTGATTCTATTGATATACAGCATGGGTAGGCCCCTATCTCCTTTACTACTTACAGGTCCACAGCACTTTGACATTATATAACTTAAAGCTACTGATTTCAAAAAAGGAAATTAGTCAGCGTTTCCCCCAGGGGTGCAAGACTGAGAGTCAAAAATCCCCTTGGTGTCAAAACTGTGGGTCAGATCGAGTAAAAAACAAACCTCGGTGTCAGAACTAGGGGTCAAATCAAAAATGTCAGGGTCTTTCACACACAAATGACAGTAAAGGGAAACACTGATTAGTCCTGATGGAAATTATAAAAAAATAGCTCCCCAACTTCATGTTTTTAAAGCTATAATTGAACATCATGTGAACATTTCTGAAGTGTTCATGCAGATGGTCAGACAAGGAAACTAACAGTACTCAAGTACAGAGTAAAAGAACGGGAATGGGCACATTTGGGGAAAGTGAAATTGGAGTCAGAGCAAGTAATATTTGTACAGCTACTTGCCCTGGACTTGTGTCTGAACCAAATAGTCTGTAAATATTGTTCTACTTGTAGTGTTGAATTGGCATAATTTGTTAAAATCTGAAAGCCCTATATGCCAGGATGCTATCTGTAAAGTTCGGTCAAATTCTGTAGAACATTTTTTCCAGAAGTCGTTTAAATGGTTTTCTATTTTTAGCAACAGTGGCCATATTTCATGGATTGGCATCATCTGCATGGAATTAAAGACTTTTGTGCCAGGATCCTTTCTGTAAAATTTGGTCAATTCAGTTTTTGAAATCATTTTATGTTCTTATAATTTTAGTTGAGGTGGCCATACTTGATGATGGATCTGCATTATTTGTATCAATTTGAAAGGTCTTCAAGATTGGTCAAATTCTATTCTACAGTTTTGGAGAAGAAATTGTTTAACAGCTTTTCTATTTTTAGTAATGGCAGCCACATTTGATCATGTATACAGGCTTGAAAGATCTTTAAATAAGGATGCCATCTGTCACATTTGGTCAAATTCTATTAAATTGTTTTGGAGAACTTTATTTTTGTTGGTTTTAATGGCACTTTGAACACATTATTGGCTATATCATACAGAGAAAATGACACACCAAGGCA
This sequence comes from Margaritifera margaritifera, assembly GCA_029931535.1. Classification (NCBI taxonomy): domain Eukaryota; kingdom Metazoa; phylum Mollusca; class Bivalvia; order Unionida; family Margaritiferidae; genus Margaritifera; species Margaritifera margaritifera. The sequence continues at coordinate 3,376,758 of JAQPZY010001610.1, read as the reverse complement.
GCCGACCTGAGTTGACCTGAGCAGGTATTGAGCCCTTGACCCTTGGAGTACGAGTCTGACGCTCTACCAAATGAGCTACATGTACCACTGCTCCCATTTTGAAAATGAAGACTTCTCACGGTTCCCTCTAAATTTCGATTGGCATCATTTGTATAAATCTGAAAGGACTTCATGCCAGGTTGCTTCCTGTCAAATATGATCAAATTCTGTTTAGTGGTATTGGAGATTAAGCCATTTAAAAGGCTTTCTATTTTGTATAACAGTGGCCAGAACTGATGGCAGATCAGCATTAACTGTACAAATTTGAAAGCTCTCAATGCCAGGATGCTGTCTGTAAAACTTGGTCAAATTCTGTTCAGTGGTTTCTGAGAATTTGTTTAAAAGTTTTCCGTTTTAGTAACATCAGCCATATATGGTAAATCAGCAGCTTGTTTAAAAATTTGAAAGGTCTTTGTGCCAGAATGCTTTCTACCATGTTTTGTCAAATTCTATTAAGCTGTTTTTAGAATTAATTTGAAGGTTTTTCTATTTTAGTAATGGTGGCAATATTTAATGGTGGATCAACATCATTTGCAAAATCTGAAAGATCTTCATGCCGGGATGCTTTCTGTAAAGTTTGGTCAAATTTTATTTTCATCAGTTCTTCATGATGAAGTCATTTAATGTTTTTTTCTAATGTTAGTAACAGTGGCCATATATGATCAACATTAGTTGTATATCATTGTAAACCCTCTATGCCATGACGCTTTCTGTCATATTTGGTCAAATTCTGTTCAGCAGTTTTTGATAAGTAGTATTTTATTGGTTTTTAAAAAATAAAATTTGTAATAGTCGCCATGTAGTAGGTGATAAGCAACATTGTATACAAACTTGAAAGGTCATCAAGTCTGGATGCTTTCTCTCAAATGTGATCAAATTCTATTCAGCAGTTTTGAAAAAGAAGCTGTTTAAAGTTTTCTTTGAGTAACAGTGGCTTTTCTATTTTTAATAACACTGCCCATATCTGATTGGTATCATTTGTACAAACTTAAAAGATCTTTGTTCCAAACTGCTTTGTGTTAAAGTTGATCAAATTCTGTTCAGCTGTCTTTCAGACTAAGTCATTTAAAGGCTTTTTACCGTTTTTAATAACAGCATCCACATTTTATGGTAGATTGGGAACATTTGTAAAAATTTGAAAGCCCAGTGTTGCCCTTCATGCCAGGATGTTTTGTGCCAAATTTGGTAAAAATCAGCCTAGTGATTTTTGAGATGAAGTTTGAAAAAGCAATTGTTAACAGATAAACGATGCACAAGATGAATGACAGACACAGGACCACATCATAAACTCACTTTGCAATACAGCCAGGTGAGTCAAAAAATTATTGGTATACATCTGAGACACACAACATTTGTGGTTTGGTTGGGCTCAGCCCTGTAAGATGGTTTTGCCAAGTGGCTTGGATTAGTTTTTGTTGGGCAATTATGTTGATGTTTTTTTCCCCTCCAATCCATGTAAAATGGTCAACATCAACCAAAAATGTCATTCTTGTAAAGTGCTAAAGTTTCAAAAGAAACACAAGTTTTAGAGAAAATGCTAAACCAATGAGGAGGTATGGCTATCTCAGTTCTTAAAATTTGTCAACTAGAGCAACTGTAATGATTTGACATCACTGTCTACTGCATATTCCAGCCCCACCCACACCACTCCAACTCATCAATACACACTGACCCAGGGGCTATAATGCATACATGTATATTGAATGTATATATGAAATTTTGAAAATGTCAATGTAATTGAAATATTTGTACATTAGACCTCTGACCCCCACACAGGGATAATTAAATTAGCCCAGTATAATAATAATAATAATAATAATAATAATAAAGACTTCATTTAATAAGGGTAGCTCAATTAGTTACATAACAGAACTAATCTACCTTGAGGTCCTCTAAGATATATGTACAGATATATACTGAGTACAATCAATCACTACCCATCTCATACATGCTAACACATATATATATATATATATTGTTACGACTAGGGGTAATGTAACAAAAGATAAGACTCAAACAAGCTTTCAAGATTTAAAATACAAATATTTAATTTCCTAAAATATTAAAATATTTCAACAAACAATCAAAGTGAAAGAATTAAAAATAACTTACAGTATAGAATATCCTTAAAAGTCCTAAATTGTTCTAAAGTTCACTGATCCGGAAGTTAATCCAAATGTTCTGAATGAAGTAGATTTCGAATGAAACCTTTACTGTACTGATGTGCTAATAAGAATCAGTTATATCCAAGTATTATAAATTCCAAACAGTCCTTGTGAATAAGGAATAACACAAGTTCGGGAAATGTTTCCGATAATTCCACAGAGCTGTATAATTACTAAAGTTGAAGAAACAGTACTAATCCAGAATGTACTGCATGATAATATATATCACTGAAACAGAATATCCGCACATAAATTGAACCAAATTCGTTTGTGACCTCTCAGGCTGTCAAACTATGCTAGGAATGCTAATGCTGCTATAAATCCTATTATATAGTCTCTTAATACGCAGAATCAAAATAAAAACCCATTTAATCCTTCTAGAAACAACCTTCTCCAAACCAATCAGAAACTTGGTTATGCGTGACATCTCTAAAGTACCAGTGTACTAACGTTTTTAACAGTCAATAAAGTATTGACTCATTGAATCTAGGTGAGAAGTTCATACCTTCACGCGCTGGATCACGTGACATACTAATGTTTCAGTGAAATATCGATCCAATTTACCGTACATGTACTCACGACAAGACGACAGCTATTAGACTATGAACAGAGATCACAAACTAATAAACTATACCATTATTAAAAGAAAAATCATACATAATTCCGCAACAATGTATATATATATACTCATATACTCATTTATGTACATAGAAATTACACACTCAAACAAGTTAAATACTCATGTAAATTATATACACACTAACTGACAAAACTACTATCAGTGTACACTTGTCAAAGTTAAACTTGTGCATAATACCAAAATATATTTATATACATGTACAAAAAAGTAGTTGGTGAAGTTGGACATTGTGCTAGTAATTAAGACTTAGATTTCATCCATTTAATATATACCTGTGGTTCCCGATAATTGCCCCAGAGTACTAGTAATTAAGACTTAGATTTCATCCACTTAATACATACCTATGGTTCCAGATAATGGCCCCAGACTACTGAAAACTGTTTTAAATAATTCTTTCTTTGGTTTTGGAATTAGGAAGTTTTTGGCTGTCATTGATATAAGGTTGGTGTATTGCTGGTTTCTCTGCATTGAAAAGTATTTCTCAAGTAAACTGGGGCAGACCTAACAGAAACCTGATACTATACATTATTTTTGCTTTTCGAAGGTGAAGTTCTTGAAAAGGTTATGATTTTTAAAGTATCTATTGCTTCTATAATGTTTCCGGTTTGCCCATCTAGTATTATTTTACAAACTTGTTTTTGCAACCAAAATATTTTCTTAACACTGACATCAGATGTATTTCCTCATATTATATTACAATAATCAAAATGAGGCTGAATGTAGCTATTGGCACAGTATTGTTTTGGAATAAAATACTTTATTTTTCTTAATAGCAAAAGAGATACAAGTTTGTTTTGTAATGAAACTTGTATGATCAGACTAAAGTAAATTACTATCAAATAGAATACCAAGAATTTTGTCTTTAGAAACCACTTTCAGCTTTTCATTATTACAGATAAGGCTCAAGTCATCGGTCTTTAATTTTGCTCTTTATTGCTGTGTTTTTAATAATGAACCCTTTGTATTTTCTGTACATATATTTACCACCATACCAGTCTCCTTACACTGCATATGAAGCCTATTTAATGACATTTGAAGATTATCTTCTAATTCAGTTTTGAAGCTGTGTTTGTGAGAGAAGGTACATGTAGTATCATCAGCATTTACATGTAAATCAGTTGATGATACTGTATTTCCAATCTTATTTGGATTTAATTTTTTTTCTGTGCGTTTAACGCCATTTTTAGCATATAATAGACCATACATGGCGGCCAGTATGTTTTGGTGCAGGGAGAACCCGGGAAGACCCCAGGAAGAACCACCGACCCATGGGAAGCTACTGGTAAGCTTTCTCACATACCCACGTTGGCAGAGTCAAGACTCGAACCAACGCAGACAGAGGTGAGATGTCATTGATCTGTAAAGGTGAGCACCTTAGACCACTCAGTCACCCATGGCCCCATCTTTAGTGGAAGATCATTTATGAAAATAATGAAAAAAAGTGGTCCATGTACAGGTTCTTGTGGCACACTACAGTTTATTCTTTTATTTTCAGATACATGTCCATTTAAAGTCACTTTCTTAAATCTGTCATTCAAGTATGAAGCAAACCATTTGCAAGCTGTCACTACATTAACAGATTTTTAGTTTCTCTAGGAGAAATTTATGACCTAGAGGATCAAACGTTTTTTAAAAATCAACCATTAATGTTCTAAAGCCCACAGCCATGTAATTTTTCCTAAAACCAGCTTGAAATGACTCAGGCACATGCTTTTCAATTAATTTTGAAAGAGTTGAAAGGATAGAAAATTGTTAAGTCATCCCTTGCCCGTGCCTTGTGGAGCGGAGTTACCTTTGTAGTTTTCCATAAATGTGGAAATTTACCAGTCTTCTGACTATGATTACATATGAATACAATTGTCTCTACAATAGCAGGTGCTGCTGCTCTTAAAAACCTTGGGCCTATTATATCAAGTCCCTCTGATTGGGCCTATCATATCAAGTCCTGCTGATTGGGCCTATCATATCAAATTCTGCTGATTGGGCCTATCATATCAAGTCCTGCTGATTGGGCCTAACATATAAAGTCTTGCTGATTGGGCCTAACATATAAAGTCCTGCTGATTGGGCCTATCATATCAAGTCCTGCTGACTGGGCCTATCATATCGAATCCTGCTGATTGGGCCTATCATATCAAGTTCTGCTGATTGGGACTATCATATCAAGTCCTGCTGATTGGGCCTATCACATCAAGTCCTGCTGATTGGGCCTATCATATCAAGTCCTGCTGATTTAGTAATGTCAATGTTTTGCAAATATTTTAAAATGAAAGTTAAACTTATTTCATGAATTTCAAATCTATTATCTTTGGATAATCTTTCAGCACAAAATCCTCTGAGCTGTGAGTGATCTGATACAATCTTAGGTTCTTGAAGCTTAGAAGCACATTCCCCAAAAAGTCATTAAAAATATTTGCCATTTGTAAAGGGTCATCAGTGCATGCACCGTCAATGTTCAGAGATGGAGTATCAGTCTTATTTGCCGATTTTCCATCTCCTAATTCATAGTGTTAGGGTTGCTCTTATTTTCATCAATAACTTTGTGTCTTTTTGTCTTTCTAATCATTTTTGTTACTTTATTTCTCCAAATTTGATACTCTTCACTACCTGAAGCTTTCAAGTAGTCTCTTGTCGTAATGGCATTCAAGATTTTGGAGTAATCCAGCTTTGCTGATGATCATGTTTTATTGCATGCATTTTGAATGGTGTGTGTTGATTGACTACTTTCAAAAACAAGTCTATGCACATTTGGTTTGGTTTTGTGGGGTTCACTGAAATGCTGAGTCATATGATTGTAAGATGCAAGAGTTATAATTACATTAAAGAGTCTAATAATGGTAAAATGAAAGATTTTGCATGTCTGGATCAGAAAATAGCAAAATTCAAGTCACAAAAGAGAGATGACTGTATGTCGTTTAATACATCATTACTAAACATCAATATATTTGTATTTTGGGGATCAAAGGTTAATGATTTTTATTGTTAGTCTTGGTCCAGTATTCCTTTATTCAAGTTGGCATAGAACAGGATGTTGTGGTTGTTCAACACATGTACTGTAGTATTAAGATTCTGATTCTATCTGACTAAGATAAGAATGTAATGCTCTTGAAATCTGGTGTCCCAGGGTGAGAACTGTCTATGTAGTACATCCTCTAGTAATGTATTGTACATCTGTTAGGTAGCTCTGGATACTGTATGTATCCATTGCTAAGATCTCCAATGTAACTCGGTGCTTTCATTAAGTCCTGATTTCATTCAGTTTTCCTGATATTTTAGGATTCATTCCATACATAATGTGAAGCAAAACAAACATTCCTGAAGCATACAATATTTTTCAATGAATTTTTGAATTCCAAAAGACCAGAATTTCTTGTAATTTAGCCCCTTTTGAACTGCTGATCATGCCATGAAGATCTCAATTATCTACAGGTAGACACTTTGCCTGACTGATTCAGTGAACACATGATCTACAGGTAGACACCTTGCCAGACTTTTTCAGCGAACACCAATGCTGTGCACAAGAAATTTCCACATTCCTCAGATGTAACAGTGTCCAACCAATTTCAAAATTAGATCATAGCAAATACTGTATTACAAAGAAGGCACAAGAATACAAAACTTTAGCTTTGTGACTTCCCTTTCTCTTTTTTCGAATTTACCATAACAACTTTTTTTTATATCCTTTGTGAAATACCTTCAAGTTATGTATTAAAAAGATGTCAAATAAGTTGTGATATCAATATGCAGCCTAGACTACTGTACCTGAATTCAACATACGGTATAATTGCTGTGTAAGCTTGATGGGCCACAATCCATGGTGTCATTTTTATTTAGAACAAATCAAGTAACAAAACTAAGTGAATATCGAATTATGAGATTTGAAACAGACAGTCACATGGTGTTTTACTATGACAAAGATTAACAAGAATCTGATCAAAGTTTAGAGTTTCATGTAAAGAATTACCATCCACAAAGTACCTCAAAAGTCCACTCATTCACACCTTTTTTTCAAGTTCTGTAGGAAATAAGAAAATTAGTCATTGACATCTGTTCCGCTACATTTCAAAATAAAGTTCATTTCTTGTACAGTACACAAAATCACTGCAAGAAAGAAAAATAACCCAAATGTTGTGAATCTTTTCATCACTGTCAGGTCATTTTGATATAAACCGATTAAATAGGATCATATTTTAAAATCCATTACTTTTTTTTATTAGATTCGAACTCCACTACTAATATGGATGGTACGTACTGCAGTTGTCTTATTCTGATTTTGAAAATCAAAATGGCCAATCAAAATTTAACAAGGGATAGCATAAATTATCTTGTGCGATTTCTTGAGGATAATGGTTAGTAGATTGAGGATATTTGCTAAGAAAAGCTTAAAATGCAGTCAACATGGAAAAAACAGCTGTTAAGGTCCTAACAAACAACAAGGGCACAATCCAGTCCAAATGAAGTCAAAATGGAAGAAACAGATGAAAAGACTTGCAATCTAAATGGCACAATCCAGTCAAAATGGAGGAAACAGACGAAAAGACTTGCAATCTAAATGGCACAATAAAGTCTAAATGCAGCCAACCAAGAGGAAACAGCTGCAAAGACCGTAGCAACCAGAATGGTTTAGTCGACATAGAAGATACAGCTATAAAGACCATAGCAACCAGAATGGTGTAGTCGACATAGAAGATACAGCTGTAAAGACCGTAGCAACCAGAATGGTGTAGTCAACATAGAAGAAACAGCTGTAAAGACTACACGATAAATGACAGATACATATCAAGGCCATAATGTCTGCACTGGGATACTTTCAGAATGAGGAAATGGATATTCTCACTTCTATTGTGCCACCACTTTCACCATTCCCAAATGAGGATGCAGACTATTTGCCCTGCCATTAATTGGATTGGAGCAGTGTTTCTATATCAGGCATTTTCCCCCAACTCCAAATGCTGCCAAAAAGAGGTGCAACAACAACCACTGACAGGGTAATTGGATAACATAATAAAAAACTTGCAATCCCTGCACAAGGAGCAACAACAAGTAAAAGGTACCTTCACTTACCATGTCCGGAAGATATCCATACACAGACCAGAATTCATAGTGGATGATTACCTGGAGTCAGTGGCGGCAGGCGGGTTTGAGGTGCTAGGGGGCAATGTTCTTTATTGGTGCCTCTACTTTGCCAAAAAGAACAATTTTTATGTCAGTTGCCAACCTCCACCCACACCCCACCCCCCAAATATAAGTTTTGTGAAGAATTGCCCCATTACACAAAGTGAGGGGAAATAGAAGTCGGCAGTGACTTTAGGTGATTCACAACAGTACTGAGGAAAAGAAGCCAGAAAAATGCTATGTGTAATTCTTAATGTCAAAGTCTATTACAACAGCTGCCAATTATACCCTGTAAACAATGAATCAGTCGTCCAGGCAACACAGTAAGCTTCTATAATATTGGTATTGATACTGAATATACATAATGATAATAATACTCGAAGGTACTGACGCTCAACTGACCAAAAAGAATTTCCAGTCATTCAAAAATAAGACCATTCTTTCTTTTTAACTGCTGAGTGTTTAAACCATCTCTGATATTTTTGAGCAATAACATGATTTTCACATTAGCCACTGTGGTGGCCATACTGGATTTAAGATTTGCACCATTTTCATTTAGGACCAACTAGACATCATTTGAAGTCTTTTGGAGAAAACCCCATCTGAATATGACCATACATTCAAGATGAGTAGTGATTACAAAATTTTCAAAATGGCCACCATGGTGGCCATGTTGTATGTCAGGTTGGCATCATTTTAATTTAGGCCCAACCAGGCAACATAAGAAGTCTTCTGGTGAAAAACCCCATGTCAATAAGACTATATTTAGGATGAGTACCAATAACAAGATTTAGAAGTTAGCAGCCACGGCAGCCATATTGGATGTCAGATCAGCACAATTTTCATTTAGGATCAACTACATGTAGACATCACAAAAAGTCTTTTGGTCATAACCCAAAATTTACATGACCATCGATCTAGGAGCTGCTATAAGAAGATTTTCAAAATGGCCACTGTGGCAGCTATATTGAACATCAGATTGATATCAGTTTCATTTGGGACCAACTATGCCACTATGACTGTCCCATGTCGATATGTCTCTCCATTCAGGAGTAGTGATAACAGGTTCAATGTGGCTGACACGGTGGCCATACTGGATGTCAGATCAGCACTGTTTTCATTTAGAACCAAGCAGACACCATAAGAAGTCTTTCAGTGAAAACCTCATGTTGATATGACTTTCCATTCAGGAGTATCAATAACAAGATTTTCAAGATGGCCACTTTGGTAGCTATAATGGCTGTCAGATCGGCACCATTTTCATTTACGACCAACTAGATACGCTAAGAAGTCTTCCAGTGGAAACCCCATGTTTATATGACCATACATTCTGCTGGAGTAGCAATAACAACATTTTCAAAATGGCCACTGCGGTGTCCATGTTGGATGTCCAACTGGTATTTTCATCTAGGATCAACTAGACATCATAAAAGCATTTTGGTAAAAAAACCATGTAAATATGACTTTTCATTCAGGGGCAGCAATAATATTTTCAAGATGTCTGCCATGATGACCATATAGGACATCAGACTGGCACATTTTCATTTAGTACCAACTAGACATCATAGTAAGTGTTTCAATGAAAACACCATATTGATATGACCATCCATTCAGGAAAAGTGTCAATATCAATAACAAATGGTTAACAGACTACAGACCATCCCATAAACACTTATGGTCTGTGATCACTAAAGCTGAAAATGAAGATATCTAGGTGGTAACCATTGGTTCTCAAGGGTCCAAGAACTGCAGTGCTTCAATGAGAACACAAGGCTAGGTCTTAAATGTCAAACTTGTGATCAAAGCATTGCTGTAAAACATGTGACTCCAAGATCAAAGCATTGCTGTAAAAAATGTGACTTTGACCAAAAGATCAAACGGTTGCAAGAGCATGTCACAGACTGAATCCTCTTAGGCTAAAACAAAAATGTGTTTGTTCAGCCGACCATCCCTGTTTCTCACTGCCGACCCTAGCACTTTTTCCCTACTCCCACATTTTTTTTTAATAAAAAAAAAATCACATTGCCAAATTTAATTTGTGCATCTAACTGAGCCGGTTTTTCCTAGTACTTTCAAGCACTCGAAATATTATTTTATTTATATATAATGTTAAAAAAAAAAAATACCTGCGCCTACCCTAATTTTAAAACCAGTGCAATAGGAAACACATATTTTTTTTTGGGGGGGGGGGCCTTAGCTTCATGACTTGGTGTGTATCCAATTATGTGTAAGGGTTGCAGAGATATGCTGGTTACAAGAAGTGTGACAGAAAAGGCAATTACTATAGAACTCCCACATCTTGACACATGACTCTAATTGTTAAAATGATTAAACTATTTTTAATAGTATACCTAGAGCTGTGTGAAAGAAAAGTGAAAAGCCATCATTTGCTTCAACCTCAATCCAGCCATTAAAATTTGCTATTTTGAGTTTTCTAAACCATCTCTCTATATACTGCATGGCTTCAAATTCACTATTGAAGGGTTTAACCTTCATTTTCTGTTGATGATAGTTTCTATTAGTTAAGCCTCAGCCATAGATCCATTTATGGTAGTTTTACTGACATTAAGTATACTGCTAACTAAATTTTTCATATCATAAAGGTAGTCCATAGCATGACATTGCTTAGTCAATTCTGGTTATGAGACAATTTGTCAGCTAGTTGAAAGTGACTCATGGTTTTGGTAAATTATTAGCAAGTTTTGAGATAATCTGAATATAATTTGATTCATATTGAAAACACATGTCTTAGTTGTATATCACATTTACTTGATAAAATGCAGAGTTTACATAACCAATCAGTAATAGTTATCTTTCCCTACAAATCAGTAATAGTTATCTTTCCCAACAAATCAGTAATAGTTATCTTTCCCTACAAATCAGTAACAGTTATCTTCCCCTAAATTGTAAAGCAGTAGGTTTCCTGAGAAGGTTTTACAAATTGACAGCCTTATAAATTGTTTCCTCATGTTATCTCCATGATCTGAATTCATCATTACTATTTTATGCTGTTCTGAGGGATTTTTGTTTCAACAATTCCAAAACAAACTTTATTTCAACAGTGAATCAGTAGACCAAAAGTATCACTAATATACTGATTTTGACCTAGTGACTTCACAACTACATCCATAATGGCAAACTCTCATCGGCCAGACTACAGACATGAATGTTTGTTATTAATTCGACCATATCTTCAAAAAGAAGCAGTAGATTTGAATACAAGTTTGGCATATATTCCCAGTCACTTAGTATAATCATTTCAGACACAAATGAAAATTAGAGTTGTCTTTCCTGTAAATTGCTAGGCCTAATACATGACACATGGTAATATCTCACATTTTGGGCATCAACTTGGCATCTCTAACCTATATATCTCACATGTGCATTTTGGGCATCAACTTGGTATCTCTAACCTCTATTTCTCACATGTGCATTTTGGGCATCAACTTGGCATCTCTAGCCTCTATTTCTCACATGTGCATTTTGGGCATCAACTTGGCATCTCTAACCTCTAATTCTCACTTTATGTGCAAATAATATTTTAAATCCACCAGTGGAATGCACAAAAATGCTCCCTCTTGTAGAGAGGGTGTCCTAAATAGAGACTTTACAGCACTTAAAATCCCATGACAGGCAACCAGCACCCTGCCCTGCCTAGTGGCCATGACAGGCAAACAGAAACCTTCTCTGCTTTCTGGCCTTCACGGCAACCAGCACCCTGCCCTGCCTTGTGGCCTTGATGGTAATCAGCAACTCTGCCGTGCCTAGTGGCCATGACAGGAAACCAGTAATCTGCTCTGCCTAGTGGCCTTGATGGCAACTAACAACCTCCTCTACCTAATGATCTTGATGGCAACTAGCAACCTCCTCCACCTAATGATCTTGATGGCAACTAGCAACCTCCTCTACCTAAAGATCTTGGAAGAACACAACTTATGTCAATTACATGACTGATGCACTCTCAGTAACGAACCTAACGCTAACAGGATGGGGGGGGGGGGGACTTGTTTCACTCATGTTTTAAAAAACACATGCTTACAGTATGCATCTCAATATCTATGTATTAAATCAAATCAAAAGGAACAATTTTGTGCAAGGGGAACCTACATTTCATTTCATATGGTACAATTACTTTGTACAAGAGCAACCTACATTTCCTTCTATATGGTACAATTAGACAACTGCAGAGCTCAATGTAACTTAGAAGTGTGCATCAAGCAGACTAAGCAGTAAGTGGAAGATCTCATCAACAATTTGCATCATACATCATATACTATTATGATCATATCAGCTGTAGGAATGACTGCATGATAAACATATGTTTAGATCATCGCATTAGCACATGTTTGGGTGGAACATTGGCAAGTTACTGCATACAACACGTAAAGTGTATAGCAACAATAAGACATCAAAGTTTTGATAAATATCATAAGTGTGTTCTTTGCAGTACCTAACAATGTAAAACAATGGATTGTATTGCCACCATAACCTACTCATATTGTCCAGTTTGACTCGTTTAGTTTTGAGGGAAACCCTTGTGTTATGGTCAAAAAAATAGTATTTTTTATGCAAAGTAATAAGGGTGTTTTGATAACCTGACTCAATTTCCCTCAACTACACACATGCACTTCATTCAGGTAATTGTATTGTGTTGTGTGTAACAGAATGAATTGACCAAGTTTCATTTTAATCTCATTCCAAGGATGAAAAAAATCCCGAGGGGTTCAGGAAATATATGCATATGGAAAAACTTCAACCAAAATCTGTACACAATTTTTCTATGATTATGACCTTCACCCCAAGGTCACAGGGGCAAGCAAGTGTGTCGTAGAATGAATGGTCTTAGCTTCATAATGATTCATACCAAGTATGATGAGAATCTATTAAGGGATTTAAGGAAATATATGCAAATTGAAAACCTGAACCAAAACATTAATAAACTGTTGATGACACTGCCACCGGTGCTGAAACTGTGAGAGTGTCTCACTTCCCACTAACATGGGCTCCACAAAAACTGGTTGATACCACTATTCATACCATTCCTAGACATACTAGCGAAAATTATACCCGAGTTTAACAACTTAGTAAGGCATGTAGAATTTACCAAGTCAGCCGGGAACGATCATTATTTTTTATGCTACCTCTTTCTGAGGTCCACTTTGTTATGAAGTCTATTGAATAATTGGCGGCATGGTAAGTTTTCTTACTATTATTATGTATAACTTATCTAATATTTATATGACATTTGTACTACAAGCTTTATAAATTAGACTTAGCTACAGTCATCCAAGGAAGTTTCAAAGATTAGTCTTGGTGTCACGATGTCTGCCAATTTGGATAGTCAGTACTGATTAGTGATCCAGCTACCCTCCAAAAGCCCTCCCCTCTGCCTCTCTCCAAATCAAATAGACACCTTCTTAAATCTATGTTCTTTTCTATATCAATAAGACACCTTCTTAAATCTGTGTTCTTTTCTATATCAATAAGACATCTTCTTAAATCTGTGTTCTTTTCTATATCAATAAGACACCTTCTTAAATCTGTGTTCTTTTCTATATCAAAAAGACACCTCCTTAAATCTGTGTTCTTTTCTATATCAATAAGACACCTTCTTAAATCTGTGTTCTTTTCTATATCAATAAGACACCTTAAATCTGTGTTCTTTTCTATATCAATAAGACACCTTCTTAAATCTGTGTTCTTTTCTATATCAATAAGACACCTTCTTAAATCTGTGTTCTTTTCTATATCAAAAAGACACCTCCTTAAATCTGTGTTCTTTTCTATATCAATAAGACACCTTCTTAAATCTGTGTTCTTTTCTATATCAATAAGACACCTTCTTAAATCTGTGTTCTTTTCTATATCAAAAAGACACCTCCTTAAATCTGTGTTCTTTTCAATATCAATAAGACACCTTCTTAAATCTGAGTTCTTTTCTAGATCAATAAGACACCTTCTTAAATCTGTGTTCTTTTCTACTTAGTCCACTTATTTTTATTTTTCCTTTATTTAATGTAGGATAAACTTATGAATTTGCTTTTGTCTGTTTCTATCTCCTAAAAGATTAAAAACTAAATTTAATTATTGACATCCTATTTTTCTTGTAAAAAGACAGCCTTTGTTAGAAAATAGTGTCCCTTCTTTCAACTAAAGTGCCTCTCTTACCCTCCTCTCTGTAAGAAATTACTAGCTGGAAGACTATTGACTGTTAGTTCAGAAATGAAGATCTAATTTTTTAAATTTAAGTATCATCTAATGTTTGTTTAAAATAAGAAAATCATTTCATATTTTTATGACTATCACAATATTACAGTTTTATATATGCACCATTTCATCTCCAACAATAATGTGGATATGGAAAGGGAAAGGGGGGGGGGGAGTACCTTAACTGTACTAGTCAGACAACAGAAATTACATAATGCACTAGTCAGATGCTAAATTTACTAGCATCAGGTTGCTATAGATGTATTAAAATTATGCAAGACAATTTGCAAAGTTGCTACATCTAATGTATTGTTCCTGCCATAAGCACAGTAAATTTCTTATAAATGATGGCACATTCAATCAATATAAACTATGCCATTTGAACAAGTTCTAGATGTTACATGCACATTTGAAATGTCAGTATTTAGTCCCTGTGAGAATATTTAAACTGAGTCACCATGACTTAATCTTGGTCAGTAAAAGCCATTTAATGCATTCTAAAAAGAACATTTAACATTTAGATGATTAAGACTCAGCCCAGTATTGTAAGTTTGTATTTTCCATTGTTCACAAAACAACACATCAAGTTTCAAATAAAACAAAACTAGTTCCAAACCTGGGAATAAATACCGAAGTTATTAAATTCATATCTAGTGCTCTAAAAATAAGACTGACAGACACTGAAGCTCACATTAAAAGCATTCACAATCCTACCATTGGAAAATTTGTGGCAGCTACAATAAAAATAATGACTGGTTCAGTTTCAATTATGGGTCTTAGGATTTTTATACAGAGAGTTCCAGTGTAATGTCTAACTTTGTTAAAAGTCTAGAGTCCCATTCAAGCAGAATTTAATAAATTTTATTGTGGCAACAATTTAGTGTGACATTCTTGCAACTTTAAACTACTAAAGAAAATTTCAAGAAAGTGTCATGCACTTGTACTGGTATTTGACACTCAGAGTTCTTGATGTATCAGTGGTATGAAATTATGACAAACCACTGACCTGCAGTAACTTTGTTGGCAAATATTAATCACACAAAAAGATTCAGTAAATTTTACCTCACCTAATATGCAACTTCTTGCCCCTAATTTCATCATTTTTCTATCTCCATGGCTACATTTTTGGAGTTTTTAATAAAGTATACATCTGTACACACACCCAATACAGCTTTCATAAATAACTTCCTAATCTTTTACTAACTGCAGAATGTGATTTTAATGCTTTATAAAAGCAATCGTGTACCTTTGCCTTGAAGTGTATGCCATGCTGGAAAGCATCTTCATTGTGCAGCGGGATCCGTGTGTCATAGCCATCATCTGACACCAGGTCATACTCCCTTTTGGATGGCATACTGTGTTCCACCTGTAGAAAAAAAATTTCAAACTTTATATAATTTAAGCCAAAACAAGCACTAGTCCTCAGAACTTACAATTAGTCCTCAGAACTTACAACTAGTCCTCAGAACTTACAACTAGTCCTCAGAACTTACAACTAGTCCTCAGAACTTACAATTAGTTCTCAGAACTTACACTTAGTACCCTGAATGGCTATGATACTTGACTTACTTAATGGTAAAGTCCTTGATGTAGGCAAAAATGGAGAACCTGTAGAAAAACACTGACCTTGGAGTGGGCTCCCCTTTCCATGGAACTTGCCAGAACTGAGATCCCAACCTTGGAATGCAGATTTGCAAAGCAAGTGTGTTACAATTGTGCTATTCAGACCCTGTACTAGAGCAAACAACTGTGTGGGATGGTACTGTGGAATATGTGCAGTATAGATCTATTCACTGCTTTACATGACAGCAGGCAGTAAGCAATTAGGTGCTCATAAATAATAGTTTGCAGGTTGTCTGACAATTCAGCCTGCAGCAATGTCACAGACATTGCGGAATAAAGAAAGCTGACTTACTGTGGTATAGACTGTTGTAAGCTCACACTTCTGTGATCTTTTGTGAAAATTCAAAAATATATTAAGTATTGCTGGGCTGCATGTCTTCTACTGTATTGTTTATTCATAACAGCCAGGAACAAACTTGTTTTTCACATTTTTCCAGTATGGACTTCAGTTTACTTTGAAACATTTTAATAATGGTGCACACCCAACTTCATTTATCACTATAATAGCATATCTGTTTTCTAATGTCAAATCTAAATGACTTACAAATCATTTTTCTGAATGTTGTCTGGTTCTGAAACTCTGACTCTGAAAAGAATTTTTCAAAATACACTTTGTCTATGTTTTTTTTTAATTCTGTCAACCTGAGTCATGTCAATTCTTCTTTATTCTAATTATGGAAAACCCCAAAGCTGACAGTCTTTCACTACAAATCAATCGTTTGAAATCTTTTAACATTCTTGTTGATCGTTTAACATTTTTAACCTTATATATATGTAGTAGCATTTAATGGCACATAACATAGACTATATGGTGCCAATTAAAATTAAAATGTAAAAATGAAGAATTGCACACAAACTTTATTTTCAATCTGAATAGTTTCTTTTCATTACCTTGCTTTTAAAGAAGAATATTGTGTCTAAATGTCTGTCTGTCCATATGTGTAATGTCCTTTAACTCCTCCTACACCGACAGAGATATAGGCAGGAAACTTGGATCAATTATAGCTCTATGCATTTACAGATGTGCTAATACTTTTTGGAGTGCACCCCTAGAGGTTGAGGTGCTTTTACATAAATTATAAAAAAACTCCTCAGCTCAGTGTGTAACATGTCTTGGAATAAATATATGTGATCAATGACCCCCAATTATCAACACGTCAGACTGGGACACGTATATCATGCCCCAGGGTCTTTCCCTACCACTAAGAACTTAGTCCCAGGTCATAACACAAAAACTATTGAGATACCCACCCAAAAACCATGGTATATACACTTACTGGGCATGAAAAGAAAAATATATGCATGCAACTGATATTGACCCTTGGATCCATCACTACCCCAGGAACTTGGCCCCTGGGTGATAGCTTGGAATCTATTGAAAGACCCACCCTAAATCAATATATACACTTACTAGGCATGAA
Source organism: Margaritifera margaritifera (assembly GCA_029931535.1). Taxonomy (NCBI): domain Eukaryota; kingdom Metazoa; phylum Mollusca; class Bivalvia; order Unionida; family Margaritiferidae; genus Margaritifera; species Margaritifera margaritifera. The sequence continues at coordinate 3,359,548 of JAQPZY010001610.1, read as the reverse complement.
AAAACAAATTTATGCATGCAAGTGACAATAAATCATGGGTTTATTTCTATCCACAAAGACTTTGCCCCTGGGTCATAACTTGAAAACTATTGATATACCCTATAACCTGGCATACACTTACTGGGCATGAAAAGATAAATTTGTACATGCAACTGACATTGACCTTGGGGTCCATTCCTACCACCAACAACTCAGTCCATGGGTCATAACTTGGAAACTTTCAAGGTCTACTTTGATCTTTATGCTTCTAATACCATATATACTTGCATATAAGTTTATACCAACTGCAAACTACACAGACCCAGATCTGCCACCATAATGTGCCAGCAGATCTGGGTCTATGCAGTTTGTAAGGACTAATCTGTAGAAAAAACAACTTACACCCTGATCTGCCAGTGCATTATGCAACGGCAGATCAGGGTCTATGTTGTTTGCCTTTGGACTCTGCTTATACGCGAGTATAAACAGTATGTTTCTAAAATGCATCTAATTATCATGAGCCCATAAACTTCAAAGCACAGGGATCTCAATCAAATTGTTTCTCGTTTGTACAGTATACATGTATTGTGTCATATACCAAACTACCATATTCTAAATGAGGTCTGACATGTACAACAGAAAAAAAATCTGTATCTGGTTTTTATATATATACCTAACATTTATAATTTGCTTTGTTGACACAACAGGCAATATGATGACAACATTTCACAGATCTGCCAAAAGTAATACAAAGATTAACCTCTTCATTTACATTTGTGCTATTTCAAATTGAATTTATGAAATGAGTCGAATAATTTCAATCTTTTGGAGCCTTGGATGTCAGATCAGCACCATTTTCATTCAGAACCAACCAGACATCATAAGAAGTCATTTGATGAAAACCCCATGTAGATACAGTGTATGACAAGCTATAACAAGATTTTAAAGATGGCCACTGTAGTAACCATGTTGGATGTCCAAATCACACCATTTTCATTTAGGAGACTTGGGATGAATGTGTGTAAAGTTTCATGGTAATCCTGACAACCGATGGTCGACTTACAAAAGACCATCTCACAAGCTCTACTGGTCTACGAGTCATAGTATAGGTCCATCTGACAGAACTGTCAACAGTCACCAACTGCTACAACCTCAAGCCAACCATTAAAATCCACTATTTGGAGTTCTCTAAACCATCTTTGTACATGCATCGTCGCAAGCCATGGGCTACAATCTGCTACGTTACTTCATCACCAGTGGCTGCCTGAGCTGAGATTTTTTCGTTTTTCATGAGTACATGTATATATAAATAAAAATATGTCATCAACAACATGATGTAACAGTCTCCTACAAACCAATGAAAGTGTCCTTTTAGTGATCTATAAGTGACTGTGTTTGGAAGAGAAACTTTGCCTCATTCAAACAGCATGAAAGGTCATGTTGGGTCACAATGGCAAGAACATTCTTACTCACGCTTGCAGTGATTGGTTAAGCAGGTTTATGCATATTCACGAGAAACTTGGAAATCTCAACATAGGCAGCCACAGATGATGAAGAAGAGTAGAAATTGTCACCCATGGCTTCAGGGGTCAAGCTACCAGGCGAAGTGGGCGACTAAGTCGCCAAAAAAATGTAAACTTCGCCTTCTTGTATTAAGAAAGCGAAAACGACTTCGCCCAGTCATTTTTTTTTTTTGAGCTACTCAGAGTGCCTGTAGTTTATGGGTTTTGAGATGCTCCCTCAATCCAGCCAAGTAGTGTTAAGCCCCAGGCGAAATGGATTGCGCATTGCCTTAGCATGTGTTCATATCAATTACATCAACAAAACATACTCTTACACATTCACAGACATGTGTTTTAATAGCTGACTGACCAATTAAATCTTTGGCCCCGCAAGACATTGCTGCCCGATTTCCGCAAGTTATCATTTTTTATGCTGAAACCTTAATAGCTTGTGTTTCAAAACTAAATCATCTATATGTAAATAACAATTTGTGTTTTAAGAATAGAATCGGTGAAAGCACTTTCTAAATATATCATTTGAAGGTTTTAACTGACGTGCTTCCAATATTTTCTTTATAAAATAAGTTTGAAACCGTAAGTGAACCTGCTAAGGGGTAATAATGGTGGACATCGCTGTGTCTTGGAAGTACGTCTTCATTAGACTGTCTGTTTTCGTAATTCATTGGGTACAAACATTAAGGAAATTATACGTGTAACTATTATGTGATAAAAGATTTAGCCTAGAATTGCTGGTCAGACATGTATTGGACAATTCTGTGTTATCGAATTGATAAGCATAGTAACTTAAGGTCAAGGTTGTTAGCTTACATCACACATTTTTATGCAAATACGAGAAAAAGTTGCAAAGAAAAAAAATATCCAACCAGTACACAACGTTATTACGAGTACATATACAAATATTAAAAGCATACATTTCAACCCTATCTAGGGATTGTTGAACAACGAAGCTAGAAAGTGAATGGTCATATTAAGAAAATCCCTGTTTCTAAAAATAAATGCATCTACTTTTAAAAACAATAACAAAAACGACAGTCAAAAGATTGATATTTAATTTAGAATCAACTCCCTCAAAATGCAGTTGTAAAGATGAGATTACTCATCAGTGACCACTGTGGCTTGAATGAATGAACACAATGATGTTGAAGACACATATACATGTGCTCTCATGTGTGTGTTATAGCCTAATATAGAGGTTGTTTCAAACAAATTTCGTAATGTTTTTGACTGCCATTTTCTAGTGAAGTAACTAACAAAAAATTAAATTTGTTCTTTAAGTGGCAGTTGCTTAAGTATTTTTGCCTATTTGTAATTACAATACTGTAATCTAGGTACTCCTGTAAGTTAAAATTAATTACAATGTATAGTTTCTGCTATGCCTTTTTGAAGTCATATAGCCAAAATACATTGCATATTTATCTCCATCTAAACATATACACTTTTAAGTATGAATACACTATATATGAGTATGATACATTCATACCCTTACAAAATGTATTTATAATATACAAATAATATAGAGAATTTTCTGCTTAAAGATAAAATATTGCTTAAAACTAATGTTAAATGTAAATATAGGACACAGTTTAAATAAGAGAACCATAGCACACACACACACACATATATGTATATATATATATATATATATATATATATATATATATATATATATATATATATATAGCGTTTCTTGCATCGCTGCCACTTCTCCCTGTTCTGCTCCGACTTCTCCTTATTCTGTCCAAAAGGAGAAGTCACTTCTCCCTAAAATTCAAGTCTAGCTTGACCCCTGGGCTTGCGACAATGTTATACAGTAGGCATTACCTGTCCTCAAATTCACGGATAAATGGCTCGAGTCTTCATTTTCTTCTGATGATAGTTTATAATAGTAAAGTGTTAGCTACAGGGCTGAGCAAATTTTTTTTTAACCACTAGTCCAGGACAAGTGGTTTCAGAAAATTCACTAGTCCCACCTTACTCTTCACTGGTCCCAAAATGGTAATCACTTGCCAAGATGTGATGAGATTTATGTACTTAATCCAGAGAAAAAACAAACAAAATAATATACAACATAATTATTTCTTAAAAGAATTTAATTTTTCAAAAACATTGGTTGTTATATATTTGGCTTCTTCAAGTTCATGTATATATGTTTTAGCTGATGGATTTGAAAAAATGTCCATATATATGTCTGCCACCTGCACCAGCACTAAGCAAGCAGTTGATAGCTGTGTCTGGGTTGAAGTCCTCAAGCTCTGGTCCATTTGCGGAAATGTTCATTAGCATTTGTAAACTCTTTTGGTTTAAGGAATTCCTTAAAGAAGTCTTGATTAAGTTCATTGAACTAAATCCTCGTTAACACTCAGCAGTGGATGGGCTTATAACAAATATGATTTCTAATAGTTTGCATAATTGACTGAGACTAGGTGGAGTATTCACTAAGAGTGTTCCAAGAATTTCAACAGGTGGATCCGGGGACTGCACAGGCCTTGTGGGGTCCAGACATGTCATGAGATTTGATTGGTTCAATCCTGAAATTATCACTCCCACTAACAAACACACTGGATGAATTTCCAACCTGTGCCAGTTTTGGATATTGTTTGCAATAACTGCAAAACATCTTTCCTTCCGTTCAATACATTCAAGCCAGGGATAACAATCAACCCAATGTGGCTGAAAATTTCTCTGTCTCTTAGGAGTGTCATATTTGACATTTTTTGCCATCACGGATTGTTGCTTATGTCTCTTTGGAGAAATAGCTACAGCACACTCAGTATCAGTCTTTCGTTTTATCCCTCTGCTTTCAAACAAATTTTCCTTCTCTGAATCACCGTTATTACCTTCCTTGCAAAAATAATTTAGCAAACTCATTTTATCCACAAAGTAACTATCAGCTTGCTTGACAACTACTTCTAAAGTGATCATAACATACATTTTCTCTTTTAAATATGAACAGAGACAGCTCATTAATTAGCGTAATTGTTTCGCTTCAAATGCAATATCGCACGTAGAAGTTAATCATCTGTATAATCAATTAAAAATTAAAGAATCATTACTGTCATTTAATCAGTTTATAAAAGAAACCAACACTGATGTCGGTAAAGTACCTTTCATTAATTTAATTACACTGACTCGCTGGATTAAAATCATAGTGAGCCGCTCATGATAATCTGGCTTGAGTAAACTCAATGCAACAAAGCTGCTTAAAACACTACTAATTGATCGTGAATGGCTTTCTTTTTGTTTGACGTGTTTGGATTTGCCTATAATTTGGTCACTTAGCTCAATATGCAGTCAAGCGGTAACAGGATGTAAATGTATACCCAAAAAGGGGTAGACTCAAGTATTCAGTACGCCCGGAGGGCATGATTGGCCAAAAAAAGGTAGATATAGTGATTAAAGCACGAAAATAAGGACTAGCCCGACTTTTTTAAAAAGCACTTGTCCTGGACTAGCGACTTGGAAAATTTTACTTGCCGACTTCAAAAATTACTAGTCCGGGACGTCGGGCTATGGGATTTGCTCAGCCCTGAGCTATAAGTACATCGATGGTAGGTAGACTGACTAATTCTACTGTCAACTAAATTGTCCATATTTGTCTCAATGGCCTGCATTTTTCCTGATCCACAGGTCATGTATTAGACTGGACACTTAAAGGATGTAAGCTGGACTAGTCACAAGTAGCAATGCCAACTTAATTGTAGGAACAGGTAGTCTCTAAATGAAAATGGGATTTTGCTATGAATTAAATGGCATCTGCAAAAATGTTGATGTCTTTTTTTGTCTAAAATGTGGAACTCTATAATTTTGTAATCAGAAAGTGTTGATGTCATTTTCTAGTTGCCACATTATAATTTGTAAAGTCACTATAGGGCAACCAGTTGATAATTGTCACTCACCAATGATTATCTTTAGTTGCAATTGCAACCCTTTCAGTTGCAACTTTGAGCTCTGAATGGCATACATCTTTGCATTATCAGCAAACAGTTTATTTATTTTTTCTATCAAATCTGACAAATTACTTAGCTATATCAAGAAGAATATGGAGATGAAATGTGAAATATCCACATACAGAGGTTGAAAATGCAATCACTCAACACAAACTGCAGAGTGAACATATCTTGCAGTCTACTGAATTTTCCAATCAAAAGTGCCGATTCAGAGCTGACCAGTGTTACTCTTCAATGAAATGGGATGCTCTATCAAGAATGTTAATGACTATGCTGACCAGCATTATTCTTCAATGAAATGGGATGCTCTATCAAGAATATTAATGACCATGTTCACTGAAAGTCAGTACTTTCCACCAGAAGTCTGTTTTCCATTTATTTTGTTCAAGCTCATACAAGCATGTCACTCTCACTCTTATACTAATAAACTAGGAATTGAGAGCAGACTTGTCTCAATTTGTAATTACTTACAACTGGTCTTAGAAGAGTAAAAAATAATAAGTTCCAGAACAAAATGCACACAACTGAATTTTTTGGGTCATTAACATCATCCACTTTTATATTTCTATAATAGCTGGTTGAGTGAGAGTTTATTCTGGGCGAGATAACAGTCTGAGTACTTGCCTGACTACATGTAGCTGAGTAGATATTTAGAGATTTTCTAATTCCTGACATGCATGGATGCATATATAAGGTACTCTAATTCCTGACATGCATGGATGCATATATAAGGTACTCTAATTACTGACATGCATGGATGCATATATAAGGTACTCTAATTCCTGACATGTATGGATGCATATATAAGGTAGGTTGTCATCCTGACATGCATGGATGCATATATAAGGTAGGTTGTCTTCCTGACATGCATAGATGCACATATAAGGTACTCTAATTCCTGACATGCATGGATGCATATATAAGGTAGGTTGTCATCCTGACATGCATGGATGCATATATAAGGTAGGTTGTCATCCGGACATGCATGGATGCATATATAAGGTACTCTAATTCCTGACATGCATGGATGCATATATAAGGTAGGTTGTCATCCTGACATGCATGGATGCATATATAAGGTAGGTTGTCATCCTGACATGCATGGATGCATATATAAGGTAGGTTGTCATCCTGACATGCATGGATGCATATATAAGGTACATTGTCAGTGAATGATAAAACTGATTTACAAATAAAAAGAACAACATCAAAAATAAACTTACTCTGCCAATAAGCGAGTTTGAAGTTTATCCCTTTGGCAAGTCATGTGACACTCGTAAAAAGATGCTATTTGACCACATTTTCAATGTAACGTGACCCAGCAATCATCTCTGTAAGTCAGCATTCATTGTCTAATGAAGCTATATAACTAAATCGGGTTTTCTGAGTTGCATGAATATTGTAGAAGATGCTGTGTTTTATTTATGACACTTTTCCTTTAAATATGAGGCACAAAAAAAAAAAAAACAAATGTGTGTTTTCTATTTCACTGATTTAAAATTAAGGTAGGTAGGTATTTTTTGTTTTTAAACATTATATATAAATCAATTCATATTTTAAGCGCTTTAATGTACTGGGCAAACCGTCTCAATTAGACGCACAAATGAATTTCAGCAATGTGATTTTTTTTTATTAAAAAAGAAAAAAAAATGGGGGGGGGGGGGGAATGCTTGCATCAGCAATGAGAAGCAGGGATGGTCTGCTAACCACATATTTTTTTTGTTGGTCTAATTTAGTAGACCAGGCATGTGCAACTTTCTCCAAGGCATGGGTCAGGTAAGTGATTTTTAAAGCCACACTCCATGATGTAAATAAGCTGATAAAACCAGGCCACAAGCCGGATCTGGCCATGCCTGGAGTAGACCAAGTTAAGGACCTCGTTAAAAATGGACTCAAATTTGTCACAAAAAGTTTAATGTTATCTTCACATTGACTTATTTAAATGGCATGTCCATGAAAAGTTTCACTCTGTATTATATGCTAGGTACCAACTTTATAATTACAGAAAATGTAAATGAAGCTACAAAAACTCATTCTTATAGAAGGGGTGAAAAGATTCACAGATGTACAGATGCAATGACAATTTTTGACATTTCGATACACACATCAATACTACAGAATCGATTCAAAATAATATTTACCACATAAAAGTTACTTTCAATCTGCAACTGCCATGGATAATAAGAGTTGTTTACCATTTTACTCTATACATGTATTAATATGTATTATATCATAAGGTTGTGTATCTCAATACACATTGATACATGCATCGTTTTACCCCATGGCATATGGAAATAATTTAGAACAAACTTTTGAAAATCAACAGTATCTACCATGTGTTCAGTGCTACCATATTGCAGAGGTAAAATGTAGGAATGATAAATGTATGAATACATCAGTTCATCACAATCTTGGTTTGTGTTCACTGTAGTGCTATATACACAACAAACTTAGAACAATGCTCAAGAGAAATATTTTTAAAAAAAAATAAAAACTTTAACATGTCTACACCTCAAATTATGTTTGCTTTTAATTCAACAGCATCTGTTTTTGCACACAGGGACTTCAGATGTTTATGACCATTTCCAACCTGAGATAAAGTAAACAGATGATGCTGTGACTACTGGTACTACAGAATCACCTAAAAACAGATCAATCATCAGGGTTCTCCACAGGATTTTGAAAATTGCAGTCCAGGACTGCTTCCTTGTAAAATGTTCCAGACCCAGCACTAAAACTTGCAATCCCAATAACAGTACATTTTTTCCCTTCCAATAATTTAGAATATTATGAGAGTATTGTTGTGTCATCAATATATATTTCATCAGATTGCTAATGCACATTCATTGTGAAATATTTTGTATTCTATTAAACAAATGAAAAATTAAGGCAGTTGATAACCATGATAATTGTGATGTTACAATTATGACAATTCTCAATGCATTCACCTTGCCATTCTTTAAGTTTGTGTGCAGCTAGAAGGAATCAAGGAAGAGATTACACTTTCTTTTCTATATTAATTTATTTAATTAGCCTAATTCCATTTCAAATCAATAAATTTTCCAAGACACTGGAAGGAGAAACAAACAACACTATTTCAATCATTTCTTTTCATTTCATCTTTAAGCAATACAGCATACTACATTCACTTTATTCTTAAACAAACTTTAACAAATTTCTCTACATCAAGTTTAGGATCAAGATCCTTAAGTTATGGACCTTATTCCATACCCTCCATTCTATCCAGTCACAACACCATGTGCATAAAGCTAATATTTGATCTATTATTTTCTTGTTTTTGGGTCAATGGAAACACCCTATTCCATGAATCTCTCTGTCTCTTTGGCATTCTGTTTTTTTAAATCAAAACAAGATGCATCTACAAATTTCTGTCAGCCAGTCTTGTGAGAATTATGCTCATCTGTAGCTTTGCACCAAAGCAATCATGTAACGCCGCCATCACAAAAGTACACATATGATAATCACTAGAAAATGAAAGTGTATAATGACATGGCACAGAAAAACAGCCGATTTTACGACAATTTATTACGATTAAGTCGAGTTCATGATTTTACGACAATTTATGATGATTAAGTCGAGTTCATGATTTTATGACAATTTATGACGATTAAGTCGAGTTCATGATTTTATGACAAAATTATGACGATTAAGTCGAGTTCATATTCCTTATCAATTTATGACGATTAGGTCGAGTTCCTTTGATAAACAAAATAGGTCCCAAAAATATTGGCACTATTTTTCTAAATATGATATACGATAAAATGCGAGTGTTCCAAATATAGTAAGAATTTATAATATGATGGATTAAAACTGCTGAGTAATGTTTATCAAAGAGAGGCATCAAAGCACATGCACATGTACCAGTAATTATTCTTTTGATCACATTGACCATAAGGCACCGACAATCGATTAACAGGTGTCTGAATCTTCTTGTCTTCTAAAATTCAACATATATTATCCCACCTTTTGTTAAAAACTTTAACCTGTGACAAGGAAAATGCTGGTTTAAAGATTATTTTTTAGATCAAGGGATACACAATACATTGAGATGGATATATATTCTCCTAGTTAATTTTTGTTCTCATTATTATATAGAAGGTGCATTGCAAGACAAAGCACAGACCAATCTTAACTTCAGTCAATCAATCAATCAATCCATCAATCAACTAATTAGGTCATTATGATACAAATTCATGTAACGATCCTCCATAAGGAATGACAGAGTGTAAATAATGAACTTGTACTTATCAAAATCATTAGTAGTAGGAGTTTCGTGACCAATAAAATATTGGATATATTCAAAATAGTACAAATCATCTGAATTCACTATCTCAAAATAGTAAAATACCTGGCTGAAATGTTTTAGAGAGATAAATGGACGCAATTACCTGTTTACATACATACAAAGCCATCTTATATTGCGACTGTATCAAAAATGTATTGACTGACTGAATCAGTGACAGAATTTAAAGGTTGAATTAAGAGACCCTCTTATACAGAAAGATATAGCAATCTTCCACCTGTGTATACCATAATTTTATAAAATAATATATCATACCAATGATTCTGGGACTATATACAAATATATGAACTTAACAAATACAAGAAAGAAAGTACATGTAGCCTGTCAACACTTAGAGAATGATGTTGACTGGTGCTAAGATTCATCTGCATAATTAGTGTTTAACTCATGCAAAATTGGTTTTTAGCCTGAAAATGCCAAACTTCTTAAATGCCATGTGCTGAACATGTTTAGACTGTATATCTACTTTAAACAATCCATGCTCATCATATATGTTTTTAAACCATTGTCAATAATGTACAAAACACATAATCTGCTAGAACCTACAGTCATAATGGTACATATGCAGTGGCAGTGCATGAAGGCAATTGCCCTTTGGCACTGGGTGAGGGGGAATCATCAGGAGCTTTTTATTTTTTGCCAACCCCCAACTAAGCCCCCGGTTTCAGGGTTTATATGGGTGGGGGGGTCTGTGGCAAAGTAGGGGTGCCACTAAAGAACATTGCCCCGGGCACCTCGGTAGGGGCACTATTAAAGAACATTGCCCTCAGATGACTCAAACACTCACGCCGTCACTGTACATATGATATTCATAAGAGGCTTCCCAGGCCATACTGTGATGGGAAAAAGTATATTACAACAAAAGAAAACCACACAAGATACAGCATAACAACCTAGTCCTGTAAATAAGACTTCACACTGCTATTTATACTGAAGGGGGTCAGTATCAGTAGCTGATGAGTATTATTTATAGGACTATATGACAACACTGTGTTATGAGTAAATTAACTTTTTAGAAACACATTAATATGGGTAATTTATTTAATTCCAAAAATATTTAATGATGCAGAAATAAATTTCACAGTACATGTATATAACATGCAAATATCAAATATGATTTTTTTAAAATGCAGACAACTCAACCTTTGACTGAGATCAGTTTACCAGATCTATGACTTGATAGTTATTGACAGATATCAAAAATATTATTTTACTGTACTAAAATGATTACCTGTGTATGAAAATGCTTTGCCTCGAATTAAAGTTTTTTTATTTTTTTTAAATACAATACATGTATATCTTATTAAACATTTTTCTAAGAGGTCATGCTGTCTTCACTCGGACTAAACATACTATTTTCATGATTTTTACCCATTTTAGTATCAAGCTTGCGTCGGGTACCTTTGTATTGGCAGATCTATTTTAATGTTGTATTGAATATTGCAGTCATTACGGCGGTGCCAAACAAAGATTTTTATCCATTCAACCATTGCTTAAACTGGTTTACAAACAGGAAACGGCTTAATTCTGACTGTGGGAATTGAATGTAAACTCCAATTCTTGAATTAAATAAAGATTTCGAAAGGGTTTATCAAAGAAAATTTGGATTTAATGCGTGAACGAAGCTTGGCTGAACTCTTGACTGTAATAGCAACAGGCAGCGGGGCACCTGCAGCACATTATTAGAGTTCAACTTTCAAATGAAACAAAATTGTAAGAAAACTCACCTAGGCTATCCAAAAAATATCTCTTTCTCTTAGTCCACTGATTGTTACCAGCATTGTCAATTTGTGTCAGCAAAACAACTTTTACAAGTGTACACACATGGTTTTCTTATTCTTTATTACACCACCAGCAGCTATTTCAAAAGATCACAAATTTCATCTAAACCACTTCCGGCCGCCGCCAAACTAGGGTACCCACGTGATTCCCAAATTGTATGTGACGTCACTGAGAAGGCGATTCCACTGCATCAAACCAAAACACAAACACGTGCTTATTGTAATCGCCAAAGAAATGTCGGGGTTTTTTATAGCCAAGATAACGACCAAATATCAAGAGCAGAGAATAGCTTATGGCAGATAAATTTCCAATTCACTCCAAGAACAAAATGAAAATTATTTCCTGAAAAACCCTAGGTGGAAGATTTTTCAACCGAATCGCTTACGATGAGTCAGTGCCAATCTCTCTGGAGTGATATTCAAGACAGTAGTGAGTTTGCAGAGCAAAAATCAATAGTTCTCGCTGTGGTTAAAAAAAACTATTAACATGCCGAGTCCCTTGAGAAACAACGTTGGCTATGGGCCATATTGGTGGTTAGTGAGGATATATGCAGTTACGTTTGACATTTGTGTATCAGAGAGCGAGAGAGATGTAGTTACTGATTCGGTGCTTCGGGTGGTAAAATAAACAGACTCCTGTTTACCAGTAAAATCACGTGTACCTTTGTAATTTTTCACATAAAATCTCCTTATCTACCTTACATGGTGTGGTGATATGTAATCTTATCATGCAAGTATAGGTATGAGGAATTATGAACCTGAAAACAATGGAAATTTTCTTTATTTTGTACAGGGTCGAATCGTAAGATGATATTTCCATAAGAGAGAAGGACACGGAAGTACATGATTCATACATTTTAGAAGTTATCGACAATTTTACAAAATATGTGTCATTCCGCAATTCGCTACCATCATCTCTCTGTAAGCTGGGCAATGAAACGTATAATTTCAACAAAATTTATTAAACAAATTACCAATCTTGCCCTGATTCAAGCAATTGTTTTCTTTGATTTAAACGTACTTGGAATACATATATATACATATATATATATATATATATATATATATATATATATATATATATATATATATATATATATGTGTGTGTGTGTGTGTGTGTGTGTGTATTTGGTGGTTGGCCTGGAAAGGAAATGAGTATAATACTTTTCAAAGTTATTACCGATTACAAAATGAGGAAAATGTTTACCTTTAAGTTAATTATAACTTCTATCTGGTTCTTAATAATTATGAAATGCTAAATTATGTGGACTTTACGAAAAAGTAAATTCGTGTGTATTATCTATCTATCTATCTATCTATCTATCTATCTATCTATCTATCTATCTATCTATCTATCTATCTATCTATCTATCTATCTATCTATACAAAACTTCTATTTTCATTTATAATAAACATAGTATGGTACATCTGTGAATGCATATATCAATTAGCACCCTGACAATACACCTTTTGCAAAGGAATATATAAATGTGTATATATATATATATATATATATATATATATATATATATATATATATATATATATATATATATATATATATATATATAAGAGTGAGATCTACTTCACAGAAACCCTCGTGGCATGCTCTGTGGTCGCATACATTTATGTATTACATAGAGTTTATCTCCCTTAACAGGACCTGCAGCTCCTTGGGAGGATTAAAAAAGAACAGTTTTGAATTAGTTGGTTCACCAACATTGAGAGAGTATTTGTGGTTCTGTTGCCTTATTGCGCCCTACATATTTCAAACAGTATTGCTTCATGAATTCGACGGCAATTAACTTCAGTTAAATCTTTCTGTTTTCACAATTAGAAATAAAATTGCTGTTTACGAGGATTATGAAATAGTAGTAATAATAATAATAATAATAAAAAGAAGAAGAAGAAGAAATATTATTATTATTATTATTATTATTATTATTATTGCTAGTCGTTTAATCAGATACTTCAGTTAGTAAGTATTGAAGAATAACATTTCATATCATTATTTCTTGTATTTATGTTGCTTTCCATGAAATATGTGGCTGAAGCTTTCTAGCATGTTTAGAATACGAGTAGTGTTATTTATCTATGATATTAGAATACTTGTAGTGTTTTTTATCTATGATATTAGAATACGAGTAGTGTTATTTATGTATGATATTAGAATACGAGTAGTGTTATTTATCTATGATATTAGAATACGAGTAGTGTTATTTTTCTATGATATTAAAACACGAGTAGTGTTATTTATCTATGATATTAGAATACGAGTAGTGTTATTTATCTATGATATTAGAACACGAGTAGTGTTATTTATCTATGATATTAGAATACGAGTAGTGTTATTTATGTATGATATTAGAACACGAGTAGTGTTATTTATCTATGATAATAGATCTCCAAAAGGATATTTACATTTTAGTGAATTTTTAAATTCAGACAAGTGGTGCTGTCAAATTTGACCGAATTCCCCCACCCATGCACCCTCCTGCATGTCATAAAATGGAAGCAACCTTTATGCCCTGGGATGTGTTCCATGATGATGATGCCCTGTGATGTGTTCCATGATGATGATGCCCTGGGATGTGTTCCATGATGATGATGCCCTGGGATGTGTTCCATGATGATGTTATTGGACTTTTCAAAAGAGTTCAGTTTATATATATAAAAAAATTGACTTTATCTTTTTAATGATTTTCCCTTTTGGCCTTTACCTTTCTTTTGAATTGTTTTATGGGATACCTATGCTTACTCAAAACAATGTGATCCGGAATGTGCTGGTGTACTGTTAAACCATACACATACATATATATATACATGTTTGGAAATCGTTTTATTTGGGGGCTATAATAATTATAACACGATTTCTACACCTAGGTAACTCGGTCTACTGCCAAGAGTACTTTTTTTAAGTGCATGACAACCAGAGTTTACAGATTTCATGGGGAGTCACCGAAATATGAAAAAAAACTTTGATAATATTATCACTTAGGAAATGTTAAAATGTAATCAATGGAACTTTGAGTGTGTGTGTCAGACATACTAAAGAAGCGTTTACGAAGATTTTTTTTAACTCATGATCTACCTAAATTATCACTATCAAAGTATATTAAAATATTGTTGTCAAAATATTTTTTGCGAACACAGTTAGGACCAGTTTATGGCCATCTATGAAATATTTTCACTAAAAAGCTGTTTTATCATTAGAAAGAATCCTAATTTCAAACCGTGATTGTAGAAGTTGTGTTTTTCCCAGTTGTTTAGTGTATACGCCTGCACCCGATAAGGTTATGTGTACCGTATTTGCCGGCCTATAAGTCGATACTTTTTGACATGGAAGTCTTGGCTTCGTCTTATACTCCAAATCGACTTGTATATGGATTATGTCATTGAAATTGCTTTACCGTATGTTAATGTAATTTTTCGTACGTAAAAAAAAAAGAAAGGGAAAAAAAAGTCAAAGTACGAAAATTGTAGTGTAAAAAAAAATAATTAGCATTTTGGGGAAGAGATCGTGTGCGAAAAAATATAGGTCCCGACATTGAGAAGGATTCCAAAATATTTACGTGATTGTCAGTATTAAATTCTCGTGCATCAGACGTAATTGCGCTAAAGAATCATGCACTAGTAATAATGTTGTTTAAGTTTGCTTACATATGTGTGTATTAGAATAGACAAATTAGAAAACGGATAACCATGACATGGACATGGGTATTCCATTGCACATTTTTCTTATTGCATCTTGTGATCGAAATAAAATATGCCCTGATATGAGAGAGAGAGAGATTTCAGCCCTTCTTCATGCTCTTTTGCTTAATGTACCTTACTGACCCCTTTTAGCTGAAACTTTTGTCAAAGAGAGAAAACAGTAATAAAATAATCAATGGAAATAAAACAAAACATACCATATTCCTTCAGTTTCAAAGATATATAATTTATATTTAAATATTTACAATATTTATATCCATATAGACTCCATTTAGTTTCAATCCCAAGATGACCATTAAGCATGCTGTGTTGTTTTCTTTGCAAATACAATGAACTCTATAATTGCCACGAATTAAAATTACCCTTTATCAGTAAGTGCATGTACACTTCCTGTAGTTGGGCGGCATTTTGTTTTGATCTTTCCTCATGAATTCAAAGCTCCGACGCTTCTGTCGGCGAGATCAAAAGATGTCACTGGTTGAGAAACTTACATGAGCAAGCACCTGGCATCACAGGTCATTACACAGTCCTGCATACATTAACATGCTTTACAGGATCGATTACAATACCCTATGGGTAGCCTCATTTCCCTATTTGTAGCCTCACTAATTTTATCACATCTACTGCAGGTATCGAATGGAATGACCTGGCCAAAGCTCTAGACATATTTAATTAGAATCTAAGCCATGTGGTTCTTTCTAATAATGGATATAAAATCAAGAATAAACTGTTTATTCAGAGATATTAATTGATTATGGAATACAGCAATGCTCCTGTGCAAGAGTAAGATCACAATCATCAGGTAACTCAACAATACATAATACAATCGTCCTGTAACCTCTCTCTCTCTCTCTCTCTCTCTCCAAAAGCTACAAGTAAAAACTGCTCTGAATGCATACATTCTTACACACTGACACAGCGTTGTTTCATCTCTCCCTCTCTCTCTCTCTCTCTCTCTCTCTCTCTCTCTCTCTCTCTCTCTCTCTCTCTCTCTCACACACACACACACACACACACACACAGGCACACATACCTACTCGCATTCACTAAAAACAACGAGTCTTAATCGAGTTATTTTATTTGTATTGTACATATAATTTGATAATGATGTTACTGCTTCTGTAAGAATACAAGTTGCACTCATGTTTTGACAACAGGGGTTCATATCATTGCGTATATTGTACCAATAAATAATACCTATAAATAATACATGTACAGACCATCTTAATCATTTTCCCAATTAATCTGGAATAGCATAGTGATACCATTAATATTCATGAAACCGGAAGTTACTAGCGAAAGTGACGAAGCCAAGGTGTTGATCTGGCTTCGTCTTATACTCCGCATCGACTTATATATGGATGAAGGATTGAAAATTGACGAAATTAGCGAATTCGATGTATATCCTCATCGACTTATAGGCAGGCAAATACGGTATATGCCCAAAGCCTATAAGGGAATTTAACTGTTTTTACTGTTTTTCTATGTTTATAATAATAATAATAATAATAATAATAATAATAATAATAATAATAATAATATTATTATTATTATTATTATTATTATTATTATTATTATTATTATTTTGTTGCTGTTGTCAAACTGGATGTTAGGATTATTGAATCTTCAAATAAGCGTGTTGTAACGTGATTAAAATGTTTCCCCATTTAACTACTGTTTGGTTTGTGTTGCATTTTTTGTGTGGATGTTTTACGAAAAAGGAATTTGACCAGTCGCTGAAATTTGGTACTTCTCTGTTGAAATACAAGAAATTTTTTTTACCGTATTTGTTACATTTTTGTATCCTGTAAAATATATTTTTGATAGGTACACATATTTAAAACAAAAGGTAATGAATTTAAACATTAAATATATTGAAATGTTATTGATTATTTAAAATGGAATACTTGGGAACATATAAAGAGTCTTTCTTACTATTTAAACATTCGTAACGTTTGTTCAAAAATGCCCTTCGTTCAGTGCTTACAGAGACACACATAGATGACTCATTTTCAAACAAGTTTTAAGTAATCCGTGGATTTAATGAACCTTTTAGGTTCAATAGAGAAATCGAGGTGGTGGAATAGGTGTCCTTTTGTTTGTTTGTTTAGTTCGAAATATAAGAATGAAAGAAAGTTTGATCTGGAGTCTCATATTGCAAGAATATATGCATTGAAGTCAAGCTAAAATAGGTAATATGTTTCTCTGTGTGGTATACAGACCACCTTTCTGTAGCAAACGCCATTTGGGTATCATTACAAAATTCTATCGAAATCTGCTCTCAAAATTTGGTTATCCGGTTATTATAACAGGAGACTTTAAGACTGGCTTGCTTCCAAATGCGCCCGGGTCCTCAGAACATAATCTGATAGAACTATACGCATTGTCAAATTTTATATCAGAAAATGCAGACAACCCAATCCTTGCTTGACCAATTATATAAGATAACGTGAATGTTCTTGACAGTGATATTGATATAACTGAACCTAATAATTCGAATGATGATGTAATGTATATAGTAACAAAGTAAGTACCAACATCACATCATGCTCAAAAAAAGAACTGATTATATAAGAATACAAACTGTGAAGTCTGCAAGCAGTTAAACCATCAGGGCTGGTTTAACCGCCAGGCAAACCAGGCGGTCACCTAGGGCGGCAAAAAACTGAATGAATAAAAAAAAAAAAAGAGAAATAGCGTAAAATAGAAGATAATAAGCGTCTAAAAATAGAAAGAGAAAAACAGAAGGAAAGAATAAATGTATAATATTCATTTTCGAAAGGTAATGGGAAGGGCGCAAGGCTGAAGGTTTGCATAGGGCGCCAAATACCCTTGCGCCGGCCCTGTAATCCATACTGAACAGTGGGACCAACTTTTAATCAATAAGCCCCTCACAGTCTTGGTATCAACTTTTACAGACAGAGTTTGTGGGTAAAACCATTCCATCCAGAATAATAATTGTAAGTCAAAAAGATAAAATTGGTTTAATACTGAAATTAGAAAATGGTATCAGAATCAGGGAACGTTAAAAAAAGTTTTCTGTGTATTATAACAGAAATTAACCGAAGAAAGTATACCAAATAATGTGATAAAGCAATATATATTTATATATATATATATATATATATATATATATATATATATATATATATATATATATATATATATATATATATATATATATATATCGTATAATAATCATGATGACTTCAACAGGAATGACCCAAAAGCTTACTGGAAGTTAATAGGAACCGTAATAAAAATAATTATAAAAATGTTGAAACCATTCCCCCGTTTATTTCAAACAACGCATTTCACTTATCCAACAATGAAACAAGACAGTCTTCAAAGAGTTAGTATAGTCTATATCACCACATGATGATAGCAATCATCCACTCACTCACTTATCCAATAGATGTAATGTAATGCTGGAAAACACCGAGATTACACGACAGGAAGTAATAAGTAGCATGGTTTCTAAAAAAAGCCGCTGGACCTGATCATATCTCAAAGAAAATGTTAAAAGTATGGCTAAATCCCTATTTCAGGCCCCTTCCTGCCCCAATTAAAAATCGCAACCGTCATCCCTATGTTCAAAAAGGGAGTCAAATCAGAACCATCAGAGTAGAGACCGGTGTCTCTTCTAAGTGTGCTCTTAGAAAGATATTTTTTTAAAAAATGTTTATAAGTAGGTTTTTAAACATTCGTAGTATACTCAACGTATTTACAAGTACGACTTAGGTTTCATCTCTGTACAATCTACTGCTTATCAGCTGATTGAAATGTATCAATATAGTTTGTAAAGATCTTGATGATCAGTCTATGATGTGTATCAGTTGATTGAAATGTATCAATAAGTTTGTAAAGATCTTGATGATCGGGCTATGATGTGTATCAGTTGATTGAAATGTATCACTAAGTTTGTAAAGATCTTGATGATCAGACTATGATGTGTATCAGTTGATTGACATGTATCACTAAGTTTGTAAAGATCTTGATGATCAGGCAATGATGTGTATCAGTTGATTGAAATGTATCACTAAGTTTGTAAAGATCTTGATGATCATGCAATGATGTGTATCAGTTGATTGAAATGTATCATCAAGTTTGTAAAGATCTTGATGATCAGACTATGATGTGTATCAGTTGATTGAAATGTATCACTAAGTTTGTAAAGATCTTGATGATCAGGCTATGATGTGTATCAGTTGTTTAAAATGTATCACTAAGTTAGTAAAGATATTGATGATCAGGCAATGATGTGTATCAGTTGATTGAAATGTATCACTAAGTTTGTAAAGATCTTGATGATCATGCAATGATGTGTATCAGTTGATTGAAATGTATCACCAAGTTTGTAAAGATCTTGATGATCATGCAATGATGTGTATCAGTTAATTGAAATGTATCACTAAGTTTGTAAAGATCTTGATGATCAGACTATGATGTGTATCAGTTGATTGAAATGTATCACTAAGTTTGTAAAGATCTTGATGATCAGACTATGATGTGTATAGTTTTTGTGATATTTCAAAAGCATTTGTCAGAGTTTGTCAAAAACAATTGATTCATAAACTCTTGGCTTATGATATAAAAGGAAATGTATTCAAATGATTTACTAACTATTTTGTAGGATAGGAAAGAACATGTTTGTGTTCATAACATACTATCAGGTACGATGTATATTAATTTGGACGTTCCATAAGGATCCATATTGGACGATTACTATTCATGGTTTATATCAATGGTATTGCTGATAACTTTATTAGCATAAGAAGATTTTTTCACAGATGACTCAGCTCTTGCCTATAGAAGTATTTGGTGATAGAGTTTTTGCAGATGACTCAGCTCTTACCTGTAGAAGTAATTGGTGATAGACATTGAAAAGACTCTAAATCATGATCTTCGTCATCTTCACTATTGGATGATGTGGGTTTTGATGGAAGGTTGTGTTTATCGAAGTTCTGCTGAAAAAAAATAGTATTTCACCTGTTTGTGTTCAGTTGAAACATATTTCTTTGCCATAAATGTTGGCAAATGGGGTCGGGGTATAAGTTCTCACAACTTAAAATAGACCCTTCACTTACAATCGATAATAAATTTACACGGATAGTTGCACTAATTTAATATGGTTTCATACAATTATATGTAAGGATACATGATTCAAGGAAAGTAGGTATGTGTGTGTGTGTGTGTGTGTGTGTGTGTGTGAGAGAGAGAGAGAGAGAGAGAGATGAATAAATTAAATGATCGTGGTAGAAATTGGACAAGAATACTGTTATGTATATTGAATTTATAATGTGTCCATGAGGTAAGTTGTACTTTAGGGGTCATTAATTTGTAAATAACATATTTACTGCATTTGAGCTCAAGGTCAGACTAGTTTACATAGCATTTAGTACTTAGATCGGAATTTTCCATATCTTATGTGAGAAAAGTCACGTACGCACTGGAAATGTCCATTAGAGTTACTCATATTCTAGAATATTCTGTCAGGTGACTTATCCTTATATTTATACAGGTTTGGTAAACAAGATTTCATTCCTATGTAAAACTTCATATTATTAAGATCAGTCTATTAAGGAATTTATTTTTGTAATCAGATGTTACAGTTGTGAAAATCAGAGCAAATTCAGAGAGGGGAATTATTTATTTGAAATATTCATTGGAATTACTAAGAGTGCTCATTCACATTTTGGATATTAATACTTGACTTTGAGATTCATGTGAATTCATTCAAAGATATTCTGGATTATATCATTCATGCATATCAGGACATTCAAGACTACTGACACATCAGGACATTCAAGGCTACTGGAATTCATTCGAAACATTCTATATTTAGGACTTGTGATTAGGACACTTAGGAATATTGGATTATTCGGACTGTAATTCACGTTACTGTAAGTGTCTTTTAAATTTTCACTTTAATTGTCTAGAAATAAATTGCTTGTAAAATTTACTTACATTGTTGGTTTCACTTTTTTTCTGTTACATTATTTTAAGACTTAGAGTCGTAACAATACATACACCAAAATGAATACACAAGACAATCAATAGCTAAAAATTAAGAACATCGTGTCTTTCTTTATCAAATTGGCAGTAATCAACTGAGTTGAAAAATCAAAATGTGAATACTCCTTATTTATATAAAGCGTTTTGTGTCTTTAATATATGTTTGGAACAAGTCAAATTAGCGAATATTAACATTCGTCGTAAAATCAGATGATCCATATAACAAAATATTTTTAGAGATTATTTAGATTCTGAAGGAATTTTGTATTTATAAGTAAATCTGTAATGATATGCATTTTTTTATATCCTCACCACAAGCACGCAATGGATTATCTCTCAAAAGACTAGAATATAAATCATTTTTTCAATCACTACAGTTATTTCTAATTCTAGTATGCAGAATAGATAATTTCCTCTTACCATTTAAGAAATGGGCAAGTACTTGTGTTGTCTTAGCTTCTATTTTACTTCTGAAGATAGAATAGTTACTTTTATTGAATCTGGGAGTGAATTCCAAACCTGAATAGAAGAGTGTAAGAATGAATTTCCATTTATTTCGAGTCTAGCATTAGTTCGAATAAAATGAATCCTACTTCTAAGATTATACCTGTTTGTCTCACCAACCAGTAGTGGTAGACAGTAGGAAAATAACAAGGAGAGACACCGTATACAATTTTATGGAAATAACACAGTTTATGAAACTTTCGTCTTATCTGTCAAGGTAGGCCAACCGGTTTCTTCACAAATCTTGCAACACGATACACTTCTAGTAAGACCGGTCACAATTCTCCCTGCTTCTAATTGTAGTTTTTTTTCTAATTTAAGAGAGTCTTCAGCCAAACAGCCATCCCATACATAGTTAGCATATTCTAGTAAGGGACGTATGTATATAAATTATATCCTTTCTAACGCTTTTCGGCTAAATTTATATTCAAATATTTTCAAGGCAGTTATAATTGTTTAGTCCGACAGAAATATGTTATCTGTATGCTTGGTCCAGTTGCATAGCCTACCAAAAGTTACCCCAATTTGTTTAAGAAAGTCAACAAAAGAGAGATTTTCGTTGTTGAATTTTAGTTAGGGAAAAACAGGCTCTAGCTTAGGCGAGAAAAGCATTACCTCAGTTTTGGTTCGACTGAAGTCAACCAAGCACTGCCTTGAGCAATCGTCAATCGTTTGTAAATCTGTGTCAGTACATGTTAAATTTCGTTAAGTATCATTTGATGAATACGCCAGTGAGCTGTCATCAGCTAAGAGTATCGTTGCACTCAAGAGGTCGTCGCCTATGTCATTAATATGCACAATAAATAACAATGGACCTAAAACAAAACCCTGGGGTACGCCAGCCGGAACATATTGGCTACTTGATTCGGCAGTATTTACAAAAACCGTTTGGAGTCTTTTAGATAGGTAGTCAGAAAACTAATCAATAAGAGAGTTATCAATGCCATTTCACTTTAATTTATGTATTAGAACCTTATGCCAAACATGATCAAATGCTTTAGTGACATCATAAAAGACCACACACATGTCATCCTTGTTATCAAGCTAAGTACATAAACTATGGTACATATCTATGAGCTGAAATACTGTACAACTGTTGGGAAGAAATCCGGATTGTTATTTGTAGGTGGTTGTAGAGATGTTTAAAAATAATTCTTTCCATAACTTTCCCAACACAACTCAAGAGTGAAATAGGCCTGTAATTTGAAGAATCACTGGCACATCCCTTTTTACATACTGGCGATCATATCACGGTTTTCCATAAATATGGAAACACATTTTTTTAACAAGAGACGTGTTGAATATAGTTCAGAGTACTTTATGGATGATACCTTTCATTTGAGCATAAGGTGATTTATTTTATCAACACCACATGCTTTTTGGGTGGGTAATGTGTTGATTGCATCAATAACGTCTTGTTCTGTTATTAATATATAGTAATGTTATTATTAGGTTTCAAGCCTATATCCGGTAGATTGACATTGGTGTCATCAGATTTCGCTGTTTGTGTTTGTTTTTCCAACCATTTAGGATATAATAAAGTTACAGAATGTTTGTGTGCATTAATTTATCGTGATCAATGACATTATTCACACGCCAACAAATATTTGTAAGTTATATTTATTTATAACTTGTTCATATAGAAATAATTACAACTGCCTTGTGGCACTGTATGCATATTACTATTGTAAGGAAGAAGAGTGCCACATCTGCAACATAGACAATAAAACTCTTGAAACGAAGAAACTTCACCATTTACGGATTGCCTACATTGGTATATCGTTACCGTGGCTAGATCAGCAGCTCTTCTTCTTGGTGCTATTTCAAACGCCAGAAAGTTTTTTGGACCACTCAAGATTGTGTCATTCAAGATTACTATTACTCGTTTCTTCTAAGAACAATGATACAGATACATACCGTTGCCTAGATAACAATCATACAGATACATACCGTTGCCTAGATTACAATCATACAGATACATACCGTTGCCTGGATAACAATCATACAGATACATACCATTGCCTAGATAACAATCATACAGATACATACCGTTGCCTAGATAACAATCATACAGATACATACCGTTGCCTAGATAACAATCATACAGATACATACCGTTGCCTAGCTAACAATCATACAGATACATACCGTTGCCTAGATAACAATCATACAGATACATACCGTTGCCTGGATAACAATCATACAGATACATACCGTTGCCTAGATAACAATCATACAGATACATACCGTTGCCTAGCTAACAATCATACAGATACATACCGTTGCCTAGCTAACAATCATACAGATACATACCGTTGCCTGGAGAACAATCATATAGATACATACAGTTGCCTGGAGAACAATCATACAGATACATACAGTTGCCTGGAGAACAATCATACAGATACATACCGTTGCCTGGATACCAATCATGCAGATACATACCGTTGCCTGGATAACAATCATACAGATACATACCATTGCCTAGATAACAATCATACAGATACATACCGTTGCCTGGAAAGCAATTATACAGATACATACCGTTGCCTAGATAACAATCATACAGATACATACCGTTGCCTAGATAACAATCATACAGATACATACCGTTGCCTGGATAACAATCATACAGATACATACCGTTGCCTAGATAACAATCATACAGATACATACCGTTGCCTAGATAACAATCATACAGATACATACCGTTGCCTAGATAACAATCATACAGATACATACCGTTGCCTAGATAACAATCATACAGATACATGCCGTTGCCTAGATAACAATCATACAGATACATACCGTTGCCTAGATAACAATCATACAGATACATACCGTTGCCTGGATAACAATCATACAGATACATACCGTTGCCTGGAAAACAATCATACAGATACATACCGTTGCCTAGATAACAATCATACAGATACATACAGTTGCCTGGAGAACAATCATACAGATACATACCGTTGCCTGGAGATCAATCATACAGATACATACAGTTGCCTGGAGAACAATCATACAGATACATACAGTTGCCTGGAGAACAATCATATAGATACATACCGTTGCCTGGATACCAATCATGCAGATACATACCGTTGCCTGGATAACAATCATACAGATATATACCATTGCCTAGATAACAATCATACAGATACACACCGTTGTCTGGAAAACAATCATACAGATACACACCGTTGCCTAGATAACAATCATACAGATACATACCGTTGCCTAGATAACAATCATACAGATACATACCGTTGCCTAGATAACAATCATACAGATACATACCGTTGCCTAGATAACAATCATACAGATACATACCGTTGCCTAGATAACAATCATACAGATACATACCGTTGCCTAGATAACAATCATACAGATACATACCGTTGCCTAGATAACAAACATACAGATACATACCGTTGTCTAGATAACAATCATGCAGATACATACCGTTGCCTGGAAAACAATCATACAGATATATACCGTTGCCTAGATAACAATCATACAGATACATTCAGTTGCCTGGAGAACAATCATACAGATACATACCGTTGCCTGGAGAACAATCATACAGATACATACCGTTGCCTGGAGAACAATCATAAAGATACATACAGTTGCCTGGAGAACAATCATATAGATACATACCGTTGCCTGGATACCAATCATGCAGATACATACCGTTGCCTTGATAACAAACATACCGTTGCCTGGATAACAGTCATATAGATACACACCGTTATCTGGATAACAATCATACAGATACATACCGTTACCTAGATAACAATCATACAGATACATACCGTTGTCTGGAAAACAATCATACAGATACATACCGTTGCCTGGGGAACATATTTAACCTTAGTTATATTCATTTTACAATCTGTTTTATATACGAGCATTCATCTTTATTCACATCCTCCTTTTCTTCTTCTTTCTCCTTCTTAAGGGTCCAGTTTATTATTGCCGTTTTACTCTGAAGAAAATAAAAATGATTGCAGCTTTTCTACTGCTCCAGAAATCAAATTCTACAATTTTCCTTCTCATTCCTGCTCAAAAGTACCCATCAGACCGTCTGTCCGATCAATGGCGACACTATTTACTTTCTTTATGTTTTCGTGCATGTGCCTTTTCAGACTTTATGTATCTAGATGTGTTTTATTTATACAGCCTGAAAATAAAATGAATATCTTTTTCACATTTCTAATTCTTTTCCTTTTCTTGCCTTAATAAATAGTACTGGTTTGTACCGTCCATTATGGAAGCACTGTTGTCTGCAGCATTGAAGGTTCCATTAATACAATGATACGGCGTCATCTAAATAATGTAATAGACCGCTGTTCTATCTTTTGCTTGGATTTGGCATTTTTCTCTGGTTTCGCCCTTCTACGACACATTCCATAATCAATCATGTTCTTTCAAAATACACTCCCTGGAGCAGTAGTATTTTCATGCCTTGCTTAGTAGAAGATTTATCTTAAGCTATTCCAATATGTTTCAATGAAAAGTTTCGTTTGACAATAATTTCATCGAAGAAGAGCAACATGTTCTACTACATACAATTAAACACAGTAGGAACACGGAAAAAACGAACTTACGGTTAGTGTGAAGAGTATTGGCATAAATGATAAAGCGTTGTATGCCATAACAATATCATGAATCTAGGCCTTAACGAAATAACAATATCATTAATCTAGGCATTAACGAAATAATAATATCATTAATCTAGGCCTTAACGTATGACATAACAATATCATGAATCTAGGCCTTAACGAAACAACAATATAATGAATCTAGGCCTTAACGAAATAACAATATCATGAATATAGGTCTTAACTAAATAACAATATAATGAATCTAGGCCTTAACGAAATAACAATATCATAAAATACAGGTCTTAACTCAATAACAATATCATGAATATAGGCCTTAACGAAATAACAACCTAAGCCTTAAAGAAATAACAATATAATGAATCTAGACCTTAACGAATGCCATAACAATATCATGAATCTAGGCCTTAACGAAGTAATTTAATTTAAGCATCGTGAGAGATACAGAATTAATCTGTTTTATTGTACTATTATATAAAGCCCAGCTCATGGAATATTTCAAATATCCAATCTGAGTTAAAAATTATAAAGTTGTTATTATTGTGTGTTGACGCTCATACAGCAGATTCAAAGTGTCCTAAGTTTCTATTGCTTTTAAAACTTGCTGCACTTTAGTTAAGCCATCTCTGCGTACCAGCCATCTCTGCGTACCAGCCTCCTTACGTATTTCAAATTCCAAAGCAGACTCATTCTTTCTTTTTATTGGCTTCAAAACAGGATATGATGCAGTTTGTGAGTCTTGGTCGAGTTCAAGTTTTATTATTGTTCTGCTTTAAGCTAATCCACTGTTAAGTTGCGTTTTTGTAACCTGATCTTCGGACGAGTTATGTTATCTGTTCAACCTATACTAGTTATGTTATCTGTTCAACCTATACTAGTTATGTTATCTGTTCAACCTATACTAGTTATGTTATCTGTTCAACCTATACTAGTTATGTGATCTGTTCAACCTATACTAGTTATGTTATCTGTTCAACCTATACTAGTTATGTTATCTGTTCAACCTATACTAGTTATGTTATCTGTTCAACCTATACTAGTTATGTTATCTGTTCAACCTATACTAGTTATGTTATCTGTTCAACCTATACTAGTTATGTTATCTGTTCAACCTATACTAGTTATGTTATCTGTTCAACCTATACTAGTTATGTTATCTGTTCAACCTATACTAGTTATGTTATTTGTTCAACCTATACTAGAGCAAGCTAACATAGATCAGGGAACTCAAGCAATGTCCTCCAGTTTGGATTCAGACATAAACCCAGCACTCGGAAAATCCACTCGTCCGTTCGCCCTGACCAATGGGGGTGAGTAACGACGAGTAACTTTTTCCAGGACAAATAGCAAAAAACTATAGTTACACTATGGTCTTGTGTCCTGCATGGCGCATGACAATTTTTGTTTTCGAGGTCTACTGACCTGTGTGAACCTTACAACTCTTGCAATCTAAATATCTATGTATGCGGATCCAGGGTAAACCGGTTTACATGCAAATTTGCATTCTATTGCAATTGTATAGCATGCATAATTCACTAGAATTCCATTATCAGCAAACTGTAATTCAAACAGCAGGTCGTCCTTGGAAAAATTATTTATTTTGCAAAAAATGCATTTTTGCTTGATCATTATCAGTAACAGATAGGGAGGATTTATGGACACGTTTATCTAACGGGAAGTTACTTTCTGTCTTATATTTGGGACAAATCAACATTTGAGCATGTCCACCTCAATCTATCTATCCGTCTGCCTCTCACATAGGGCAACTAAAATCAGCTCCTATGATGTTATCTTATTAATTTATTATTCTTTATGATTCGTATTCCAGCTCTTTCTGAAATCGGGACAATTTTCTTACAACTATCATTAATCATTAACAACATTGTTAGTATCCTTGCTTTAGCGGTCAATATACAATTGGTCCAGGTACTCTAAATTAGCCCCAAATGAAAGCAGTCATTATACAATTGGTCCATGTACTCTAAATTAGCCCCAAATGAAAGCATTCATTACAAAATTGGTCCAGGTACTCTAAATTAGCCCCAAATGAAAGAAGTCATTATACAATTGGTCCAGGTACTCTAAAGTAGCCCCAAATGAAAGCAGTCAATATACAATTGGTCCAGGTACTCTAAAGAGCCCCAAATGAAAGCAGTCATTATACAGTTGGTCCAGGTACTCTAAAGTAGCCCCAAATGAAAGCAGTTATTATACAGTTGGTCCAGGTACTCTAAAGAGCCCCAAATGAAAGCAGTCATTATACAGTTGGTCCAGGTACTCTAAATTAGCCCCAAATGAAAGCAGTCATTATACAATTGGTCCAGGTACTCTATAGTAGCCCAAATGAAAGCAGTTATTATACAGTTGGTCCAGGTACTCTAAATTATCCCCAAATGAAAGCAGTCATTATACATTTGGTCCAGGTACTCTAAATTAGCCCCAAATGAAAGCAGTCATTATAGAATTGGTCCAGGTACTCTAAAGTAGCCCAAATGAAAGCAGTCATTGTATAGTTGGTCCAGGTACTCTAAAGTAGCCCCAAATGAAAGCAGTCATCATACAATTGGTCCAGGTACTCTAAAGTAGCCCAAATGAAAGCAGTCATTATACAGTTGGTCCATGTACTCTAAAGTAGCCCAAATGAAAGCAGTTAAACAAGATTTAATTGCCTCGCTATATTTGTATTCTATCATTAGTGCTGCAATTAGGCATTGAAGAAGAAATACATAGAAACTTAATTTTATTAATAAATATAAGACACGTGTCCAACTTGAGATTTTCTTTACACCAACAAAGTTTATCACAAGAAGTCACATGATATTTGTAATTATTGTCCTTATCCAGTATACATCTATATTTAGTGGAAATTAGAGGTATGGCCTTCAATTAATTGAGAAATACCTGGACATAATGTATAACTTGAGTTTTAACCCTTCATATTTTACAAGACATTTCAGGAGAATAGGCATATACACGGTAAAATATTAATACCCTTCACACAGTAACCTCCTAGACTTTACGTTACCGTATTGGCTGTCGAGCACTGGTAGTTTTGGATTTAGTATCTCCAGTAACGGAAAGAAAACCTAATAGACTGGGTAATTTATGGATATCTGACTGACGCCTATATGGCTTGTTTCTTTTCAATACCAACTGGATGATATCGAAGCAAATATTATTTCCATCAGAATAAGTGTCAAATTATTGACATGCCAGCTATGAACTTGGACTAATGCATATTAATTATGGAAATTCAAGCTCCTTGCTTACATACTCAGTATGGACTTGGATTAATACTTAATAAATATGGAGATTCAAGCTCCCTACTTACACACTCAGCATGGACTTGGACTAATGCATATTAATTATGGAAATTCAAGCTCCCTGCTTACATAGTCAGTATGGACTTGGACTAATACATATTAATTATGGAAATTCAAGCTCCCTGCTTACATAGTCAGTATGGACTTGGACTAATACATATTAATTATGGAAATTCAAGCTCCCTGCTTGCATAGTCAGTATGGACTTGGACTAATACATATTAATTATGGAAATTCAAGCTCCCTGCTTACACACTCAGCATGGACTTGGACTTCAAGCTCCCTGCTTACATAGTCAGTATGGACTTGGACTAATACATATTAATTATGGAAATTCAAGCTCCCTGCTTACATAGTCAGTATGGACTTGGACTAATACATATTAATTATGGAAATTCAAGCTCCCTGCTTACATAGTCAGTATGGACTTGGACTAATACATATTAATTATGGAAATTCAAGGTCCCTACTTACACACTCAGCATGGACTTGGACTTCAAGCTCCCTGCTTACATAGTCAGTATGGACTTGGACTAATACATATTAATTATGGAAATTCAAGCTCCCTGCTTACACACTCAGCATGGACTTGGACTAATACATATTAATTATGGAAATTCAAGCTCCCTGCTTACACTCTCAGCATGGACTTGGACTAATACATATTCATTATTGAAATTCAAGCTCCCTGCTTACACACTAATATCTCTTATTATTTATTGCAGTGGAAGATTTATAAAGTCTCAAGCAAGAAGGAAAGAAAATTAGGCCGGAATATTTTCGATGCAGATATCCTAGTACCGTGCTCGAAAGGAATGGAAATCAGGCATTAGATAAGTTAGAATCAAACTTTTTGTTCTGATAATAGGATATTCATTCGCGATATCAGTAATACAGTTCATGATATCTGCATTATTTGATCTATAAAGCTATAAAATCTCGTTTTGTCCATCTCATCATTCTCCCATACATATATCAATAGTGGGTCTAGTGCTGTTTTGAAAGGATTGAAATGACAGTTTCATCATATCGATAGTGGCTTTAGCTCTAGTGCTGTTTTGAAAGGATTGAAATGACAGTTTCATCATATCGATAGTGGCTTTAGCTCTAGTGCTGTTTTGAAAGGATTGAAATGACAGTTTCATCATATCGATAGTGGCTTTAGCTCTAGTGCTGTTTTGAAAGGATTGAAATGACAGTTTCATCATATCGATAGTGGCTTTAGCTCTAGTGCTGTTTTGAAAGGATTGAAATGACAGTTTCATCATATCGATAGTGGCTTTAGCTCTAGTGCTGTTTTGAAAGGATTGAAATGACAGTTTCATCATATCAATAGTGGGTTTAGCTCTAGTGCTGTTTTGAAAGGATTGAAATGACAGTTTCATCATATCGATAGTGGCTTTAGCTCTAGTGCTGTTTTGAAAGGATTGAAATGACAGTTTCATCATATCGATAGTGGGATTAGCTCTAGTGCTGTTTTGAAAGGATTGAAATGACAGTTTCATCATATCGATAGTGGGATTAGCTCTGTTTTGAAAGGATTGAAATGACAGTTTCATCATATCGATAGTGGGATTAGCTCTGTTTTGAAAGGATTGAAATGACAGTTTCATCATATCAATAGTGGGATTAGCTCTGTTTTGAAAGGATTGAAATGACAGTTTCATCAATTCATATTACACGTCCTTAACTCGGACTATATTTATCTTATTTTATCATTCCGAGTTTTGTTCCTGCTGTACTTTAGATAAAAAAAAAACACAAAAATAAAAATAAAAAAAACGTCAAAAGACTTAGTTGCATGATAAGTAGGCAAGACAGCATGAACGTTTGAAAGTGACATATATACGGTGGGTAACAAATATAGGTTTGAAGGCATTTAAGAAAGTATTGAAAAATATGACAAAATATATTTAAATTTTAAAAGTCGAAAACACACATACTCAGGTGAAAATAGACTTTGATTTCATTTATTCTTCAAAGTGCAATGAAATAGTGAAATACATTTTTCCTAAATTTATATCCATGGAAACGGGGATATATATATATATATATATATATATATATATATATATATATATATATATATATCTATATATATATATATATATATATTGCTAGCGTGTACTGGTGCGTCTTTCTTCTCTCGCCACATACGGATCTTTAATGGAATTTAGACTGCATAAGCATATCGTCTGAATAGGCTTCAATAAAGTCTTATTCCGTGTATAAATCAAACATTGAATATTTAAGTCATTTGGATGACATCTAGTGCTGTTGTTGTTCCGTTGTATTGCGTCTGACACAGGAATCGTTAACCAGTCATATTATAGCTTGGTATTGACATCATTAGTGTAGTCAATATTTATTGTAATGTTTCAGGCTTGTTTATTAATTGTCATTCAAACTATCGCCTAGGTATGAGAAGATTGCCAATTAGGACCGAAGATAAACATTAATTAAAAGTAAATTAGAGTCAGGCCACTTGAATGAACTTTAAAACAAAGCTGTATCATCATTTGTGCATCACAATGTGGTATGCAAGTATATGCATATTGACAGAAATGGAACGCACACAAAATCTTAATTTAGAGTATTAAAGAATGTTTATTGTGCTTTAAAATGTAGATTTTGATTCAATATTTGTCAATGTATTCTGTGAAATTTAATAACAGTAATAACTGCATTCGAACAAGAAGGACATGCAAAAAAATTATGATATGTTAAAATGTTATTTGCGTGTTCAGTACCAAATATATGGATAAAAGCGTGACCACAAGGGACAGATTCTTACCTATCTCTTTCCAAATGTTGGCTATCCGATGCATAAAAAAGCCTGCCTGAAAGACGTCCACAGGGACAAGTTTTATTGTCCCACTTGCAGTTGCTTTACGGATACGTTTTGGTTATTACGACCTGTTCTACGGATAAGTTTTGTTATTAAGTCCACCTGGGATGAAACAAGCTGATGCAGATAATAAGAAATCATCTCTCAATATCCTCCAACTGGGACAGAATCTGAGACCATACCTTCCAACTGGTACAGCATCTCAAACATTTTCATAAAGCTGCACCAGTATCTTAATGAACAGCTGGGACAGTATCGTAAGTATATCCTCCAGCTGGGACAGTATCTGACACCATGTCTGCAGCTTGGGCTCTATCTCAAACAAAATTCTCCCGCTAAAACCGAATCTAAAACCATACCTTTCAGCTGGGACAGTATCGTATTTTCCTGCAGCTGGGACAGTATCTGACACAATGTCCGCAGTTCGGACCCTATCTCAAACAAAATCCTCGCGCTCGAATAGAATCTCAATCCATATCTTCCAGCTGGGACAGTATACTATTTTTCTGCAGCTGGGACAGTAATTTAAGTACTATCCTTCCCCTGTTGCAGTATCTAATTCAGTGTGCTCTTTCTGTCTCCTAAAACATGAAACTTGGACGATATCTTAAAACACAGCCTCAAGCAAGGAGAGTATATCAATAAGTATCATCCAGCAAAGAGAGTTTTTCAATATTATTCAAATATGGAGCAGCATTTAAATATGCTCCGGCTGGGACAGATTCACAAATTATATCCTCTAGCTGGGACAGTATTCCAAGATTCTCAAAGAAAATACTCCAACTAAGGCAGTATTTCATACAAGGACAGGAGTTTTAAAACAAAATTTCCAGTTCAAAGGGAACATTTAGGCATAAAACCTTGTGCATTATATTTACCATTCATGTAATCTAAATATCTTGCAACCGGAACCATCTTAATGCAATTTGGAATTACACCTTTAGTCTATTCAAATTGTATTGCGTGCATTATTCATATCAGTTGCATACAGCATGCTGTTGACAAGAAGCCGCTATGACTCGGTGTTTAAGGCATTGGATTCGCTACCAGTAGGGTGCGGGTTCAATTGGCGTTTGTCCTTGGGCAAGGCAATTTATTCTTTTTACCTCAGCATGATATAACCTTCATTTGTAGCTGTGCTGTAAAACATAAACTCAATTCAACCCAATCAATCACATCTATAATATATATATATATATATATATATATATATATATATATATATATATATATATATACATATATATAACACAAACTCAATGCAACCCAACCCATCCTATCTTCAAAATAAATATATATAAAAAAAACCCACAAACTCTATGCAACCCAAAGCATCCTATCTACAAAATAAATATTGAATAAAATATTTACAAAAAACTTTCGTCATTAACATAGCCTCCTGGAAATGATTGTATTTGCGCAGATTTCCCTTTGCGTGAGCATTATCATTTTGCAACATTTATTTAATCAATATTGTTTGCATAATTCATACTCCATCCATACAATTTCCTACCTATTATATTTCTTTATTAAATAACAGAATCCTTACTCATAGAAATTATGCTTTATTGCACACTGCTTTTTGTGAACAGTATTATGTTTAATGTATAAGTCTGTACTTACTATAGGTAGATTGGTCCTTTAATATGCAGGAAGGTAAATGCTAAATTAAAAACTACCGATATTGGAATATTTCTTCGTGACAGGTATTTTGAAATTTTTTTTTATAATTTAGCAGGCCTACAAGATAGTATCGGTGAAATTCTCTCTCAAAAGGATTTAGTCGTTGACTATATTTTCAATAAGGACTCCCTTGTGTAGAGCTAAATTTTTTAATTTCGTTAATAATGCTGTGAATGGTTAGTGTAAAATTTGTCTCCTTTCAAACATTCGACACATCCTCATCTTTAGATTTTCTTTTTTCCTACATTCTCTATTTTAAGATTTTCTTTTTTCCTACATTCTCTATTTTAAGATTTTCTTTTTCAACAATTGTTGCAATATTTAGATCATTTATCTAGTATGAATGGTATAACAGAATGCCGCAAAGTATGACATTATATCCAATCGCGCCTGTAATATCGGTCCAGGTGGAATCGAACATACATTTCATATCATACTTTAAGACTTTTAAATGGTCCGTCCAACGAAGAATAATACAATTGTAAACATACCGATTTTTTTTTCTTCAATACCAAGATGTCAAATAATAGATTATTGCCCAAAACTGTTTTGATAAAACACTTTAAAGACCTTCACAGTATACCGTTGCAAAATTTTATACGCTGAATTTTTATATAATTCAAGAAGAATGAGTGATATAGACCAAAACTATAAACCATTTCACTCCCATTCCATTGTTAAATACGGCCAAGAAATCACATGTTAACGTATCGGCTTTATTCAGATTGGGTGAATTTCGCTTCACCGTTGCAATTAACTGGAATAATTCCCAGCAGATTTTGTAATTTATTGGTGTTTGACAGAGTGTGTATTGCTGATAGCTTATTTCGCTTCGTTTCCAGTTGGCTTCGAGCAAATTCAATAAGATCAAGAAAAGTGTCAATTTGTAGACATGCGATAGTAGAGAATTGGAGATGTGTTACACATCTATGAACATGGAGTCATCAGTATTGGTCACGGGAATTCGAAATCCTTTGTATTGATCCTAAATATCTCCTGAAGGGCATTGCGTTTTGATAATTTCTCCCAACTAGAAGCGGAGGAAACAGGAAGGGAATATATTGTATTGTAACACTTACAGGGGTTCCTCTACCGGGCGAATCCAACACCTGTGTGAGGTTGGGCTGGAAGTCCCTTTTTTCCCCCCATTTCCAAGGACTTCCCGACAACATTCGTTGTCAACTGGAAGTTCTCGTAACGCACCAAGACTAGAAACAATTTTTCTCTAATCAATAAATGAATGACCACAATGTCACAACTATAACTTCACAATTACATGGCCTTTCCTTGTTAGTTTGCTGTGGCATGAAGCACATAACACATTTCAAACACCTAATACAATGAACTATTTTCCTATTCCATCCTTGGGTCAATAAAAACAACAGTCTGAACCGCGTTTCGCACGTGTACTTCCACCAACTACTACAATGAAAGGCTTCTCCAAACAAAGGGATGACCTCTTCATAATTATTCCATGGCACAAAACAGTAGTTCCTGTCACGAATATCTCCCACCGAAAGGCACAATCAATCCACACCTCTGAAAAAATAGGAACTACTTGACTCCATGCCCACTTATGCTAGTCTGACCCCATCTCAAACTACGAAACCAATCCATGCCATTGCAAAGTCTCTTAACAACTCTAAGTATGACGTCTGTTCCTAGAAACTGGCTAATTACTCGGGCTGGGAAATATTTTCCCAACACCGACTCCCCATAATCAAACGACTAATCACTCAAATCTATTGAACCTATAAATGTAGACGTAAATACAAATGGAATATACCAAAATTTATTGCAGTATTATCGGAGCGACTCTTATTTTAAATGTTTGAAATGAATTATGTTCATTTTGTGTTCGAGTTATAATCAAGACCTAGAATCAGATAGTAAGTTATTTGACTTGGCGTAGTTAGTAGTGTAATTTTATGTCTCAATAAGTAAGTATTTACATGACTGAGTACTTTTGCAGTCACTCACTCGCCGAGAATAGCCTATCTTGTGTCAATCTTCAATAGGTCTGCATCAATTTTTAACTCCATCATGATGATGTCTCTATTCTTGTCAATCAAGAAAATATCAAATCTTATTATGATTTTGTGAATACAGTTTTATTTTTATTTAAAATGCCAGCAATATTCATACTAGCTGAAGAAACCAAGTTCCCGCACCGTGACCAATTTTTGTCTTTGTGTGTGCGTGTATATATATATATATATATATATATATATATATATATTATATATATATATATATATATATATATATATATATATATATATGTACACATTGTCGTGGTCCCGTACGTTTGGCGCCGATGGATTTGTCACAGGGCCCATGCATTTGGCAAAACGTCCGCCCTTCTGTCCGATGGATAATCTTGTGTTTAAGCACTATATTTTAACACAGCATGTATGTAACAAAAGTATAACCATGTCAATTAAATAAAATCAGTTTTCTTTCCTTTTTTCTGCTTTCGTCACCGGTGTTGGACATAGCAAATATATTAAATTTGAAGACCCACTTTTTCCTGAAACCTCTTTCATGTGTACATGTGTTATACCCAATGATTATCCAAAAATTTAAAAAGCAAGAGAAAGTGGTAAATATTTCCAAAATCAGAATGTTGGATACAACGTATGTGTGTTGTCCTCGCCCCCCCCCCCCCCCCCCCCCCCCCCCCCCGCCTCTAGTGATCAACAGCAACAATTAAACAATTAAACAGCATATGTTTTTTACAATAGGAATCTGTCTTTACAGTATGAAAGATTTGGACGACATGTTTTCTGATGATTATGCTTGTGATGATATTAACCTTTTATTGACTGCAGAATCAGTCGAATAGAGTTGTTATTCCGTTTTTTTTCTTCTTCTGATGATGATGATGATGATGCTTGAATTAACGTCGTGTGCGCCCATTTTTTTTCTTCCTATTTTGTCTCTTTTATAGCGGGACATACAGCTACTATGAAGGGCCTGGAATTTACATTGGCTTTTTACCCTTCTGGTCTACAGCAATTTTTTTTAGCAAAGTTTGGAACACTGATGTTGTGTCATGAAAATATATGAATGCATTGATGCAATATAAAAAGTAACCCATAAATATCACAAAAATGCATAGTTAAAAAAATTAATAACATAAAAACAGTAACATTGTATTTTTCAACGAAAACTTGTAACATTGTATTTTTCAATGAATGGGTTGGTCTTAAATACAGTGATTTAGTTTCATATTAGACACAAATGTTGAGCATATGTTTTAGGGATTTTAAATATTTAACTTTATATTTTATTTTATATACGTTTTACAGAATTTTGACATCTTTACCTTTTTTCTTGTAGTGCCTCATGCTTTACATTTATTTGAAAGGCTTTATCTTCCTAAAACTTTGTGCAATTTTTTTAATTGTTACATTCTGAGAATTCTATTTTGACTGGCACCCCCGCCACCCCAACCCCCACCCCACTCCCAACCCCACCACAATCCCTGCCCAAAGGCTTGGTTATAAACCCGATCACCGTTTGACAATTACGCAGTTAAATCTGCAGACTTTAGATTTTCAGAAATTACTTCGAGATCTGTGGCCAGTTTCAATACTTTCCATGAAAGAGTACATAATTCAGCACAATCCTAGCAGTTTCCGTTGATAAGGGACGCGCATTTATTGTTTTATGGTTGTAATTTCATTGCAACGCATCGTACAACGATTTTGTTACAACGCAGATTCAACGATGTTGCTATAATGTATTAAATATCACACATCACTTTCTCATTTACTTGTCATTTTGAAGTAAAGTGAGCGTACAAATGAACTATTCTGTAGATTTAGGTGACTATTGCGTGTAATGTATCTTTTAAAAGTCCGAGGTGAGAAGATTAAGCAGATGTTAGCGCGAGACCACATTTCACGCGCAAGCCCCAAACCCACAAGCTGGGCTTCAATCTCCATGCATATACTTTTTCAGTGATTATGTACTATACATAGCACATTAGCACCTTACAGAGGACTATAGTTCAATGTCGGTATCAACTTTCTAGACTCCTATCTCTCTCTCTCTCTCTCTCTCTCTCTCTCTCTCTCTCTCTATATATATATATATATATATATATATATATATATATATATATATATATATATATATGTGTGTGTGTGTGTGTGTGTGTGTGTGTGTGCGTGTGTGTGTGTGTGTGTTACTTGTTGTTGTTGCAAAATCATTATTTTCCTTTTGAAAAAGAAAATAATATCACATATAATGAAAGCTGTTTAAAGAGAATAATTAAAATCATACAGTTCTTGGCAGAAAGTTTTCAAACATTAAATATTTTTCTATAGAAAATATTAATTTTTTTAAATATGCCAATTATAGTATTGTTGGACATTACATAATTGTTTCTTCTTTATTCCTTTTTTCTACGCTTTTGCTTTGATTTCACCATTCTTTTCCTTTTTTTAAAAAAGTAATATGAGAGATCTATTCACATTATGTTTCATTTTTCGCAAAAGTCATAATCGCGTGTATTTTATTTTTTCTTTGCGCGTAAGTAGATAAATTAAATTTTGCTCGAAGTTGCTGTGGAACAACCAGAAAGTAAATTACATTTTAGTATCTGCAATTAAATCAGTCTGTGACATATGATTAGTGTCAATTTCTTGGTTATCTCCCCTACAATATTAATTTCTAATATTAAATTAATAAACTTCAATCTGTTAGCGATATTTTTTAGTGAAGTAACGTCCCGCTTCTTTAATTCGTCCAGAGTTAGACAAGATATCAACCACATGACGGTATTAAACTACAATGTTTATTTATTTCATTTTGGGGTGGGGGAGGGGGTATCTTCCATTCCTTTTATTCCTATGCCTGTACACAACCCTTTCTAAATGAAATAATCTTGGAAACATAAATCATTATTCACAGAATTCATAATCCGCACCATTTATTTTCAATATAAAATTTATAAACCAAGTTACCCCTCCCCCCCCCACACACCCCAGTTTACCAGTTTACAACTTTAATACGGAATAAAAAAGGTCGACAACTTTTTAATTGACAGATAGTTTCGTCTATATATTGGGACAGAGAGTTGGCTCTGCTACCCTACAAACTGCCATTTCGTAAATGTCAGAAGATACTTATTTCTTTGTCAGTAAGATTGGTCGCATTGGGATCGAATGGGAAGGATATCCGTATCGGACTGAACAGTTTCCTGGCATTTGATTGTATATCTCTTGAATCAAGTCATTTAAAATAGGTTATTTATAGTAAAGAATCACTGAAAAAGGTACACATTTATAAATACTTTACACCTCGGGTACACATTTATAAATACCTTACCCCCGGGTACACATTTATTGATACGTTACACCTCGGGTACACATTTATAGATACGTTACACCTCGGGTACACATTTATAGATACGTTACACCTATAAAATACACGAAACTACACAGAAAACATGACAGTTTAGTTCATTTGTACGATTACTTTACTTCAAACTGACAAGTAAATGAGAAAGTAACGAGTGATATTTCATACATAATTGCAGCATCGTTGGATCTGCGTTGTAACAAAATCGTTGTAATTAAATCACAGCCATAAAATAATAAATACATGTTCTTTATCTTCTAAAACTGCTAGGATAATCTTAATTTTTTTTTTTTTTTTTTTTTTTTTTTTTTTTATGGCACGAATACAAATTGGCTACAGGTCTCGAAATAATTTGCCCAAATCGAAATTTGGTGAAACGGCAAATTTAACTGCATGGTTGTCAAACGGTGTCAGTGTTTTCAGCCAAATCTGAAGTTATTTATTATGACGGAAAGAAAGGGTCAAAAGTATAATCTTGTAGACATTACGTGCGACTATTACTAGCAACAGCATTATTATCTTTATATGAATAAAACAGAAAAAGCCTATTTTGCATAAGCCACTTTGGCATAGACACATACACACACACGAGCTCAGTATAGTGCTTCTTGTTGATACGTTGAATCTTCTCAGTCATACAGAAGTCAATGCCAATAAAAAAAAGCATTGGCAGTGACTTATTACATTTAGAGTGTGACTGTTACTGAATTGTTTCAGGTTTTAGGGTTATTTTATGAACGCCATATCTAGAGATAGGATTTTTTAGAAGCTTAATCAATGACAAATTATTGTAATTCATATTGTATTAGATTGTACCACAAACTTAGATTATGAGTCACATGGGAATGAAATATAACGTCCTGTTGGACATTTAATTTTTGTTATAAAGTATAAGACTATGAACATAGAAGAAGTACTTTAATAAAATGGATATTTAGTGTCTTAACATTCTAGATTGGTTTTGCCTAGAAAATTTAAATCATGGAGTTTTCAAAGTATTCCATGTTTCAGTAATTTGTTATTAGTAGTAGGAGGAGCTGGAGGTGGATGAGGAGAAGGAGGAGCTGGAGCAAGAGGAGGACATGACGAAAATTAATGAAATGAATGATACAGCTTTTGAATAGTTCAAGAACCACATCGTTCATTGAGACGTTGAACTGATTCTACGTGTCCCAGGCGTTCTACTCCTTCCTAAACATCAGCCAGTTTGCCAAATAGCATATAGGAGAAGCGAAACACCTTCTACAAATACCAGGGACGATATGAAGTTAAACAAAATTATTGAAGGTAAAAATGGAAATTTAATAAAAAGAAGGAGATAGTCATTGATCAAAATTACTGAAAGGAAATTTTATTTTTTAAACAAACTAAAAGAGGAAGGACAGTAACACAACTTCAAATTTAGGGCACCTTGACTGCTTTTTTCTTTGACCTCCTTTCTGCGTAAAAGTTTTAACAAGGCTTTACTGTAGATCTTCGAAAGGCGAATTAAAAATATGCGTCCAACACGTCATAAAGCGTGGTCGTTACTGACAGATGAAACCTTTGGCATCATCCACATCATAAAGCATGTTCGTTACTGACAGAGATTAAACTTTAGGCGTGCACCACATCAGAAAGCGTGTTCGTTACTAACAGAGATTAAACTTTAGGCGTGCACCACATCAGAAAGCGTGTTCGTTACTGACAGAGATTAAACTTTAGGCGTGCACCACATCAGAAAGCGTGTTCGTTACTGACAGAGATTCCTATTTA
This sequence comes from Margaritifera margaritifera, assembly GCA_029931535.1. NCBI lineage: Eukaryota > Metazoa > Mollusca > Bivalvia > Unionida > Margaritiferidae > Margaritifera > Margaritifera margaritifera. The sequence goes on along the minus strand of JAQPZY010001610.1, from coordinate 3,318,151 downwards.
TTTATTTCCTAACATTTATGACATACATATAATCCACTGGAGACAACAGTGTGTACTTTAATTAATTTCTCGGAAATAGATCTATTACCTCTCGATCCACGGACCTGTTATATGACTGAAGTTAACGGAAATAGATCTATTACCTCTCGATCCACGGACCTATTATATGACCGAAGTTAACGGAAATAGATCTATTGCCTCTCGATCCACGGACCTATTATATGACCGAAGTTAACGGAAATAGATCTATTACCTCTCGATCCACGGATCTATTATATGACCGAAGAAAACGGAAATAGATCTATTGGTTCTCGATCCACGGATCTATTATATGACCGAAGAAAACGGAAATAGATCTATTGCCTCTCGATCCACGGATGTATTATATGACCAAATAAAACGGAAATAGATCTATTGCCTCTCGATCCACGGACCTATTATATGACCAAATAAAACGGAAATAGATCTATTACTTCTCGATCAACGGATCTATTACATGACCGAAGAAAACGGAAATAGATCTATTGCCTCTCGATCCACGGACCTATTATATGACCAAATAAAACGGAAATAGATCTATTACTTCTCGATTGACGGATCTATTACATGACTGAAGAAAACGGAAATAGATCTATTGCCTCTCGATCCACGGACCTATTATATGACCAAATAAAACGGAAATAGATCTATTACTTCTCGATTGACGGATCTATTACATGACCGAAGAAAACGGAAATAGATCTATTACCTCTCGATCCACGGATCTATTATATGACCGAATAAAACGGAAATAATCTCAACAAAATTCTCTTGCTCTACTCTAACATTATTTCAAAATAAAAAATAATCGCAGCATTAATTCTCTATTTGCATGAGCTACATTTCTTCGAATGTGCGGCCAGATTAAAACAATTAGCATACAAATACTTTGCTCATTCAAACAGTGTCGCATGCATTTATTTTTTTATAAACAATTCCGTGGTGTGTCATATTTTTGTAAATTCATGTAAATTAACATTTCTTTCAGAGCAATGATCAAAACTTTTTTTTTTCTTTTTTTTTTTTTTTTTTTTTTCTTTTTTACTGAACATCACCTTTATGATTCCGGTCTGCACATTTGTCCTTTTCATCCTCAGAAACGGAGATAGCTCATTGTCCCTGATGGAATGTTACATTTAGACTGGTACATATATTTACAAAACAAAAATTAACTTGACGGGTGCTTTAACGATATTATCAATGAAACTATCTCTCCCTCTGTGATACACAAAAGCGACGGTAAATCCTCTGTCCATAACATATCGTTTCTTTGTAATATAAGAGATAGTTGCGTGGTAATAGACATCGTATTTTACTAAAATCATGGACGTCTTTCTTAAAATGCTCACAAACACCATACCTCAGTCGATTAATAGCACGCTGCAAAATTCATTATGTAAATGGTACACCGTTTGAATCTTATTGAACCGACGAGCGTTATAAGGATAGCACTGCATTGCTGACGTCAAATGAATTAGTTATATGAATATGTATATGAATACCGCCAACTGGAGATTTTCTGTACACAGTTATCTATATGAATACCGTCAAGTGGAGATTTTCTGTACACAGTTATCTATATGAATACCGCCAACTGGAGATTTTCTGTACACAGTTATCTATATGAATATCGCCAACTGGAGATTTTCTGTACACAGTTATGTATAGGAATAAAGCCAAATGGAGATTTTCTGTATACAGTTATGTATTAGACAGTGCATTGTGGAATTTAGTCCTAATACATAATGTTCATTTAAACAGTATTTATTTGCATAAGTCATCGTGGAAAGTACATAAAATCGAACAAGAGATATAGTGGATTGAGCAATTGAGCAACAAGCATAACCTTATCTCTCTCTCTCTCTCTCTCTCTCTCTCTCTCTCTCTCTCTCTCTCTCTCTCTCTCTCTCTCTCTCTTACTTAATTTTGCTGGTATATGAAGATACCGTATGGTTTGGACATCAACCAAGGTGAAATCCTAGGACATGTTTATCATTACTAAAAAAAACACAAAAACAGACTTACACTTGTAATAGTTAGTCAATATTAAAAGGTCTGTAAACACCAATATTTACTGCAGATAGGATGTATAGACTGGAATTCATACAGAAAGCAAGTCTTTGTAGAATTATCTGGGCTCAGCGAAATATTCATGCATTAACTCTTCTAGACATCAAGAGACGGTAAAGGGGAATAACTACTACCAATACAACTCTTGTGCACTGAATGTTGCCCAGAACATACATTCTGCTTTAATAAGATACGAATTGGTTTCGATTCAGCGTTGTATATAACGGAATATGATCAATGAAGACATGATAATTTATGGTATTTTTACCGCATCGATGAAGCTTCCTGCTCATTTTGTCGAACTTCAATTTAAATGCTCACCGAGAAAATGTAATTCAATCAGAAAAGTGCCAATAAAGTGGCATGCGATAGTAATGAATGGGCAAAGAAAATGACCGATGGCTATGAGCTAGGCGAAAATAATTATTAATCATGGAAATTCTAGCTCGTATGATCTTACATTCAATAGCACTATTAATCATGGAAATTCTATGTCGTATGATCTTACATTGAATAACTCTATTAATCATGGAAATTCTAGCTCGTGTGATCTTACATTGAATAACTCCTTGTATTGATAAACGCCAACATCTCAAGAAACGACATAACCAGAAGCAGGGAAAGAAAACACCAGGAATATTGTGTATGCATCTAGGTTAGTAGAGAGATCTGAATGAATAGAATTCAGGTTAAGAGGAAATTAGAATAAAGTCTAGTAATAAGATATAAAGAGACATTCATTCGTGTTGTAAGTAATGCACTTTTTATCTAAGTAGTTATGTATCTTCAGAATAGAGTATTTTTGCAGTCACTAAGTATGGCGTATCTTTATTTACGCCATGTTTGATATCAATTTTTAAACAACACCTCGACTACAATACTCTTGCTACAATGGAACTTGATTTTTCTTCTTCTTACAAATTTATTAACCTAGATCAGGCCTTGAATGAAAAAAAGAAAAAAAAACTTGTAACCACACAGAACTGTGACTTTTACTAACTTGACATAAAAGTTCACTCAAGCGAAAATTCTTGAATGTTTACGAATTTTTTTGAAGTCGAAGCTAATTAATTTCATACATATATAACTTTGGAAATATTTGATCATGAATATTCTATTTATTTCTCAGACTGGTTCTTTAAAGTTTATGAATTCAAGACTCGATTTCTATTTACAAAGTACGTTTTAACAGGATTCAGTCTCCTCTGGGAACCAATTATCGAACACTTTGTGTAAAACCGGTGATAGTGCCGTAATTGATGCAAGAGACAAAACTGTTTTCGGGGCGTCCGGACTGAACGCAAATATATTAGAACACCAGAGACTCTAGGGTAAACTAGTAGTCGGCGTAACATTTGACTTACAATATTGCACTGATTTATCTCTGCGGACCATTCAAAATGTTTAGATATTGATCCAAAGAAAGCTGATTTAGGGTTGCATGCTGCTAAGAACTGGACCAAAGAAAAATGTCTGTGATATGAAATTTAGTTTCGTCCATAAATTATTTTAAAATTGTAATTTTTCTTTGCTGCTGACTCAACCATATTACATACGGTGCAAATGAAATTTTTGCCGTTCGTACAATTATGCCTGCTTAAAATATGGGTTATTATATTCCCTGTCATATGGGATACAATTATTGGTATTACTGGGTGGTTTCAGGCTAATACAATTATTGGTAATACTGGGTGGTTTCAGGTTAATACAATTATTGTTAATACTGGGTGGTTTCAGGCTAATACAACTATTGGTAATACTAGGTGGTTTCAGGCTAATACAATTATTGGTATTACTGGGTGGTTTCAGGCTAATACAATTATTTGTCAATACTGGGTGGTTTCAATATGGGATACAATTATTGGTAATAATGTGTGGTTTCAATATGGGATACAATTATTGGTAATACTGAGTGGTTTCAGGCTAATACAATTATTGTTAATACTGAGTGGTTTCAGGCTAATACAACTATTGGTAATACTGGGTGGTTTCAGGCTAATACAATTATTGGTAATGCTGGGTGGTTTCAGGCTAATACAATTATTGGTAATACTGAGTGGTTTCACGCTAATACAATTATTAGTAATACTAGGTGATTTCAGGCTAATACAATTATTAGTAATACTAGGTGGTTTCAGGCTAATACAATTATTGGTAATACTAGGTGGTTTCAGGCTAATACAATTATTGGTATTACTGGGTGGTTTCAGTCTAATACAATTATTGGTAATACTAGGTGGTTTCAGTCTAATACAATTATTGGTAATACTAGGTGGTTTCAGGCTAATACAATTATTGGTAATACTGGGTGGTTTCAGTCTAATACAATTATTGGTAATACTGGGTGGTTTCAATATGGGATACAATTATTGGTAATACTGGGTGGTTTCAGTCTAATACAATTATTAGTAATACTGGGTGGTTTTAGTCTAATACAATTATTGTTAATACTGGGTGGTTTCAGTCTAATACAATTATTGGTAATACTGGGTTGTTTCAGTCTAATACAATTATTGGTAATACTGGGTGGTTTCAGTCTAATACAATTATTGGTAATACTGGGTTGTTTCAGGCTAATACAATTATTGGTAATCCTGGGTGGTTTCAATATGGGATACAATTATTGGTAATACTGGGTGGTTTCAGGCTAATACAATACTTTTCCTTGAACATTAAAAAATTATCTTTATATGCAATATTATCCTTTGTAATATTGACACAAATCGGAAGGCATCGAATTCTGACAGTAAAGTAAAACATGAAAATATAGTATCAAGATCGTTTTGAAAATAACAATAATGTGAGAAACAATGAAGGTTACGATCAGCCTCACATATTACCCCTGCTTTTAACGCTGATAGTGAACAATAACAAATACTGGGTAGGCTGAATTTAATCTAACCACACTTGACCGTGACTAAGTTTAGTGTTGACTTACAAACACGGTTAGTAGTGTGTATTTTAAGTTATTTTTTCATCAATATCTGTACCTATCTAGCATTATTAGGTGTATTAATTAAATGCTCATATTTAAGACAGATTCGTCTGCAATGAATTCCATTGCAAATGAAAGAAAGAATAATATTTACCCGCTGCTCACGTTCTACAGGCGGTCAAAACAAATATTGTAATGAAGTCTCATTATGTCTCGCACTAAACAAAATACTGTAAAGTAGTCTCACCCTGTCTCGCAATAATAAAACACTGTAATGTAGTCTCACCCTGTCTCGCATTAATAAAATCCTGTAATGTAGTCTCACCCTGTCTCGCATTATGAAAATATTATAAGCTGAATAATTATTGTATATGAACAAAGATATGTTCAGCAAATATAAGAGACTATGTTCATTTACACATATTTAAAAACAAGCACATATAATTCTGTTATTAACGGTAATGAACAGAAAAAATAGTCTCGTTCAGTAACTGGTATCGCCACTCTAGGTAAATCCTTCCATTACAAATAGCTGCCAATGTTGTTGTTTTTTTGTTTTTTTTGTGTGCAAGTAAATGTATTTTAATTTCAGTTAGAAGTATTATTTGTAGCAGACGACAGCAAACGTGACGCAAATTCCTGTACAAATCGGAGCCATTTTTACAAGTCATCGAAGGTAAATCTTTGCTAGTCATTATGGGTAAAACTGGTATTAGATTCTTTTAGAAGTGATCGAATGTGAGAGATGCAAATTGCATTTGCAAACTATTGCATTTATTGTTACCTCACCACACAGATCAAAGGTTAGCTTACCATCTGAATAAATTTGAAAAAGATGATAAAGTACATTTTCAACTATAAATTAAGTATTATACTGTATTAAAATTTACTATGCTCTCTTAAGAGAGCGAAGCAGATTTTATACTGTATTAAAATTTACTATGCTCTCTTAAGAGAGCGAAGCAGATTTTCACCTATGGTTTGCGACGATGATGATGATGATGTGATTAGATTAGAGTAACATATTAAGCGAATTGTCTTAGACTGTATTAGTAGATGTTGAATGTATTAGTAGATGTTGAATGTATTAGTAGATGTTGAATGTATTAGTAGATGTTGAATGTATTAGTAAATGTAATTCTAGTTATCGCCTACATCTGCCTACGTCTAAGGAAATTATTTAAACGGACCAGAATTAAAATATATCAGTTTTACTGTAAACTGTTGATATGTGCCATAAGAGAAACATTTTCTTGTGGTACTGATTAAATTGCATGAAATATATTGGAATGTATTATTCAATTGATATGATCGGCTTATGAGAATCGACATCGTAAATGAAATTATCTTACTTTATGTGTCATGCCTCTCTCGTGAATATGTTTTCGGAGTATCCGAGAGCACGACTAGCAACGACAAAGTGGGAATCGAACCATGTCTTCAGAAGTGCATCAGGTTGCAGTCTGCGACATCATCCACATTTAGTGTAATAGTCTGAGGTCATTTTTATACAAGATTCTCCAATTTAAAATTGTAATTGTCCAACTTGTACCATTTTCAGAGGACACGTAAAAACAACCACACATGAGCCAACGAAGTAGAAAATATGCGTCGCCTTTGTGACACGCCGATTTCAGACAGACAAACTGGGATCAGTTATCTGACTCATCATGGCACGCCGATTCCAGACAGAAAAACTGGGATCAGTTATCTGACTCATCATGGCACGCCGATTCCAGACAGACAAACTGGAATCAGTTATCTGACTCATCATGGCACGCCGATTCCAGACAGACAAACTGGGATCAGTTATCTGACTCATCATGGCACGCCGATTCCAGACAGAAAAACTGGAATCAGTTATCTGACTCATCATGGCACGCCGATTCCAGACAGACAAACTGGAATCAGTTATCTGACTCATCATGGCACGCCGATTCCAGACAGACAAACTGGAATCAGTTATCTGACTCATCATGGCAAGCCGATTCCAGACAGAAAAACTCCAATCAGTTATCTGACTCGTCATGGCACGCCGATTCCAGACAGACAAATTGGGATCAATTATCTGATTCATCATCTACAATATTGAGGCTAATCACGAAATGGAATCCAACCTTTCATGATTGCTCCTTCTGATGATGACACACAAGTCATGGGTCTCGGACATTGTTAAGATCTTGAGATCCTTACTGTAATCTTTAATAGTCACGACATCTTCAAGCACACAAAGTCTCATAATATGAGCTTACCTTTTATTTTATGAAAGCATACTAACAATTGTTGTGGAATCTATGCTGGTGCTGATTTTTTAAATATGGTATGCCACTGGTAGTGATGTTATTCAAATTGCTGGTGGTAGAGGTAATGACGTTTGTACTTTTCATATTGGATGTAGAAGCAGCAGAAAAAGAACATGTGCATCTTAGACATTCAGATTTGTTGGCAAAATTTCACTCTATTTATTCATGTGATTTTCTCCGTACGCGAAATATAAGCGAAGTTTGGTGACCAATATTCCATACTTTACATTAAGAAAATGATTCCAGGAATGGTAACATTCAAAGATTATAGCAAGCTATGGCACTCCATTGTAACATGCTTTACAAAACAATTGGGACAAGTTTAATTTTCATAGTCTGGGGTCCGAGTTTACACAGATTGAGTTCTATTTTGATGGACCTGGACTGAAGCAACTATATGCAGATAACTGGACAGAATGTCAAGCTATGTGTATCTTCTAAATACAGATTAAATCAATTTGGCAGATCCTTATTGCACGTTCCTGTTAAAATCTGTTATGCCACTGACAGTAACTCATAATTTAATTACTATAAAATATATTTAAATAAATGTTACAGAATTTTCTTGGATAATATTACTCTCACGATAAATAACAGCGCTGTTAAAGGACTGCATTCGTTATGTAGGTTAAGAAAGCTACAAGGATAGGTGCTCAATCAGGGACCCGTTGATTGCACACAATTCCTACTTCCAATTGGGTAACAACACTGGAGACAGCGGTGATAAAATTATGGACATCCTCCAGCTACTAGTTGACATTTAGTAAAAAATGCCATATGTATTAACTTTATCATTCCTTGTATCTAAATCTCTCTGCATTCAGGCAAAAGCTTACGCATTTGCATACAAATATTGATTCTGTTCAAACCATATCGCATTCATTATTCATACCAGTTGATGATGCCATGTTGCCATTACAATAATAAAACCTTTCTTATTTAAATACATGATGTATTGTTGTCATTACAATAACAAAACCTTTCTTATTTAAATACTTCTTTTTGCACAAACTTTTTTGCGTGAATCGTTATGATTTCAATCTGCAGATGCATCAGAATGATTACTCTTTTTATGTGAAGGAATGACGATTGATTGATTGATCCTTCTCGCCTGATACAATGTCACTTTGACTGGTACTTGCATCAAATTATTATTAGCGTAGTTTTGGGATGATAACATAACCGATGCTCTCTCTCTCTCTCTCTCTCTCTCTCTCTCTCTCTCTCGACAGTTTGATTACATCTATGTCCGCTGCTAGTCTTGTATGGTGTTTTCCGTAGAAATAAAATCCCTTTCAAAACCCTGGCAATTTGTGTATTTTTTTTTTTTTTTTTCAGTATCAGCTTGCTTGTTACCATGTTGTTTTATTCAGTGTACACTTTACCAAATTGCATGCATTTCCCCTAATCGAAAAGACATTAAAATACTCAATATTTTATAGCACGTCCGTATCTGCAAAAAAGTGGAAAAAATCTTATTGAGCTTAAACTTTGTCATAAGTGTGAATTTTCTAAATAAAACATGTTATTTGTCTCCATGGGGAATATAAGCATGTCTCCAACCTGAGATTTTATTCACATCAAAGATGAGGTAGACATAAAAAAAAATAGTAGAAATATTGAGCGCGCTCTAGTGTAAATAGTATAACATGAAGAAGTATAGTTGGAAATCAAGTCATGCATGTAACTTAGATCCAGTTTAAATCGTTGTTATATTCACGTACAAAATGATGACAAAACCAATGTTTCGATAAAGTAGGAGACATAAGCTAGTAGTTATTTACAAGGGAAATATCATGGCATATACAACGGAATTGTAGATATCGTGAGTGGGAGACATAAGCTAGTAGTTATTTACAAGAGAAATATCATGGCATATACAACGGAATTGTAGATATCATGAGTAGGAGACATAAGCTAGTAGTTATTTACAAGAGAAATATAATGGCATATACAACGGAATTGTGGCTATCACGATTAGGAGACATAAGCCTGCAGTTATTTACAAGAGAAATATCATGGCATATACAATGGGATTGTAGATATCATGAGAAAATCCAGGAGAATAGGGCAAGTAGCTATCCAAAACTGTAAAGACATTGTCTCGTTACGGGTTGTGTATAGTACCGGTACTAATCAAATACTGAGTAACAGATTGTATTTCCATTTAGCGTCTCTAGTAACAAAATTAATTCCATCATACTGTACATTTGAGAAACTGAATGGAATTTGACTTCACCCAAGTAACTAATAGTCCATTTCTTCTCGTTTCCAATCGGATAACGGCGTAACAAATTTAATTTTCAAGGGAAATTGCCAGGGAAGTGACATACGATTGTATACAATGAAGAAAGAAAGTGTCTTACGGCAATTACCTCAGAATAATAAGTATTGATCATGGGCAAGTTCATATGCTTGTCACACTAAATGTGTATCTTTGTAGTCATAGCCAGTAACCATTAATACTTTATTCTAACAAGTAACCATTAATGCTTTATTCTAACAAGTAACCATCAATATTTTATTCTAACAAGTAACCATCAATATGTTATTCTAACAAGTAACCATTAATACTTTATTCTAACAAGTAACCGTCAATATTTTATTCTAACAAGTAACCATCAATATGTTATTCTAACAAGTAACCATCAATATGTTATTCTAACAAGTAACCATTAATACTTTATTCTAACAAGTAACCACCAATATTTTATTCTAACAAGTAACCATCAATATGTTATTCTAACAAGTAACCATTAATACTTTATTCTAACAAGTAACCACCAATATTTTATTCTAACAAGTAACCATCAATAATTTATTCTAACAAGTAACCATTAATACTTTATTCTTACAAGTAACCATTAATACTTTATTCTAACAAGTAACCATTAATACTTTATTCTACCAAGTAACCATTAATATTTTATTCTAACAAGTAACCATTAATATTTTATTCTAACAAGTAACCATTAATATTTTATTCTAACAAGTAACCATTAATACTCTATTTTAACAAGAAGCCATGAATACTTTATTCTAACAAGAAGCCATTAATACTTTATTCTAACAAGAAGCCATTAATACTTTATTCTAACAAGTAACCATTAATACTTTATTCTAACAAGTAACCATTAATACTTTATTCTAAAAAGTAACCATTAAACTTTATTCTAACAAGAAGCCATTAATATTTTATTCTAACAAGAAGCCATTAATATTTTATTCTAACAAGAAGCCATTAATATTTTATTCTAACAAGAAGCCATTAATACTTTATTCTAACAAGATGCCATTAATACTTTATTCTAACAAGAAGCAAAGGAAACAAGAAATAGTGTATACGCTTTCTTACCAGTATTGTGTTCTAGATAAATGTTATCGAGGCCATTGAGGTCATTGGGGTAAATGAGGTCACTGTGGATTTTAATCAAACTATCTGATAATATTTTACGATATATATGTGTTTGTGGTCAGTAGCGATAGTTATTAATAAGTTAGTATATACAGAGTTGAATATATATTTAACTACTCAGTAGGTATACAGTATCAGTATTTTATGATAATCAAGACTGACGACATCCGCGTCAGTTTTCCTCCGCCCCCCCATATATATATATATATATATATATATATATATATATATATATATATATATATATATATATATATATATATATATATATATATATATCCAGTCCAGTCAGATGATGATGATGATGATTTTTGTATTTTAGTCGTGTGTGGTCATTCGACCATGACCGACTGATAGTCCAGTCAGTCGGTACAATTTTCTTATATTCTTCTGTCCCTCAGATGGACGCCGTGGTAGCATAGTTGGTAGAGTTGTTCTTGGGAAAGGCATTTATCTCCCCATTTCCTTGGCATGATATAACCAATAATGTGTCGAAATATTCACCTATTGTCACACTGGCTGAGTTTATCAAGAGATAGATGACAAATACACAATATATTCTTGTCAGTTTTCTTTTCATTCTTATCGGAAAATTATCGTGATTTGTGCATCTTAATTAAAACTTACATGGAATATTTCCACTCATATTTAAAAAAAAACTTCTTTTTTTTTTTGCTTTCTTTTTTCATGTACATTAAATACAAGAAGGTACACCAAAAGTCTTAATAGCATGCAGAATGAACGAGAAACTAATCCTTGCCGTAAAATTGATTAAATGTTGATAAAAATAGAAGTATCAAAAATAAAAAATGACATGCATGGAGAGTCAGACAAGCTATTTTTTAATACAAGCGTTGTTTTTTTGCATTGTTTTAAAACAAGTAGGTATAATGTTTCTAGCAGAGATTTCATGAAATCAGGCCAATATATAACAGAACAATGATGTTGAATCACATTATAAAATGAAATTCTGAAATGTTTTGTGCTGAAATGTTACAGGCTGAAATGTATAGTGCTGAAATGTTAGAGGCTGAGAGCGTATAACGAACTATTCAAAGTAGGATTGAGAAAGATTGAAATTGAAAACGTTCAAAAATTACATACTCCCGAAAATATAGATCTCGATATCTCTGTGCCTTTAAAATCCAATATTCGATATAAGAAACCCATCCTTTGTGACGAACTGCTGCATTGATACACTTATGGCGTTGGTGAGTTTATGGATCTCGAGTTCTGCAAGCATTTAAAATCCAATATTTTATATCAGAAAACCCATCCTTAGTGACAAACTGCTGCCTTGATACATTTATAGTGTCTGTGAGTTTATGCATATGTCACCATTTCGCACAGGTTTGTGATGAATTGCTTTTCGGAAACCATGGTGGCTCAGTTGTTAGAGCGTCGGACTAGTTTATCCAAGGATCGATTGTTTGATAACCCGCCCAAGAGCAGAGTGACATTTTCCAGATACCATGTCACTGACAATTACAACTTAATTAAATACCCTATTTAAGACAACTGGTTAGGCACAATATTTTACATGAAAGAGGAAACCGCATTAATGATGGTTGAGTGATTTTTAATGGCAGAGGTTCGACTTATTCCGTCTGCGCCAAGATATTTATAGAATTGTCTCAGGCTTGAATTGTAAGTGAAATTTCAGCAATTGTTTAAACCTATAGAAAGGATTTCATGCTACCCGAATTTACAATAAATGAAAGTCAAGTTATTGTATAAGATTGTGTTGTGAATAACTCAGTGTTGTGAATAGCTCATGTACCTTTTCTATTCTTCTTGCAGTATTCTTAGGAAAGTTGCAAGTCTTTTTTTTTTTTTTTTTTTGGTGAGTGCGACAGTTGACCAGTCTGTGTTTTGATAAATAGTATCTAAAGGACAGTGTCTCAGACTGGTTGTTAGTTCATTTTTATTTCTATGTATCTAAAGGACAGTGTCTCAGACTGGTTGTTAGTTCATTTTTATTTCTATGTATCTAAAGGACAGTGTCTCAGACTGGTTGTTAGTTCATTTTTATTTCTATGTATCTAAAGGACAGTGTCTCAGACTGGTTGTTAGTTCATTTTTATTTCTATCTATCTAAAGGACAGTGTCTCAGACTGGTTGTTTGTTCATTTTTATTTCTATAACGATCTGCATGAACTAAATCATTCATATCTATCTGAATGTTTCTGCAGTAGGACTTGGTAAACTTATTCAAATCCAAATATTGTTTCTGTGACAATTGTATGCATAATTCATGTCATTTCTACGATCCATTGCAACTCAATCCATACAATTAATCCATGTCATTTCTACGATTCATTCCAACCCAATCCATACAATTAATTCATGTCATTTCTACGATTCATTCCAACCCAATCCATACAATTAATTTGTCATTAAAATTAAAAAGCTACTCTTATATGCGAACATCACAGTTAGTATCTCACTCTGCTAATTTGTCAGGCAGAGTGGTCTTTCTGTCTGATGGAATATAGATCTATTGTTCTGTTTGATAGAATGTCACTTTGTGACCGGTGCTCGGGACCAATCAACATTTTTCCAGTTTGCAGCTGCAGCTCCATCAAAATCCCCCCCCCTCTCTCTCTCTCTCTCTCTCTCTCTGATTACACACAAGGCAATTAAAATCATTTACATTGATAATATCTATCCATTCTTGACTGATCATGACACTTCTATATACGTCCCGTGTCTTAGTCTAAGAATTTAATCCGAATTGAAAAGGTTTAAGGGATTTCATTGCATCGTTGTATTTGTAACACATTTAAAAAAAAAAGAAAGGCTTGTATACAACCTACAAGTATAATCATCGTCAGTTATGTTACTCTCATGGCTGTGTAGTTACAAAGGTTAAATAGAACTTCTAATTTTAAATATTATACATGTGTCCAATGTACCTTTCTAATTTTTCATGTTAGACACGTCTCAAATTTATCTTTCTAATTTTTAATGTTAGACACGTTTCCAATTACCTTTCTAATTTTAAATATTAGTCACGTTTTCAATTTACCTTTCTAATTTCTAATAGAAGACACGTCTCAAATGTACCTTTCTAATTTCTAATATGAGACACGTCTCTAATGTACCTTTCTAATTTTTAATATTAGACACGTCTCCAGTTTACTTTTTTAATTTCTAATGTTGGACACGTCTCCAATTTACCTTTCTAATTTTGAATATTGGACACCTCTCCAATTTACCTTTCTAATCTTTTTATATTAGACAAGTCTCCAATTTACCTAAGTTTTAATATTGGACAGATTTCCAATTTAATTTTTTTTTTTTATCTTAGACACGTCTCCAATTGACGTTTTTAATTTTTAATATCAGACACGTCTCCAATTGACGTTTCTAATTTTTAATATTAGACACCTGTCCAATTTACCTTTCTAATTTTTCATATTAGAAACGTCTCCAATTTACCTTTCTAATTTATTTTATATTAGACAAGTCTAAAATTTACCTAATTTTTAATATTGGACAGGTTTCAATTTACCTTTACAATTTTTAATATTAGACACGTTTTAAATTTACCTTTCTAATTTCTAATATTGGACACGTCTCAAATTTATCTTTCTAATTTTTAATATTAGACACGTTTTCAATTTACCTTTCTAATTTCTAATATGAGACACGTCTCCGATGTACCTTTCTTATTTTTAATATTAGACACGTCTCCAGTTTACTTTTCTAATTTTGAACATTGGACACGTCTCAAATTTACCTTTCTAATTTTGAATATTGGACACTTCTCCAATTTACCTTTCTAATCTTTTTATATTAGACAAGTCTCCAATTTACCTAAGTTTTAATATTGGACAGGTTTCCAATTTACTTTTTTAATTTTTTATTATCTTAGACACGTCTTCAATTGAAGTGTCTCTTTTTTAATATTAGACACCTCTCCAATTGACCTTTCTAATTTTTAATATTAGACACCTCTCCAATTTACCTTTCTAATTTTTCATATTAGAAACGTCTCCAAATTACCTTTCTAATTTATTTTATATTAGACAAGTCTCAAATTTACCTAATTTTTAATATTGGACAGGTTTCCAATTTACCTTTCTATTTTTTTTTATATCTTCGACACGTCTCCAATTGACCTTTCTAATTTTTAACATTAGACACCTCTCGAATTGACATTTCTAATTTGTAATGTTAGACACGTCTCGAATTGACGTTTCTAAGTTTTAATATTAGACACGTCTCCAATTTACCTTTTTAATTTTTAATATTAGACACGTATCCAATGTACCTTTCAAAATTTTCATATTAGACACGTCTCCCATTTACCTTTCTGATTGTTAATATTAAACGCGTCTCCAATTTACCTTTCTAATTTTTAATATTAGACGAGTCTCCGGGTTAAGAGTTTCTTCTCATGGACAAGAAATTGTGGAAATACGTAGCATCGGTACTTGGTACGAATGTATTCAATGGTGGCATATTTTTAACATCAAATCATGCAAGTGACGTAGATCAGGTGAAATTTTATTTATTAATATCCTTAATAATCCTCAATTAAATAAAGAGTTAGACATTACATAACACACACAATACATCGATAAAGTCGATATTCAGATATATCAATCAATTATATCAGCTAAAATTTATTAAGAAAGTAACCATTTGGAATAAATATACGGACACACAGGAACTTGTTTGCGTTAGTCTTCGAGCGATTGCAAGATGCTCTATGGTGATTAATAACAACTACTCAGGGTAATAACCGTCAAACGATAAAGACAAGCACACACTTTACCATATCGGTTTTAATCAAAAACGGTTTGTATTCCATTTGGTGTCACCACTAACGGAAAATGATCCCAATAGATTTGGTTATTTATTGGTATTTGAAGGAACTCATGTAGCTGATAACTCATTTCTTTTTCATTTCCAATTGGATGGTTGCAGAGCAAATTTGATTGAATCCGAATAAGTACCTTTGAGTGACATGTGATAGTAGACAACGGGAAAAGTAAGTGTCTGAAAGCCATGAACAACGAGACACAGCTATTGATCAACGCAATGAATAGCTTTCTGAAATGATGGTCATTTACACTTCATGAATTCTTTCTATTTAAAAGTAATAAACTCTCGAGAGAAATAGTGTATATGTATGCTTTCTTCCTAGTAACTTGATCTGAATATATCATATATGTATGATTTCTTCCTAGTAAAGTGTTCTGAATACATCGTACATGTACACTTTCCTCCTAGTAAAGTGTTCTGAATATATCGTATATGTATACTTTCTTCATAGTAAAGTGTTCTGGATACATCGTACATGTACATTTTCTTCCTTGTCAAGTGTTCTGAATATATCGTATATGTATGTACACTTTCAACCTTTGTAGAGTATTATGAATATATTATCTATGTACAGTTTCTTCCTGGTCAAGTGTTATGAATATATCGTATGTGTATACTTTCTTCCCAGTATTGTGTTCTGAATATATCATATATGTATACTTTCTTCCAAGTAAAGTGTTCTGAATATATCGCATATGTATACTTTCTTCCTGGTAAAGTGTTCTGAATATATCGTATATGTACGTTTCTTCCTAGTCAAGTGTTCTGAACATATCGTATGTGTACACTTTCTTCCTAGTAAAGCGTTCTGAATATATCGTATATGTACACTTTCTTCCTGGTAAAGTGTTCTGAATATATCATATATGTACACTTTCTTCCTAGTAAAGTGTTCTGAATATATCTTATTCCAATAATTTGGGAGTTATAATCCAATCTTTTAATTTTATATCATGAGATTTGCCGCGGCGTGGTCAGTAATGCAATTTATATCTGAATAATTTAGTATATATAGAATTTATAAATTTTCCGATTTTCAGCTAAGCATACGATATATTCTCTTCATTGTCATGACATATATACCAATTTTCAATATCCTCTTGGAAAATATCTTTGGTTTTGTAGATGTCCCGTTCTTCCATCTACATTTGAATTCAGCTGTTTTTTTTTTTGTTTTTTTTTTTTTATTGTTTTGTTTTTCTTCTTCTTCTTCTTCTTTTTCAAGTCAGGATTACAAAGGAAGCTATATAATTCTCATTACATAATTGTCAATTTTGGTTCCTTCTTTTTATATACGTATCTATTTTTGGTTCAACATGATTGAAAGTATCATAGACTATTTGCATTTGTTTCTATGCTTCTTCCCCTTACTTCAAGGGACGGCAAGAAACTTTTTAGTACAAAAAATAAGTTGAAAAAAACGCTGACGATCAAAGCTGTCAAATTAATAGAAATGTTCATAAATTTATAAGTTATCGCACAAGGCTATATTATAGTCCATTGTGTGCTGTTCAATGCACTAGGTACAAGGTTATATTATAGTCTGTTGTGTGGTGTTCAATGCACTACGTACAAGATTATAGTATAGTCTATTGTGTGCTGTTCAATGCACTAGGTACAAGATTATAGTATAGTCCATTGTGTGGTGTTCAATGCACTACGTACAAGGCTATATTATAGTCTGTTGTGTGCTGTTCAGTGCACTAGGTACAAGATTATAGTATAGTCCATTGTGTGGTGTTCAATGCACTACGTACAAGGCTATATTATAGTCTGTTGTGTGCTGTTCAATGCACTACGTACAAGATTATAGTATAGTCTATTGTGTGCTGTTCAATGCACTACGTACAAGATTATAGTATAGTCTATTGTGTGCTGTTCAATGCACTAGGTACAAGATTATAGTATAGTCTATTGTGTGGTGTTCAATGCACTACGTACAAGATTATAGTATAGTCTATTGTGTGCTGTTCAATGCACTAGGTACAAGATTATAGTATAGTCTATTGTGTGCTGTTCAATGCACTACGTACAAGATTATAGTATAGTCTATTGTGTGCTGTTCAATGCACTAGGTACAAGATTATAGTATAGTCTATTGTGTGCTGTTCAATGCACTACGTACAAGATTATATTATGGTCTCGTGCAGGCATCGACAACCTTTTAGAACTGATTCAACTGATGTACCAGGTACATGTACTTGTATAGTGCTGTGTTGAGTGCTGCGTGCCATGAGGGGCAAGTCATATTCCAAGGACTTGACTTGAGACAAGAGTCTGGTGTGCCACCGTTGGCACGCGTGCCATTGATTGCCAATACCTGGTCTATTGCGTGCTTTTCAACGTACTACATACAAATTTATCGATTTTTGAAGCCTTGCAGTTGCGACGTATTATCTTTTCTGATCAAAGCTTTCCCGAGATTTAAACATATTTCTCATAACTTTTATTGGGAGCTTTTAGACACAAATAAGGCATGTATAGAAAATAAACGGTGAAGATCAAACATATCATATTATGAAATGTTAAAACTCAAAGGCATACATTTGGGGGGTCTAGCAAAATATTGCAAATAGTAGATACAATTTCAATTATATGAATAAATACTTCTGATTATATTGATCATGATCTTTTCGCTTAATTAATATACTGCTTAATTAATATAATGTTATTCAAGTTTTAATTGTAACTGTGGCATGATTCAACAGATGTATTTTTAAGATGTTCCCAAACACTTGTAATATTGAAGCTTCACATCGTCAATTATGAAAGCTTCATATTTTTGTATTTATTTGAATGTTTAAATTCTGGGCAACAAGATAATAAACTTGGGACATAACTGCTGCAAAAGGGTTTCAACATGGTTGGGCTATAACTGCTGCAAAAGGGGTTAAACATTTCTGGGCCATAACTGCTGCAAAAGGGTTTAAACATGGCTGAGCCATAACTGCTGCAAAAGGGTTACATGGTTGGGCTAGAACTGCTGCAAAAGGGTTACATTGTTGGGCTATAACTGCTGCAAAAGGGTTACATGGTTGGGCTATAACTGCTACAAAAGGGTTACATGGTTGGGCTATAACTGCTGCAAAAGGGTTTAAACATGGCTGGGAAATAAGTGCTGCAAAAAAGGTTTAAACATGGCTGAGCCATAACTGCTGCAAAAGGGTTTAAACATGGCTGAGCCATAACTGTTGCAAAAGGGTTATATGGTTGGGCTATAACTGCTGCAAAAGTTTTTCAACATGGCTGAGCCATAACTGCTGCAAAAGGGGTTAAACATGGCTGGGCCATAACTGCTGCAAAAGGGTTTAAACATGGCTGGGCCATAACTGCTGCAAAAGGGTTACATGGTTGGGCTATAACTGCTGCAAAAGGGTTACATTGTTTGGCTATAACTGCTGCAAAAGGGTTATATGGTTGTGCCATAACTGCTTCAAAAGAGTTTCAACATGGCTGAGCCATAACTGCCGCAAAAGGGTTTAAACATTGCTGGGCCATAACTGCTGCAAAAGGGTTACATGGTTGGGCTATAACTGCTGCAAAAGGGTTAAATGATGCGATTTTGTACCAGTCGCAAAGGTCTCGGTGGGCTGAATTTAGCATATGCTTAACTTCTGCATGCAGTTCTATCATAGTATATGTTAACTTTCCTACAACAAATCAATAAATTTGATTGCACATGTGTATAATTTGGATTATAAGATCAATACAATGTTGTAAGGTTTGCCAGCTTTCTTCTGGCACAAGGTTTATTTGTTGGTTTCAGATTTGGGTGTAATGCTAATTGAAAACCTATCAGACTTGATTACTTAATGCAATTTAAGTAACCATTTTTGTCCAGGAATGCTCTCTGAAAATTTGAATCAATAATAAATTAGTTGATAAGACTTAAATCAATGATAAGTTTGAGACACGCCAGTTGTATAGAATCGTAAGGGGAATTCTGAAGGAAAGATGTACAATATATGTATTATTTTAAACAGAATTTGATATCATATTATACTTAGGGACTGACATATAGCGATTCTAATAGTTACAGTCTGTAATACTTACGATAGTTTCAAATAATACTTTTCAAAAAGGTCTTAATATTTCTTAATACTTTCAAATAAATAAATAATAGTAAAGTAACAGTCAGTTATCCCTTGATCACAAACAATCACATTTGGGAGATAAGAAATCCTTGCACTTCATACGTGACTAAAATATTTTTTAATGTACCGCTCCATTATCAACATAGTAATTAGAGTTACTGCTCGTAAAAGATTAGGTATTTTTCTATTGGTATCTTCAAACATACATCACTCTGAGTAAAACACGGAAACACCATCCCAGCACCATTTGTTTTCGAACAACAAATATTGACCGACTGTGTGGTATGCTAATGTCAGGCGGATGAGATTGTATAAACCAGTAGAGATGAGTGACACCATGATGTATTGCTATAGTAATCTCACCAGCGTTCTGATTTATAACCTCTATAAGATATAAGTTATATATGATTGCAAGCTGTGATATTAACCCACTTCTGAAGTCATTTACGTTATCTATATTGCGATCTTTAATTATTATTGCATCGATAACTCAAGTTTCACGAGTTTCACGAGAAAGCTACGCTTTTTTGTAAGCGAATGTACTGTGATGCTCTTAGAGTCCAGTGAAAGTGATTGCCAATGCAGATATTGCTGGACGTCTGAAAACATTGCAGTTTTCAATATTTTAATCTTTAATTGCTAAGATATAGATCAACAAAAAAGGTGATACACAGAAGATGATTTTCATTATGTGCGAAATTACTGTTGATGATCTTTATGGTCATGATATGGCAGTTGTAGGGATGGCATTGATATTAGTTTTAAGGGCTGATACAGCAGTAGTATTACCAGAATCTGCAGCTATAGCAAGATGACAAATAAACTATAATGATATTAACAACACGAAGTAAGAATCGAACCTTGACTTTACATGCGCTCACAGATACTTTCCACTGCCCCATATGAACTGGATATGATATTTATGGGTCCGATTTGTGCAAGATTCTGACTTTATTTTCAATCATACATCATTTTTAATTAAAAAATAAAGACACATTGCCGAAACCATTTTACATTTTTACATTAAATATTCACTGCCTAAGTGCCATGCTACATTTCATACCGTTATATTGTGATCAGCTATCTTGTAGAACCCCTGATAGACGAGAGACACGATCGAGCATCATTTTGTAATATCTCACTTCACTCTAACCAAAGGTGAATATTCCGATAGAGAATTAGTTAACCTCGAGTGTGTTTTGGCAAACTGACCAAACGTGACCAAATGTGTCTATTCCGACAGAGAATTAGTTAAGCTGAGTTGTGTTTTTTGCACTCTAACCAAGGATGTCTATTCCAACCAAGTATTGCTTAACCTGAGTTGCGTTTTGGCACACTGACTAAAGGTGTCTATTCCGAGCCTTAGTCAACCCGAAACATGGTCTTGTTCACACGTAAAACAAATGACTGTGTAGGAACACATCATGCCTCCCATGTTGCTTCAATCTGTAATGTACTTCCAAATATGGCCGTCCTCTGTAATTGCCATCTTGTTTTTGTCGAACTGAGTAAGAACAGAAATTGTTGGAACAATTACGTCACACGACCGCAATCAAGATCGCCAAAACACCCGACAGGCGACCAGAGTGAAGCCTGTTACAGGTCAGGGCATCACCAGAACACAACCCTGCACTATGTGCAGCATTCACATGCGGAGTCTAAACGAACTTTATTCTCTAATTCTAATCTAAATGACTGTTATTGACTTTCAAGTTTCAAGTAGTGTGCCTTTTATTTATCCTTGTCTCTTCTTTCATTAGTTTAATATCATTTTGTATCTGCATCTATTTCAAACAGTTTAAATCACATTTACCAAATCACGCATAATTTCTATTTAATACCAATGCAAGCTACTCCAGTTCAAACTATTATGATATTCTGACATTTAATCAAATCTCTTCTAAAAGCCCCTCTAGCATACTGCAATAATGTCTGCTGTTTCCAATCAAGAAACATATAAGTGGAGTTTTAGACAGAATTTCAAGCCTTTAGGCACATCAATATTTCAAGCACTCTAATATGTTTTCTCATATTACTATTACAGACCTAGTACGCTATTTAATATGAAGTAGTGGCTAGGTCTATTTATTTCATTTGTTGCTGACTGGAAATTTATCCATTAAATCCATGGACGCCATCAATCACAGGCCATATATTTATGGATATTACCCAGACCGACGAAAGAAGCAAACACGGCGGAAAGAACCAGGATTAGTCTAATGTCTAATATTGCCTTGTCGCTGTATACACTCACATAGCAGCGTGTACTATAAAAAATTCACCAGGAAAAGTAGATAGTCGTACCCATGTAACCAGGAAAAGTAGATAGTCGTACCCATGTAACCAGGAAAAGTAGATAGTCGTACCCATGTAACCTGGAAAGTAAATAGTTGTACCCATGTAACATGGAAAGTAAATAGTTGTACCCATGTAACCAGGAAAAGTAGATAGTCGTACCCATGTAACCTGGAAAGTAAATAGTTGTACCCATGTAACCTGGAAAGTAAATAGTTGAACTCATGCCACCAGGAAAAGTAGATGATCGAACCCATGCCACCCGGAAAAGCACATAGTGGTAATTATGCCACCAGGAAAAGTATATAGTCGTATCCATGCCACCAGGAATAGCATATAGTCGTACCCATGCCAAGAAGAAGAGAGTAATTAACAACAAACGAGAAACAAGGAGAAAATTGGTAACAGCAAAATGTTTTAGCGAACTATAAATTATAATTTTGACACACCCTTCGGGCCTTTATTAGCAACGCAGTTCACAATCACATACAAAAAATACAAAGAAAGCTAAAATCTCAATTCAAGAGAATATTCTAGGAAAAATTTCAACCACCTTCAGCGGCAAAAGACTACTTTTTAAAAGTTGAATCGAGGGATCTGTTGATGGTCTTTAACTCTCTCAATTCTATAATAACAAGTACTGTACAGACATGAAGCACTGAAGCAATTACGATTTATTTCATGATTTGATGCTTGATTTGCGACAATGCCGGAGAGATTGCCTTATCTCATTTTTTTGTTGTTGATAATTTAAAGGAGACTTAAGCCTGTTAAAAGCGTTTCGCGACTATTAGCGCATGATGGTAAATTTAGAAATGACATATCGGTAGTCATTAGAGTCTTTCAACAGTTGACTCAGGAACAGCTTCATAACCACTACATTAAAAAGAAGCACCTCTCTCTCTATCTCTCATATATATATATATATATATATATATATATATATATATATATATATATATATATATATATATATAAATTTCTTAGTCGCATTCTTGATTAGATTTAGGTATTTCATGTATTTATGTATTTTCATTTCATCCATGTTTGGAAAATAAAAATTAAATACTTAACTGTTACAAGCATGATGTCAGATGTTTTATTTTATTGGGAAACAAAGCTTTCTTTTCTCAATAGCATCAAACAATGTCTACAAAACGCACTGTAGTCAGTTTCAATTTCTAATTCGCTTTTCTCACAATATGTGTTCTTGGTTGAAACTGGTTTTTAATAGTTACTAAGGAGCCGTCCATAAAGTGAAATAGTAAATTTGAGTTACATATTTTATTTAGGATATATATTCTTCTGTGTTCTCCGTGTTAATTGCTTGTGTTTTAGATTAGTCACTGTCTTTTATTAATTAAAACTAAGTGAATGTTTAATATTAGTTTTTTTCTACTCAAAACAATGTACGGGACAAAGATATATCTTTGTTTTAAAAGCCTCAATATGAATGGAAGGAGATAGAATAAGTACTTTATTGGACGAAAAATCATCCTTTTTTTTTTCGTAGACACAAGGCTAAATAACTGTAGATATCTTACTTGATTCCTTTGGCATATTTACTACATACGGAGAAACTACTTTTGTGCGAGAAGTGAATAAATCAACTAATAATCTTTAAATGTTGATAACGACGTGTATTACCTGCATATTGTTATTCCTAAGCTAATTATGAAAAAAAAATCATAAGCGCACGGAGCATTTAAAAAGACCAGATTAAGACCGCTTCGTTGTCTCAAATCTCGTCCCACACTGGAAGTTAGTATATCAGTCTCGTACTGTGTACTGACAAAAGTTGATGGCAAAGTCTCATTAAAATTCCTGGAAAAGAAAATGTCTCTGTTTTTCTCTTGTATATGGGTATTTGTTAATTATAAAGCGACGAAAGAGGTCAATGATGTACACCATCAAGTTAATTCACTCACAATAAAGTGTGTTTACGAGCGATAATTCAGGAAAGATTATTACAGACACATATATAATTAGTTCATACGATCATGTGCTATATTTCGAATACGTAAATCCAGGACAAAGTTAGACAATTCTCAAAATACAAATGCTGAACCTGAAATATGACTTAGTATCCAAGGCCATCGACCATTATATCTGCTCAGTTGTACCAAACACTTCAAATAATAATATTATAAATATTATTATAATTATAATTTTTTTTTTGCTTTAAATTTGCTATGAAAAGAACGTTTACTGTTAAACAACTTAGTGGTAATTATTTACTATACATGCAAAGGCATTTTATTTAATTACATGTTACGTCTTAAGCATGTTGCTTGACGATGTACGCAATGTGATTTGTATAGTTTGTAATAGATGTCAAGTTGGGTGTTGTACAACCGATGTTAGGTGTTGTACAACGGATACGTTCAGTAAGCGTGACCAAAGACTGTATATTGTGGCAGTCCAGTTTGTGCTTTTCTTACGTCATGTGCTGTGAATTTAATAATATGATTAGCTACGTTTTTACTTTCTTTTAAGCAGTACTATTTGAAGATGTAAAAACTTACATTGATTGATGATGCAAATGATTTATTATTTTTTTTGTAAATGGAATTTTAAAAAGCGAAGCGAATTCAAAACTGAATTCAGTAGCAACCTATTTCTTATATTTTGCTTTTTTTATAAGTCCTGCCAGTTTGACTTTTGAATTGAAGTTCTAGTCAGCTTTTGTCCATTTTTTACCAATGGTGACATGCTTACATAATTGATGGACGATGTATTTCAAAACACAGTATGCACAACACACGTATCATTTTATTCCTTTGTCAAATGATCCCCCCCCCCGAAAAAAAACAAAAAAACTGAATTATAATGAATAGTCAAAGTACCAAGTTATTTGACTAGTTGTTTTTTTTTAATGGTCCTACACAAGGAGATTGTTTTGTAGTCAGTTTAACCCGCTACAAAATTATAACGTTCCTAATCTTATTTACTTATCCATTTTTTTTAAACCTCTTTTGAAGGGACAGTGATTTTAACCTCTTTTGAAGGGACAGTGATCTTAACCTCGTTTGAAGGGACAGTGATCTTAACCTCTTTTGAAGGGATATTGATCTTAACAACTTTTGAAGGAACAGATATCTTAACCTCTTTTGAAGCGACAGTGATCTTAACCTCTTTTGAAGAGACAGTGATTTTAACCTCTTTTGAAGCGACAGTGATTTTAACCTCTTTTGAAGGGAGAGTGATCTTAACCTCTTTTGAAGCGACACTGATTTTAACCTCTTTTGAAGGGACAGTGATCTTAACCTCTTTTGAAGGAACAGTGATCTTAACCTCTTTTGAAGGGACAGTTATCTTAACCTCTTTTGAAGAGACAGTGATTTTAACCTCTTTTGAAGGGACAGTGATCTTAACCTCTTTTGAAGGGACGGTGATCTTAACCTCTTTTGAAGGGGCAATGTCGACAATTTGGTTGCAAGCGTCACAGTTAACACGTGTATTATTATCGTTAAAGGCTATTTGAATTTATATGAAAGCTGTGTGCTTACATTAACAATGTAAGTCATTTCCTAGAAGAAGTTATGTTGTATTGTTATAACAGATCTCTTAAGGGGCAAGGATCATTGTTACTTTGATATACGGCCTTCCTATTCATTTTCTAAAGGTCCATTTTATGAAATCAAATGCATGTTTTTTTGTCATGCCTTTAACAGAGACATTTCCCAAAGGAAACTATTGCATGGGGTAGTCCATTTTTTCTTCTTCTTGTTCGTCTTTTTCATGCATAAAAATGTTTTGTTGTGCGGGTTTGCAACAGAAGCATACATTTTCCTTGACTGCTTTTCCTTGGACTACTCCATACATCATGTGTGTCGTTTCCTTGACTTTTGTTCCTTCGTCTACTCTACACATCATGTGTGTCATTTCCTTGACTGTTGTTCCTTGGTCTACTCCACACATCATGTGTGTCGTTTCTTTGACTGTTGTTCCTTGACCTACTCCACATATTATGTGTGTCGTTTCTTTGACTGTTGTTCCTTGACCTACTCCACACATTATGTGTGTCGTTTCTTTGACTGTTGTTCCTTGGTCTACTCCACACATCATGTGTGTCGTTTCCTTGACTGTTGTTCCTTGAGCTACTCCACACATCATGTGTGTCGTGTCTTTGACTGTTGTTCCTTAATCTACTCTACACATCATGTGTGTCGTTTTGAATTGTGGCTGCTCTGGAAAGAATGTCTTATAAGTTTGCTTGTATTTATAATCTCCTACACAAAGACTGTCTTATAAGTTTGCTTGTATTCATAAACTCCTACACAAAGAATGTCTTATAAGTTTGCTTGTATTCATAAACTCCTACACAAAGAATGTCTTATAAGTTTGCTTGTATTCATAAACTCCTACACAAAGAATGTCTTATAAGTTTGCTTGTATTTATAAACTCCTACACAAAGAATGTCTTATAAGTTTGCTTGTATTCATAAACTCCTACACAAAGAATGTCTTTTAAGTTTGCTTGTATTCATAAACTCCTACACAAAGAATGTCTTATAAGTTTGCTTGTATTCATAAACTCCTACACAAAGAATGTCTTATAAGTTTGCTTGTATTCATAAACTCCTACACAAAGAATGTCTTTTAAGTTTGCTTGTATTCATAAACTCCTACACAAAGAATGTCTTATAAGTTTGCTTGTATTCATAAACTCCTACACAAAGAAATGAAAATAATTATAAGTCTGCTAGACAGCCACATTGAAATTTTCTTAGCAAGGTTTCTAAATAGATAGGTTGCATTTTATTTCGTTTCTTGAAAGTCGTAATTACTAACACTTTTTGACGATTTTATCTATTTACTTCTACGAATACTTTATGTTCTTCGTTGATGAGACATGCTACAAAGGTAGGCCTTCTGATTACAAAACTTTTCCAAGGATAGGTAACGTTGTCCTAGCAAATGTTGCTCCAAAGATAAATTTCATTGCCTTTTCCCAGATAGATGGGCAAGCACTATATCTTACGAAAATGTACATGAAGATTCAGCAGCAGTTATTGGGTTGAGATATAAATAGACATGAGTCATGAAATCATCTGCATTAATTCTATAGTTCAAGTTGCCTAGGTTACCCCAAATTGGAAACTTAGCTAAATGAGATTTACGTTATATCTGCATGCAAAAAGCTAATTCATTTACACCATATACTATGAATCATGTACACAATTGTGTCGATCCATCTTCTCGTAACATGTACCACAAAAGAGTCTTAAAAATAATAAAGTGTTTTGTTGTGAAATATTTGAGTTTGTGTCAACATTTGTTTCCTGAAAATTAACGTTAGAATACACATTGGCAGGTGTGCAGTATAAAACTATTCTTTCTTTTAGCATATTCCATTGATGTCGATAATACTTTTGTGTATTTAGTTAACTTTTTCGAAGGGGGAATATGGTGTCTTTGGATTTGGTTTGGTTTGGTGTTCAATGGCATATCAACAAATAAAAGGTTATATCGTGAAGACATTGGAGTAAAGTGAGTTGTCGTGAGGAAATTGGAGTAAAGTGACTTGTCGTGAGGAAATTGGAGTAAAGTGACTAGCCGTGAGGAAATTGGAGTAAAGTGATTTGCGCAGAGACACACCACAATACAATCGATAATTGCCCACTTTCGAATACCCAACAAGGAAACAAATTATTCATAGACAGGGTAACTTATTGACATTTTACGCCTATGCCGAATACAGCTCACTTTCCTACGCAACAAATCGAATGATGGCACAGCAGTTTAATTCCACTGTTAGAAGTGCCACTGTATATGAAGAAGAAAAAGTACATGACAAATGGCGATGATCCTGGAATAATGAATAGTTTTTTAATATGGTCATACACTCATGTATCTGCTCTGAGTAATCTCTCTTTGATAAAACATGCAAGCTGTGCCTTATTCTTCCGAACAAAACACAAGGGAAACATTGATAGAATATTGATGATGCAAAATTTCAAGTGATAGCTTTTATGTAGTACACAAAACATAGTAAAAACACTAACAACCCACAGGGCTCTCTGTTTTAAACAAAAATTGGAGTCAATGACGTCGAAATGTGTTTATCTTATTTAAAATGCTTTTGGAATACCTGGGATAGATAGGTTATGGTTGCATTTAAAATGCTTTTGGAATACCTGGGATATATAGGTTATGGTTGCATTTAAAATGCTTTTGGAATACCTGGGATAGATAGGTTATGGTTTCATTTAAAATGCTTTTGGAATACCTGGGATATATAGGTTATGGTTGCATTTAAAATCGTTTTGGAATACCTGAGATAGATAGGTTATGGTTGCATTTAAAATGCTTTTGGAATACCTGGGATATATAGGTTATGGTTGCATTTAAAATGCTTTTGGAATACCTGGGATATATAGGTTATGGTTGCATTTAAAATACTTTTGGAATACCTGGGATATATAGGTTATGGTTGCATTTAAAATGCTTTTGGAATACCTGGGATAGATAGGTTATGGTTTCATTTAAAATGCTTTTGGAATACCTGGGATATATAGGTTATGGTTTCATTTAAAAACCTATTAGCCTCCTCCGTCAAAACTTCTGACTAGATTCCTTTCTAAAAGTAGCAATTGGTTCAGTATGAATATCAAGTTGTTAATTTGCAGTGATTGTAAGAATATATTTTCATTTTGTAAGAATTTTGTTTAATTGTATCAGGAACAAATTCTACTATTGTACACACTTTAACATTCTCAACAGACATTCACAGCCTCAACAGACTTTGACAGCCTCAACAGACTTTGACAATCTCAACAGACTTTGACAGCCTCAACAGACATTCACAGCCTCAAGATATTTTGACAGCCTCAACATACATTCACAGTATCAACAGACTTTGACAGCCTCAACAGACTTTGACAATCTCAACAGACTTTGACAGCCTCAACAGACATTCACAGTCTCAAAAGAGTTTGACAGCCTCAACAGACTTTGACAGCCTCAACAGACTTTGACAATCTCAACAGACTTTGACAGCCTCAACAGACAGTCACAGTCTTAACAGACTTTGACAGCTTCAACAGACATTCACATCATCAACAGACATTCACAGTCTCAACAGATTTTGACCGCCTCAACAGACATTCACAGCCTCAACAGACTTTGACAGCCTCAACAGACATTCACAGCCTCAACAGACTTTGACAGCCTCAACAGATTTTGACAGCCTCAACAGATTTTGACAGTCTCAACAGACTTTGACAGCCTCAACAGACTTCCATAGCCTCAACAGATTTTGTCCTGCTTGTTTAATATAATATATAATGCTCACTGATAAATAGATCCGAATAAAGAAAATAAACCCCAGATAGAAAACCACAAGTGCATGACATTACAGTATAACGCTGGCATGCCCAAAATTGGGGAAGTAATGGACGAATATACTATAAATTCACTATTTGTGTTGATCACCTATTTTCGTACATTTCGTGATTGTTACCAACAACGAATTGAAAGACTCGACGAACAGTGATTCGTCTACTGAAACATAAGGACCACTTCCGTAATCCACGAATTAAAAGTAGCAGTTGTTCCAATGTCAGTATCAGTCTTCAGTCTGTTGGTTAGAGGTGCGAGAGCGCAAGCATTCCAGTTCTTGAAATTCTGCCACAGAACCATTGTCGAAAAAAAAATATCATAGGAAACAAAATGTCCAAACAGCGAACTGCAGTCTTTAACAGTTTCGGCACACATTGTCTAGGAGATCTACTAAACGTGTATCCGTGTTTTTCGTGCAGTTTTTTTTTACCTATGATGCGAATAATTTTTCATTGATATTGCATTGCGTTTACTTATTTCGCATTTTTAGGATATAATTAAATATTGAAATACCGCGTCATGACGTCATACATGGAAAGTTTCTAACATCACGATGTAACAAAAGATAACCTATAACTTTGAGGTGTCAAATTAAATTCCTGACTTTAAAATGCAACCCATCTAAAAGTTCATTGTGTGTGATTCAATGAACTTTGTGCATTTGTGTTCAATTCAAAATTCGAAACAAAATATTGACAAAATAGAAGCTATTCACCTAATTTCATAAGGTTCGCATGAACTGGACAATCAGGTGAGATCTTCTAAATATATATATTGATGTTCGGAATATCTCGAAACGACATTTTAATTTCGATGACACATTTTTATTTTAATTGTATAAGTCATCAACGAAATGCGTTACTCCCGTTTAAATTACCAGTTCGTCGCCATTCTTCACTCAGCCCTGTACCTAATCCATAATTTTACAATAGAGGTCTCAGGTGAAAACATTCTGGTTTACTCTGAACTTACCCAGATCTTGCTTTTATAATTCTAAACTCAGATTTTTTTATATTTATTTGAAATTAAGTTGAGAAAATAGGAGAAATAAATGTTGTAATGTTGTATTCTTTCACGGCAATAATTTCTCTCAAATCAAACACTAGCGTAGTTTCGAGGTTATATGGATCATTGCAATTAGAAGGGCAATGGGGATAAACGCATAGTCAATCAAATAAGGGTAATATCGACTTTGGTTCATCCCATAGATAATGTCGATGATTAAATGATATCAGGTCATGTTGGTTAATCCCATGGATAATGTCGATGATTAAATGATATCAGGTCATGTTGGTTAATCCCATGGATAATGTCGATGATTAAATGATATCAGGCCATGTTCGCGATATTAAGCAACAAGGGTCGACTGCGATTATAAAGAAATCTTAAAGGTGAAGTGCGCAAATATTTGCTTTCGCCTTTACTCGAAGTAATTGTAAATAATGCCTACTGATATTTTGACCTTTGGATCAATAGATTTGATGTTCATAGCTGAAAAATACAAAGCTATGTTTGGGGTTCGAAGAAGATTATATACCTGGACACCCGTTTTTATTCTAATTTGTACGTGGTACTACTGTTTAAATTGTTAGAATATATATTTACTATGGATACTTATCTACTAATATTTCTCAAAAGGAGGTACCAATTTCAAAGTAATAACCCACGTGTTCATGACATTAGACTGCATTGTGGTACATTTCTTTTATCTAAAAGTAGTAAAAATAGACGACACAATTTGGTTGGTAATGTATATTCGTGCTCGAAACACTTTCCACATGTAAACGAGGGATGGATATTCTATTTTTCTTTTTGATCATTAGGAATGTTTAATGAATGTCAAGTTCTCTTTTGGTTGTGTTATTCATTTCTGTTTAATCTTCCCGATGTAAAATTATCGATCTTTTGCATCCGTGTTATATGTGTAACTGCATATTAATCAAATTAAACAATGCTATAATCAAAGGATGGGAACCATTAAGGCGTTAATTTCGATCAGATTTCTGTATTTTCTCTCTTCCAAAGATCCACTAGTATTGCTGCAAGTATGGCTGATGGTTAACATCAATTGACATCTAAATAAAACTCGGATATTAACGTGAACCCGTTTCGTCTCCATTTGCAAAACATGGAGAACACGTGTTATTTATATTGCAAAATAGATATCTCTTTTGAAGGCGTGTGTCATCAAGAATAAAGTTTAGTGTGACGTAACACTGTGACGCCATTAAAGGAGTGTGCAGCCAATTATTGAGCACTGGATTAACAGGGTGCAATCAATGTAAACACGCTGGATTTTAACGTTAGACTTGAAATAACAGCATAAAATGAAGTATATATTTTTTTCATTTTATTTTTCATGTTTGCAGCATATTAAATATGTCTTTATCTATTGAAATTGATACATCATTTCAGCATATTAAATATGTCTTTATCTATTGAAATTGATACATCATTTGAGGTCATTATTACCTAAATATCAAGTCCTGGGATAAATCAACATTTCAAGAATTTGAAGGTATATGTCCAATTGACCTAACAAGTCATTTAATACTAAGTTATTGCTACCTGTTAATTATATCATTTGCTTAAGGTGAATTTATCAATTGATCTCCCCACTCTCCATCCACCATTAATCACCGTAGAGACATTAGCATATCTCGTTCTCGCAGGGAATAATACTGGTACGGTCCAATCGCTATATATCGCATTTCTAAGGAATTAATTATGTACGAGAGTTAGCTCCCTTGGAAACTTAAATACGAAGTGCTCTCTAAACGCCCCAACCACTCCCCTTCCCCACCCCCGAAAACAAACAACAGAGTGTTATCAATATTTTCTTTTTATTGCCATGAAAAGAAAATCTAATCCTTTACACTGAACTTATCAAATAACAATTTAATTTACTTACTTTGGGAACAAGAATTTCACCTCTACTGCCGATACTTTGGTGTTATCTATTCCCAAGAATTCCCGTAGCTATTTAATGACTCAACTTGGCGTCGACTAATTAATACTTTTCTTACACACATTCATTCGGAATGATGGATACAGAAGTACATAATGGAAGTACTGGTTCTGCCTATTTGTCCGGATACAGACTGGTAGAGGAACAAATTCACGGTCATTACCAAAACAGATATATAAACTAAACATTGCGGAAGAAACGAAATGAGTCTGATATTCAATATTGCTTCGCCGTTGTATACACCCACACGAATGCGCGTGCTATTAATAGCCTCATTTACATATAACAATAGGAAGCCTTGGGTACACAGATTTTTATAGTATACCCCTGATATCAGTAGAATGAATACTTTCTATATCTTTTATATGCAAATGTATGAGAAAAGAAAAGAAATTTTTAAAAAAATATGTAGCGGATGGGTGGCGGAGAAATTCATGTCTCATTTTAAATTCTACTTTATTATTCTCAAAATTCAGTATTCTTTTAGCCACGAAATTGACAGTCACGTGCCGAAAGAATATTAAAATGAACCAAATCTTAAAGGAAAAGTGTCGGGTCGATAAAAGAAACCCCATCTTGCGGAAATGACTATTATCTTGTACAATCGACGTGTAAGCGTGCCAGGAATGGAAGATGCTCATTTAGTGTATATTAGCGCAATGGGAGAACGACATGTAAAGTAGAGACAACCTGCTCATTGACATGTAAAGTAGAGACAACTTGCTCATTGACATGTAAAGTAGAGACAACTTGCTCACTGACATGTAAAGTAGAGACAACTTGCTCATTGACATGTAAAGTAGAGACAACTTGCTCATTGACATGTAAAGTAGAGACAACTTGCTCATTGACATGTAAAGCAGAGACAACTTGCTCATTGACATGTAAAGTAGAGACAACTTGCTTACTGACATGTAAAGTAGAGACAACTTGCTCACTGACATGTAAAGTAGAGACAACTTGCTTATTGACATGTAAAGTAGAGACAACTTGCTTTTTGACAACTAAGATACATCCAAGTAGTTATAGGATGAATTGAGTTCAGCCTTCAGATATGGAGACCTGAGTTGAGGAGAGGAAAAAGGGATTATATTTCGGTGCACGATCGATGATAAAAAGAAAAACAGGTTGTGTATTTTGTTTTTGATCTATTTGTCAATTGTCAGGCTTTAGCATCATCCCCTAGAACCCCAGCTGGCTGGGTTTAGGTATTAAAATAAACAAAAGCTAACGTACTATCAAAATCTACATGAAAGTCAATATAGTTATAAAACAAATAATCCATAATTTAGAACAGTCATCCTTACAAAATGCCTCTTCCGAAATAATTCTTAAATTTAAGAAAGAAAGAAAGAAGACTATCTTACGCATACATACACGTGTTCAAAACATTTACAAATCTAATTAAGAATCTTGAAAGCTGAGTAAT
This sequence comes from Margaritifera margaritifera, assembly GCA_029931535.1. NCBI lineage: Eukaryota > Metazoa > Mollusca > Bivalvia > Unionida > Margaritiferidae > Margaritifera > Margaritifera margaritifera. The sequence goes on along the minus strand of JAQPZY010001610.1, from coordinate 3,284,426 downwards.
ATAATAAACCCATCCAAATAGTTGTATCTATTGATTATAAATGACTTGAAAAAATTCTTATGTTTAGAATTTATGATGTCTCAGTAAAATATAATATCAATTATATAAGTATTAAAGTATTTTTAAAAAATATTAAATGGACTTGGTGTAGTTTTCTACGCAACATAAATTTGTATTGCAAAATAAAATGTGAAATAAGACACAAATAATTGATAATTAAATAAAAAGAAAACGTCAAATTTTGATTAAATTATCCTAAGGTTTTTTAATGCTGTTAAATCATATGGATATTCCTCCTCTTACCACGCATTTTAATACGCACGTATCTGTTATGTTGGTTTTAACATTCACTGTTTTCAACATTACCGGAAGTTGGTCTCATATTGTCGTTATCGATCGATCTTTGTACAAAGTGGTAATACTTGAAGACTTTTTTTATGTAAGCATGTTTAACAGTGAAGTTTTCATTTCAAACTTGCTGCTATGCTGCTATTTCCAAATATTTTCAACTCAATCTTGGCACAACAACGTAAACCAGATCGATGTGTCCTTGAAAATAAATGTACATTTTAATACAGCTTAACAAGGATTAATGTTTATATCTACTACATTTGTACAGTAAGTATCTGAAAGAATGATCTCCGAGTTAAAAGTCATAACTAGCATTGTATGCTTAAGAAAGGATCAATTAAATACTATCCTGGATTTTCAAGTTGTGTTTCTTTTATTTTTACAGAAAGTGGTTTTGCAGCGAGGTGAACTGAAAAGTGCATGTCAAAAACAGGATTAATCTTTCACCATCAGAAGATTATTATTGGAGAACGAAGCTTAAAAGATGATATTTCGGACAACTTCGATAGATATTATTATTATTATTATTATTATTATTATTATTATTATTATTATTATTATTATTATTAAGTATGTTTATTGATATAAGTGTTTAGATAACTTACAGAAGCCATTTCATGTATTATTCATATAACCAACTCTGTCGCTGTATTCATATACCACAAGCAATCTAATGACAAAAACAGAATGAAAAAAAAAAATGGCATTGCTTGGATCTACTGTAACAAATCTCAGTTGTATCATCATTATCAACTGTCTATTGGATGAGTTAGAATTATAAAGACCTCAATAATATTTTTGTTGATAAAAATCCTTTACGAAGTGTATGCCAAAGTTATTAAGCCCTGACAATCGGACCAGATGGCCAGAAGGAATATAACTCGCCTGAAGATAATAAAAAATGTGATGAGGGCCATACGATCTCCCTGATGCAGTTATATCCCGCAAATCGTGTCCATGAGATACCAACAATTGTTAACACACACACACACACACACACACACACACACAGACACACACACACAGACACACACACACACACACATTTTTCAGGAGCGGGAGCGCGGTAACTCATTTCTTAGAGCGTCGAACTCGGAATTGAAGGGTCACGGGTTCAATACCCGCCCAGGCCAGCCCAGATCGGCAGCCTCAGCGTGCCCTTGGGAAAGACACGTAGCACTCGTTTCCTAAGCATGATATATTGCCAATACTGAGTTAAAAGTACCGTTAAAAATATGCAGGAGCAATATATTTCTTAATTGTAATTACTCTTGTTAGTGCAAAATTGTTTCGCTCATAAAGGAAAGAGAATAATGTTAAATTTGCTTTGGGACACGTTTTATATGATCATTACAAGCGTCTAGACAATTTGTCAATTAGTTATTTGAAATCCCATGTGAATAAATTTACATCTGTAAGCACGTGAGGATCTGCATTATTATATTTCATTCTGACCATTTATTACATTTCTCCAGTTTTAGTTATGTCTGTCTATGTGTCCTGTGCGTGCGTGGTTCCTTTTAAATCACGCTAGAATTATAAGAGTCGTTTCTCATTTTGAGACAAAGAATGTTTCAATGCCAGTCTAATTTCTTTTAACTGCAATATGTACCATTTGATTTAATTCAGAAATGTGGATACAAAAAAAAATAAAAAATAAAATAATTAAAGGGAAACAGTTATCAGTTGTAGATGCACTGTATTTATATGCGGGATTGTGTCTTGCAATAACGGCATCCCTCTACTTAATGGTGATCAAATATATTGCGGGATTGTGTCTTGCAATAACGGCATCCCTCTACTTAATGGTGATAAAATATATTATAACTATACATATATCTTGTTGCCCTTGTCTATATATATTTATAATTTTTAAACGACTTAGATTTTTTTTAAAACGCAAAAAAAAACCCCAAAGCGTCATCACTGACGTAACAAGGGAAAATTCATTGCCTTCAATGATCCTTCCTCTTTAATACGTATGTACTCTGGATTGTTACTACAAAATGATATAGTGTAGCAATATGGCAGCTGTACGTCATCAAAAACCTATTATTGGATCATAGCCATTTGATGCTTATGTCTATCAGTTTCAACTATCATCTGTCAAAACAATGCCGCTTTTCTTAATTGTAATTCAAAATTGGCGTTAAATCATCCTATAGACAATCAAATAAAATGACTTGTAGGTCAAATAAACAAAAACAAATAATATTTAATTGCTGTCAATTCTGGAGTTATGTCCCCTTATCGGCGAGGCTTACTCCAACTCGTCCAAGAAATTCTCATCCAAGCTGTATTGGTTAAAAGGCCATACTATTTGTTTTGTCAACAAATAACAACATTAACAACATTAACAACATTAACACTTGTTTCATTTGTTCCAGTTGATTTTGCAACTTTGTGTGGGTTATTAATAATTGACGTTTTGTTCATTAATCACGTTGTTAATGATTGTGACGGTTAATACATGTTTCTCTAATTTTCTCTCAAAATAGAGTTCTTGCTGATGTGATTCAGCTGTAGTGGATAGTTGGGCAATATTTTCTGTGCCTTCGAGAATACAATACAGGATGATAAAAGTTTAGAATCCCTAAATTGTTCACCGAAAATATCCTTTTGTTCAAAGTAAAATACATTCGGACACTCGTAGGGTTTCTATAAACTTAAGCACCCCCCCCCCAAAAAAAAAAAAAAAAAAAACCAACAACAAAACAAACAAAGTCCTTGCTAGAAATATAGATTCACATTTATATTTACTGTAGATAACTTTTACAGTTTCCAAATGCACTACGACTGAAGGTAAAACAGATAGAATATATTTCATCATAAGGTACTACCAAATCGTAGGAAATGGCAGTGATTGATGATTTATCAAATGTTGCACTTGTTTGATTTGTGTGGCATATAGAACTGCCACTATATTGGAATAAAAATCTGATTGAAGCAGTCTAGAAGAAAAATACCTGTAGGTTTCATGATGTTTTTGAGAGAAATTAGATATTCACCCTGCTTGAGAAACATTAGGTATTCACCCTGCTTGAGAGATGTTATACACTCACTCTGCTCGAGAGATGTTATATACTCGATGTGCTTTAGAGATATTATAGGCTCACCATGGGCATCAGCAGGAATATTTCAGGGGGGGGGGGGCAAGCCATAATCCGGGTGGGGTTGGTCAAAGCCAAAATCAAAGGCAACTGCCCCATTCCCCCTGCGGATGTTATATACTCACTCAACTTGAGAGATGTTATATACTCACTCTGCTTGAGAGATGTTATATACTCACTCTGCTTGAGAGATGTTATATACTGAGAGATGTTATATGCTTGAGAGATGTTATATACTCACTCTGCTTGAGAGATGTTATATACTGAGAGATGTTATATACTTGAGAGATGTTATATACTCAGTCTGCTTGAGAGATGTTATATAGTCACTCTTCTTGGGAGATGATATATAATCACTCTGCTTGGAATGTCAAATACTCACTCTCCTTGGGAGATGTTATATACTCACTCTGCTTGGGATATTGTATACTCACTCTACTTCAGATGTTGTATACTTACTTTTAGTCTACTCGATAGATTATATGCTCAATTTGTCCCAGACTGACCTCTCGACAAATGTCGATCAAATGCAGATTATCGGAGAGCCCAGTAGACCGCTGACCAGTTAGACTGCAAGGCAACTGACAGTTGTTACGCACTCACTCCTGTACCGCTTGTTTGTCAGATACCTCGCTGTCATAACATTTTACTCAATATTTTGAGCAATAGATGTTACTCCAGTCTTGGAAACGTTACTGGAAATGTACAAATGCAGCCTTTTGATTGGTTATAATATTTTGGAGTAAGATTTGGAGTCGAGTAAAGTTTTATGACGGCGGGACCAGAGCATTTCTTCTTATATAGCATGTTCAAATTTTTCTTGCTGTTACTCTTCTTTTTTGTGCCCAATTTTGAGAAATTGTCAGCAGTGACTTAGCAGTGTTGTTAAAGTATGCGTACTCAAATTCCACAAGAAACCTTTAATGTTAATAAAGTTGAACAGGCAGGGTATAATTGATAGTCTAATGAATAGGCAGGGTATAATTGATAATGTAACGAATAGGCACGGTATAATTGATAGACTAATGAATAGGCAGGGTATAATTGATGGGGTAATGAATAGGCAGGATATAACTGATGGGGTAACGGATAGGCAGCGTATAATTGATTTCGTAACGAATAGGTAGTGTATAATTGATAGGGTAACGAATAGGCAGTGTATAATTGATAGGGTAACGAACAGGCAGGGTATAATTGATAGGGTAACGAACAGGCAGGGTATAATTGATTTCGTAACTAATATGCAGGGTATAATCGATAGGCTAATGAAAAGGCAGGGTATAATTGATAGGCTAATTAATAGGCAGGGTATAATTGATTTCGTAACGAATAGGCAGGGTATAATGAATTTCATAACGAATAGGCAGGGTATAATTGATAGGGTAACAAATAGGCAGGGTATAATTGATTTCATAACGAATAGGCTATGTATAATTGATAGGGTAACGAATAGGCAGGGTATAATTGATAGGGTAATGAATAGGCAGGGTATAATTGATAGGGTAACGAATAGGCAGGGTATAATTGATTCTGTAATGAATAGGCAGGGTATAATTGATAGGGTAACGAATAGGCAGGGTATAATTGATTCTGTAATGAATAGGCAGGGTATAATTGATAGGGTAACGAATAGACAGTCGTATAATTGAATCTGTAATGAATAGGCAGGGTATAATTAATAGGGTAATGAATAGGCAGGGTATAATTGATAGGGTAACGAATAGGCAGGGTATAATTGATAGGTTAATTAATAGGCAGGGTATAATTGATAGGGTAACGAATAGGCAGGGTATAATTGATAGGGTAACGAATATGCAGGGTATAATTGATAGGGTAACGAATAGGCAGGGTATAATTAATAGGCTAATGAATAGGCAGGGTATGATTGATTCTGTAATGAATAGGCAGGGTATAATTGATAGCGTAATGAATAGGCAGGGTATAATTGATTCTGTAATGAATAGGCAGGGTATAATTGATAGGGTAATGAATAGGCAGGGTCTGATTGATTCTATAATAAATAGGCAGGGTATAATTGATTCTGTAATGAATAGGCAGGGTATAAATGATAGGCTAATGAATAGGCAGGGTATGATTGATTCTGTAATGAATAGGCAGGGTATAATTGATAGGGTAATGAATAGGCAGGGTATGATTGATTCTGTAATGAATAGGCAGGGTATAATTGATAGGGTAATGAATAGGCAGGGTATAATTGATAGGCTAATGAATAGGCAGGGTATAATTGATAGGCTAATGAATAGGCAGGGTATGATTGATAGGGTAACGAATATGGAGAGTATAATTGATTCCTATCATAAAGGTTCTCGGTTACATTCAGCAGATTGGAAGTACAGATTGAATTGAATTGAATTGAATTGAATTGCACATTGGATACTTAACAAAATCCAGTACAGACTATTTTTTCAAATGGGACTATTAAGGGTAATGATATCTGTATATTTTATGCATACAACATGATTAAGGGTAATGATGTCGGTATATTGTATGCATACAACACGATTAAAGGTAATGATATCGGTATATTTTATGCATACAATACGATTAAGGGTAATGATGTCGGTATATTGTATGCATACAACACGATTAAAGGTAATGATATCGGTATATTTTATGCATACAATACGATTAAAGGTAATGATATCGGTATATTTTATGCATACAATACGATTAAGAGTAATGATATCGGTATATTTTATGCATACAATACGATTAAGGGCAATGATATCGGTATATTGTGTGCATATAATACGATTAAGGGTAATGATATCGGTATATTGTGTGCATATAATACGATTTAAAGTAACGATATCGGTATATTTTATGCATACAATACGATTAAAGGTAATGATGTCGGTATATTTTATGCATACAATACGATTAAGGGTAATGATATCTGTATATTTTATGCATATAATACGATTTATGGTAACGATATCGGTATATTTTATGCATACAATACGATTAAGGGTAATGATATCTGTATATTTTATGCATACAATACGATTAATGGTAACGATATCGGTATATTTTATGCATACAATACGATTTAGATAGGATAGTTACATGCATGTATTTGCAATATAAAACTCGTCTATTCCTTCCAAATCCGGGGATTTGACAGGAATAATAAGTTTAATACAGAGAGGTGTTCATTACGACAAAGAAATGCCAATCTGTTTAAATCAGACTAAATTACATTATTCTACATTGTAAGGACATGAAAATGTCGCATCAGAGAACATGTCCGAATGACCCAATCCACCAGGAAGCAATAGGGTCAGTACTATGGTGTATCCCGTAACTGCATACTGACCGTCGTATTAGCTGAACCAGTAAGTATCAGTTATAAAAAAATTATAAAAAAACAGTATTAAAAGCTAATTGAATGAATCCTACTTCAATTAGTATTCATAGATTTTCCAAATAATACAGGCACCGTTTCGGTTTGATCGTTCCATACTATGGATTTCTTCCTCGAGACAGAGTGAAATTCGACTTTCTGCAGGAATTTGAACTGTATTCTTTATTGGCTAATAAAACGGCAATTCGGACATAACTTTCAGTGCGAATGTTTCAGAACATAAAGGCACATGGCGTTAAGATAGGATATTAATCAGACTAGAGATAGAAAACATGGATTTCGACGTTGTTCCATTTTCAGCATTCAAGTTTCAGAAATCGTTCCAAAATCCAGTCAAGACAAGGTAAACAAAAATGAGGCAATTCCCAGGGTATCGGCAACAAGACGGATCAACTTTTCAGTGCAATGAGTGGGGGATAAAGATAGGAAAATATTTTAAAATTGTAGAGTGGTGGGTAAAGATAGGAAAATGTCTTAAAATTGGAGAGTCGTGGATAAAGATAGGAAAATGTCTTAAAATTGGAGAGTGGTGGATAAAGATAGGAAAATGTCTTCAAATTGTAGAACGTTATTGTAAACAAGATTTTGCAAACTTGTTCTTGAGAGAAAACAAGAAACACACTTGGTGAAAAAGTGTAATACGAAATGACTACGTGAGATCTGCCGTTTTGAAAAATAAAATGTGAAATAAAGTAACGGAAAAATTAAATCAAAATTCAAATCAGGCATCAGTTTATCACCCGTACACAATTTTTGCGATAGTATTTACCCACGTGGTTAGTTCTTAACTCTTTTCATGAATTTTTATTATTATTATTATTATTATTATTATTATTATTATTATTATTATTATTATTACTACTACTACTACTACTACTACTACTTGTTCAGTATCCCGCTAAAACATTCTCATGACATATTTCATTTGCTACCTCCATGCATAACTTTGCCGGGATATAATTTCTGGAGTACATATTGTAGATGGCGTTAATGTTCGTCACGCTTGATTTGTCCCCAGCCTGGAAGGAGATCTAAACATTTTGGTTCTCTGTGCGGTAGACACGATTGTCCCACTTTTGATTTGTGTTTAATAACTATGTTGATCTGACGGCAGCGCATAAAAGACATGTAGTTGACCTATTTTAAGACCGTTTTTCAAATATTTCTTCTTTTTTTCTTCCATTGTTTAACTCTTGTTTATAGAGTCCCCCTGTGACTCAAACATGCAAGAGTCCAGATTTTCTCTTTGCTTTTGTGCTCAGTGTTTGTTTTGTGGATTTAAGTTGTTTCTTTCACTGACGAAGAGTTTGTTCAGCTCGAAACGTTGGGAGCCTGTTTGGTACCTAAGCAACATTTGCAAAAAGACAATAAAGTTGCGTAACTAAATTAACCAAACCAATGTAGAATAAATGCCGAATTCAGTAGTAATATTTTTCCATAAACATCATTAAATCAACGTCCTGCATGTATTTGTATCCATAGTGTATTTCAGACCTGATCACTCATTTCGAGGTTTGAGGATTGAAAATTTTAAATAGATTCCTTTTTGTTACAAAGTGAACGGACGTAAAGATTATTATTGAATTGGCTCTAACCAACGAGGCAGGATGTTGTCTGCTTTGTTGAAGGTCCCACATGTGCTGCCAAGTTTAGAAAATATCTAGGAGATCTGAAGTTAAATAATATCATAATATGAATGAGATATAGCTAAAATTTCGAGACCCTGCTCGGTTTTAAAAATTAAAAATAGAAATTAATTTGCAGTATATATCCCCGTGTCGAGATATTCAAAATGTTTTATTAAGCTGTAAATGGAAAGTTGAAATAGACTAGTCAAGGAGAAGAATGACCAATAAATGTGCAGAGTAGTTCTGAACAGTTTTTGAGATGAAACACAGCTATAAAATAAACAAAATTTCCAGCTGCAGAAACGTATCAATCCCAGTGCCATCATATTTGTTTATAGATCTGTTGCAGATGCACTGTTTTCCGTTGGACTCTGATTAAATTAAGATAGCGATGGCTGAAACCAGCTGATAAATTGATAAATGTTTAGTTTTGAAATAAAATTAATTCAATTCTTCTGCATAGTCCTTGGAAGACTAAACGTTTCCCATCCATCACGTATCAAATTATTGATTAAACCTAATGGGCTTTAAGCATAAAAAGATCATTCTAGATTGAATGAAACCAATTTTAAAGAAAATTACATTCTCTACTAACTTCCATGTTACTTATATTGAATTGGCATGTATCTTTTTTTTATTCCTTCTCAGAAGCAATGTAGCTAGTAACCATGGATTGTTATTTTAATTTTAATTAGAACGCTCATTTAATTAGACTGCTCATTTAATTTCTTTCCGAATAAAGAATAAGACATTTGGAGCAATTGCATGAATCTGTGCAAGAACACAGGTAGTGTTCTGCCGGTTTCATAAATATGTTAAACATCACACTCTGGAACATTTTGGCTGAAGGACATCATTCGTGTTCTGCCGGTTTCATAAATATGTTAAACTTAACCATAACTCTGGAACATTCTAATTTGAAATACTGGATAGCCTGTATATGTATTTTATATCTATGTTATTATTTTTTTTACAGATTTAAAAGTATTATACAACGAGTACAGACTTGGATATATTAAAGTCTGAATTAGAGCTATATATATGGACAAAATGGCCTACAATCTCCAACATTTCTTCCTCAAAAAATAATATTTCACTGCAGTTAAAAAATATCATGATATTTTTTCACTAGCAGTCAATAGCTTGCGTGGTGTAGTGGTATAAATGGCCACTTCGCATCCCGGCGAACCGGGTTCAAATCCACCAACAGACATAATTTGTTTTTGGTTTCATTTTCTTTTTATCTGATATTTTACCTTGAATTGGGAAGAAGCATTATGTAACTTCTGATATTTTATGTGCAAATATAAACAAAACAGAGCAAAACATAAACGGCAAACCGCTGACATTATCGCGCGGGATGCAGTAAGAAATCAGCTACTTCAGTGTGGTATACAAATTGCTAGACAATACGCTTGAGCATAAAATAAAAAGAATATTTGCTCTCTCCGAGTGAATAACGGATATATTTCATCTCGTGGGTGAAAAACTTAAGTATTTTCACTCGTGGCTTCGCCACTCGTGAAAATACTGAGTTTTTCACCCACTCGATGAAATATATCCGTTATTCACTCGTTTCAAGCAAATATCCTCTCTATATTCTCAGCAAAAAGATTTTTTCGTCCATAGTAGTTAATGCATTGTATGACAACAGTTGCATTTTATGCATTGTATGAAAACAGTTGCATTTAATGCATTGTATGAAAACAGTTGCATTGAATGCATTGTATGAAAACAGTTGCATTTAAAGACGCGAGCCAGATAGTTATGCAATCTCGTGTTAACAATTGGTCATTAGGTTTAGAGTATTTATAAACTTCCACAATTAACTAAACTATCAATGAAGAATTAAGAACTGTGAATAGAGTTGTCATTAGGAACTGCCTTTAAAATAAAATAATATAACGAACTGTGAATAAAGTTGTCATTAGGAACTGCCTTTAAAATAAAATAATATAACGAACTGTGAATAAAGTTGTCATTAGGAACTGCCTTTAAAATAAAATAATATAACGAACTGTGAATAAAGTTGTCATTAGGAACTGCCTTTAAAATAAAATAATATAACGAACTGTGAATAAAGTTGTCATTAGGAACTGCCTTTAAAATAAAATAATATAACGAACTGTGAATAGAGTTGTCATTAGGAACTGCTTTAAAAATAAAATAATATAACGAACTGTGAATAAAGTTGTCATTAGGAACTGCCTTTAAAATAAAATAATATAACGAACTACAAAGTAACAAACACGACTGTAATGAATATGCTATACTCTAAAGAAAATACAATTCGGGTAAGTTTTCACGAAGATCGTGCAAAACCCGTATTGAATTGGAAAAAGATGCGTGTTCACTGACAATCACTGTTAAATGAAGGAACCGTTTTCCAAATGAAACCATTTCCGATTAAAATTCCAAAGTTATTGTACCAAAAACATGCAGTGATCGATATTTTACTACATAATATCACTTTTGGTGCATTATATATGCTGATTTGAATTCCATTTAATTGTTGTTTTCATTCAGCCTCTTCTTTTCAGTTGCATGGTACTATCGTAGAACATCTAGACAGAGATGTATTCGTATTTTAGACATACGTCCTTGCCCCTGAAGGTTTAGCGACATTCGTAAACCTCCGCATCCTTTATAATTACTGAGAGAGAGAGAGAGAGAGAGAGAGAGAGAGAGAGAGAGAGAGAGAGTTTTGGAATGAACTTTATTCACGTTACTGATTAGTACTTGATATTGGCAATAAAAGGTAGTAAACATGTCAAATGAATCGAAGAAGCTTTCAGCAGTTGCTGGGCAATTTGTTTAGAGTTGTCTAAGCTTTTTCAGATATTATACCTGTGCATGTGTAAGATATGTGTAAATAAACATTCCCTGATATTCGTTAAAGCCATCATTGGTATATTGGTAAATATTATAATCAGAAATGTGCACACTCCTAGACTAAAAGCCTCTCAAACAAAACATATAAAGGTCGAGACTTTTGTTAAAATTCCGTTTATTCATCATTCATAATTTGACATTTCAAAATAATCTGATTCGAAAACGCACAAATCAGTGAATTTGAATTTTCAAAAGCATAGACAATTTCTGTTCAAATTAAAAGGATCTCACAAAAATGCTTCCCCATTGTTTGGACACGGCAGAAATCATTAAATAAATTTCAGATTAAAGAACAGTTCTGATCGAGACAATCTGGATGAAGACTATTAATGAACTATACTGATATTCTAATGTTTAATCTGTCGTGTGCAAATAAACAAGATGCATGGTTTGCTATATATGTTTAATCTGTCGTGTGCAAATAAACAAGATGCACGGTTTGCTATATATGTTTAATCTGTCGTGTGCAAATAAACAAGATGCACGGTTTGCCATATTTGTTTAATCTGTCGTGTGCAAATAAACAAGATGTATGGTTTGCTATATTTGTTTAATCTGTCATGTGCAAATAAACAAGATGCCTGGTTTGCTATATATGTTTAATCTGTCGTGTGCAAATAAACAAGATGCATGGTTTGCTATATTTGTTTAATCTGTCGTGTGCAAATAAACAAGATGCATGGTTTGCCATATATGTTTAATCTGTCGTGTGCAAATAAACAAGATGCCTGGTTTGCCATATATGTTTAATCTGTCGTGTGCAAATAAACAAGATGCCTGGTTTGCCATATATGTTTAATCTGTCGTGTGCAAATAAACAAGATGCCTGGTTTGCCATATATGTTTAATCTGTCGTGTGCAAATAAACAGGATGCCTGGTTTGCTATATATGTTTAATCTGTCGTGTGCAAATAAACAAGATGCACGGTTTGCTATATTTGTTTAATCTGTCGTGTGCAAATAAACAAGATGTATGGTTTACTATATATGTTTAATCTGTCGTGTGCAAATAAACAAGATGCACGGTTTGCCATATATGTTTAATCTGTCGTGTGCAAATAAACAAAATGCACGGTTGGCTATATTTGTTTAATCTGTCGTGTGCAAATAAACAAGATGCCTGGTTTGCTATATATGTTTAATCTGTTGTGTGCAAATAAACAAGATGCATGGTTTGCTATATTTGTTTAATCTGTCGTGTGCAAATAAACAAGATGCACGGTTTGCCATATTTGTTTAATCTGTCGTGTGCAAATAAACAAGATGCATGGTTTGCCATATATGTTTAATCTGTTGTGTGCAAATAAACAAGATGCATGGTTTGCTATATATGTTTAATCTGTCGTGTGCAAATAAACAAGATGCACGGTTTGCTATATTTGTTTAATCTGTCGAGTGCAAATAAACATGATGCATGGTTTGCCATATATGTTTAATATGTCGTGTGCAAATAAACAAGATGCATGGTTTGCTATATGAAGTATGACACAATTAAGTCTTGGTCAATGGCTAAATATAAAAGTGATCAATGGTAGACAAGATTTAACCTCATTCTGGATTAAAATCGCTTGGAAATAAATGTTGCATTCTATAATATACTTCAAATTGGAGGAATATTAAATCAAATACAAAAGTCAACGTTATATTATAAAATCAGAGAGTGCAGAGGGACATCAGGTCAACAAATGGTTCGCTGAAAATGTGATTTGTGTTGCTGTCGCAAGTATCTAAATTTAAATGCAATATTACCATCACAACAACGTACAACTTCACATAACCAGTGAACTGAGAACAAGTTAATGGTTACCAGTTTATAGATGTAAAACGAGAACACGGTTTAAAACAAGAAGAAAAAAACAGAAAAAGCGTCACTTGCGTAATTTAGAAACAGATTTTATGAAACATGTCTAGCTTCTCTCTGCTTTGATAGTGGAAATATTACAGTCCTCACCCTTCTTGACTTGTCTGTAGCATTTGACACAATAGACCATGATATATTACTTCACCGTCTCCATCATGTATTTGGCATTCACGATACAGCCTTACTATGGTTCAAGTCCTACTTGGTCAATAGGACACAAATTGTGTCCGCAAATGGAAAACACTCCAGCCCAGTTGATCTATGTTTTGGTGTTTCCACAAGGTTCTGTTCTTGGACCTGTTCTCTTCATTCTATACACTCAGCCGCTCTCAAGTGTCATAGATCGTCATCCAGTGTCTCACCAATTGTACGCTGATGACACCCAAATATACAAATCGAGCCACCCAACTGAAGTTGATGCTACCATCCAAGGTGTAGAGAGGTGCATTTCCGATGTGAAATCATGGATGACATGTAACAAGCTGCAGATGAATGATGAAAAAACTGAAGCCATTCTCATTACAACACAAAGACTTTCTCATTCACATCCTTTACCTCAAACAATAAATATCAGCAACACCAACATTAAATTCACACAGTCAGTACGAAACCTAGGTGTTACTCTAGACAGTATTCTCTCATTGCACCAACATGTCATGAACATATATGCAAGGCTGCATATCTTGAGCTGAGACGCATCAGCTCCATTCGCAATTATCTTTCAGTTGATGCCACTAAAACACTTGTGTGTTCCTTAGTACTTTCAAGACTGGACTATTTTAACTCAATTCTATCTGGTTCGTCTCAGTATCTACTCCAGAAACTTCAAAAAGTTCAAAACACAGCTGCTCGGATCATTCTTAGAGTACCACGAACAGAGCACACCTCCCCCCTGCTCTGTACCCTACACTGGCTACCCATTAGATCCAGAATCAAACACAAAATTTGTTCTCTGTGCTACGTTTCATTGACTGGCTCCAGTCCAACATACCTATCTCACCTGACCCATGTGTACACACCAGCAAGATACTTACGCTCCTCTTCTGACACTCGTATTCTCATTATTCCCACTATCAAAATGAAGTCATACGGACAACGTTCTTTTGCATACCAGGGACCAGCAACGTGGAACGAATTCCCCACTGAACTTAGACACAAAGACACAGTGATCTCATTCAAGAGTGCTCTTAAAACTCACCTATTTTGACTGCAAGAAAAGACCTAAAGACTTAATAATGTTTCCTTACCTTAACTATTTTCAGCATGTTTTTGTTTTCTAATTTCATGGTGTTTGTTTTTCTTAATCATATCATTATATATGTTTTTAGGTGTTATTTAATGTTGTAAAGCGCTTAGAGCTTCTAAAGATTAGGCGCTATACAAAGTCCTCATTATTATTATTATTATTATTAATGAACGGGATGTGAATCGCATGAATCGCCTTTCCATACTTAACCTTCTATCTAAAGAACCAAAATATTTGGCTACAGTAAGCTGGAATGAGGAACCTAATCCAATAAGGAGTCTGAAAGGGATAGTTAGGAGACCGATTATTTGTGTGGTCTAAATTTAAAAAGAATATAGATAGTTTTTAAATGTATTGACCAGTCGTATTTCAACGTCTCCATCAATACTTTGATGTTTATAGTTGCAAAATACAAAGCTATGTTTGCGGTTCTCAGAGGACTAGTTAGCTGTCGATAAGTAATACTAATTACTACTAATTAATACTAATTTGGACAGTCCATCAGTATTAACTTCTAGGAAGTGAAGTGACAACGACGTGACACAGGCATGCATATTGTGACAGCAGGGGCGAGTATCCAAAATCCGGTCTCCAATTTGTATGAAGCGCGATTGCATAAATTGGTTAATGTAATGCACTATCGATTAGTTTTTACTTCATATAATGAACACTTATCAGTGTCTTCATAAAAGAAACAAAATTTCAGGAAGTAATCCACAAGTGCATAATTTTCAAATACTGTGCTAATATGCCAAACATTAGGGAAATTACACGAATATACTTGCTTGTCGATTTATAACAGTGTTATGAAAGCTCTTGCTCATCCATATAAAGAATGAACATTCGATTGCAAATGAAAACAAATCTGAAAAAGTCCTAGGTTCCTTTGTTCTGTGATTTAATTTCTGTTACTTTTCCTTCTGTTAGTACCGTATCATTTTTTGTCTGTTTCATCTCGTTTATTGGAATTTGTCCGAATTGCGTAATGCATTACAAAACTATAGGAACAATTGTAGCTATGACTTTGACTAGATTCCTACATTGTATCCAGGAGTGTACTGGGTAAGCAACTCGGCCCTGGACTTATCTGCCGGGACAGGCCCGGGGTTTTGCTCACACCAGTAAAACACCGGTAAAAACGGATTTTTTTGACGGCCCACCGGCTCACCGATGCGGCGGTCTGCCGGGACAGGCCCGGGTTTTTGCTCACATCAGTAAAACACCGGTAAAAACGGATTTTTTTGCGGCGGCCCACCGGGATTTGTCCCGGTATGCCCAATGGCCAGTACATCACTGATTATATCTCTCCCAAAATCCTTCCATGTATCACTATACAATTAAGCTAATTAACTGTAGTTACATCCTATTGAAGTCCCTAAGAAAAAACATTAATATTTGTTTTCTTCATTTTTTTCCTGGAAACGTGTCAAATAGTGAAGATTGTTACACGCAATCAAACGAAACCAGCAATAAAACATAAATAAATAAATAAATATATATATATATATATATATATATATATATATATATATATATATATATATATATATATATATATATATATATATATATATATATATATATATATATATATATATAAAGTTAAGGCTCAGCTTTTACGCAGGATGACAAATCAAATAGGTGAGGTCTGGAAAGGTCACCTGCAGTCAAAATTCTAGTTATTTCATACGAATGCAACTATCGTGATTAAATACAACATAACCTATGTTGTGTCCAAATTAGTGTATAACGTAAGTAAGACAGTCTTGATGCATCTGAACTTATACCTAATGCACTGGTTTTCATCAAAAATGTAGAAAATATATGAAGGAAATATATAGGGAAATTCATGACTATAGTGATGCCTTGAACAGCATGAAGAGAGGAAAATCCATAGTAAACACGTTTTGTTTATAATAAAACAGCGTAGATACATTCATATATAATTATTTTAGGCATGTAAATGAATTAAGTAAATAAATCAGTAATGTCGTGCACTTTTGAAGAATACAATGTTGAAAAATATAGCTGTTTCCATTTTAAAGGTGGAGAGCATGAGATTTAGGCAAAGATAGCGTATGTCAGTGTTAAGGTACTACTGTATATGCATCATTTGTATGTCCAGAAATGTTCCATGGATCTCCAACCTTCTCATATTTCATCTTATGTGCATACAAGTGAATTACTTTTACCATATGCATTTATTGAGGGATTAAATGAACCATTTTAAACATTTTTGTAACATCTTATAAAAAAGCAACAACTAGAGTGGATATTTTGGCCAGAAGTTGTGCCATTTATTTTCATTTGTTATAGTTAAAATATTAAAATTGCTGTTTACAAATTAAGCAATGATTTATTTGTAGACACGCATTCCAACTAAAGTACAAATCATACCATTCACAAAGGTATGTTGCATCGACTATTTCAACTATAGGTGTAATTTTAAAAAAAAATTGTTTTACATTTAATTACACATGCCTTTAAATAGCGATTATTTGGTTTATTTCGCGTGCTCGTCGATCCATATTCATTACAGGATCATTATATAACTGTTCAAGGAATACAAGTTGTACAGTACGTTGACATTTTTACACGAGTCCAGCCAATAGATGTACACTCCAGTGTAACCGGATTGAATATCGCTCTATCACAATAAAAGCGCGGGGTACTAAAAAAAAAAAAAAAAAGAAAGAAATTACTACCCTGCACTGGTAATGATTAGATCAGACGTTGCTTTTTCCTGACCCAGGTTAGTACCCGGCCGCCATTGTAAAAGTCCATCGCGATGGATCAGTTTCGTCTGGAAATTTTGTGATGACTACAAAGGTGCAGATCGTTCAACACTCAGGTATGAACAGATTTTGTAAAAGTATGAGTATTAAATTTTCGAACAAGAATTTATATGTTATTTAAGATCAATAAAGGCGACTACATGACCACGTTGACGTGCACTTTAGCTGAAACATACCAAGCATGATTCCTTTTTGAATGAGTCTGGCAAGCGAGTTTTTGTGTTTGGACCTCCCATTTGTCATCGGTGGCATCACACGACACTCCACGTAGACCGCTGTCTTGTAAGATAACTTGTCCTCTGAAGGTAACCACACTGGAGCAAAATGCAAGTAAAACTTCAGTTATGCTTCATTGTTGATACATACACAGAAAAATCACCTTAATTAAATAGATGCAACTTTTGTCATCTCTTCACGGCATCACTGCACAAATTGAACCAATTAGCTGTCACTGCACAAATTGAACCAATCAGCTGTCACTGCACAACCAATCAGTTGTCACTGCACATACTGAACCAATCAGCTGCAGCTGCAGTCCCTAAGAAATGCATTATTTCTTCCCTGATTTTTCCTTGAGATTTGCTAACCAGTGAAGAATGCTACTTGCATTCAAAAAAGGGTTATTTAAAGCTTAAACAGAAAATAACATATTTATTGAGTTGAGTATGTTGACTTTTGCGTAGGGTGTCAAAGCAAACGGGTGTAATTCGGCCGATTCCAAAAGGTCACTTACACCAAATTTATAGTCATTTAATTTAAATACTACTATTTCCAGTCATTTCATTCAAATACTACTATTTCCAGTCATTTCATTCAAATACTACTGTTTCCAGTCATTTCATTCAAATACTACTATTTCCAGTCATTGCATTCAAATACTACTATTTCCAGTCATTTCATTCAAATACTACTATTTCCAGTCATTTCATTCAAATACTACTATTTCCAGTCATTTCATTCAAATACTACTATTTCCAGTCATTAATTCAAATACTACTATTTCCAGTCATTTCATTCAAATACTACTATTTCCAGTCATTTAATTCAAATACTACTATTTCCAGTCATTTCATTCAAATACTACTATTTCCAGTCATTTCATTTAAATACTACTATTTTCCAGTCATTTCATTTAAATACTACTATTTCCAGTCATTTCATTCAAATACTACTATTTCCAGTCATTTCATTTAAATACTACTATTTCCAGTCATTGCATTCAAATACTACTATTTCCAGTCATTTCATTCAAATACTACTATTTCCAGTAATTTCATTCGAATACTACTATTTCCAGTCATTTCATTTAAATACTACTATTTTCCAGTCATTTCATTTAAATACTACTATTTCCAGTCATTTCATTCAAATACTACTATTTCCAGTCATTTCATTTAAATACTACTATTTCCAGTCATTTCATTCAAATACTACTATTTCCAGTCATTTCATTCAAATACTACTATTTCCAGTCATTTCATTTAAATACTACTATTTCCAGTCATTTCATTCAAATACTGCTATTTTCCAGTCATTTAATTCAAATACTACTATTTCCAGTCATTTCATTCGAATACTACTATTTCCAGTCATTTCATTCAAATACTACTATTTCCAGTCATTTCATTTAAATACTACTATTTCCAGTCATTTAATTTAAATACTACTATTTCCAGTCATTTCATTCAAATACTACTATTTCCAGTCATTTCATTCAAATACTACTATATCCAGTCATTTCATTCAAATACTACTATTTCCAGTTATTTCAATCAAATACTGCTATTTCCAGTCATTAATTCAAATACTACTATTTCCAGTCATTTCATTCAAATGCTACTATTTTCAGTCATTTCATTTAAATACTACTATTTCCAGTCATTTGATTCAAATACTACTATTTCCAGTCATTTCTTTCAAATACTACTATTTCCAGTCATTTCATTCAAATACTACTATTTCCAGTCATTAATTCAAATACTACTATTTCCAGTCATTTCATTCAAATACTACTATTTCCAGTCATTTCATTCAAATACTACTATTTCCAGTCATTTCATTTAAATACTACTATTTCCAGTCATTTCATTCAAATACTACTATTTCCAGTCATTTCATTCAAATTCTACTATTTCCAGTCATTTCATTCAAATACTACTATTTCCAGTCATTTCATTTAAATACTACTATTTCCAGTCATTTCATTCAAATACTACTATTTCCAGTCATTTCATTTAAATACTACTATTTCCAGTCATTTCATTCAAATATTACTATTTCCAGTCATTTCATTTAAATACTACTATTTCCAGTCATTTCATTCAAATTCTACTATTTCCAGTCATTTCATTCAAATACTACTATTTCCAGTCATTTCATTCAAATACTACTATTTCCAGTCATTTCATTCAAATACTACTATTTCCAGAAATTTCATTCAAATTCTACTATTTCCAGTCATTTCATTCAAATACTACTATTTCCAGTCATTTCATTCAAATACTACTATTTCCAGTCATTTCATTCAAATACTACTATTTCCAGAATATGCAGCATAATGTGAGCTACTTGTTTGTATATGTTATGTCCAAGTTAATGCGTAATATATGTAAAATAATCTTGGTGCATCATAATTGATAACTAGTGCAATGTATATCATAATTGATAACTAGTCCAATGTATATCATAATTGATAACTAGTGCAATGTATATGATCCAAAAATGTAAGAAATTAAGGAGATATCAAAGGAATGTCATTAATGTTGTGAAGCCGCAAACATCGCCGCAACTTTGTAAGCAAACATTAAAGTGGGGCAAAACTTAGAATATGGAGGCTTTTGACAAATCAATATTGCAGCGCTCAAAGACATTTACTAATAAATCTCCAAACGACAGAGTATTTCACTTGATATCACGAACGTGCCAAGTCTGTTCATTCCATATATTGCTCAATATAATTATCCAATGATTTTCCATTTGCCATCGATGACTGTAGATTCATTTATTCATGGCATTTCTGAAATTACCGAAGCTAATGCTAGGAGCCAACATGGCGGAAATAAGTGGAATTAGTTTAATATTGGCATTTGTCTCTCCGCCGTTTATACCAATGTAAGCACGTGCTTGTAACAAACTTTTTTGCAAAAGCATATAGTCGTATGCACACCTACAACAAGAAAGAGAAAATTATGACAAGGAACACGGTTCTAATGAGTGACAGAAGTATGAGCCATCATTTACTAAAAAAATACTCAAATGACAACTTCTCAAATTCAGAAAAAAGTCTGGGGAAAAATGGCAACAACTTCGAGAGGGGAACATACAACCTTTCCTTTCTAAAATCTATACATTGGAACGCTATGAATGCTGATGGTCTTTAACCCCAGTCTCACTAAAATAACCAGATGTCAAATAAATAAATCAGCTAATAAAGTGATAATGATCCATTTCATGCTTGAATGGTTAATGTAACGCAAGGCGGGGGATGTGCTTTTACTTGACTCTTATATTAAAGCCGATTTGGCCGATATTTTGTCAGTACCGTGAGTGTTTGATGATTATTACAAGTTTCAAATCGTTACATTTTGAGATTGTTTGGTTACTCGTGCATGAACATATTTTGAGAAGATTGGTTGAACCTAATTCCAAACTTGGCACATGTCCTCTGTAAAAAAAAATAAGGCACTTTTTATCTTTCTGAGACGGAAGGCTCAAGTGTTCTCCTTTATGTCTTTCTATTACCCAAACACTGACTCGAAATTCCTATGAACAGTGCTTAATTTATTGCTAACCTCTTTAAAAAACACATTCCAGTGTTTTTTCTTTTGTTTTGTTTTTGTAACGCAGCTGAAATCCCATTAGTACTCCGTCCGTTTCTAAATACAACTTCTTTGGCGGGATGCAATGTACTGAATGCAAAGACCATGTGGCATTCAGTCACACCATTTGGCAGAACGCAGTGTGCCGGATGCAATGACCATGGGGCAAACAGTCACGCCATTTGGCGGGACGCAATGTGCCGGATGCAAAGACTATGGGGCAGGCAGTCACAACTGTTTAATCAATACTATATTTTTTAAGAGATGAACAGCAACACCTTAATAGAGATTTAAAAACATAAGTATGATGCACATTTCAAAGTTCGCCATCCAGATATATTTTTGATGACTTTAAACACAGCGACCATTAATGTTATTTGATTAATAATTCTTAATTGGTTGTGATAGTTTTGCCAAAGGAATCTATCAAAAGTCTAAAGTCTTTGCAGAAAAGTGGCCAAGTACACAAAGACTTTACAACACACCAAGTTCGTTTTAGTATTTGCGACCAAAGTGTAATAGGTCAAAACATTTACGTATGACTTCTGTGTTTAAAATCCTAGACTAAATAAATTTTGTTCTAGGTAATCAACCTGGCGCCGTTAATTCGACATCCTTAATGCCAATGCGGGTGTATTTGTCGCGAACATTTCCCATTTAGAGCATTTAAATTGAATTAGTTTCTAGTAAAAACTAATTGTCGCAAACTATGAAAGATGCTTTCAGAAACTCTTATTTTCGTTTATTCATTACTTTCATCTAATCTCACCCCTCCTATTACTGTTTCTTTGTGATGTTATTAAACTTCCACCATGGCAATCATATCATGTGTGAAGTAAAACACAATGAAAACAAAAACAAATCTGTGACGAGTGAGCAGTTTTCCACAAAAACAAATATATTTCTACGATTAACGCGTACAGATCATGTATCTTTTTAATAGAGATGATGCTCTCTCAAGAAAATCATCTACATATAAAAAAAAATTAAACAAGCATTTCATGTTATGCGTTATAAAGGAATTAAAAAGCGTCCAGTCGAGTCAAAAACTGAAGCGTTTGAAAAGATACTGACAAAGTCTTTCTCCAAACTTTATTCTGGTTGTAATATATTAATATGTTTAATATAGATGCAAGTATCAAACAAAGGAAGAAAATAAAAGACTTCTGTATGGTGATCCAGAGTTGGGTGAGACGCACTCATGCTATAGTGCTATATCAGCGGAGTGCAATCAATATAAACAAGCCAAATTGTTGTTTATTTCTCATGTTAGATTCGAAATAATGACTTGAAAAGATGTATATATTTAAATAGATAAATACCTGTCTTCAATGTTGCAAAGTTTTACATAATCACTTGACGTTATTAAAAGCTTCAGCAATCAAAACATTTATTTATCTGTTGAAATGAAGACCTCTTTTCAAGTCATTATTTCTTAAATATTGAGCCCTTGGACAAACGAATATTGCACGCATTTGAAGAAATTTACTGCTATATATCCGCAAGACCTGGCAAGTCATTTAATATTAAGTTATTGGTGTCTCTTAATTCGATTTGTTGCTTAAAGTGAATTTATCAATTGATTCCTCATCCGCTATCAATCATCGTAACGACACAAATTCACTGTCATTATCGAACTGACGGATAGAAGCAAACACGGCGGAAAGTACCGGGATCTGTCCGATATTCAATAATGCCTCGCCGCCGTATACATCCTATGAAAGTCCGTATACACCATTTGAAAGTCCGTATACACCCTATGAAAGTCAGTATACATCCTATGAAATTAACCACGTTTAATAACCTTACTTTCACATACAAAATAAGTAGTATATATATTTGGAACATGACCCTGATAACAGAAGTAGTACTGAGTATATATATTTGGGACATGACCCTGATAACAGAAGAAATACAGAGTATATATATATATATATATATATATATATATATATATATATATATATATATATATATATATATATATATATATATATATATATGGGACATGACCCTGATAACAGAAGTAGTACTGAGTATATATGTATTTGGGACATGACCCTGATAACAGAAGTAATACTGAATATATATATATATATATATATATATATATATATATATATATATATATATATATATATATATATATATATATGGGATATGACCCTGATAACAGAAGTAGTACTGAGTATATATATTTGGGACATGACCCTGATAACAAAAGAACCCGTATTCTCTCTATTTCTATATGAAAATGTGCATATCTATGCGATGAGAAAAGAAATAAAGAAATATGTAGTTGAGGGGTAATCAGACTATTTCAAGTCCCAGACGGGTACTAAAGACATTCTTATATTATTTTTAATGTTCTTTTTAATTATGAACAGGTGCAGTAGACAATAGAAAACACATCATGCTGGAAAGGACAAGTCTTTTGTACATTCAACGTTTTGACATGTCAGGAATAGTGATGACCATTGAATCTGAATTGACGAATTACCAAATTAGAGAAAACTGCGCCTACAAATGAGCATAACAATTTCTTTAATATGAAAGATTTTCTTTTGAAATTGTTATCACTTTATTAGATAGAAAGACAATTGGGTAAAATATGGTCAAATATAACAGTTTGAATTTGTACGTGTTTTATAATAAAAGTAGCCAAGATGACAAACCATTAGTTAAACATGCCGCTATATAGTCGGGCAAGTTTAGCACCCCGGACTTTCTTGCGTAATAATTCAAGCAGAGTCTCCTAAAGCATAGAAATTTGATTTGTTATTCAATTCTACAAATGTCAACAAATCTAGTAATGTGTGTAAATTGATAGAGTTTCTGTCAAAATATTTTCAGCACCAGGTGTAAATAATTTTGCGTTTCTTTTGCCTCTTTCGGCATTGTACTTTTATCTTCATCCTCATGCATCGCCGTGTGATCTGCGTGAAATAAAGTTAGGTTCTGTAAATACCACTGTCGAATATAGAAAATACGCACCAATGTAAATACCACTGTCGAATATAGAAAATACGTACCACTGTCGAATATAGAAAATACGTACCAATGTAAATACCACTGTCGAATATAGAAAATAAGTACCAATGTAAATACCAATGTCGAATATAGAAAATACGTACCACTGTCGAATATAGAAAATACGTACGAATGTAAATACCAATGTCGAATATAGAAAATACGTACCACTGTCAAATATAGAAAATACGTACCAATGTACATACCACTGTCGAATATAGAAAATGCGTACGAATGTAAATATCACTGTCAAATATAGAAAATACATACCAAAGTAAATATCACTGTCAAATATAGAAAATACGTACCAATGTAAATATCACTGTCAAATATAGAAAATACGTAATAGCCCACTTGGTCGGGTATATACATGTAAAAAAAAATTAATTGGGCCATATGTTAGAAACACGAAGAAACAAATGAGATAATTTCTATCAAAGAGAATTTCAGATCAGTTTTTCCCCATATTGTAAGTGGAATCTTTGTTTTATTTTTAAATTAAGATAAAATAGACACCCATTGTTATCGTTTTCTACATTACAGAACTTTTATTTAGACTAAAATGTGAAAGTAGACAAAAGCAATCTACATGTCATAAAATTTGTGATTAAATTATGTTAATGTTTTAATTATATTACATTATGTACATGTTCCCTTAGCATGTGTTATAATACGTATCTATGTCTGTTATGACTGGCCTAAAATATCCATTGTTTTTAAGCATTACCTGAAGTAACTTTATTCTTGCTGTTCTCGATCTTTGTACATAATGATTATATTCGAAGACTATTTCATGTTCATATTTGTAACGATAAATTAGGACCCAGTCTATACATTTCTTCGTAAGCGTTCGGATATATTCCAATATTTTATCCAAAAAATCTTTGCACAAGAGCGTAACTAAGATCGATGCGAGGCAGTACAAATAATCGGATAGACCATACCTCCTTAAAAGAAAATGAACTCTTTTTTTTCATATGTGCCTTCAATGAATACAATAAGTGAAAGGAAATGTATACAAAACTTTTAGCAGTTTTATATATATGGCCGATAACTTTAAATAGTGACGTCACTAAGTCGCATCCGGAATATCGCAGATACATTTTTTTTTTACGAATTCGTTGTTGCCATAAAGTTTATTTTGTAACTATAAAAAAAATTACCCAGAACAACGATGATAAACTATATAGCAAATAACTTCCGGTTTGCCATGGCGGGAGGCAGTTGTTCTTGGCTTGCCGGGTAAAGTATCTCGTAAGAGAACAGCCTTATTGTACCAAAATGTAGCTCATCTATATATAAGAAAGCAAACTGTTGACTGGGAACTTAAATGATATAGTTAATATTTCGCAAAGAAGTAGATGAAAGTGTTTGTGCATTACAAAACCGGTGTATTCAATTCCTTTAACGAAGTCACACACCCTCCGTTTACGAAGAAACTTCTTTACCTTCGAGAGAAAATGGCATCCAAACCTAATTTGAGGAGCACTCCCATAACAGCTTCTATGCATGTTAGCGCCGTTCGAAACAAATCACAGAAAACCAAAATTAAAGATAGATCTATCAAACATTCTGGAACGGAAGTGTCAGATGTAAATGTGAAGGATGCCTCTAATAGTGGCGCCTAATGGGCACCTCAAACTGACACGTAAATGTCCGTCGATAACTTGGCGTTACAGAAAATTTTAGATGAACTTGATAAGAAGGCATAGAAAATATATCAGGTTTTGGACAGGAAGATAGATTCCGTTCTTAATGATATAAAAAGTAGTGTAGACAACTTGAGGTCACAACTTTGGGTTGATATGGAGGAAACTAAAGCAATGAAAGATAGAATTACTGATATTGAAGAGAACCTAAACTTCAGTGATGAGAGGGTGACAAAACTGCAAAATGAAAGTGAACAGGAGCTCCTGGTCCGACACGAGAAGTTAAAGCCGGTAAAAAAAAATCTTGAGTGAATATTCTTCTCATGGTGGAATATGAACAAAAATATGACCTTCTTAGACGGGTCGATCCTGGTGAAGACATTTACCGAGTGGTCACGGAAGTGCTTGAGAAATATTTGGGCATTAATAAACAACGCGTACAAGACATGTGGTTTGTGAACGCTCATACAACCCAACCAAAAGCTCCTGTTTCAGCACCCATTATAATTAGATTCAGTTGTTGGATTGATAGGGGTATTGTTGGATTGATAGGGGTATTGTCTTGCACTAAACACTTGCAAGTTTCAAAGAGAATTCTGACTGAGCTGCCGGTTCCGATGAAAATAGAAAGAAGAGCATGGCTAAAGAAGTTTATGTCATTCACAAATATGAACACCTTCAAAACTGGAATCAGTGTAAACAAATTAATTAGATGTGTGGTTAAAAGTTTATGAAGATACTCAGAGATGCTGTTACGACGTGTACTTTTCGATATGAAATCAAATTATATTCAAAAATGAAATCTAAACTTTCTAACAACTATTAAAACTTTGAATCACGTTCAACCGACTGTCATCTCGTCACATTACCAAAATGGACTAAAAACATCACAGATATCGAAAATTACTGCTTTCACATGTGAAGAGCTTATAAAATATGGCAACACCTTGTGCATCGGGGTAGTCGTCGTATGCGGAAAAGAGATCGAGAAATTATCAATTTCATTAGTGGAACAAAGCAAAACTTTGGTAAATACCGAATTTTCCACACATTTTACATTTAATAAAATTTGCTTGTCACAAGCAGTTCATTTGCCTTTAAGAAGAATCTTTTGTTGTCAATTAGTTTCATTGCTCTAACTCTCGAGATTCATACAAATATAGGTCAGTTTACATGTTTTGTACAGGGGAGTTCAGTAACAGGTAGAGGTATGTAAGTCGTGCAAGAAATACTTAATGATTTTCTTCTTCTCGATGGATCGCTTGCAAAATAATTTCTTCTTCTCGATGGATCGCTTGCAAAATAATTTTTTAATCGTGGGGTTTCATGGACTGTAATACGATTAACATTGTAAATTGTCGTCGTGTATTTGCACGTGCGTGTTTGAACACGATGTAGAGAAAAGGTTAGAAAGAAAGAATCATCTAGACTCACTTAGAGGTAACCACGTGAAAGTGACAGGTGGTATCTTCAGCAATCAGCGATCAGCAAAGTATAAATTACAAAGGCATTCAGTGTCATCTATTTAAAAATTTATTTTAGCATTTCAGAAGTTTTCTCTTGTATTCACATGTGATGAAAATATGTAGACGTGTAACAAACAACAGCGTAGAAAGAAAGTATGTCTTCCATACCGTTCTATTCATAGTCCTTTGAAACATATATAACAAGAAGCAAACATCGGAAATTTGTTTTAGTAATATTTACCACCTTGATATTATTCTGATAATTCACTTCATTCTTTTTGCTATATGCGCTATAAAATGAGTATAAAATGTATTTTTCAGTTGTTGTTTATTTATTTTTTTTCGCTGAGAAAGAATGATTTTTGTACACAAAACAGCACTGATGTAAAATGCTCACCGCACCAGTTAGCCACAGTATTAAATGAATGATGAATTCAATAACAGCAACAATATCAATAACAACGATGATAATAGCAAAACAGCCTTGGTAATATTACAACAATAATAACAGCAAGACGAACACCGCTAACATCCCTACAAACAGCAACAACTAAACTAATAATAATAATAATAATAATAATAATAATAATAATAATAATAATAATTACTATTATTATTATTATTATTATTATATGGGGGATAAAAAAAGAGGAGTCAAAAACTCATGTACGACTCTTTCCGTGGATGAAAATATGCTTCATAATTTCAAGAATAAAGAGAACTTATTCACATCAAAGTTGGTAAAATAAAGATTAAATAGCTCAAATGAAATAAAAATCACAAACTTCTCTTTCACTTTGATATCGAACTTCTGGATTTTTCCTCAACCTCATATGATCCTGGAGATGATGATGATGAAGACGACGAAGTTTTATAGACGGTTTTGTAGCTTTTCCCCTGAAACCAAAGTCTGGACAATGGCTGGATTAATAGAAAAATAATTAAACATTAAAAATGCGAAAGGCACATCAAGACGACTAGTCCAATATGCAGGAGTGTACTGGGTAAGCAACGCGTCCCTGGACTTATCTGCCGGGACAGGCCAGGGGTTTTGCTCACACCAGTAAAACACCGGTAAAAACGGATTTTTTTGACGGCCCACCGGCCCACCGATGGTAAAAACGGATTTTGTTGCGGCGGCCCACTGGGATTTGTCCCGG
Organism: Margaritifera margaritifera; assembly: GCA_029931535.1. Taxonomy (NCBI): domain Eukaryota; kingdom Metazoa; phylum Mollusca; class Bivalvia; order Unionida; family Margaritiferidae; genus Margaritifera; species Margaritifera margaritifera. The sequence goes on along the minus strand of JAQPZY010001610.1, from coordinate 3,256,035 downwards.
TATTCCCAATGGCCAGTACACCACTGCCAATATGTGAATAGCAAAAGGCACATCTATACCACTAGTCCAATATGTGAATAGCAAAAGGCACATCTAGATGACTAGTCCAATACGTGAATAGCAAAAGGCACATCTAGACCTCTCGTCCAATATGTGAATAGCAAAAGGCACATCTAGACTACTAATCCAATATGTGAATAGCAAAAGGCACATCTAGACCACTAGTCCAATATGTGAATAGCAAAAGGCACATCTAGACCACTAGTCCAGTATGTGAATAGCAAAAGCCACATCTAGACCACTAGTCCAGTATGTGAATAGCAAAAGGCACATCTAGACCACTAGTCCAATGTGTGAATAGCAAAAGGCACATCAAAACCACTAGTCCAATGTGTGAATAGCAAAAGGCACACCTAGATGACTAGTCCAATATGTAAATAGCAAAAGCCACATCTAGACCACTAGTCCAAAATGTAACTAGCAAAAGGCACATCTAGAACACTAGTCCAATGTGTGAATAGCGAAAGGCACACCTGGAATGCTAGTCCAATATGTAAATAGCAAAAAGCACACCTAGACGACTAGTCCAGTATGTGAATAGCAAAAGTAACACCTACACCACTAGTCCAAAACGTGAATAGCAAAAGGCACATCTTGACCACTAGTCCAATATGTAATTAGCAAAAGGCACATCTAAAACACTAGTCCAATATGTGAATAGCAAAAGGCACATCTAGACCACAAGTCTAATATGTAAATAGCAAAAGGCACACATAGATGAGTTGTCCAATATGGGAATAGCAAAAAGCACACGTACACCACTAGTCCAATATGTGAACAGCAAAAGGCGCACCTAGACGACTAGTCCAATATGTGAACAGCAAAGGGCACACCTAGACGACTAGTCCAATATGTGAATAGGAAAAGGCACACCTACACCACTAGTCCAATATGTGAATAACAAAAGGCACATCTAGACCACTAGTCCAATATGTGAACAGCAAAAGGCACATCTAGAACACTAGTACAATATGTGAACAGCAAAAGGCACATCTAGAACACTAGTCCAATGTGTGAATAGCAAAAGGCACATCTAGACCACTAGTACAATATGTGAACAGCAAAAGGCACATCTAGATGACTAGTCCAATATGTGAATAGCAACAGGCAAACCTAGACCACTAGTCCAATCTTTGTACCATCTAGACTACTAGTCCAATATGTGAACAGCAAAAGGCACGTTTAGAACACTAGTACAATGTGTGAATAGCAAAAGGCACATCTAGAACACTAGTCCAATGTGTGAATAGCAAAAGGTACATCTAGACCACTAGTACAATATGTGAACAGCAAAAGGCACATTTAGACCACTAGTCCAATATTTGTACCATCTAGACTACTAGTCCAATATGTGTACCAAGTTTTACATTTGAGAGTTATCCTCCGGAAACGAAGAGCGATTCGGTAGTAAGCTCGTTGGTAGTTCGGCATAATTAGTGCATTTTTACAGAAATGATAAGATAAATACATAGAAGTTTATATCCGGGGATTTTACAGGAATAAGGTAAACACTGAGAAGGTTCATACGTGGATTTTACAGGAATGATAAGGTAAATACAGAGAAGTGTACATCCGGGAATTTACGGGAATGGCAAGAAATTCAGATATATGTACATCCGGGGATTTTACAGGAATGATAAGGTAAATTCAGGGAAATGTGCATCCGGGGATTTTACAGTAATGATAGGTTAAATACAGAGAAGTGTACATCCGTGAATTTTACAGGAATGATAAGGTAAATACAGAGAAGCGTACATCTGGGGATTTGACAAGAATGATAAGAAATTCAAAGAAATGTACATCCGGGAATTTTACAGGAATCATAAGGTAAATTCAGCGAAATGTACATCCGGGGATTTTACAGGAACGATAACGTAAATTAAGAGAAATGTTCATTTGGGGATTTTACAGGAATGAAAATGTAAATTCAGAGAAATGTACATCTGGGGATTTTACAGGAATGATAAAGTAAATACATAGAAATGTACATACGGATATTTTACAGGAATGATACGGTAAATACAGAGAAGTGTACATCAGTGAATTTTACTGGAATGATACGGTAAATACAGAGAAGTGTAAATCGGTGAATTCTACTGCAATGATTTGGTAAATACAGAGAAGTGTAGATTGGTGAATTTTAATGGAATGATACGGGAAATAGAGAGAAGTGTACATTAGTGAATTTTACAGGAATGATACGGTAAATATAGAAGTGTACATAGGTGAATTTTACTGGAATGATACGGTAAATGCGGAGAAGTGTAGATCGGCGAATTTTACTGGAATGATACGGTAAATACAGAGAAGTGTACATCGGTAAATTTTACTGGAATGATACGGTAAATACAGAGATACATTAAAATCAGCATCATTCTGTTCTGTATGGATCTGAAATATTTGCATTTGAGGTCATGTCCTAATGACCCCAGCTAAAATTTCTATTAATAGATTTTCCTAATTAAAATCCCTCGTTACAGACACCGTTTCGATTTGATCGTTCGATGCGCTTCGGATCGATTCAATGTCGGGATTTGAACAGTAACGTTTTGATTGACTAATCAATACGTCATTCAGACTTGACATTCAATGCGAATGTTTCAGATTTTTAAATCGAAAAAAAATCTACACAGAGTAGTATCTGGCCTTGAGATTACAAAGATCAGAGCTTGTATCTGAGATGAGGTTTTCGCTCTGAGCTAATGAAAAGTGACGTTACAAAATTAAAGTCGTTGTAACTGGCTGACACAAAATCTCAAGCTCAAACTCAGAAGCTTTCTAATTTTCAGGTGTGATCTTAATCATACTTGACAAAAGCAGGACATAAATTTCGATACTGTTCCATTTTCCGAATCCGAGTTTGCCCGGGTAAGGTTAACACGATAGGAGTCACTGTCCAGGATTATGTTGATTTCAGGAATTAATATTTGGGGTAAAATGAGTGGATAACATAAACAAATGCTTTTCAAAAAAAATGTGTACAGACCATTATCCTAAAGAAGATTGGAAATGTATGCGAGGAAACAGTTGGGATGCTTAATAAAATGTAATCCCCCGAATTTCATTTCCAACTGAAGAACTTCTTTGTAGAGTAGTTACTATAGACAAGAGAACTTGGAAGTTGATGATACATTCAGTGCATGGAGTTGAATTGTGAAACACAAATATACGGAGAAGAAAAATATATATGGACAGGTGATAAATCTATTCCTGTTTTTCGAAAATAGTCCCTAATCTCAAAATTTGAAATTTTTTTATATTCAGTTTCAACATTATATAACCTTTGATGTCAATTATGTCTCCAATATTATATATCTTTCCATGTCAATTATGTATCCAATATTATATAACCTTTGATGTCAATTATGTCTCCAATATTATATAACTTTCCATGTCAATTATGTCTCCAATATTATATAACCTTTGATGTCAATTATGTCTCCAATATTATATAACTTTCCATGTCAATTATGTCTCCAATATTATATAACTTTTGATGTCAATTATGTCTCCAACATTATATAACTTTCCATGTCAATTATGTCTCCAATATTATATAACCTTTGATGTCAATTATGTCTCCAACATTATATAACTTTCCATGTCAATTATGTCTCCAATATTATATAACCTTTGATGTCAATTATGTCTCCAACATTATATAACTTTCCATGTCAATTATGTCTCCAATATTATATAACCTTTGATGTCAATTATGTCTCCAACATTATATAACTTTCCATGTCAATTATGTCTCCAATATTATATAACCTTTGATGTCAATTATGTCTCCAATATTATATAACCTTTGATGTCAATTATGTCTCCAACATTATATAGCCTTCGATGTCAAGTATGTCTCCAACATTATATAACTTTGGATGTCAATTATATCTCTAATATTATATAACCTTCTTTGTCAATTATGTCTCCAACATTATATAACCTTCCTTGTCAATTATGTCATCGCCAGCAAACTAGTTGTAAATCATTATGTTGTCAGAAAATATATCTGAAACCGGTTCTATTTTAGCATCTGAACGAGTATGACACTTATTCATGTCTACATTTGAAACATCACGCACAATACCTTCACAACTAGATCTTTCAAAATGTATCTGTGTAAATGTTTGCTCTTCAAATTTAATTCTTTTGTCGGTACTTAGCGGCAGCTGTCTGTCATATTTTATTTTATCGGGAAGATTTAAATATATACTACCGCTATGTTTATTTGCACTTCTCTTAGGATCGTAAATATTGTAATTTGCGAGATGTTTAAATTAGTATGTTTTTAAATACCCGTAAATGTTGTAATTCTTGAGATGTTTAAATTAGTATGTTTTTAAATACCCGTAAATGTTGTAATTCGTGAGATGTTTAAATTAGTATGTTTTTAAATACCCGTAAATGTTGTAATTCGTGAGATGTTTAAATTAGTATGTTTTTAAATACCCGTAAATGTTGTAATTCGTGAGATGTTTAAATTAGTATGTTTTGACATTCCCGTAAATGTTGTAATTCTTGAGATGTTTAAATTAGTATGTTTTGACATTCCCGTAAATGTTGTAATTCTTGAGATGTTTAAATTAGTATGTTTTTAAATACCCGTAAATGTTGTAATTCTTGAGATGTTTAAATTAGTATGTTTTGACATTCCCGTAAATGTTGTAATTCGTGAGATGTTTAAATTAGTATGTTTTTAAATACTCGTAAGTAGGTGTGGTGGTAGATCTTGGGCAACTAGAGGGGTCTTACATAGTTCAGTGGCCCAGGGACCCAAGGGTATTTTTCTTTTCTTTTTTTTAAAAAATAATTTCTACCCCCAGTGTTCAAGAAATCTTTTTTCTAAACACTACCATCGATAGGATAGTACTATTTTGTTATTTACAAATGGTCCAGAACAAGTCTATATCGTCTACTTTAGCGGTAGTTTATTTTGGGATAAACCTAAATAAATCATAGCTCTATATGAACCATCGTTTATTTTAAATATTATCCACTCGCAATTGACTCGAATTTCGAATATTGTATATTTTGTTGGAGGATATAAAAGCTCTATAACAAGGGCAGGTTTTGACCGCTTAGCTAAACACTCCCAAAAGTTAACTAAAATTTAAAAAATATAAAACAGGCTTGAAGCTAAATCACCACAAAGTGTCATCAATTTGTTGTAGTTTACATTTTGGAATCGTGCTATACGATAAAATAATGTTTTGAATGTACTAATTAAACTAATTAGGCAGTGAATTCTTGTATATACATGTGTCAAGAAACAAAAGGCAGTTCAATTCAATAGTGTATTCTGGTAATTATGTACATTATCATAAGGTATCATGTTATACATATTGCGTGGTTATCACATGTTAAACGTAAAACTTTTTTTTAAAAAACCTCTAAAAAGGTAATCAACATGAGCTGGAAAGGAGAGGATGGACAAGTATAAACAATCTGTAAAAGAAATTACTGAAGTAATTATATATCTCTTTTTTTAAATGTCTCTTTTTAAAACGCTTTATGTACAAATTTACTTAATGTACATTGCTTTTATTTTTTTACTAGAATTTAACAATTGAATGAACTTATACACGCATGGCTAGTTCCAGTAGTACTTTTTAATTAAGTTTGCAAGTAAATTAGTTAATACTGAAGACACTGAAAGAAAATGGTATTCGTCTTCAATATCATGATTATCATTATGCAATAATTCTTACATTATCAGAAAATACTTGAAGTTTTGTCAAAAGTGATCTAAGTTTATTGTTATGAAAGAATTTTAAATAATCTTCGAGGCAGAAGTCATGGCTTGAGTTAATAAAAAAGCAGACACATTTAAATTGTTAATATAAAATCGTAATAGATAAGTGTAGGGGCCTACGACATGTATAAACTATTTCCCAGGCATTTTCCGCTGAATAACATGGCTTTAGAAATAGCACTTGTTCCAGCTGCTCATATGTATGCATTGCAGTGCCATTATTTTCACAGATATGTTGCAGTTACGCTGACCTCCGTTGCAACCTGATTTAATTAAGATAGTCGAAATCAGCCGTACAACGGTTAAATTCGACAGATTTTAAATTAAATTAATGAAACCTTTTCCTTGGAAATTTGTATGCATAGTCCTTGGAAGATTAAGCTCTTCCCATCCGTCACAAGATATCAGACAACTGATGAAACTAACTGGCTTATAAAATGTCAACACAAGGTGTTTATTGACGTGCTGCTCTTTAATTGAATGACAATAAAATCTTCCTACGCTAAATAAGGTTATATTTTAAAGAAATTTTACCCTTTCTTTCACCCTTTACGTTCCTTGAATTTAACTGGCACATATCCATTTTTTTCGAAAATAATCTAGTTAGTAATCATGGATTTAAAGATTAGACAGGTTGAAGAGACTTCTTTGCTAATTAACAAATTAGATACTTTGAGGAATGCTAATTAACAAATTAGATACTTTGAGGAATCGCATAAAGAAGTAGAAGGCGTATCATTCGTGTTTTGCGGTTGCGACAATATAATCAGCAATCACCACACTTCTGGAAAACAAATTATGATTCGTAATAAAATTTTGGGGAAATTGTTTATACATAAAGTAGATAAGATATTTCTAAGAACAACAAATTATGTCAACATTTGGATTTTAGTTGTCAATAGGAATAAAAAGAACGTACTGTTTTCTTTAGTATTTCAAGCTTTAATTTTATCCCCCCCCCCCCTCCAAGTCTAATACTGCAGACCAAATCAACAAAATCTGTCGCTACTGTTGGTTTGCAATTATTGTGCCTTGTTTTTCCTTTTACGGTATATTTATGATCATATATTTGCAGAAACCAAGTTTTGACTTTTTTCGGTATGTTTATAGTCATATATTTGCTGAAACTAAGTTTGCTGTGGAAGGAGATATATTGATAATGTTATCATGAAAAAATTTATCTCTCTCTCAAATTAAACTCATAAAAGCTGTAAATTTTGTTAAAGGTTTCATCTATGTAACATACTTTATTTTAGCAAAATGCTATCTGAGCATGGACAAACCTTATAATTTGTACTGCTTAAAACGTTCCGTCAAAATTTACAAGGATCACACGAAAAATTATTTTCATATGTTTCAGACACCATAAAAATTCATTATTAAAAAAACTCCAGATCGAAGAACATGTTGGATTGAGACTATTCGGTCAAAAAATGAAATTTATTACTTAACTGCTGAATCGGTCTTTCGTTTAATCCTCTGTTATGCGAGTAAACCAGAAGCATGACTTTCGATATATGAATGTATCAAACAATTGCTTCTTCATTAATGGAAATTATTATGTAAATAATTCCTTAACATTTAATTGAACATGAATCAAAAATGTGGCCCTCTATCTGCTAAAAATAAAAAAGAAAAGAAGATAAAAAAGAAGAAACGCTCAAAAAATGTTTGCTTACTATGAAAGAAATAACAGAAAAAAACTCATAAACAAGGAAACGATATTCTACAATACGGAGTAAACGGAATTCAAACACAAACAGTTACTTTTATTTTTAAAAAGAAGAATAGGGATAAAAACACAAAAATAAGGAAACAATATGTTACAACACGGGGTGCATGGAAATCAAGTACACACACACAGGCCACACAATACGCCTCCATTATAGCAACAAAAAAAAAAAAAACAGCGAGTATTGAACAGATATCCTAGAGGCTCATATCGAGGTAGACGGCTAAATGTATTTTAGTCTCTTATCGCAAAGGTTACTTTCATTAGGTACAGTTCCTAGGACAACAAAGGTAACCGTAACTAGGGAAATCTCTATATTAAGATCTGTGACAAATGGCCTTTAATGAGAAGCATACTGTTCGGATTAATCTTCTCAATGCCAGATGGACACGAGTACAGCCTCGATGGAAAGCGTACACTATTTGCCTATGTATGTTCCAGACATTCTTCTCAATGTCAGATAGACACGAGTACAGCCATGATGGAAAGTATGCACTATTTGCCTATGTGCGTTCCAGACATTGTTTTCAATGCCAGATGGACACGAGACCAGCCATGATGGAAAGCACACACTATTTGCATATGTATCTTCCAGTCATTCTTCTAAATGCCAGATGAACACGAGTACAGCCATGATGGAAATCATACATTATTTGCCTATGTGTGTTCCAGCCATTCTTCTCAATGCCAGATGGACACGAGTACAGTCATGCTGGAAAGCACGTATTATTTGTATATGTGTGTTCCAGCCATTATTCTCAATGCCAGATGGACGCCAGTACAGCATGGTACAAAGCACACAGTATTTGCCCATGTGTGTTCCAACCATTCTTTTCAATGCCAGATGAACACGAATGCAGCCTCGATGGAAAGTACACACTATTTGCCTATGTGTTTTCCAGCTATCTGGAACACCATCGGATATGTTGATGTCTTGTTATGATTTACTCAAAATCAAGAACAAGAAATTTAGGTAATGAATTATCTCATTGTTCATGCTCGCCATTCACAGTTGAATAAATATAGCTACACTGTACATATCTTACCAAATTCATCTATCCATCAAGCTATGCTCGCCATACATAGTTGAATAAATATCGCTATTTACCGTATCAAATCCATCTATCCATCAAGCTATATATACTCGCCATACATAGTTGAATAAATATCGCTATTTACCATATCAAATTCATCTATCCATCAAGCTATACTCGCCATACATAGTTGAATAAATATCGCTACACTGTACATATCTTATCAAATTCATCTATCCATCAAGCTATGCTCGCCATACATTGTTGAATAAATATCGCTATTTACCGTATCAAATTCATCTATCCATCAAGCTATACTCGCCATACATAGTTGAATAAATATCGCTACACTGTACATATCTTATCAAATTCATCTATCCATCAAGCTATACTCGCCATACATAGTTGAATAAATATCGCTACACTGTACATATCTTAACAAATTCATCTATCCATCAAGCTATACTCGCCATACATTGTTGAATAAATATCGCTATTTACCGTATCAAATTCATCTATCCATCAAGCTATACTCGCCATACATTGTTGAATAAATATCGCTATTTACCGTATCAAATTCATCTATCCATCAAGCTATGCTTGCCATACATTGTTGAATAAATATCGCTATTTACCGTATCACATTCATCTATCCATCAAGCTATACTCGCCATACATTGTTGAATAAATATCGCTATTTACCGTATCAAATTCATCTATCCATCAAGCTATACTCGCCATACATAGTTGAATAAATATCGCTACACTGTACATATCTTAACAAATTCATCTATCCATCAAACTATACTCGCCATACATTGTTGAATAAATATCGCTATTTACCGTATCAAATTCATCTATCCATCAAGCTATACTCGCCATACATTGTTGAATAAATATCGCTATTTACCGTATCAAATTCATCTATCCATCAAGTTTGGTGATTATGTTGTTTCATGTTAATGTTTATTTCCTTTCATTAGATGAAAGTAACTGATAATTCAATAGGTACTACGGTGCCTCTTGTACTATCATGCAAGCATAGGATGAAGATAGGAAACATCACTGTTCAGCTAATATTGGTCTCCATTCAATGTAGGAATATAAATGAATTCTCTGTGGTCTTGATTAAAAAAGACACAAAATCATTAGTTAATCCTCACAGGTGGGATTTTCTCTATTTAACATTTGATTAATAAACAGCGAAAAGAGGTAATTGATCATTACTCTACTCTGAGATGCAATACTCTTGGAAATAAACGTAACGAACACGCTTTCCCGAATTGTTTTATACCTAGAATGTAAGCTCGTATTAGAGCTAACACTGTTGTAAATTATTGGATGTGTAACTAAATTTGTTTTGTTACAGGCATCATCAATTTTACTCATTTACTTCTTTCTTTATAACCAATCTCTTTTGGAAGATTGAATAAGCTGAAACAGTTGAGACTGGGAAGGTATTCAGATACTAGCTAACATATGGGTATACATACATACATATACACATACATACATATACACATACATACATACATACATACATACATACATACATACATACATACATACGTATACACATACATACATAAACACATACATACATATACACATACATACATATACACATACATATACACATACATACATACATATACACATACATACATATACACATACATACATACATATACACATACATACATATATATATACACATACATACATACATACATACATACATACATACATACATACATACATACATACATATATACATACATACATATACACATACATACATATATACATACATACATATACACATACATACATATACACATACATACATCAACGAGGAATATGAAAACTTTGGACACGAACCATTAGATATCAAAACTCCGGACACCAAAGAAGACAGAAAATATGGACATCATGCAAATATTATTTTAAAAATTCGGACATCAACGATTAAATATCAGAACACAGGACATCAACGAGGAAATATAAATACTCCAAACTTGTCTAGATTTTTCCACAATATTTGCCGCCATCTGTGTCACTTAAGTCACAATAATGGATATGTAGCTAGGGTATGATTAATGATAGATAGAGAAGGATTAATGAATACAATTAATTATCATCATGGTTTTAAACAGCGAAAGAAAAGGTAATGCTTGAGAAACAGAATTTAAAGTAAAATAGCATGATCATGTGACCAGTCTTTATAAGCTACCAATAATGAAAAGGACACTCCACTTGTCTCGCCTTCGTTTTCGATAGCGGGACAGATACTCACATTTCATTTATTTTCTTGGGCATCAGTTTCCGTAGTTTTGCTTTAAATTCGTGGTTTGTAGCAACCAGGAAATACACGTAATTTGGTACCACGCGAAAAATAGATATTTCAAAGTAAATCACTTATCATAAATATTCCTATTTTGTGACCTCAATATTGTTATTTTGACCTCAGTATTGTCAAGAGTACAAGATTATGCCATCAAGTTATTTGAAAATGTCAGATAAAGCTTACAGCGCTGGTTACAAACGAGATACAGTGTTTTTACAGAACCCTTGTTTGTTTACTTCATCCAAAAACTGAAAAATAAGATAAACAATTCTCAAGTCGTTTGAAAATCAATTTAAAAACACCGATGATTCAGATACAGAGTACAGAGAATACTAACATCTTTTTGTTACTGATATTTTCATACTGATCATGAATTCTTGTTACTTATATTTTCATAGTGATCATGAATTCTTGTTACTGATATTTTCATAGTGATCATGAATTCTTGTTACTGATATTTTCATAGTGATCATGAATTCTTGTTACTTATATTTTCATAGTGATCATGAATTCTTTTTACTGATATTTTCATAGTGATCATGAATTCTTTTTACTGATATTTTCATAGTGATCATGAATTCTTTTTACTGATATTTTCATAGTGATCATGAATTCTTTTTACTGATATTTTCATAGTGATCATGAATTTTTGTTACTGATATTTTCATAGTGATCATGAATTTTTGTTACTGATATTTTCATAGTGATCATAAATTTTTGCTACTGATATTTTTATAGTGATCATAAATTTTTGTTACTGATATTTTCATAGTGATCATAAATTTTTGTTACTGATATTTTCATGGTGATCATGAATTTTTGTTACTGATATTTTCATAGTGATCATAAATTTGTGCTTCTGATATTTTTATAGTGATCATGACTCTTTGTTACTTATATTTTCCTAGCGATCATGACTTTGTGTTACTAATATTTTCCTAGTGATCATGACTTTTTGTTACTGATATTTTCATAGTGATTTTGACTTGTATGTTACCGATATTTACATAGGGATCACGACTTTCAACCAACAACAATGTGGCTTTAGAAAGGAGACTTGCATGTAAAATAAGTCTGTATATCTTTACAGCTGTCAAAGCTTGTATCAGTAATTGGGCTATATATTTTCCAGTTATGAATTGGTTATCATCTTTATAGTTCTGTTCCATACAACAGGGAAATGCCGATAGTTATGTGAACTCACCAGAAGACATGTAAATGTTGTTTACTCGAGACAAAAATTAACTGCAATCGATGTAATGTTTGAATAGTTCTACGGAACAGGGCCGTTTGTTACTTTTGACTCCTACATTTACGGACGAAAGATGTATACATTTTGGAAGGAAATGATCAAGCTTAATTTTACATCGTGATATAAAGATTTTATGTTATAATTGATTACCTGTGTGGCATAAGGAAATAATCAAACTTAATTTTACATCGTGATATAAAGATTTTATGTTATAATTGATTACCTGTGTGGTATAAGTTTTGGATACCAAAATTATTTTGTGCCCATTCAAGTGTTCCTAAAAAAATTAATAATTAAAAAATAGTATACAAGAATCTGTGCGATAACTCGATAGGTTTTGGAGTTACCTCGAGTTAGTGTTAATGACAGTAATAACATCAAACAGACACGGCTTAACCTGCTTTGTATTTTTTTAAAAATGGTTAAATAAGGCGAAAAGGTATAATTTAAGAGAAAATAATTTTATTGGATTATTTAAAGGATTTTATTGTGTGTTCTACCTTCAATTTAATTGAGTATGAACCATTGTGGTTGACTTGATGTGGTGATGCAGTCGATATGTATCACTTTTTGGGATAGTCAACTATACAAAATACTATCTTTATTCTTTCTTAACCGCACTGATCGTCAATTGGAATTATTATTTTAAAAAAAATGTATTGGGAAAAGAAATATGGTTCCCAAGAATCTTTTATGCGGCTTTAGGTTTGGATAAATTAAGGGAAAACCGACCGCGTCTCAGAAAAATACTGGACGAACTTTCCTGTTGACCGTGCTAATGGGAAACATATTTCTCTCCTTTATAGATGAAGAATATAGTATTATTATACAGGCTTAAGAACACTACACTTTCCATTTGACTTGCGCATGCGTGACTAGCTTCGACTGTCTACGAGGTCCATAGCTTGAAATGAGCACACACACATATTTTAGCTCCATACGTTTGTGTTTAGATATAGGAAAAGTAACATAGATAGCTATGTGTGCAAAAAGGTACAAAGTACATGTATTATACTGAAATTTCAAAAAGGTACAAAGTACATGTATTATACTGAAATCTCAAAAAGGTATAAAGTACATGTATTATACTGAAATTTCAAAAGGTACAAAGTACTTGTATTATACTGAAATTTCAAAAAGGTACAAAGTACATGTATTATACTGATATTTCAAAAAGAAACAAAGTACATGTATTATACTGAAATTTCAAAAAGGTACAAAGTATATGTATTATACTGAAATTTCAAAAAGGTACAAAGTACATGTATTATACTGAAATTTTAAAAAGGTACAAAGTACTTGTATTGTACTGAAATTTCAAAAAGGTACAAAGTACATGTATTATACTGAAATTTTAAAAAGAAACAAAGTACATGTATTGTACTGAAATTTCAAAAAGGTACAAAGTACATGTATTATACTGAAATTTCAAAAAGGTACAAAGTACATGTATTATACTGAAATTTCAAAAAGGTACAAAGTACTTGTATTATACTGAAATTTCAAAAAGGTACAAAGTACATGTATTATACTGAAATTTCAAAAAGGTACAAAGCACTTGTATTATAGTGAAATTTCAAAAGAAGTTTTAAGATAAGATAGGAAAAGATAATCTTTACTTTCCAAATGGGGCCATTTAGCAAAATTGTGTTTAAGGTTACAGGATTTTGAATTTTTGTCTCATTGAAAGAATACTCAGTAATAAGTTATTCAATTGATGATAATGATAATGATAAATATGATGCTGCTGATGATAATGATAATGATAGATATGATGCAGATGATGATAATGATAATGATAATGATAGATATGATGCTGCTGATGATAATGATAATGATAGATATGATGCTGATGATGATAATGATAATGATAAATATGATGCTGATGATGATAATGATAATGATAAATATGATGATGATAATGATAATGATAATGATAAATATGATGCTGATGATGATAATGATAATGATAAATATGATGCTGCTGATGATAATGATAATGATAAATATGATGATGATGATGATGATAATGATAATGATAAATATGATGATGATAATGATAATGATAATGATAAATATGATGCTGATGATGATAATGATAAATATGATGCTGCTGCTGATAATGATAATGATAAATATGATGATGATGATGATAATGATAATGATAAATATGATGATGATGATGATGATAATGATAATGATAAATATGATGATGATGATGATAATGATAAATATGATGCTGATGATGATAATGATAATGACAGATATGATGCTGATGATGATAATGATAAATATGATGCTGATGATGATAATGATAATTATAAATATGATGCTGATGATGATAATGATAATGATAAATATGATGCTGCTGATGATAATGATAATGATAAATATGATGCTGATGATGATAATGATAATGATAAATATGATGATGATGATGATGATAATGATAATGATAAATATGATGCTGCTGATGATAATGATAATGATAAATATGATGCTGCTGATGATAATGATAATGATAAATATGATGCTGATGATGATAATGATAATGATAAATATGATGCTGATGATGATAATGATAATGATAAATATGATGCTGATGATGATAATGATAATGATAAATATGATGCTGATGATGATAATGATAATGATAAATATGATGCTGATGATGATAATGAGCATCCTTAAAAGTTAAACAAAATAAAAACAACAAAATATTGTAACACTATCAAGAGAAATTATATGCGATTGGTTCTGTATAAAATTACTGTTCAAGCAATTATCCACCTAACATATTGCAATTGTCCAAGATATCGAAGTCTTATAAACACTCTTGGACATCAATGCCATAGCTTGGACATCAATGCCATACCTTAGTTTTGACATCAATGTCATAGCTTGGACATAAATGCAATAGCTTGGACATCAATGCCATAGCTTGGACATCAATGCCATACCTTAGCTTGGACATCAATGCCATATCTTAGCTTGGACATCAATGCCATAGTTTGGACATTAATGCCATAGCTTGGACAGCAATGCCATATCTTAGCTTGGACATCAATGCCATATCTTAGCTTGGACATCAATGCCATAGCTTGGACATCAATGCCATACCTTAGCTTGGACATCAATGAAATACCTTAGCTTGGACATCAATGCCATAGCTTGGACATCAATGCCATAGCTTGGACATCAATGCCATAGCTTAGACATCAATGCCATAGCTTAGACATCAATGCCATAGATTGGGCCTACACTAGTACATACTATTTTCATCACTTTTAAACCTCCTGTTTATCTTCTGTACATACGCTTCCTAGAAATATTTACAAGCCCCAAGAGATTTGTATGCACAAATTTCTTTTTTGTCAAAGGTATTATTCTCCAAGCTGGTAACTGAAAATATAAACTAATCCTGGGCAAATAGTTTAGGTGGACTTTAATCCATTTTCAGGCGGCTTACGAACCTATAGTTAGTTCTTTTAAATTGTCTTTCCTTAGCCTGTTGAACAAATTATGAAACGATTTAACTCCCGTTTTTGTCAAATTTCGTAGCCTCAGGTGTTGTATTGCGGATCAAGCGTCTGACCAACTTTGGACCTGATGCGCGTAGACGCTAACTGGGAAGTACAGCAATAAAAATTCGTCATTTTTGAGAATCAAACCTGCGTCCGTGAGATATGGCACCTGTCAACTTGTCTGCAAGCACCAAGCCACATACTGTCTTGAGTAAGCGCACATCCCCACAATGGGATTGCATTTAGTCGTGAATATATGTATTCATGCATAACGGACACACTCAATTGCCGACCCAGTAATTATTTCTCTCTAAATCTATAGTCATTTCGTATTCCTCTGACTCAAGGCATGTTGAAGTTACTATTGTAAACTACAACTATGTACCAAACAGAGCGAGCAGTACTATTCGCTCTTAAAAGGGACATCAGGCATAGGAGGTCCACAAAACGTCTCCGTTTTACAGTTGTTGAGTGCTAAAGGGACATCAGACATACGAAGTCCTCACCACGTCTACGTATTAAGCATTTGAATGCTAAAGGGACATCAGGCATAGGAGATCCACGACACGTCTCCGTTTTACAGTAGTTGAGTGCTAAAGGGACATCAGACATATGAGGTCCTCACAACGTCTCCGTATTAAGCATTTGAATGCTAAAGGGACATCAGGCATAGGAGATCCACGACACGTCTCCGTTTTACAGTAGTTGAGTGCTAAAGGGATATCATACATAGGAGGTCCTCAACACGTCTCCGTTTTAAAGCAGTTGAGTGGTAAAGATATATAATGATGACTTAAATTTACTTTGACAATTAAAATGCATTTTTGATGCTATTATCGCAAAGGTCACTTTCTTAAGTTTAGGTAGAATACGTAATACTGTCAACAAGCCAATGGCAATGCAAGGTGAATAAATATACCAATGAATGGTCACTTGAAAAGAAAATCCATAATGGAATAAATTTATTAATGTTTGAAATTCGTCCTTTCGACGATGGAAAACAAATTTGTTTTCGAAGTCGGAGAGTGGTTTTGTTTCATTATGTACAAATAAAACGGTATTGCAGTCGATGCTTTGATTTTTTTACAATCGCATTTGAAATTAAGATCTCAAGCATGTATGATTTCATGCATTATTTGATGTATGATGTGGAATCTCACGACTAGTTGTAACTGTACTTTCAGAAGAAAGACTCCTTTTGCTGAAGTTTTTTTAAACACATTCGTCATTGAGTTTCTTAAATTTTATGTCATTTTTTATTGCCTCCCACTTTGTACAGGAGTGTATATGTTGTATACAGATTTCACTTTGTACAGGAGTGTATATGCTATATACAGATGTCACTTTGTACAGGAGTGTATATGCTGTATACAGATGTCACTTTGTACAGGAGTGTATATGCTGTATACAGATGTCACTTTGTACAGGAGTGTATATGCTGTATACAGATGTCACTTTGTACAGGAGTGTATATGCTGTATACAGATTTCACTTTGTACAGGAGTGTATATGCTGTATACAGATGTCACTTTGTACAGGAGTGTATATGCTGTATACAGATGTCACTTTGTACAGGAGTGTATATGCTGTATACAGATGTCACTTTGTACAGGAGTGTATATGCTATATACAGATGTCACTTTGTACAGGAGTGTATATGCTGTATACAGATGTCACTTTGTACAGGAGTGTATATGCTGTATACAGATGTCACTTTGTACAGGAGTGTATATGCTATATACAGATTTCACTTGAATTATTTAGAAACAAACTTGGATGACAATATATTAATCGTCGACAAAATACCAAACCTGCTGACTTGACAGGTTTTGTTTTCGCTTCAGTGTAACAATTTCAGTCATTTCATGACACAACGGCCCAGCAATATTATCATTTTCTAATAAATTCACATTCAGTAAAATGCCGGATAAATAAATATTTCATATAGAGGTGTTATATATATTTATTCATGCAAGTTTTAATACTGTATTTTATATTTATTCATGCAAGTTTCAATACTGTATTTCATATGAATTCATGCAAGTTTCAATACTGAAGTTTATATTTATTGTGTTACCTGACATTTAAACAAATGATAATTTTTTTGTGAAGATTCTACGACAAACAGAGAAGGCAACGTTTGAGGATTTCCAGTAGATCTGGTGCGAGGATCAACTTTCTTGGACTTTACAATCCATTTAAGGACCAAAAGCAAGCGATAACAAAACAAAGTCAGAGAGGCAGATTATATCAATTATTATATATTAGTTCCTGACATGAAAATAGTCCATTGATCTAGAAATACGAGATATCTTGTGTCATAGGTATCCTCACTAACTGAGCCGTAAACTTTATGTCATACGGTATCATCACTGAGTCGTAAACTTAATGTCGTAGGGTATACTCACCGCGTTGTAAATTTGTATGCCATGCGGTATCCTCGCTGACTCGTAAACTTTGCCATAGGGTATTCCCACTAAATGAGTCATAAACTTTATGTCATAGGGTATCCTCATAAACTGTGTCGTAAACTTTATGTTATAGGGTGTCCTCATAAACTGTGTCGTAAACTTTATGTCATCGGGTATCCTCATAAACTGTGTCGTAAACTTTATGTTATAGGGTGTCCTCACTAAAGCAGGTCCAAAAAAATATGTCATACATTCTAAAATATATCTGTCATAAATTCAAAGCGGATACATGTATGATTATTAATTCTCGACTTTGAAAAGCGGAACTTGATAATTGCAATTATGAAAGGTTATGGAAGAAACAAGTGTAGCTTTGAGACTGAAATATCTCTAACGGTATTGTCAAATAGGTTACATGTACTTGAAAGAAACTGGAAGACTAAAAGAGTTTACATGTGTTTGAAAGAAAATGGAACACTAAAAGAGGGTACATGTACTTGGAAGAAACAGGACTACTAAAAGAGGTTACATGTACTTAAAAGAAACTGGACCACTAAAAGAAGTTACATGTACTTGAAAGAAACTAGACCACTTAAAGAGGTCACATAATCACTATCTGTTAAGTTCGGTATCTTGGTTCTTTAATTAAGCAAATTATTTATAATTTTAAAAAATTCTTCTGATATTCACCGAATCTTCATCAATTTCTCAAATGTTTGCCTGATTTTCTTACGGGTGGATTTTTTGCGTCTAGTGTACAATGACGCAATTGGTCGACGAAACATTTTCCCTTGATAATTGACAAAAATTATAAACTTAAGACTTCATTAACGCCGAAAGGGACCGCTTGGTTTCTTAAAAGTGGTGAAAACTGAAGCATGTGAAGAAGGAACAGTGGGTTCCAAGATTTACTTCCCTTTTCTATGGCAATCTTTGTACAGGTAAACCTCTCATATAAACAATTGCCAGACATCCCCCTCAAAAGGAAGAAAGTAAATCATTATAAATGCACACCTCGCATTTACACAATTGCCAGACTTGCACCTCTAAAAGAAGAAAAGAAATCATTAATCACGCACACCTCTCATGTACCCAATTGCCAGACTTGCACCTCTAAAGGAAGACAAGAAATCATTATGCATGGACACCTCTCATATAAACAATTGCCAAACTTGCACTTCCAAAGGAAGAAAGGCAAATGCTGTTGATTTTATGCTACAATGACGTTGAGTAATATTTTTGAAAACCGAAAGCAATGTAATATTTTATATCGACTGTAGGCATATATAATGCTAACGATTACCTCCCTTTGCTCGTCCTAATGCAATGTGCGTTGTCATTTATTTTGCTTCCACACGGAAACCAAAATACACACACACACACACACACACACGCACGCAAACACACACGCACACGCACACACACACACACGCAAACACACACACACACACACACACACATATATATATATATATATATATATATATATATATATATATATATATATATATATATATATATATCAAGAAGTTTCGGAGGGGGGTATTCTTTGGTGAAAATTTGTCCGATTTATAATTACAAGGGACTCCCAAATTAAAACAAATTCCTGGATATTTATAAAACGTAATTCTGAGATAACGATGCTTTTGCAGGTTTTGATGAAACACGCTGATGGCTCTGAATAATTATTATGATAGTACAATCTGAATTTAGTTCCAAAAGAACTAATTATTTTATGAGTTACGGAACCATCCTATGTGTAGTGGAATATTAAATTCTATATTTAATAGAATGAAGGTCACTGATTTGCTGAAAATAATTAATTTTTTCAAAAGAATCCCCGGTATGGATAAATTTTACGCAATAGTAGGTTTGAACCTTAAACCATTTTCATTGTATTGTTGTCGCCGCACGGGTACTGTCGGATGCAAACGGGGCATTCTCACCTGCCTGATTGTTCAAGTGGGTTTTTACAATATAATTTTTCTCAAAAACGAGCCGCTTTGAAAGTTTACTTTTGCATAGATCATACATAGAATGTAAGCGTGTTTTGCTGGTCTTACCGCGGAAGTAAGTTTAGAGAACATTAACATTACTGCATTAGCTGGGCTAGCAAATATCAGTTTAAATGACGATGGAAAGCTAATATATACAAAGGACTTGTGACAAGACAAATTGACAATGTTTGTTCTGCCTTGATGGTTCTCCATACATTAAAGGAATCCACAAATACAATATCGCATAACGCCATGGAAATCTTTTGCATGTGCGCATGCTTCGTCCGTACCAAGTAAACTCATTTGCGTGGATTATTAATTTTTGAGATTATTATTCAAATTGAAATTTTGTAATAGAAAAAAAATTGCCTTTTCTGTCTTGTTTAATATTCTTGTTCTGAAATTTGTATTCTCAGCTGACGTGCTTTACGGGGTAAATCGTGAGAAACCGGAAATCGAAAACCGGAAACAATAGTTTTTCAGCTGGTCCACTATTCAGATTTTACGCATTGCCATAAGCGCTGTGCTTGCTATCAATTAAATTTTCAGTTACAGAAGTAAAGTTTCAAAACCTGTGGCGTAGTTTAAAGCAGGTGTATCAGTTGGACGCATCATCTCTCGTCTTCTCCAGCTGTCAGTAATGAAGATGAATCTTTTTAATCTACGTGGTTTTTTTAATTATCTTGTGAAATAACAATATTTCAACAATTTTTATAACAATTTCACATGGCATTCTGTCAAAGCAGGAACAAGTCAAATTAATCGAGAAATTGTAATTACTATTTTCCATGGCATTCTGTCTAAAATCGAATCTTATATCAATCATTATTATTGATATCATGAACTCCAAAGTATTTTTAAACTACATCGATTTTGTTAGACTATATATTGACCATGTCACTTCTTTAAAACATAAATTAGATTAAACTGAGAAATATCGTATTACATAGCTGCAATGTAAAAATGACCCAAGACATTGCCATTCAGACATTGTTTATTAGGCCTGGATATCGAGGCGGCTGAAACGTTTCATAGGGGCCAGTTAAGGATAACAGTGGGTGAACAGGAGGGAGTATTTTTTGTTACACTTACACTTTTTGTGTAACCGCAATATATAAAAAGATGTCTAATAATAGCCTCACTATTTTATAGCTAGAGCTGATCCAATGGCACCATGAATATATATCCTAATATTCAATCGGTGTCTGATAATGAAATATCTTCAAATAAATGTGGGCAAGATTTATCCTAATCCATTCATATCAACTAGAAGATTATCCACTCACTTTTGTTTCTGTGAGTTTATCAGAATATGTGTGCTAGAACAAATAAGACGGCGCCTATTAACGTATTCATTATCCCGCAACCGAATTCAGATAATCCGGTTTATACTGTAGAAAAAGTCTCGCTAATCAATTGTGACTCGACATCATGCATGTTTAAGTAAAAGAGCTTAGACTTATGGAAGGCTGCAGTGTAAATATGAAAAGTAACCAGTTACAGCTGTATTACCACGCAATTAAAGAAATGTCAGTATTTAACTAAAATTAAAATACTACGGTCATCAAAAACCATGCCTCACATTTAGATTTTTATCTCTCCGTGTTTTGTCAAATTTTGCAGCTGTTCTTATGAATCGAGTTCATATTCTTTAAAAGCTGGTGTGGAGGGACACACATAGATTTTGGTCTGCAAAGCCGGCTTAACTTGAAGTGGTACCTTTCGTTGTCACATGCTGCAGTGTTAACACAACACTCTGTATGTTCGAGTCTTTTGGATTACTACTGGACTATTCTTTTTTTTTTCTTTTCTGCATTGAATTATTACCACATATATTTATTTTTTATAACGACAACACCAGATCTGTTTCATAGTGAAATAGTGAATACAACTACCTGGATTGTAGTTCGTTTTGATCACATGGAATCTACGTGTATGTGGCTTTTGTATGTATTTACCATAACAACAAGAATATATACAATTATTTCCCTGCTATTTTCAAACAACATACATATAAATCGATAGACCACTTCATCCTGCAAAATATATGGCCCAATTATGGATATATATTGCGACAGTTCCGATGACAGATAATTGACAGTTGTATTTTATCTTTCAATCTTATTTTTAAGGCTCGTGACTGTTTCTGAAATCATGTGGTATTAAAGAGGTAAGCTATCCATGAAAGCATATGCACAATTTTAGGATTTAAAACAAGATGCCTCATTACATTTTAAATTCATCACCTGTATGCGAGAGTGATAGAATACAATTTGCAGATTGGATTCAGATAATATGATATTAATAGAAAATCTAGATCAGAAGTAAATTAAAATACATTATCTGAGAGGATAAAAGATTTGCTAGTTTGCATGTATTATTTTCAGATGACGTAGATATTTTGGTTCAATGTCAATGCAGAACATTAGCACCCCTGCCCGTAATCCTTAATGATCGAGGAAGTGGAAGTAAAGAGTAGGTGGTGAGAATAATGGGTAGGTATTTGGAACATTGTGGCAACTAAACTGTGCTGCATTTATTTCGTCTCGTGTTGGTTTGTTCTTTATGTTGCCATACAAAGTATTTCGTCCTTATGTAAGTAGTTCTGCAAGTATCACTTTCATGCGACTTCCCTGATGCCATTCGATGTATTTAATCCTCAGGTTTAGATAAATAAAAGCAAAGCCCATCATGCTTCGGCTAGAAATTATTCCAACTTCTCTGTCAACTATGAAAATCCCAACCAAACAATATCTGATTCCATCATATATATTGCAATGAAGAGTCTCCAATAATTGGCAGCCACAGATTCATATTCACAAATTTGAGTTAACAAGATTACTATTACAGTCTGTAAAATCATAAAGAAACATAAAGGACACAGTAATCCAAGCTAATAAAGGACGCAGTAATCCAAGCTCAGCGAAGTAATTTATCTAAATCATCTATTGCAACATATAAATTGTTCTTATGGAAATTAATTTTTGCATACAAATCAGTTAAAAACTTTGTAAATGTGGGATCTTTACTAATATGTTCATGATATTAGTTCGCGTACCTTTGCCAATGCAATAATGTTTATCCATAATTAAAAACACCAAAAGATCGCAAATATTGTTTCAGATTTCTGACCCCAATCACCCAGGCAGACGGGTGTTGCAGAAGTGCTTGATGCTTGACTTGAACCGTACAAGAATAGACATAAAATTCAAGGAGAGAGACAGACAGACAGTCAGACAGAGAGACAGACCAACAAAATGCAATTAAACACAGAAACAACTAACTGTATGACAAATCGATGAAGGCAAAAAATAAAGAAATTAGAGAATATGTTATTATATTTGTTCAGAGAACTAAATTAAATAAAATCGAAAATCAAACACTTGTAGGTGTGATTATTAACAGGCATTTATTGTGGAAAATCCAGTAAAGGGCGTTTGTTATGCAGTATCCTCCAGAAATAGCCTTATTGAGCAGACTATCTTATATATATATATATGTGTGTGTGTGTGTGTGTGTGTGTGTGTGTGTGTGTATTGCCTTTGCTTGATTATGGTTGCACCATATGGGTGAATTGCAATGCTACTAAGCTTAATCAGATAAATAAACTCCAAAAACGAGCCGCTAGAATTATTACAAGAAAGAACTATCCATCCTCTCATTTATTCGTTAATTTAAAATGGTTACATTTTCATTACAGAGCAAAGTACTTTAAAACTATTTTGACATATAAATCTTTTCAGAACATGATTCCACAATATCTCAATGATCTCCTAATTCCAGCTTTCAATATTCATTCATACAATGTACGGTCTATTTCGAACTCTTAATAAGCCTAAACTCACAATGACTCTGTACAAAACAGCTTTTACATATTCCGTAGCAGTGTTGTAAAGTATTATTCATTATCTGACACTCAATATCATCAGGAATGTATAGTTCAGAAAACGAAACCCAGAGGAATTCGACAATTTCATTTGTTTGTTTCTTTCTCTCAATTTGTTATCGACATAATTAACGTGGAGGCTTATTGTGAAAAAACTATGAGGTAATACAACAACGTTGGAGCCATGAAATAAACAGTGCATCTTTTTCTGGCTTTCTAATATTTGAATTCACTTTCCACTCTCAATTGCCACCATAACGGCAACAGCTAAATTAACCCCGCAATTACCACATTGGAAAAGAAAACGACTGAGCGACAACAAGACGCAGCGGAGAAGTTATGAACCAGTAAATTGCCTTGTCTATTGAGATTATTTGTCCTTATCAGCGCCGCACAAAAGAACCATCATTGGTTGTTGATGGAACGTATACAGAGCTCTGTGCCAGGGTTTAATCGAGTTATATGTTTAAATGTTTGTTAAAGGTAGTTTTCTACGTGCTCAAATGACAGCAAGGCATCAGAACAGCTACTGATATTGCTTAACATTGAATCTACATAGGGTTTACTCGGTTTGCAGGTTGGGACTTGTAGAATAAGTCCGATGCGACCTCTTGCATGTCGTAAAAGGCGGTTAAATGGAGGCAAAATGTTTGCCGCGGGTTGCGACCCATCTCGGTGGGGGTGAGGATCCTGATAGTTGAGTAGAGGTGAGGTCGGTTTTTGAAACTCGGATGCAACACTCAACTTGGGCCTCAACTTCAGCAAGACGGGTGGTCAGAAGAGCCCGTCTGATCAATCGGTTAGTCATGCCAACCTTTAGGGGCTATGTTAAAAACACATTCAGTACATGATGATTCAGATGCCTGAGAAACACAACTGACCATTTGTAAAACTTTAAACATTTATTAGATAAGTTTTCATAAAGAAGGAACATATAGTTTTCAATCTTGTTTGACCTGGATAAAGGTAATGAAAATGTGGCATTATATATGACTTATTGAACTGAGGTCTAAGGGGTCGCCTACCAAACTTTATATCCAATTTTTAAAAAGACAGAAATTTCAGATTTAAAGTAAGTACCAACCTTTATGAAAGTAAGTAAGTACCAACCTTTCTGTAAGTAAGTACCAAGCTTTCTATAATTAGGATATGGGTGTTCCTCAGGGCATCATATTGTCAGTCACCCAATTCAACATCACAATTAACAACATAGAGAAAATGCCTTAAAAAAGTGACTTTTCATTATATACCGACCACTTTTTGATCTGCTATAGATCAAAGAGTATGCATACTATTGCTATAGATCAAAGAGTATGCATATTATTGAGATAGATCAAAGAGTATGCATAATATTGCTATAGATCAAAGAGTATGCATACTGTTGCTACAAATCAAAGAGTATACATACTATTGAGATATATCAAAGAGTATGCATACTATTGCTATAGATCAAAGAGTATACATACTATTGTTATAGATCAAAGAGTATGCATACTATTGCTATAGGTCAAAGAGTATACATACTATTGCTATAGATCAAAGAATATGGATACTATTGCTATAGGTCAAAGAGTATACATACTATTGCTATAGATCAAAGAATATGGATACTATTGCTGTAGATCAAAGAGTATACATACTATTGCTATAGATCAAAGAGTATGCATACTATTGCTATAGATCAAAAAGAGTATACATACTATTGATATAGATCAAAGAATATGCATACTATTGTGATAGATCAAAGTGTATGCATACTATTGAGATATATCAAAGAGTATACATACTATTGCTATATATCAAAGAGTATACATACTATTGAGATAGATCAAAGAGTATACATACTATTGAGATATATCAAAGAGTATACATACTATTGCTATAATTCAAAGAGCATACATACTATTGAGATAGATCAAAGAGTATGCATACTATTGCTATAGATCCAATAGTATACATACTATTACTATAGATTAAAGAGTATGCATACTATTGGGCGTGAACTAGAGATATGCTTAAACAAATGTTCGAAATATAAAACTATTTTCATGCACTTCTACCGATCACATCAAATTCACTATGACCCAAAACTGTTAGATATACGGTTCTCTTAACCGTTTTGTATGGCTTGTTTGTTTTACTGTAACTTAACTTTCACATATTAGATACTTCATGGAGAAATGTAAAAAAGCCCTGGATTTAACACAAGTCGTGGCAAACACAGATTAGGGAGCAGCCGTTATACAGGTCTTTAGTATGATCTAAACTGACTATGGCTGGACTGTGTACAGATCAGCTTGTAAATCTTGCCAGATTCTTGATCCGATAAACAATCAGGGACTAAGACTTTGTCTGGAGCATTCAGAACTTCCCCTTCAGAAAGCTTCTATGTTGAGGCAAATGAACCATGACTTTATCTCAGACAAATGAAATTGTCTGCTCGGTATACTACCAAACTATCTTCTAATCCATCTAATTAACATATGATGTTGTCGTTAGGCCTAAATACCAAACCTTACACGCTCAGAAACTTAATTTCATTCCACCTTTTGGCATACGAATTCGTTCTTACATAGAAGAAGCCAAAATCAGTGTTGGAAATACTGAAAACTTCTATGTTCCCAAATCACCAAACTGGTTATCACCACTCACACACTCACACACACACACACGCACACACAAACACAACCATAGTTACCATTCCAAAAGTCCTCTCGTTTCTAGGAATAAATTCAATGAAATCGGAGCTTCCTATTGATGCCATACCTTTCTGTACACTGACGGTTCGAAAGATAGAGAAAACGTCAGAGCTGGTGTTGCAACACCCTATGGCACCATCTCTGTACTCATACAATCTGGAAAAAGTATTCTGCAGTACTTGTGGCTGCCTAGTCACACTAATATTAGAGTAATGAAAGGGCAGATAAAGCTGCCAGAGATGCCATGCAGTCACCCGTTTTCGAATGGAAGGTTCCATATACTGGCTTCAAATATTATATAAATCGGCTCGTTTTATATACTTGGAAAAATACGTGCAATGAAAACTCCACGAACAAACTTCCTAGCATCAAATCACCATTGTGGAGTGGCACCTCTCATACAGCACAAATCGCAAAGATGAAGCGGCATTGTGCCGGTAGCGTAAAGGACACACATACCTAAAATATGTCATCGAAGATATGGACGCACGCAAGTGAGGTAGAAACCTCGTTTCTGTTTGTTCAGTACTGGACTAGACGTTATACATATCTGAGAGAATCACGTTTTGATAACCATTATTTTATACAAACAGTTTCTAACGCATTCCGATTGCTTTCTAAATATTCCTTCAATATTGCTTGCGTTAACGTGTAAAGAAGGATTCCATGGAGAGCATTTACTGTGTCACTTATCAAAAGCCTAGTTTGGAAATCGCGCGGTTTTCCCCAGAAATGGTGGATAGCATCGTTGATTTCCTTGTACACGAAGTGGTAGGCTGATTAGGGTTTTCTGCAGCTGATTCACATTGACACCAACTCGAACTGGTTACCAGATAAAGTGTCCATTTCTACCACAGAAATTACAGCCATACTAAAGTATTTGAAGTACAGTGAAACCTCTCAAAAAACATATTTCGTCATCTTTTCTGATTCCCTTTCCACACTGAAAGCCTTGCTAAACCTTCAATTTGACAACCCATAATATTCCATATTTTACAGAAACATGATGTGCTCATACAATCTGGAAAACGTAACTGCTGGTTGCCTAGTCACAGTGGCATTAAGAGTATCGAAAGAGGAGATAAAGCAGGCAAAGCTGCCCTGTAGTGACCCGTTTCTGAATGGAAATATTCCATATACTGACTTCAAATATTGTATGAATTGACATGTTCTATATATTTGCCGAATGCAAATTCCACTAACGTCAAGCCCATCATTGGAGAGTGGCATCCCTCATATACAACAAATCGCATGAGGTGGTATTGTGCCGATCGCGTATAGGACACACATACCCAATTAATGCATACCTACTGAAAAGCGAACCTGACCAGAGTGCATAATTACCAGTGTCCACTGATAGTGAAACCGATTCTTGTCGATTGTATCGACTTTCACCCTGTGTGATAGAAGTGTTTTGTTGTGGACTCAAGAAACTTTATGATGACGTATAACCCTAGAAAATCTTGGACGTTTTGAGGGAATGCGGTTTATATAACACATTTGGACCCTATATTTTTTTTTTTTACATATATTTTTTACCGTCATCTTTTCTGTTATATACATACTACGTAATTTTGACATTTTTACCTTTTATAACGTAGTACTTCATGCTTGTGTTCGTTTAAAAGGGTTTATCTTCCTAGAGGTTTGAGTGCAGTTCTTTTTAATTACATTTTATAATGTAGTACTTCATACTTGTGTTTGTTTAAAAGGGTTTATGTTCCTGGAGGTTTGAGTGCAATTCTTTTTAATGACATTTTTAGATCTTTACTATTAGTAAGTACCATATAGCCATTTTTGTGCCAACATGACGTTAAACGCTAATAGATACATTTATAATACATTTTTATAGAAGTCTTGTACATATCTCATAATGTGTTTCTTCTCCTTTGTAATACCATGTTCCTAGTTTGGCACGTTTATGTAAGCGTACAAATACAAAATGTTCCAGTATACAATGGAGTGGAGACAAAAATGTATTCTCCAAACTAGTTGAAATTACATTCCTTTCCACTTATTGTATGTTGTTTGATAACAGACTGCATTGTCCAATTTTTTTTAACAAAGTGATTAAACATAACCGAACAGGCATTTGCAGAATTTATAGTCCTTTATACAAGCTGTTGCAGAATTTATAGTCCTTTATACAAGCTGTCGCAGTATTTATAGTCCCTTATACAAGCTGTCGCAGTGTTTATAGTCCTTTATACAAGCTGTCGCAGTGTTTATAGTCATTTATACAAGCTATCGCAGTGTTTATAGTCCTTTATACAAGCTGTCGCAGTATTTGTAGTCCTTTATACAAGCTGTCGCAGTATTTATAGTCCTTTATACAAGCTGTCGCAGTGATATAGTCCTTTATACAAGCTGTCGCAGTATTTATAGTCCTTTATACAAGCTGTCGCAGTATTTGTAGTCCTTTATACAAGCTGTCGCAGTATTTGTAGTCTTTTATACAAGCTGTCGCAGTATTTGTAGTCTTTTATACAAGCTATTGAATTTCGGTAGAGCATATAGAAGAGTATCTTCGCTGTTCTCCATAAAATTCAATTATCTTTTATGCTAAACGCTTTTTAGATTACTACATAGATAAATTCAATTATCTTTTATGCTAAACGCTTTTTAGATTACTACATAGATAAATGCAATTATCTTTTATACTAAACGCTTTTTAGATTACTACATAGATAAATGCAATTATCTTTTATACTAAACACATTTTAGATTACTACATAGATAAATTAAATTATCTTTTGTACTAAACACATTTTAGATTACTACATAGATAAATTCCATTATCTTTAATACTAAACACATTTTAGATTACTACATATATAAATTAAATTATCTTTTATACTAAACGCATTTTAGATTACTACATAGATAAAATTCAATTACTACATAGATAAATTCAATTATCTTTTATACTAAACGCTTTTTAGATTACTACATAGATAAATTCAATTATCTTTTATACTAAACGCTTTTTAGATTATTGCATATATAAATTCAATTATCTTTTATACTAAACGCTTTTTAGATTACTACATAGATAAAATTCAATTACTACATAGATAAATTCAATTATCTTTTATACTAAACGCTTTTTAGATTACTACATAGATAAAATTCAATTACTACATAGATAAATTCAATTATCTTTTATACTAAACGCTTTTTAGATTACTACATAGATAAATTCAATTATCTTTTATACTAAACGCTTTTTAGATTATTGCATATATAAATTCAATTATCTTTTATACTAAACGCTTTTTAGATTACTACATAGATAAATTCAATTATCTTTTATACTAAACGCTTTTTAGATTATTGCATATATAAATTCAATTATCTTTTATACTAAACGCTTTTTAGATTACTACATAGATAAAATTCAATTACTACATAGATAAATTCAATTATCTTTTATACTAAACGCTTTTTAGATTACTACATAGATAAATTCAATTATCTTTTATACTAAACGCTTTTTAGATTATTGCATATATAAATTCAATTATCTTTTATACTAAACGCTTTTTAGATTACTACATAGATAAATTCAATTATCTTTTATACTAAACGCTTTTTAGATTACTACATAGATAAATTCAATTATCTTTTATACTAAACGCTTTTTAGATTACTACATAGATAAATTCAATTATCTTTTATACTAAACGCATTTTAGATTACTACATAGATAAAATTCAATTACTACATAGATAAATTCAATTATCTTTTATACTAAACGCTTTTTAGATTATTTCATATATAAATTCAATTATCTTTTATACTAAACGCTTTTTAGATTACTACATAGATAAATTCAATTATCTTTTATACTAAACGCTTTTTAGATTACTACATAGATAAATTCAATTATCTTTTATACTAAACGCTTTTTAGATTATTGCATATATAAATTCAATTATCTTTTATACTAAACGCTTTTTAGATTATTGCATATATAAATTCAATTATCTTTTATACTAAACGCGTTTTAGATTACTATATAGATAAATTCAATTATCTTTTATACTAAACGCGTTTTAGATTACTACATAGATAAATTCAATTATCTTTTATACTAAACGCATTTTAGATTACTACATAGATAAATTAAATTATCTTTTATACTAAACACAATTTAGATTACTACATAGATACAATTCAATTATCTTATACTAAACGCTTTTTAGATTACAACATATAATAAATTCAATTATCTTTTATACTAAACGCATTTTAGATTACTACATAGATAAAATTCAATTACTACATAGATAAATTCAATTATCTTTTATACTAAACGCTTTTTAGATTACTACATAGATACAATTCAATTATCCTTTATACTAAGCACTTTTTAGATTACTACAAAGATAAATTCAGTTATCTTTTATACTAAACGCTTTTTAGATTACTACATAGATAAATTCAATTATCTTTTATACTAAATGTTTTTTAGATTACTACATAGATAAATTCAATTATCTTTTATACTAAATGTTTTTTAGATTACTACATAGATACAATTCAATTATCTTTTATACTAAATGTTTTTTAGATTACTACATAGAAAAAATTCGATTATCTTTTATACTAAACGCTTTTTAGATTACTACATAAATAAATGCAATTATCTTTTATACTAAACGCTTTTTAGATTACAACATAGATAAAATTCAATTACTACATAGATAAATTCAATTATCTTTTATACTAAACCCTTTTTATATTAGGCCATAGATAAAATTCAATTACTACATAGATAAATTCAATTATCTTTTATACTAAACGCTTTTTAGATTACTACATAGATAAATGCAATTATCTTTTATACTAGACGCTTTTTAGATTACTACATAGATGGGATTTATATCAGTCAAGGCTACTGAATCGACATGGTTAAGATTATTTAATGTCCATATTTTGCATCTTCCAACGCCCATGATTTATCTCTTTACTTTTGTTTTTGAATAGAGCTCTAATTGTTATTTTTGTTTATCTTAAACTATGATAAGTGTTGACCATGGAAGATTTGCAGCAATCAATGCCTATCTCTCTGGGGTTTTTTTTTACTTTCTTGACACCTTTATCACTTTCTACTATCAAATTTCCCTGCTTAGGCACTTTTCCTGTCAGAAATTCAATTTGTCTTGCGATCACCTAATTGGAAAAGAACAAAAAATGAGTTACAAGCTTTATCAGGAAATCGATGTACCAATACAATTTTGCCGTATCTATTTGAGAGACCTTTTTTTCTTATCGATACCACGCAATCCCCGCAAAAAAACAAAAAAACAACAAAAAACAACAAACAAACAAACAACAACACTGGTTATTGATGAAACGGGTCCATACAAAATCTCACTGATTAAGTGGCGATATTGTTCGCTGCGTGTAATACTGACATCTAAGAACTGACATAATGATTACACTTTTGTTTTCATATTTCCATGGACCAAAGCAAATATTCGACTGTCACTGAGAGAATGTTCAAAAAGAAGGACCATCCAGAAATATATTTTATTTATTGTTACAATGAAGACAGCTTTTATCCCAATCCATAAAACGAAGACAGTAGCAGCATAGTAAATATGCTGTAATTGAGTTCATAATAAATATACTATACTTGAGTTCATAGTAAATATGTTGTACTTGAGTTCATAATAAATATGCTGTACTTGAGTTCATAGTAAATATTTTGTAATTGAGTTCATAATAAATATGCTGTACTTGAGTTCATAGTAAATATGTTGTAATTGAGTTCATAGTAAATATGCTGTAACTGAGTTCATAGTAAATATGTTGTAATTGAGTTCATAGTAAATATGCTGTAACTGAGTTCATAGTAAATATGTTGCACTTGAGTTCATAATAAATATGCTGTAACTGAGTTCATAGTAAATATGCTGGACTTGAGTTCATAGTAAATATGCTGTACTTGAGTTCATAATAAATATGCTGTACTTGAGTTCATAGTAAATATGCTGTACTTGAGTTCATAGTAAGTATGCTGTACTTGAGTTCATAGTAAATATGCTGTACTTGAGTTCATAGTAAATATGCTGTAACTGAGTTCATAGTAAATATGCTGTACTTGAGTTCATAGTAAATATGCTGTACTTGAGTTCATAGTAAATATGCTGGACTTGAGTTCATAGTAAATATGCTGTACTTGAGTTCATAGTAAATATGCTGGACTTGAGTTCATAGTAAATATGCTGTACTTGAGTTCATAGTAAATATGCTGGACTTGAGTTCATAGTAAACATGCTGTACTTGAGTTCATAGTAAATATGCTGGACTTGAGTTCATAGTAAATATGCTGGACTTGAGTTCATAGTAAATATGCTGTATAGTAAATATGATGTAGTTGAGTTCAGCTAAAGGCGTTTATCATGTTAAAAATAGCAAGAACATGGCACATAAGCAGTGTTTATGTTCGCTCTCTACATAATAGATGGGTACACGTTATCTGATAACAATTAGGGTTCAAAATACAATTTGTGTTCAATGGTGTAAAATTACATTCCTTTCAAGCAGCCACACTACTCACAAATAGTATGAGAACTAAAATTGATCAAACGATCGATGTGTTTTTTCTCGATCCATTTGTCTGATACGTTTATATCATCTCACAAGACCTTCGCGTTTTTATTGAATTTTCTTGCTATATTAGACACAAATGTCAGACTCGTTTTTATTGAATTTTCTTGCTATATTAGACACAACTGTCAGACTCGTTTTTATTGAATTTTCTTGCTATATTAGACACAACTGTCAGACTCGTCTTTAATTCAAAATCCATTGCATGCTGCTTACCCTTGATTATTACTGGATGTACAACTTGTTACTATTTTTGTTTATATGGTTACGTTACTTAAAGTAGATCATCTAGCATATGTTGGCACTCAAGTTTGTGCAATATTGGACAAGATACTCAGATGTCGTAGATATCTTAAAGATCACTTTACCATAGCCATTCTTTTAGACGACAGTTTTTAATGCATACAGTTTGGGTTAACTTCGTCTCAGTATCCCTTCAATACAGTGTGCGTTAACTAGTCTCAGTATTCGTTAAATACAGTGTGCTTTAACTAGTCTCAGTATCCCTTCAATACAGTGTGCTTTAACTAGTCTCAGTATCCTTTCAATACAGTGTGCTTTAACTAGTCTCAGTATCCTTTCAATACAGTGTGCTTTAACTAGTCTCAGTATCCCTTCAAAAAAGTTTGCGTTAACGCTGTGTCAAGAGGGATTTTATGGACGGAATATACTGTGTCAGTTAAGTGTCAAAAGCTCAGTGTGAAAAATGGCCGTTTGGGCCAGAAATGATAGATAGCACTGTTGAGTTCAGTGCGGATACAGAAATATCGTGGAAATGGAGGTGGGGGCCTAAACAAATAGGCAAGGGGTCTGTGGGATGGAATACCTGGCATTTTAAGCGTTTCCAGGACATAATTTTAACCATCCAACTGAAAAGAAAGCTTCCTCTAGGAAACATTATCGCAGATAATAGTTGTAAAGGATTAATGCATGGCATAGTTCCGCAGCTATTGCGACTAAAATCTAGATCAAACATTGTAATTAAACAACGTATAGACTATTTTTTTTAAAAACCTGTAATGTCGCAATAGTATTTAAGATAATGCCCAATAAGGTCCAACACTTTTTAATGTATAGAGCAAACGTTGTAATTATACAACGTATAGACTAGCAAATCGCAACGAAGGCAAAGTATGTACAACTCAATCGACGTCTGCTTTATCTAACACCGACTTATGAGGATACCGAAATTCTGGATTATCTCTGTGGAGATGCACACAATCTGACAATCTGAATATCTAATCACAAGTCAACAGTTAAAAGTCTCATATTTAATAAAATTTTCATCGTATACTTATGTTCGGTACCTATGTTGTTTAATTGGACACTATACAAACGAATAAAGTAAGAAATTATTACAATTTATCAAGTTCAACCACCGAGCTTGTTTGTCGCGGCTATTTTGTCTGCGAGCTTTTTTGTCGGGGTTGTTTTGTCTTGAGCTGTTTTTAAATAGATCATTTAATCATTTATTCTACTTTTGTCTACACCCAAATTTACTAAAAACTTAGTTTCTAATCAATTTAATTATTTATCTATTTATTCAATTTGACTGAGTCTAGACTGGGCAACAAGCCAGATCTATCAATACCCTTTCCCTGCATATACCACTAAGGTATTAGGAATAGTAAGATAACTCATTATATAATTAGTGAACAGAGGAAGCAAATATTGCTAAGATCAAATGTGAAATATTTTGCTTATGAATTCATTCTTTTCATCTTACTTTTCAATTGTTTTAAAATTACTACTACTACTACTTCTACTATTACTACTACTACTACTACTAATAATAATAACAATAATAATAATGATAATAATAATAATAATAATAATAATGATAATAATAATGACCTATGCAGAGCATTCTTTTCAATATATATTGATCCAAAACAAAAACGCATTGTTATTTCTTGTACAAACATAAATCTGTGGTTACATTTTACATGCTGGAATGACCCGTTCATCTCTGTGAGGTAAATATTGAACTCTTGAATAGTTTGGAAGTAATCTTTCAGAAAAGACTTACAAAAAAAAATACATTTCGTATGCAGATAACATTTTATGAAACAATGAAATATGAATCAAAATTTTAGATTTTAAAAAAGTGATGTGTTTCTTTTTTGCATAACTATATTTGGGAGTCAAGGAAATGCAAACTGATTACTCAGCCAAGTTTTACCCACAGCCTGCACGTGGCATATCCGATAGATATTATGATGAATGACGTTAATGGTTAAAGTGATACTGAGTGTTTCAAACACTCGATTAAATCTTGCAGTCATTCATCCCATGCTTCTTTGTCTGAAGATTGCATTATAGACTTAATTATCACTTTGTTTCATAGATAAGGGTGTAGTTGTCGTTCGTATGGTACGGGCTGGCATTTTAAATTTGGCTGACATTGTGAATTTTATTGAATTGTCTTGGACAAAGCCACTTAATGTCGTTAAAGCCATCAAGAGTGTCTGGACAAAAGATTAAGAAGTCTTGGAATCAATGATAAATTAAAATCTGACCAGTTGATGAAATAACATATTTTGTTAATTTGTGATGCTTAGCTGAGTAAACCGCCAAAGTGAAAGGATCAACCATCAAAGTGAAAGGATCAACCCTCAAAGTGAAAGGATCAACAGAATTCAGAATCTTGAATATGGAATATGATCAGCATATATACTGACACAATATTTTTTTTTTTTTGGCGGTGAATCTTGAAAATCAGGTTGAATTTTTAAAAGGAACAAATGTTAAGTGGAGATGCTGACATTACGAAATATAATTCAACTTATAGCACAAACATTAGAAGAAAATAAAGAAAACAAAAGTCAGAAGTTTTTTTTAAATGAGAAAAGGTTCTTCGCATGCAATGTTGTAACTATTGCTAATTTTTAAAAATCTCTCTCACTCACAGACACAGACACACACAGACACACACACTTTGCCCAACAGTGAATGTGATTCAACAAAGAGATTTAAAATGAAGAAATGTAAAATGTAATGAAATTATAAAATGTGTCATGAGCGAGAAATTATCGAGGCTAATAGGGATTTTTTATGTGTTAGATTGTGTGATATATACGTTGTTTTGAAAGTGTTGTAAACATTTACTGTTAGATTATGTGATATACACCTTATTGTGAACGTGCTGTATACATATCCTGTCAGAGCATGTAATATATACCTTCTTGTGAACGTGTTGTATACTTTTCCTGTTAGATTATGTAATATACACCTTCTTGTGAACGTGTTGTATACATTTCCTGTTAGATTGTGTGGCATACACCTTCTTGTGAACGTGTTGTATACATTTCCTGTTCGATTATGTGATATACATATTCTTGTGAACGTGTTGTATACATTTCCTGTTCGATTATGTGATATACACCTTCTTGTGAACGTGTTGTATACATTTCCTGTTACATTATGTGATATACATCTTGTTGCGAACGTGTTGTATACATTTCCTGAGAGAGCCATCAGTGTTCTAAATATAAGTACTAGTATTATTTCTTTTTTTAATTATTGTCAAAGCAAAGAAGGCTTGTATGTTGTAGCGAGTTGTAGTAATAACTTATAGAGGTAAGAGATCAAATTAGCTCATTACTGTTTAGATTAAATTGCTTCGTCCAGCACCAGCATAAACTTGATTCTGATCTGTAGTGAAGCAGTTAATTTATCTGTATTTTCATGGTGTGGAAGCTTTTATTCCTGGAGCAAGCTTAATATGTGGTTCCTTTTACAAAAATAATGCTGCTGGGGCGTGAAGATGATTATTTCACACATTCTCCAGACTTGTCATGATGGCGTAGAGTTTAGATATCTGTGCTGGATTAAATAAAAACTCTACAATTGGAAACTTTTACCATTTTTGCAATCGCTTGTTTGACACCAAATTTATTTCTATCGGCAATGCTATACCATACGAGTTTTAACAAACTTCATATTATTAAGGGAGCTATTGCAGCTAGCTTAATATTTATTAAGGGATTCATTGCAGGTATTTCATATTATTAAGGGAGTCATTGCAGCTAGCTTCATATTATTAAGGGAGTCATTGCAGGTAGCTTCATATTATTAAGGGATTCTTTGCAGGTAGCTTCATATTATTAAGGGATTCTTTGCAGGTAGCTTCATATTATTAAGGGATTCTTTGCAGGTAGCTTCATATTATTAAGGGAGTCATTGCAGGTAGTTTCATATTATTAAGGGAGTCATTGCAGGTAGCTTCATATTAGTAAGGAGTCATTGCAGGTAGTTTCATATTATTAAGGGATTCTTTGCAGGTAGCTTCATATTATTAAGGGAGTCATTGCAGGTAGCTTCATATTATTAACTGATTCATTGCAGGTAGTTTCATATTATTAAGGGAGTCATTGCAGGTAGCTTCATATTAGTAAGGGGTCATTGCAGGTAGCTTCATATTATTAAGGGGTCACTGCAGCTAGCTTTATATTATTAAGGGAGCTATCGCAGTTAGCTTCATATTATTAAGGGAGTCATTGCAGCTAGCTTAATATTATTAATGGAGTCATTGCAGGTAGCTTCATATTATTAAGGGAGCTATTGCAGCTAGCTTCCTATTATTAAGGGAGTCATTGCAGGTAGCTTCATATTATTAATGGAGTCATTGCAGGTAGCTTCATATTATTAAGGGAGTCATTGCAGGTAGATTCATGTTTTTAAGGGAGTCATTGCAGGTAGCCTAATATTATTAAGGGAGTCATTGCAGGTAGATTCATATTTTTAAGGGAGTCATTGCAGGTAGCCTAATATTATTAACGGAGTCATTGCAGCTAGCTTCATATTATTAATGGAGTCATTGCAGGTAGATTCATATTTTTAAGGGAGTCATTGCAGGTAGATTCATATTTTTAAGGGAGTCATTGCAGGTAGCCTAACATTATTAAGGGGGTCATTGCAGGTAGCTTCATATTAGTAATGGAGGCATTGCAGGTAGCTTCATATTATTAAGGGAGTCATTGCAGGTAGCTTCATATTAGTAATGGGGTCATTGCAGCTAGCTTCATACTATTAAGGGAGCCGTTGCAGGTAGCTTCATATTATTAAGGGAGTCATTGCAGGTAGCTTCATATTATTAAGGGAGTCTTTGCAGGTAGCTTCATATTATTAAGGGAGCCGTTGCAGGTAGCTTCATATTATTAAGGGAGCCGTTGCAGGTAGCTTCATATTATTAAGGAAGCCGTTGCAGGTAGCTTCATATTATTAAGGGAGTCATTGCAGATAGCTTCATATTTTTAAGGGAGTCATTGCAGGTAGCCTAACATTATTAAGGGGGTCATTGCAGGTAACTTCGTATTATTAATGGAGTCATTGCAGGTAGCTTCATATTATTAAGGGAGTCATTGCAGGTAGCTTCATATTATTAATGGAGTCATTGCAGGTAGCCTAATATTATTAAGGGGGTCATTGCAGGTAGCCTAATATTATTAAGGGAGTCATTGAAGCTAGCTTCATATTTTTAAGAGAGCTATCGCAGGTAGCTTCATATTATTAAGAGAGCTATCGCAGGTAGCTTCATATTATTAAATGAGTCATTGCAGGTAGCTTCATATTATTAAGGGAGCTATCGCAGGTAGCTTCATATTATTAAGAGAGCTATCGCGAGTAGCTTCATATTATTAAAAGAGCCATTGCAGTCAGGGTCATATATTTCACAAATATTGTCTTAAAACCATTGTTATTAAATTACTCTCCACTTTTAACCTTTGCTTGTATCATTTGAAACTGTGACAATATATATATATATATATATATATATATATATATATATATATATATATATATATATATATATATATATATATATATATACACACAGCAATACAAAAATCCTTTGCTGTCCAATGCTATACAATTATCATTAATTGTTGTATCCTTTGAAACTGTCAGATAGCATGATATTAGGTTTCAGTCATGAACCAGATATAAGAAACATCTTTGCATCCGTTTTTCATTATTTTCTTTCCTTTCCGTACCGATTTCACCTTATTTTCTTAAATTTTGACGAATTCTTCAGCTACTTTTTGTTTGATTTGTAGATATATATGGTTAGAGCGAAACAAGTGTAGGTGCAAATTCCTTGATTCATGTTGCTAGCAGACATACAATTCCATATAGGAATTTGCTATGATTAAACGGCTGTTTAACAACATGGGTAAGTTTTTATCAATAGGAGACAAGGGTTGCAAACCAAACGTAAGCAGAACATCTCACGCAGTCACGAAGAACACAGCGGTACTGGTTGTTCGTGCATTCTGTGGAATCTTAACCTAGCCAATGGGTGAGTATACACGTGCAATTTTGAATTGCAGCGTAGGGCATGGTTCAGTTTTGAAGAGCCTGTTAGGTGCCATAAGATCTGTGTTTACCTGTAGCAATCGACGGATATCTGACTTTTATAGATTCATTAGCTTTGATTACAAAAATGGCTTCGAAAAGTATATGGCAATACCTGCGTGTGGCATATGAGGATCGGATTACATGTCTGCATTGTGTAAACATTAGTGGTAGCCCATGAGTGATCCTGTTTTTGTTATTGTTGTTGTTTTAAATGTTATTTCTGACAATTTTATATACAAATCCGCTATACGCTTATTCAGATCTCAGCAAGAGTATTTTCTAATAACAAATTTAAATACAATTTCCATTTTTTAGCCATTTCGTGGTTTGTCCTCTACTTAGCGAAGACCGTCACAATATAGACGATGGAACTAGTATACAATATAATAA
The DNA here is from genome assembly GCA_029931535.1 of Margaritifera margaritifera. Classification (NCBI taxonomy): domain Eukaryota; kingdom Metazoa; phylum Mollusca; class Bivalvia; order Unionida; family Margaritiferidae; genus Margaritifera; species Margaritifera margaritifera. Next base: position 3,215,970 of record JAQPZY010001610.1, on the reverse strand, counting down.
GATTTGAGTGATCAATACTTGTTATTTCGTCTTTTGCCGTCCTACACAGAACGCTTTTTTTTCTCAATAATTTCATGGATAACCCGAATGTATTCTGATTGGCTATCATGGTAACCTGAGTGCATTCTGATTGCCTATCATGATAACCCGAATGTATTCTGATTGGCTAACATGAGATGTTTTAATTGCGTAAGAGGTTCTTTAACAATTGGTCCATTTGAGACAAAAGAAAGGAAGATACTCGTGACACAGTATGTTTTTTTATTTCGATGTGATAAGTAATATTAGTTACATGGTTTCGCAAGCGCCCAGTCTGATAAGTTTCCTCTGACTAAGTTTCAGTCCATACCGGGTTACTAAGAAACCAAACAATACATTTATCCCACCGATGACCTTAATGATATCTTTGCACATTATATTCATATTCATGTGGAAATATGACCGAGGAACTTTGAGCAACTTCATGACAAAACAACGTCGATTGTGACGTCACGTCACACTGACTTAGCTGGATTTTCATGAAATTTTGTCAATTCGAGTATGAACTCAACTCAAAAGTTTTACCCTCTGTAAAATTTTCTTGAAATTAATTCTGGTCAATATTTCAATGTTAAGCCCTAGAATACCCCCACCCCTTTTTCAAAACGTAGAGGAGTTTTTTTCTACTGACCGGGTATGGTCTCACAAAGGTCTTCAGCTGACTCACTTTGACTTGCGTTTATTGTGTCCGCTTTCCTTAAAGGTGAATACCAGAAATGAAATATATGTATAAGTTTCATCCCTTTATATTTCCACAGTTTCTCCCTTTATTTCAATTGATAACCATTAAAAGAAGTCCATCTCAGCAATCATTCTATCAGTTTCTAACACACTGGTTAAAATCGATGCAGAAAATCAATGTTAAAATCTATGCAGAAAATCAATGTTAAAATCTATGCAGAAAATCAATGTTAAAATCTATGCAGAAAATCAATGTAAAAATCTGTTTTTAGACTATTTTTATTCTGATCAAAAATACACTTAGGTTTTCTCCAATCAGTTAGGATTATTACTTACTGAAGATCAAATATACACTTAGGTTTTCTCCAATCAGTTAGGATTATTACTTACTGAAGATCAAATTTACGCTTAGGTTTTCTCCAATCAGTTAGGATTATTACTTACTGAATATCAAACTTACGCTTAGGTTTTCTCCAATCAGTTAGGATTATTACTTACTGAAGATCAAACTTACGCTTAGGTTTTCTCCAGTCAGCTAGGATTATTACTTACTGAAGATCAAATTTACGCTTAGGTTTTCTCCAATCAGTTAGGATTATTACTTACTGAAGATCAAATTTACACTTAGGTTTTCTCCAATAAGTTAGGATTATTACTTACTAAAGATCAAATTTACACTTAGGTTTTCTCCAATCAGCTAGGATTATTACTTACTGAAGATGAAATATACACTTAGGTTTTCTCCAATCAGTTAGGATTATTACTTACTGAATATCAAACTTACGCTTAGGTTTTCTCCAATCAGTTAGGATTATTACTTACTGAAGATCAAACTTACGCTTAGGTTTTCTCCAGTCAGCTAGGATTATTACTTACTGAAGATCAAATTTACGCTTAGGTTTTCTCCAATCAGTTAGGATTATTACTTACTGAAGATCAAATTTACACATAGGTTTTCTCCAATCAGCTAGGAATATTACTTACTGAAGATCAAATATACACTTAGGTTTTCTCCAATCAGCTAGGATTATTACTTACTGAAGATCAAATTTACACTTAGGTTTTCTCCAATCAGCTATGATTATACCTTACTGAAGATCAAAAATACACTTAGGTTTTCTCCAATCAGCTAGGATTATTACTTACTGAAGATCAAATTTACGCTTAGGTTTTCTCCAATCAGCTAGGATTATTACTTACTGAAGATCAAATTTACGCTTAGGTTTTCTTCAATCAGCTAGGATTATTACTTACTGAAGATCAAATTTACGCTTAGGTTTTCTCCAATCAGTGAGGATTATTACTTACTGAAGATCAAATTTACGCTTAGGTTTTCTCCAATCAGTTAGGATTATTACTTACTGAAGATCAAATTTACGCTTAGGTTTTCTCCAATCAGTTAGGATTATTACTTACTGAAGATAAAATTTACACTTAGGTTTTCTCCAATCAGTTAGTATTATTACTTACTGAAGATCAAATATACACTTAGATTTTCTCCAATCAGCTAGGATTATTACTTACTGAAGATGAAATATACACTTAGGTTTTCTCCAATCAGCTAGGATTATTACTTACTGAAGATTAAATATACACTTAGGTTTTCTCCAATCAGTTAGGATTATTACTTACTGAAGATCAAATATACACTTAGGTTTTCTCCAATCAGTTAGGATTATTACTTACTGAAGATCAAATGTACACTTAGGTTTTCTCCAATCAGCTAGGATTATTACTTACTGAAGATCAAATATACACATAGGTTTTCTCCAATCAGTTAGGATTATTACTTACTGAAGATCAAATATACACTTAGGTTTTCTCCAATCAGCTAGGATTATTACTTACTGAAGATGAAATATACACTTAGGTTTTCTCCAATCAGCTAGGATTATTACTTACTGAAGATCAAATTTACACTTAGGTTTTCTCCAATCAGCTAGGATTATTACTTACTGAAAATCAAATTTACACTTAGGTTTTCTCCAATCAGCTAGGATTATTACTTACTGAAGATCAAAAGTACACTTAGGTTTTCTCCAATCAGCTAGGATTATTACTTACTGAAGATCAAAAATACACTTAGGTTTTCTCCAATCACCTAGGATTATTACTTACTGAAGATCAAATATACACTTAGGTTTTTTCCAATCAGCTAGGATTATTACTTACTGAAGATCAAAAATACACTTAGGTTTTCTCCAATCAGCTAGGATTATTACTTACTGAAGATAAAATTTACACTTAGGTTTTCTCCAATCAGCTAGGATTATTACTTACTGAAGATCAAAAATACACTTAGGTTTTCTCCAATCAGTTAGGATTATTACTTACTGAAGATCAAATTTACGCTTAGGTTTTCTCCAATCACCTAGGATTATTACTTACCGAAGATCAAATTTACACTTAGGTTTTCTCCAATCAGCTGGATTATTACTTACCGAAGATCAAATTTACACTTAGGTTCTCTCCAATCAGTTAGGATTATTACTTACTGAGGATCAAATTTACACTTAGGTTTTCTCCAATCAGCTGGATTATTACTTACTGAAGATCAAATTTCATACATTTAAAAGAAATATTTATATTTTGACAAATGACAACCTTGGACCGAATGGCAATATATAATACAAAGATACGTCAGCGTCAAGAACCCAGCGAGATTTTGGTAATGTGTACCTGGATTGTTTCTATGCGATGCCCAGAAAAGCTAGATTTTGTCTGTTTCTTTTTCTTTTTCTTTTTCTCTGATGAATAGTCATAATAAATTTACTCTTGTTACTTTTCATTAGCTTCGTTAGTCAGAGAAAAACATTTTTCAGTAATAGGATCCATGATTCAGGTAGGAATATACATATCGAGGGCAACATTACTATTTTTTCTAGCATTAAAGATGGTTTTCGTGACAATGATACTAAGAAAAAGAAAACATTGGTGATTTCTTTTCCAATTCATTTGTTTTAAATAAAAATGTTTGTCCTCGGTTTTTTTCAATATGATTTATCGAAACATGTTCCTATTTTAGCCCCCCCCCCCCCCAATCTAAACGGCTACGTTAAGTTTGAACATCAAATATCGCGACAACAAGATCTCGTTTTCATCGTCGTGATTTCGAAATCGAGGATGGTAAGGTAAACATCTTCATATGCTGATACTGCCTCCTTAACAAAAGAATTAGGAAGCTGTACACTGAAATATTTAAATATAATTAAACAGACAGCTGCTTTCATAATGTACAATAAAATAGTTGCTTTCCTAATGTACAATAAAATAGCTGCTTTCCAAATGTACACTAAAATAGCTGCTTTCATAATGTACATAAAAATAGCTGCTTTCCTAATGTACAATAAAATAGCTGCTTTCCTAATGTACAATAACATAGCTGCTTTCATAATGTACACTAAAATAGCTGCTTTCATAATGTACAATAAAATAGCTGCTTTCCTAATGTACACTAAAATAGCTGCTTTCATAATGTACACTAAAATAGCTGCTTTCATAATGTACACTAAAATAGCTGCTTTCATAATGTACACTAAAATAGCTGCTTTCATAATGTACACTAAAATAGCTGCTTTCATAATGTACAATAAAATAGCTGCTTTCCTAATGTACACTAAAATAGCTGCTTTCATAATGTACACTAAAATAGCTGCTTTCATAATGTACAATAAAATGTACACATTCGATGAACAATTTCTATGCTGTAAAGGTCTAATAATTTTCCAAGATATGCATACGTTTTTATAGGCGAAAACGATTTGAATGTAAACTATCAAATAATGTTACCAGAATAAACAAGAGACGAAGGAATTGGTTTATAGGCAAATGCTAGTGCTTGTTGTGCTCTAAGGTATATTTCAATATACATAGTTCTCTAACTGTTCAAGATTTCTTGAATGTAGGGGTCTAATTAGATTTTCAACATACACCTCCATGGCTCCTGACAATCAAGACTCGTTAAATCCATCTGGCAATTAAGAGCTGCTCTTTCGTTATGTGATCGTGACCTGATTAAAAAAAAATTCAGAATAATAACATGCACTTGTATAGATGGGCTTCACGACATGATTGTCATAATTACATCGGCCAATGTCTGCTTTCTTAGAATACTACATGATCTACTGGGTTTACGTAAGGGGGTTGGAGGGTCACCGCCAGACTAATGAAAGTTTCGAAATGTTTCCTATCTCTCACTTTATAATAACAGATTGACTGCATCAGGCTTCAGTTTCATCCTCCTTGGTATTCATGTAGACTGGAAAGATAACAAAACAATGCTGTGAGCATATTTCATCGTCTTTCCTGGACTCCAAATGCATGAGTCGCAGTCCCTACAAATTTCGTTTACATTGAAACAATGCTAGACACTAGACAATACCAATGTCTCTCCTCCTTCAACGGGTAGATTGGAACAATGCTAGACACTGAACAATACTAATTTATCTCCTCCTTCAACGGGTAGATTGGAACAATGCTAGACACTGGACAATACTAATTATTCTCCTCCTTCAACGGGTAGATTGGAACAATGCTAGACACTGGACGATACCAATGTCTCTCTTCCTTTAACGGGTCGATTAGAACAATGGTACATACTGAACAATACTAATTTCTCTCTTTCTTTAACGGGTCGATTAGAACAATGCTAGACACTGGAAAATACCAATTTGTCTCTTCCTTTAACGGGTCGATTAGAACAATGCTAGACACTGGACAATACTAAAATGTCTCTTCCTTTAACGGGTCGATTAGAACAATGCTAGACACTGGACAATACTAATTTCTCTCTTCCTTTAGCGGGTCGATTATAACAATGCTAGACATTGGACAATACTAATTTCTCTCTTCCTTTAACGGGTCGATTAGAACAATGCTAGACACTGGACAATACTAATTTCTCTCTTCCTTTAGCGGGTCGATTATAACAATGCTAGACATTGGACAATACTAATTTCTCTCTTCCTTTAACGGGTCGATTAGTACAATGCTAGACACTGGACAATACTAATTTCTCTCCTCCTTGAACAATGCTAGACAGTGGACAATACTAATTTCAATTATAGCAATGAAAGAGTGCGATTAAAGATTGTCTCAAACCTCCCAATTCAGTCATGGGAAAAGTGCTGTGTAATAGGACATGCTGCACTGGCTATATCGTTCAATGAATCACACCATATCATGAAAAAATAAAATATTTACAATCCAACGAGCTCATACAATACAAATTTTATATACATTGAACTTGACCTTTAATTCGTGTTTTTCATCCGCAGCTGCCGCATTAGGGGTTACAGACTGTCATGGACATTTACTTAGACGTTAAAGACGTGACTTTGATCAAATATTGGAGTGGAAAATCCAAAGTGTGAACTTCGCATTGAAAATAACTACACTGTTGACGTTAAACCGGTGGTCTACTGGTCTACTTCCGTGAGTAGCAGCTCTGTAAAGACAAAATCGAGGTCTGTAATTTCACACAGATTTGTCGCCTAGACAAAAACTATAACTCGTTGTAAAGATCACTCACTTTACTACACAACGAACGCCCGTATAATGATATTGTCGGAATTTCAACCGAGTCAACGCTCCAGAAACGTAAGTACCCGCTTTACCCCATTTTAGACCCGTGTTAGATCCTTTGTCGTTATATACATATATATATATATATATATATATATATATATATATATATATATATATATATATATATATATATATATATATATAATGTTATGCCGAGTTCATGCAAAAAATAAATAAATAAAATGGCCTTACACAATATCATGATTTACTTTAGAACTTACATAATATAGCAATATTTACAGAAGAGAAGTAATTAAATTTTCTTGTTTTTATTTATGTTTATTACATTTGTCTACTTTGCTATTTGTGCATTCCTGTAGGTGATTGTCTCTGGCTGGATGCGGATATATTTATATGCGCATCAGAGAGAAGCCGTCATACGGTTCTAGTCTAGACATGCTTGATTTAATGTAATTGCTAAAAAAAAAAAAAAAAAAAAAAAAAAAAAAAAAAAAAAACTTGACATTAATGCTTTAGGTATTATACCAGTAGGATAATAGGACAATCTACTCGTTGAATAAACAGATTGAATCTAAATGATAATGTACGCGAATAAACAAATTGTTTTTACTGATGGGGACTCATTGCTCATGTAATCAACAGGAATAATTCATGATATGTTCTTTGATTAAAATAACAATTTGCATATTTTACTTACTAAATCTCGTTTACCTGGGTCCATGATGTGAAACAATTAAGATTCAAGGAGTGATAAGTATTAATGGGCTTTTAGGACTCAATTAAGCATTATAAATAAATGGCATCGACTGAGAGTAACTACGTAATTCAGCTGAAGACAAACCTTGTCCTGAAATAATATTTCTATGGCAACAAAACCTGAAGGCGTTAAAACGTTTTATTTTTTGTATTTTACATGGCTCTGAACTTTTGTAACTTTTCTTTTAAAAAAAATATTCCAAACATCAGAACAGATTTATTTGGGAAAACCCGCAATAAGGTAAGTTAATATTGTTCAAAACAGTCTTTTTTCAGGGAATCGGACCGTGGAGTTTTAGAAGTCTCTTAAAAGGAGATTAACATCAAAATAACACTTGCCTACATCTTTAGAGTAGGACATTAAAAGAACTCGCTTATAATTGTAAACATTCTGTACTTCAAGTTTTAATTAATAATGAAAAAGTCATACAAAACAGAAGAATGAGAGGCGGAAAAACAGGAGGAAAAAAAGAAGAAAAACAATACAACAATGACGACAACGATGCCGACGATGATGATAGTGATCATAATGATAAAAGGACTACTTAGTAAATAAATTATGTAGAAAACTAATGTGACCGACAAGCGAAACCACGAATATGTAAATATCCTTCTCATAAAATATAAGGAAAACGAAGATCAACCGCACTACTTTGCATGCACGATTCTCATCCATGGAGAAAGGCATCTGAATAACAAAGGTTTCAAGCTGGTATAAAGGACACGATGTCTAAAAAAGAAAACGTCCCTGCATGTATAAAGGACACGGTGTCTAAATAACAAAGCTTCCCTGCTGGCATAAAGGACATGGTGTCTGAATAGCAGAGCTTTCATGCAGATATAAAGAACAAGATGTCTGAATAATAAGCTTCCCTGCATGTATAAAGGACACGGTCTCTAAATTACAAACCTTTCTTGCTGGTATAAAATGACAAGGTGTCTGAATAACAAAGCGTTGCTGCTGATATAAAGGAAAATGTGTCTGAATAATAAAGCTTTTCTGCAGGTATAAGGACACTGTGTCTAAATAACAAAAGCTTTCATGCTGGTATAAAGGACACTGTGTCTAAATAACAAAGCTTTCCTGCTGGTATTAAGGACACTGTGTCTAAATAACAAAGCTTTCCTGCTAGTATAATAACAAAGCTTCCCTGCTGGTATAAAGGACACTGTGTCTAAATAACAGTTTTCCTTCTGGTAAAAAGGACAAGGTGTCTGAATAACAAAGACATAGATTATCTGCTGGTATAAAAGACAAGGAGTCTAAATAACAAAGCTTTCCTGCTTTTCTCTGCTGGTATAAATGACAAGGATTTTGAATTTGACAGAAATGATACGTATAATATACAATATATGTATTTTCAAAACCTTTTGGACGAGCGTCAAATAGAAGAAAATTTCATCAAAATTTTTCTGAACAAGGCTTGTACTTTAACACTTGCTGGGCCTTTGCCAACGAATTCCTGATTGTTTCCATGGAAGGACATCCAGTCATTTTTATATAAAATATGTTTTTAAAAATCTGAGTGAAGTTTGAATTAACAATAATCAAACCTATGATACAAACAATCACATAAACATAAGATCTTCTCATCTAATTGAAACGTCATACAACCAATATGAGGGTGAAAAAGTTCTCACAATAATCACTTCTGCAAATTATCTTTAGCTCACCACGCCGATACTAAATTTCCATCCTGTTATATTAAAATTGTAATTTTGTTATAAAGAAGCACTTTCCACTGAACAAAGAGAAAGTATGCAACTTGGAGTAAGTCTTTCAAGGGAGCATGTAAGTCTCTTCGGAGAACCTGTAAAAGATTCGACCTTAATACTATTCCCTGTTTGAACGGAAAAAAAACGATCTGATAACTTGCAGTTGTGACTACATTCGAACAAAGATTCGTCCGAATATGGCCCTTCGGAATTAACTTATGTAGGCAATTGAAAGTCGGTATCAAAGATAAAACACACAATAATTTATAGTCTTAAGCAACATACACCCAAAGGTAGAACCTTCGATCGGTGATGTTCACTTTCAAACGGAAGTGACAAATATGTCTGCAGCCATTTTGCTTTGGCCCTGTCTAACATATTTCGAGAGAATAAGACCATACAACTGTAGTTACACACACACACACACACACACACACACACACACACACACACACACACACACACACACAGAGCCATACACACACACACAGCCATTTAATTACAGCAGAAATAAGATGATATTGTTTATTTATGGTCATATGGCATGTATCCTTATTGTTTTGTCATTATCGTAGAAATATTTTTGCACGATTTAAAAGATGACAAAACCTTTTAAATATAGTCCAATTTATTGATATACTTTAAAGGGACTGTTTGCGTATTTTTATTGAATTTTTATTAAAAACGATCTACCTATTGACACATCATAGAAAGACGTGGGCTTATGTTAATTACACGCATAATAAAGTACACTGCAGGAAAGTTCTGATGTTGGCAAGGTATGATAAATTAAATCTATATTTGTCCAATGTAGGCCTGATGTTAATTGTCGGGCGCAGTAGGAGAGAAAGAAATAAAACAGCCCATGTAACGTTGAAAACAAACGGTATCGGAGTTACCTGTAATCAAAGGCAATAAATAGATTATATAACTTAACTGGAACATAATTTTGATGGATATTAAACCACAGGTGTACAGAACAAAACCATCATTTAAATTCCCCCAACTAATTGTGATGACATTACACATATTACGTGACATGACATTACACATATTATGTGACATGACATTACACATATTACGTGACATTACACATATTACGTAACATGACATTACACATATTACGTGCACTAAACATTACACATATTACGTGCACTAAACATTACACATATTACGTGCATTATACATACACAAAACTACATACGTGTTTTGTTTCGAATCGGCGGAAAGAAGGAGTTTGATTTGGCTTACGAACACAAGACATATTCATACGCCATATCAAACGAGTTCTTTCTTCTGACTCGGAACAAAACACGAATGTGGCTTTGTATTTATCACAAAACCCTCTCTTTACGCTTTCCAAATATTGTTCGCATATAGTGTAAATGGAATTCAAAGGAGATTGGAATCTACAAAAGTTTGATTCGGTTCAACTAAGAATATCAACAGACGGACGTCAGTGAAAACACCAAAATAGTTCCAATCTAGTGTGCGATACAAAAATACTTACTGAACATCCCTTTCAAACGCTAAATCAGTAATATAAGATTAAATAGGTATTTAATAAAGGTAAATGTTGAATTGTGTTCAAGGCTGCGCGTGCTGCATATCATCCCGTTCATTTATTTCCAATTGTTCCGATATCTAATACGCAAGGATCAACATACGTCAGGCGTAAGTCGAGACAAAAGTAGGTGACTAGGTCCGATTTGGTGTCCCGACAAAAGCGCGCAGGACAAAAGCGCGCCGACAAAAGCGCGCATTCAAAACATGAATAGTAGATGTAGACATGAATAGTAACATAATTTCTAAGTTCCAAATATTATTTGAAGGTCATTCTTCAAAGCTACTTGCTTACCTGAAACTGTATAAATAGCACACACATATATTTAGGCCCAAACATTTGCAGTTATAGAAAGAACACATTTTACGTGATGGCTATCGGCTTCGTAAAGATCGTATTCATTCGGATAGGAGTACGTCATGGAGATGCGTGAAAAAAGACTGTGAAAGTAGTCTGAAATTTGATGCAACAGATGCAGTAACTGTTGTTTCGGAGCATAATCAGGCTCCCACTCCAGGAACTTCGTATATCCTTGCAGCCGGCGAGTATTATGACAGATTTTGAGAAAGCTAGTCAAAACGCGTGCATAGCCGTCTTCCCAGGAGCCCGGATAGTTGGATGTTTTTTCCATCTAGGCCAGTGTCTTTGGTGCAAAGTGCAAGAATTTAATTTAGCAGATTCGTATCGTAATGATGAAAACTTGCGCATGCACGTCAAAATGATGCTAGCTCTCTGCTTCGTTCCAGTTGCTACCACACCGGTAGCGTTTGACGAATTGGTTGCATCCTGTCCTCCACAATTAGCACCGATAACCGATTATTGGGAAGACGCGTACGTTGGAAGACAGCGAAGACGCGGTCGAGCACATCCGAGATTTCCGATCGACTTGTCGAACATGCGTGATCGCGTGAACGACAATTTGCCACGTACCAACAATTCAGTGGAGGCTTGGCATCGGTCATTCCAGCAAACAGTCGAGTGTCATCATCCGTCGGTCTACAAGTTGATCAACCATTTCCGCAAGGAGCAAGATCACGTGGGGCTGCAGATCGAACGCTATCAATCCAGTTTTAGACATCCCGAAGCGTCGAAGTCGAAATATGTTCAACTAAATCGGCGCCTGCATGCTTTAATTCTGACATACGGCAATGTGTCAACAATGGACTATCTGCGCGGAATCGCGCATAACGTCGCACTGTAGAAGACACTGGTAGTCATTGAACGTTTTGCATATTGAGATATTAATGAATAGACGATGTTATTTGATCTTTAAGGCCATATTGAGATATTAATTAATAAACGATGCTTAATGATCTTTAATGCTGTATTTGTTAGTTTCTTTACTATAGACACAAAATGGTAATTGTTGTAGGCTTTCGTCTTTGCGCGATTATGTCGGCGCGCTTTTGTCCTGCACGCTTTTGTCTTTGTGCGCTTTTGTAGGCGCGCTTTTGTCGGGGTGCCGTCCGATTTGAACAAGAAAATGAATTTCTCTTCTCAGTCCTAAATCTTTGCAATGGTGTCAGTTACAATCTTTGCTATGGTGTCAGTTATTGTGTGGATTAAAATTTTTTTTAATTTTAACCGACTTATTTAGAGTTTATTTTTCCCATTCATCTTTCTATGACAAAATTCTCGAACATATTCAAACAGTTAAATCAAAATTCTCCTACTTATTGCCACATTGATGCTTTTATATGATATATAAGTAAGTAAAACACCAGAAAACAAACCTGCACGTAAAATATGTCCTACGGTTGATATATTAAGTAGTTACCGATGAAATAAATTACAAAAATTAATATCTTCACCAGTTAAAGAAGACTATGAAAAAATAAAAACAAAGTACGGGAGCAGACAAGTGAAATAGATATTTTAAATTTACCTGGGTCAGGGAAAAAAAGACCACATTCCAATAAATAATATAAAATTGTCACTATTTGAATGGGTCAGATTATTATTATTGTCACTTTCCGCAGTTTATACCATTATGTAACGTTTATACCAGTATGTAACGTTTATACCATTATGTAACGTTTATACCATTATGTAACGTATTTACAAAATATATGTCAAATAATTATATATTACATTACAGTTTTCATACTGTGTAAGAACATGTGGAGAAATCAACTTCAAAATTAGAATTACATACAAAAGAAAAAAAGAAGCAGAATAGAAAAGGCATAACATTATTTAAAATCGTATATGCAAACAATTTCTGTATGCCAAGTCTGTTCATTTTTCTTTGTTTTGCAACTCTCTCATGTAACTAGCTTTTATGACTTCACATATGATTTGAATGTTTGCACTATTCGTGGGTGTTCTTTAATTTAGATGATTGAGCATATTCATATTGAGGCATTAAATCTTTGTTTCACAACATGTTTTGCGGCTGCACAAATGGACAAGTTGCATCTATAAATAAATTAGAGTTCCAGATTCGGATGGCATGCTCAAAATTGCATATAGTGGTGTAGATATAGATAGCAATAAAAATTCTTGTGCCGACTAGTAGTTCGGACATCAGAAATCATGCAAAGAAAGGTGGTTAATTGTTTCTAGTTCTAAGAGTAACTGTCATTGTACACAGTAAATGCTCCCAATTAAAACCACACTGAGGAAATGTTTTAGATGATACATATATAGTATTATCACAGTACCGCGATCTTGATTGCTAGATCACGTCGAGTTGTCAGCATTAGAAAATCCGGATCATTACGAGACGCGAAGCGTCGAGTCATGATCCCGATTTTTATGCTGACAACGAGACGTGATCTAGCAATCAAAATCGCATTACTGTGATAATGATATTTTGTTATATACCTTTCAATTTTCAGATAATTTAATAAAATCACTATATGTAATTGAAAACACAAGAAATTGCTAAAATATTTCAACATCTATAATACGAACTTCATCTTAAAGTATAAACCGAATTACTTTTTGAAAGGCTGACATGCGCATGAATATTAGTTTTATAAATGAAGTTTGTGAAACAATGCTCGCTCAGTTTGACTACCATCACTGTCAATAACACGAATTATTCAACGCTTGAGGACAGACATCTCATATATGTGATTTACAGTTATTGTGCAGTTCTGAAATTTTGCATCACGGAAGTTTTCAACAGTTGAATGACTGGAAGTTTCTTTAAGAGGCCAGGTTGAATGCGGTTGAACTTTCTGGCGGAACCTTGCGAGAGGCTCCGATGGGAACTTGACACGGAAATGACAACATTATTTTGACAGTTATTTACAACCGGATTCGAGAAATTGTTGGAACTTGGTGGTACAGATTTGTTGCAAAGAACATTACTCATTTATAATTTCAGATTCATCAATTATGCGTGAAACTCACTAACGTTACCATTTATGAATTTCCGTAAATGGGTTGTATTGTACAACTGTAATGTTTTCTTACGCGATTTCCGAATATGATTTTGTTTCAGACGAACATTTTGGCAATATTTTACCTTTTCAAAATAAAGGAAAAATGCTTTTTTATTGTTTTTGTGACAAAAACATGGTTTAGACCGTTCAGAAATTTTACATATAACGCAAGGTTTCTTAACTAACGTTGCTGTGAGAGCTTTGTTTACTGCTAGTGTTGGCATTCCATCACTAGGGGCGCTGCTATTGTCACCAGAAAACCTCGAGGATAAAGTAGTCTCAGCCTCGTTTGAGAGTATAGTGATACAGGTTTGGAAAACGATAGTATCGTTTTCCTACTTGTAGGAAATGACGGTAAAATTCTGGCTCTTTCTTGGGTAGAAAATTGGTAGGTGTATAATAAATACAAAAACTACATACGTGTTTTGTTCTGAGTCGGTGGAAAGAACGAGTTTGAGGCGTAAGGATACGTGGAGGCCTTCAGACCGAGTTGTATTCATAAGCCATATCAAACGAGTCCTTTCCCCGGACTCAGAACAAAACACGATTGCAGTTTTGTATTTATTACATACCTCGTCTTTTATGCTTTCGAATATTTTAGCTTTACAGTATGAATTAAATTCAAAACGAATCTGGATTTCTAAAACTTCGATTAACTGCGAAAAACAATATTAACGCGCTGAAGTAAAAGAAGACACCTAAGTAGTTCCAGTCTGGGTGTGTGATACAAAAATACTGATTGAACAGCAGTATCAAACGTTTAATCAAGCATGTAATATTAAATGGGTACGTCATAAATTTATTTTTTACATCATAAACTGGAACTTTTCGCTTCAAAAGACAATGCTATAAAAATGATTTATTTTCTATTTTCAAAGTGTATTTATATATATACTTATGTTTATGTAAATCTTATATATATATATATATATATATATATATATATATATATATATATATATATATATATATATATATATATATTGTTGTTGTTGCTGTTGAAAATGTTGTCCGAAATTGAAGGAATCGTTCATACCAAAATCGTCCAAGAGCATACTATTTTTGATAAATCATTCTTGAAGAAGATCTTTAGAAGATAAATTAGATTTATGTAAAACATTGTATACCTGTCAGCGATGAAAACTAAAAAATACAGAACATCATATCGTACATTCACTGAGTTGTCGTTTATTTCCATAACTTTGTAAACATACTGTCCTTCCCTTTACAATAAACCACTATTTAGAAAGAAAACAACGGTGAAAACAGGAAAAAAATATTTTAAAAAAAATAAATATATATAAATTTAAAAAAAACACGCTCTTACATGAAATCTACAATTTCTTTCAAAACATCAAAAGAAGGCCATGACATGCATCTCAAGCCCGCGCGTAAGTGTATAACTCTTTCTAAAAAAACATTAACAAAACTGTTGACATCGCCTCCGTCTCCACACTGCGGTTGCGAACGTGTCACGTGATTGTTAGATTGTTATGTATTACTTTTCTACTTAAGTAGGCTGAACAAAAAATTAAGGCTTATCTGTCAAAAGAACATTTTCCTTGTAATGTTCTCACGATATTAGCTGTAGCTTTTGATATGATACTGAAATAAGCAGTGAATCGTAAGATACGTACGAAAATTATGCTATTTAACTCAACAAAATAGCTATGCTTCCTTGCCAAGATACAATAACATAGTTCATCTTCATCTGCATCATGTACCCGTATGCATTATAACTATAAAGGAACTCTGCTGTCATTGGACATCAGGTGAAGAATCTGCTGACACTAGACTTCAGGTGAAGAATCTGCTGACATTGGACATATTGTGAAGAATTTGCTGATATTCGACATCAGGTAAAAAATCGGCCTACACTGGGCATCGGGTGAGAAATCTGCTAACATTCGACATCAGGTGAAGAATCTAATGACATTCGACATCAGGTCAACAATCGGCTGCACTGGATGTCGGGTAATAAATTTACTGACATTCGACATCAGATGAAGAATCTGCTGACGCTAGACATCGGGTGAGGAATCTGCTGACATTGGACATGAGATGAGCTGCTATTTAGTGGTTTATACATATAAACCTTTTTGTTGCTGTTCATCCTTCGAATTCGAAGTTGAACAGGACCTCGCTAACTGGTTTGGTTTCTGTGAGCATGTGAGTGGATGATCAGGCCTATTTGTGCTCTGAATTAATCTGTGGCACACTGGACAGGAGATGCCGCTTGGGGTTGTTTGATCAACGGTGGACGTTCTGCAATTCCGAGATTTACGCTGCTCACACGTCTGCGCTGCCTCTGCGATTCTCCTCAGCTCATAATCTGTAGCTCCAGTATGGATGAGACTGCGCTTGGTGGAGCGATCCTGTGCAAGATCTACACAAGACTCAGGGTCAATGTTGAAGTCTTTTAAGGATAACTTGAGGGAGTCTTTGAAGCGTATCTTCTGACCTCCCATTTATCGCTTTTCCTCTTTCAGCTCGCCGTAGAAGATCTTCTTTGGTCGCCGCTCGTCTGACATCCTGGTGATGTGGACTGCCCATCGCATCTGTGATGTCATCAGAAGTAGATGCTTGGAATGCCTGCTCGTGTGAGAATTTCAGTATCTTGAACATTATCTGCCATCTAATCTTCATCAGTTTCCTCAGGCAGCCCATGTGAAAATGGTTCAGCTCTTTGGCATGACGTCTGTACTCCGTCCAGGTTTCGAATGGATACAGCCAGTCTTGTATACCTTCAGTTTTAATTGTGGACTGGTGCCATTGCGCTCATACATATTTATGCACACTCTCTGTATGTCAGCATCGTTCTTATCAAACCAAGAGTTTTGGATGCAGTCGAGTACACAGAGTCTCTGAAAAATGCCCAGGTTTCCTCGACGTTCTCGGAGTTCACATAAATTGTTACAAGTTGATTGCGCAGTTCTTCAAAAAAAGAAAACATCTGTTTCTCATTATCATGTTTCAATTTGGAGATATTAAGCATTCTGGGCGCTTTTTTACCTTCTGGTAGTCTTCTAGGCTGCAGCCGGATATCGAGATTGGAGACTCTTAACCTGTGGTCAGTCTAGTATTCTGCACTTCTCTTGGCCTCTGTCATTTTGACATAATGCCAGTTTATTCTCCTGACGATGGCGTAGTCAGTGCTTGGACCGGGGTGCATCCAAGACGTCTTGTTGCGGTTTGGCATGGCGGAAGACTGTGTTGATAATTAGGAAGTCGTGTTCAGCGCATTTCCTCAGTACGAGAACTCCACTGATGTTGCATTTGCCAAAGCCATATTTGCCGATGACGCCTGGGCATGTCTAGTGATCTGCGCCAACTCTAGCATTGACGTCACCAAGGATGATGAGCTTATCTGTCTTCGGCACTTCTGTGATAAGAGACTCCAGGTCTTCATACAATTTGTCCTTGATCTCATCTGGGTTGGTCATGATGGATGTATAGGTGCTGATGACAGCTGAAGTTTCTTTTGCACTAGTCTATCATTCATGCCCTTTTGTAGATTTGTAAGCTTCCTGACTAGCTGTGATTTGATGGCAAACCCAACACCAACTTCACGTCGCACTTTACTTTGAACACACCAGAAGAAGGTGTAACCGACTCCCACTTCAGTGAGTTGTCCTCCTCAGCTAGGCGATTTTCACTCGGGACAGCTATCTGGATGTTGAATCTGGCCAGTTCTCTACCAACGAGAGCTGTTCTTCTCTCTGGTTTATGTGCTGATGTACTGTTCATTTATGTGCGCACATTCCAGGCACCGTCGGTGAGTGGCGTCACCTTTGTATTATTATGTGATTGTTGACCGCTAAAGTGGGATCCGCATCAGCCGCAGAAAGCTGATAGGGTTAAGCTGAAGCAGGCAATTTTAAGTCACCTTTTATAGCCTCTTCCTCGTGCTATGGAGGTGAGCAGTGTGATCATAAATCGGGCTGCTCAGTCGCCCAGCGGCTGCTGAGTTCCACTTCTGCTTCGG
Source organism: Margaritifera margaritifera (assembly GCA_029931535.1). NCBI lineage: Eukaryota > Metazoa > Mollusca > Bivalvia > Unionida > Margaritiferidae > Margaritifera > Margaritifera margaritifera. The sequence continues at coordinate 3,198,290 of JAQPZY010001610.1, read as the reverse complement.
TCCAGTGAAAAGCGACCCTATGCTCTGAACAGTCTGTATGCAGGTCTGCGGCTACAGTTCCCAGCGTATCCACACTTGCTTATTTTTCCGCTGGCCCATAGCCACATGACTTGAAGGTATCTGGTGGGGGGAGGGGATGATGTCATGACTTACGTGTGAGTTGGATTTAAGTTAGGGAAAGTTGGGCAGAGTCACCCTCACTGTCTCCACCAAGCCTGTCTGAATCAAGTGGCACGACAATGTCGAGACGTCTCGAGACGAGTTTGGATGCAGTGGCTGGCCATCAGGCCCTACCACACCTGATCTAATGCCCACAGCTCTTGCCATCTGCCTTCACAACCGAGGGAATGATAATATTTGCTCGGCCGCCTGATCCACCGGAGAGGACTTTCAAGAGCGAGCCAGGTGTAGCTCTCCACTCAACATTCGCAGGTAGTATCGCCTACTGTTACTTATGGTATCGGGCATAGCCTGACCTGACATAGAGACCTACCTTTCTTTCAGTTGCTAATGTTAGATTAATCTGCTGTTATTTCTACGCGGTAAGACGCAATACGACTTATCTTTCTTCAGTTGCTAATGTTGAACTAATCCGCTGTTGTTTTTACGTGGTAAGACGCAGAGACAAAGGGAGTCTAACATTATGGTGGCTTTCTTAGCACTGAAAAAAAAATTTTGGAACACCCACATGTAACTGTATTGACGCCAGAGAGGTACTCAACTATATTTCGAATATGGATTTTCCGAATTAGCTTCGGTAGGCGATATGTGTTGGTAATATTAATACAATTTCTAATAGTGATAAACACTTACGACTAGAACTTAAAAGTCTATTAGTCGATGTTAGAGTTTTAATAAAATCAGCAGAGACACCAGCGAATATTTAGCCTTTGCACAGCGCAATGTTTCTTTTTTAAACAACCAGTAAAAAATCAGTAACATCTGTACTAAATTTGGACATTCCTGCACACGTCGATGGAATAAAATAAACTTTCGCTTGCTATTGCTTTGTGTATGAGCATGTATTCTTGAATAGCACTGGATATGGACATGGTATTTTTGATGCACAAATGGCATTGAATATGGGCATGGCATTCTTGATGCACAAATGGTACTGAATATGGGCATGGCATTCTTGATGCACAAATGGCATTGAATATGGGCATGGCATTCTTGATGCACAAATGGCATTGAATATGGGCATGGCATTCTTGATGCACAAATGGCATTGAATATGGGCACTTTATTCTTCATGCACGAATGGCAATGAATATGGACATGGTATTCTTGATGCATGAATAACATTGAATATGGGCACGGTATTCTTGATGCACGAATAGTATTGGGCATGGGGATGGTATCCTTGATCACGAATGACATTGAATATGGACATGATATTCTTGATGAACGAATGACATTGGATATCAGCATAATATCCTTGATGCATTAATGGTATTGGGTATGGGCATGGTATTCTTTATGCACGAATGTCATTTTTCATTGGGTATGACATAGTATTCTTGATGTCCGAATGGCATTTATCATTGGGTATGGCATGGTATTCTTGATGTACGAATGGCATTTATCATTGGGTATGGCATGGTATTCTTGATGTACTAATCTCATTTATCATTGGGTATGGCATGGTATTCTTGATGCACGAATGACATTTATCATTGGGTATGGGCATGGTATTCTTGATGCACGAATAGTGTTGGGTATGGGCATGGTATTCTTGATGCACGAATGGCATTTATCATTGGGTATGGGCATGGTATTCTTGATGTACGAATGGCATTTATCATTGGGTATGGCATGGTATTCTTGATATGGGCATGGCATTCTTCATTGGGTATGGCATGGTATTATTGATGCACGAATGAGATTGGATATGGACATGGTATTCTTCAAGTACGTACGAATGGCATTGGATATGGGCATGGTAGTCAGGATGTACGAATGGCATTTGGCATTGGGTATGGCATTGCATTCTTGATGTACGAATGGCATTTGTCATTGGGTTTGACATGGTATTCTTGATGTACGAATGGTATTTGGCATTGTTTATGAGCATGGTATACCTTATACATTTGTTCATTTCCCTCTTTACTGTAGAAATATATTTTTGAAACACTGTTGAACCACATAGCTATTTAAATGTTAATGCCAGCTTAGAGCCATATTTGAATTATGCTAAAGTTATGTATACACAAAATACATAAGTGTACTGAAAGAAAAGATTTCGAAATTGGCACTTCGATACATAAACCTTTCTTGGCTTCGACATGAACGGGCTCGGGCCACTAATTCATTTTCCGTAGACATAAATGTTAATGTTTGGGAAAATAAAACTATTTTGCGCACTAGATTGCTCAGTACACAACAAGTGCACTTCTTAACTGAAGCTAGCGAAGCCTTTCTAAACAATCAAAATGAGGTGCTTTACAGCATTTTGTTGAGATAACTGTTCCTGAAGAGGGTTATCGGTGCAACTACCGTAATCAGCTACCGTAATCAACTACCGTAATCAGCTACCGTAATCAACAGTCTCTCACCAGGTTGGCACAAGACACGTTTGGCCAGCGGGAAAAAAATCGGTATCGTGAAAGTGCAAAAAATATTTATGAAGAAGTTGAAAGAACTAATAAACGTCCACGAAAGGGTACAAATGAAAAATTCCATGCTGCATCCATCGATCTAAACTCGAAGTGTTCCCCAACTGTAAGTCTGGTACCCTGGTCATATAATAATTAGTGGTCTGAGTCCTGTAAACAAGTTATTTCTTACGTTTGAAGTACTTAGTAAGTTACACATATGGGTCAGAGCTCAAGAATTGAATACTTCATCTTATTACAATTAACGAAACAAACAGGGTAAGAAACCAGCAATTTGCCAAAATGATTCTAAGCAGACATTTCTTTTTGTTAATATTAAACAGTAAAAGCTTGCGAAGGCAAAAATTAAACACAGATAGGGGCTTTCTGTTCAAAGTACAGATGTTTATGTCCTTTATACGAAGTATTACCTTATAGCTTCATGCCACCATTGAATCTCTACGAATAGTTTGTCCTATATCTCGATATAAAGTAGGCAATGAAATGATACATTATCCATTTACAGCATATACATGGGCTAGAAGACAAGGTTAGAGATATTAAACCATGTGTGTCGGTCAAGCGATGTCAGGATATTGCTGGCACTGATTGTTTTGTTGTCATTTTTCAAAGGTCTACACGAGAAAATGGCGAGCCGCAGAACACTATACTAGATTTTTTACCTTTATTTAATTAATTTGCTTAACCACCCAACTACGGAAACTCTGTCTAAATATATTTCTCCTCGTATTTTTCGGCGATAACGTTTTCGTTTGTATATCGAAAAATATTACTGACAAAGTTTGTCTTGGACGACTACTGTCAACTTCTTCAAAAAGAACAATTTTTAGAGGACTTAATTTTAACGACGCTAATCAGACGCCAAACAATTTGACATTGTAACAATTTGCATAAAAACTAAGTTCTCAAACCACAAAATAACAATAAAATGGGACAAATTACATACACTTCACTGTTATGACCGTTCGCATGACTATATTATGGAGCGATTCTCATCCGTTGGGATTAACGACAGATATCATCATGCACTTTCAGTACTTTTGTGTGTAGCAAAGAAATCCGTGTGCGTGTGTATGTGTGTGTATGTGTGTGTGTGTGTGTGTGTGTGTGTGTGTGTGTGTGTGTGTGTGTGTGTTGCGGAGGGGGAGAACAATCATTCATGAAATAATCATTTCATGATTTCTTTAAATCTATTGTTAAGAAGAACAGCTGTGTATACTTTCTTACATTCATTAAATAAGTGTTTAAATCATTAAATCCACACTGGTTAATGGTAGGAAACGAACACAAAACAACACGTGATATTTGAACAAGTTAAACCTTGTCACTTGATCTTTTTGTTACGACGATGTTCTGGTGGGAAATGTAACGATGACTGATATAACTGAATAGCAAGTGAGACTTGACATTCATCTATTCCACGTTACTGAGACTTATGTATAGGGTTTGTTTAATGACTTAACGTTTCTGCCAATTTGTCAAAATGTTGACAAATATTATCGAATTAGCGACATTAGTTAACTCTGTGTAAAGATCAGACATTTCATAAGAAGCTGGTGTTAGTTGTCATGACAATAGACATTTCATAAGAAGTTGGTGGTAGTTGTCATGACAATAGACATTTCATAAGAAGTTGATGGTAGTTGTCATGACAATAGACATTTCATAAGAAATTGGGGGTAGTTGTCATGACAATAGACTTTCATAAGAAGTTGGTGGTAGTTGTCATGACAATACTTTGTCACTTTGTCACAGACTTTTTTCAGATTACAAATAAAAATGATTTTGCCGAAAAGGTGATTTAAAAAAAAAAGTATTTAGACAGAGCTAGCCTACTTGCATGCGGACACTTACAAGACGTTGTGTATCACCTGTGTGTGTTTACCTACATATAATACAAGTGCGTTCACTTGCACATCAGTCTTGGATAAGAATGGCTATTTGAAACACATCATTTACTATTGTACGAAGCAAAGTAAGTCTGGTATTTGAAAGTTCGTCTATGTAAAAGTTACTGAATTGTCTTAAAACCTGATAACACGAAAAGAATGTTGAAAATATAAAACACCTTTTAGATGCTCGTAATATACATACGTGTATGATATATACACAAAGCATACCGTATTTTGCTCCGAGTGGGAGGAAATAACAAGTGTGATGTGGCGTAGGAACAAGTTATACGCAGTATCAAACGAGTTCTTTCCCCATTACTAAAAGAAACAAACAAACAAACATGAATACAGTTTTATCTGGTATTTTTTGCATATCCCATCCTTTAGCCGTAACACGCGAATTAAATTCAAAACATTTATAAAAATTTACTTCCGTGCATTTAAGAATATCGACACACACACGTCAGTGAAAATAGGTAAATAGTTCCAATTCGGCTTCGCCATATACTGATTGAATGTCAGTATCAAACGCCAGACAAACCATGTAAGATTGAATGGGAATTATAGGTATTGTGTACATTGCATACATTTAATCGAATCGAATGTTCCTAGTTGATCAGAAACAGTACTAAAGTTGCACGTAAATTAATCTTCACGCACTCACATTATCTGTACACTATTCTCAACCAATCTTTCCATTAACAAGAAAAGATTGGGACTCTTTCACAACCTTGTTACCAGGAAGCCATTAAATGATTGTATTGAAATCATCACTTAAAATCTGATGATATACTGCGCGAACCACTCTCAATATTCAGCGCATGATACACTGAGCAAGCTACTCTCAATATTCACCGCATGATACACTGCGAGAACTACTCTCAATATTCACCGCATGATACACTACGCGAACTACTCTCAATATTCACCGCAAAGCTTAGTTGTAATTTATGTGTAAATTCGTAATATTTCCCTTAGATATTCTCTTAAATTTGGATTTATAATAAATCCTTGATTCCTTCTGATGAGTCCGTACTTATTTTATGTTTTATATGGACTTGCCTTTTAGACATTAACGACTGAGCTGATACATTAATCTTCTTGTCATCATAACAATGCATTCTTTTTATCTTTCCCATTTATCCAGAAGAATTCATGCATCTGATTGACAAGGTCGTGAGAATTTAGCTTCGTTGCGGATCCTTGAGGCCTAAATGCAATATTCAATCGTTAGACTAATATATTTTCTTTCTACCACGTTTAATCCCAGCCACCAGTTTCAATAGTAATCAAGTATATTAGGCTGGCCTATGATTTATACCAGATGACGAATTAATGAATAAACTCACACTCATTAGCAAATGAAATCAATATAAGTACCAGTCCCATATGTTAAATGACAAACTAGGTCTTTTCGAACCATTTTAGTAAATGTTTTAAAGCGCTAACAATTTAAATCAGCTTTAAGTTCAAATTAGGCACATTTCTGAGTTCGCAGATAGAAACCTCCAGACAAATCTCCATAACTGATATATATCATTATATATATATATATATATATATATATATATATATATATATATATATATATATATATATATATATATATATGTGTGTGTGTGTGTGTGTGTGTGTGTGTGTTTGTATATATATATATATATATATATATATATATATATATATATATATATATATATGTATATATAAGAGTGAAGATATCTTTATAAATTGAATCATCAAACCCAATTAAAAGTTCGGATTAAGATTTTTTTCATACAATGTATACTGATATATGACGCAGAACCACATACAAAATGTTTTAAGCACGGAATGGTTCCTGGATTATTGCTCACACTGACTGATCCAAGTAATGTGATCATCAATGAGTACATTTTGTTATTAGTATCATTATATTAGACGATAATATGTATGCATTCTAAGAGTCTGTCTTTTCATAAATCCAGTTGTCGATGGAGTCATCTTATTGTATCAAAGTTCCACGTTAGCACTTCGTTCAGACATTTCCAATTCAAAGTAGTTATTGTAGAATTAAATCACAACAAAAAAACTGATATCTTTCCAGTCATCAAGTACAATCTTTTTAGCATCGTTGTTTAGGTGTTGCGTGAGTTATTCATACTAGTGAGGTGACACCGATGAGTGCGAAAGGTATCGCAATATATTTTAGTTTCTAAATTTAACATTTATTTCTTCTACATCATTTGCACAACAGGTTCTGACCACTTGTACTTTGTGCTAGTACCACTTATAATACGTGCTATCAACACGTGTACTATGTGATATTACCACTTATGCTATGTGCCATCAACACTTATACTATGTGATATCGACACTTATACTATGTGATATCAACACTTATACTATGTAATATCAACACTTATACTATGTGATATCAACACTCATACTATGTGATATCAACACTCATACTATGTGCTATCAACACTCATACTATGTGATATCGACACTTATACTATGTGCTATCAACACTTATACTATGTGATATCAACACTTATACTATGTGCTATCAACATTTATAATATGTGATATCAACACTCATACTATGTGCTATCAACACTCATACTATGTGATATCAACACTTATGCTATGTGCCATCAACACTTATACTATGTGATATCGACACTTATACTATGTGATATCGACACTTATACTATGTGCTATCAACACTTATACTATGTGATATCAACACTCATACTATATGCTATCAACATTTATACTCTGTGATATCACTATCAATACTTATACTACAACTTATCAACGCTAATACTACCTACTATCAACACTTATATTATGTGCTATCAACACTTATACTACGTATTATTACCGCTAATACTACGTACTATCAACACTTACACTACGTCTTATCAAAGTTAATACTACGTACTATCAACTCCTATACTACATCTTATCAAAGTTAATACTACGTACTACCAACTCCTATACTACGTATTTTCAACGTTAATACTACGTAATATCAACATTTATACTATGTCTTATCAACGTTAATACTACGTACTATCAATACTTACACTACGTTCTTATCAAAGTTAATACTACGTACTATCAACTCCTATACTACGTCATATCAAAGTTAATACTACGTACTATCAACACTTACACTACGTTCTTATCAAAGTTGATACTACGTACTATCAACTCCTATACTACGTCATATCAACGTTAATACTACGTACTATCAACACTTACACTACGTTCTTATCAAAGTTGATACTAGGTACTATCAACTTCTATACTACGTCTTATCAACGTTAATACTACGTACTATCAACACTTACACTACGTTCTTATCAAAGTTAATACTACGTACTATCAAACACCTATACTACGTCTTATCAACTCCTATACTACGTCTTATGAAAGTTAATACTACGTACTATCAAACACTTTTACTACGTCTTATCAACTCCTATACTACGTCTTATCAAAGTTAATACTACGTACTATCAAACACTTACACTACGTCTTATCAACTCTTATACTACGTTCTTATCAAAGTTAATACTACGTACTATCAACTCCTATACTACGTTCTTATCAAAGTTAATACTACGTACTATCAAACACTTATACTACGTCTTATCAACTCTTATACTACGTTCTTATCAAAGTTAATACTACGTACTATCAACTCCTATACTACGTTCTTATCAAAGTTAATACTACGTACTATAAAACACTTATACTACGTCTTATCAACTCCTATACTACGTCTTATCAAAGTTAATACTACGTACTATCAAACACTTATACTACGTCTTATCAACTCTTATACTACGTTCTTATCAAAGTTAATACTACGTACTATCAACTCCTATACTACGTCTTATCAAAGTTAATACTACGTACTATGAAACACTTATACTACGTCTTATCAACTCTTATACTACGTTCTTATCAAAGTTAATACTACGCACTTTCAACTCCTATACTACGTACTATCAAACACTTATACTACGTCTTATCAACTCCTATACTACGTTCTTATCAAAGTTAATACTACATAATATCAACTCCTCTACACGTACTATCAAACACTTATACTACGTCTTATCAACTCTTATATTATGTTCTTATCAAAGTTAATACTACGTACTATCAACTCCTATACTACGTCTTATCAAAGTTAATTCTACGTACTATCAAACACTTATACTACGTTCTTATCAACGTTAATACTATGTACTATCAACTCCTATACTACGTCTTATCAACGCTTATACTGCGTCTTATAAAAGTTATTACTACGTACTATCAACACCTATACTACGTCTTATCAACGTTAATACTGCGTACTATCAACACTTGTACTACGTACTATCAACTCCTATACTACGTCTTATCAACGTTAATACTACGTAATATCAAACACTTATACTACGTCTTATCAACGTTAATACTACGTAATATCAAACACTTATACTACGTCTTATCAACGTTAATACTACGTAATATCAAACACTTATACTACGTCTTATCAACGTTAATACTACGTAATATCAAACACTTATACTACGTCTTATCAACGTTAATACTACGTAATATCAAACACTTATACTACTTCTTATCAACGTTAATACTACGTAATATCAAACACTTATACTACGTCTTATCAACGTTATTACTACGTACTATCAACACCTATACTACGTCTTATCAACGTTAATACTGCGTACTATCAACACTTGTACTACGTACTATCAACTCCTATACTACGTCTTATCAACGTTAATACTACGTAATATCAAACACTTATACTACGTCTTATCAACGTTAATACTACGTAATATCAAACACTTATACTACGTCTTATCAACGTTAATACTACGTAATATCAAACACTTATACTACGTCTTATCAACGTTAATACTACGTAATATCAAACACTTATACTACGTCTTATCAACGTTATTACTACGTACTATCAACACCTATACTACGTCTTATCAACGTTAATACTGCGTACTATCAACACTTGTACTACGTACTATCAACTCCTATACTACGTCTTATCAACGTTAATACTACGTAATATCAAACACTTATACTACGTCTTATCAACGTTAATACTACGTAATATCAAACACTTATACTACGTCTTATCAACGTTAATACTACGTAATATCAAACACTTATACTACGTCTTATCAACGTTAATACTACGTAATATCAAACACTTATACTACGTCTTATCAACGTTAATACTACGTAATATCAAACACTTATACTACGTCTTATCAACGTTAATACTACGTAATATCAAACACTTATACTACGTCTTATCAACGTTAATACTACATACTATAAACTCCTATACTACGTCTTATCAACGCTTATACTAAGTTCTTATCAAAGTTAATACTACGTACTATCAACTCCTATACTAAGTTCTTATACTACGTTTAATCAAAGTTATTACATGCTATCAACTCATATACTATGTACTATCAACACATATACTACGTATTATTACCGCTAATGCTACGTACTATCAACACTTACACTACGTTTTATCAACGTTAATACTACGTACTATCAACACTTATACTACGTCTTGTCAACACTTGTACTACGTACTACCAACTCCTATACTACGTATTATCAACGTTAATACTACGTACCATCAATACTTATACTACGCTTATATTATGTGCTATCAACGCTTATACTACGCGCCATCAAGACTTATACTACATACTATCAAACACTTATGCTACGTACTATCAAACACTTATATTAGGTGCCATCAAGACTTATGCTACGTACTATCAAACACTTATGCTACGTACTATCAAACACTTATATTAGGTGCCATCAAGACTTATGCTACGTACTATCAAACACTTATGCTACGTACTATCAAACACTTATATTAGGTGCCATCAAGACTTATGCTACGTACTATCAAACACTTATATCAGGCGCCATCAAGACTTATGCTACGTACTATCAAACACTTATATCAGGCGCCTTCAAGACTTATGCTACGTACTATCAAACACTTATATCAGGCGCCTTCAAGACTTATGCTACGTACTATCAAACACTTATATCAGGTGCCATCAAGACTTATGCTACGTACTATCAAACACTTAAATCAGGTGCCATCAAGACTTATGCTACGTGCTATCAAACACTTATATCAGGTGCCATCAAGACTTATGCTACGTACTATCAAACACTTATATCAGGTGCCATCAAGACTTATGCTACGTACTATCAAACACTTATATCAGGTGCCATCAAGACTTATGCTACGTACTATCAAACACTTATATCAGGTGCCATCAAGACTTATGCTACGTACTATCAAACACTTATATCAGGTGCCATCAAGACTTATGCTACGTACTATCAAACACTTATATCAGGTGCCATCAAGACTTATGCTACGTACTATCAAACACTTATATCAGGCGCCATCAAGACTTATGCTACGTACTATCAAACACTTATATCAGGCGCCATCAAGACTTATGCTACGTACTATCAAACACTTATATCAGGTGCCATCAAGACTTATGCTACGTACTATCAAACACTTATATCAGGTGCCATCAAGACTTATGCTACGTACTATCAAACACTTATATCAGGTGCCATCAAGACTTATGCTACGTACTATCAAACACTTATATCAGGTGCCATCAAGACTTATGCTACGTACTATCAAACACTTATATCAGGTGCCATCAAGACTTATGCTACGTACTATCAAACACTTATATCAGGTGCCATCAAGACTTATGCTACGTACTATCAAACACTTATATCAGGTGCCATCAAGACTTATGCTACGTACTATCAAACACTTATATTAGGTGCCATCAAGACTTATGCTACGTACTATCAAACACTTATATTAGGTGCCATCAAGACTTATGCTACGTACTATCAAACACTTATATCAGGTGCCATCAAGACTTATGCTACGTACTATCAAACACTTATATTAGGTGCCATCAAGACTTATGCTACGTACTATCAAACACTTATATCAGGTGCCATCAAGACTTATGCTACGTACTATCAAACACTTATATTACGTGCCACCAACATTTATACTATATACTATCAAACACTTATATTACATGCCATCAACACTTATACTATATACTATCAAACACTTATATTACATGCCATCAACACTTATACTACATACTATCAAACACTTATATTACGTGCCATCAACACTTAGACTACGTGCTATTAACATTAACATTTATACTACGTATTATCAACACTTATACTACACGTATATTATGTTCTATCAACACTTATACTACACGTATATTATGTGCTATCAACGCTTATACTATATACTATCAAACACTTATATTACGTGCCATCAACACTTAGACTACGTGCTATTAACATTAACATTTATACTACGTATTATCAACACTTATACTACACGTATATTATGTGCTATCAACACTTATACTACACGTATATTATGTGCTATCAACACTTATACTACATTTATATTCATGCTATCAACACTTATACTACACGTATATTATGTGCTATCAACACTTATACTACACGTATATTATGTGCTATCAACGCTTATACTATATACTATCAAACACTTATATTACGTGCCATCAACACTTAGACTACGTGCTATTAACATTAACATTTATACTACGTATTATCAACACTTATACTACACGTATATTATGTGCTATCAACACTTATACTACACGTATATTATGTGCTATCAACGCTTATACTATATACTATCAAACACTTATATTACGTGCCATCAACACTTAGACTACGTGCTATTAACATTAACATTTATACTACGTATTATCAACACTTATACTACACGTATATTATGTGCTATCAACACTTATACTACACGTATATTATGTGCTATCAACGCTTAAACTACATTTATATTCATGCTATCAACACTTATACTACATACTATCAACACTTATACTACATACTATCAACACTTATACTACATACTATCAACACTTATACTACACGTATATTATGTGCTATCAACACTTATACTACGTGATATCGACACTTATATTAAGTACCATCGACACTTAAACTGCGTGCTATCAACGATTATATGTGTGTGCGAGTATATCTGAGCGTGTAAGTGTCTGTTGTATAACATAACCTGTTAATACGTTGAGGACCACGTGGTCCATGGGTCTCTCATGACGAAATGTGTTATCCACGTTAAATAAATATTGCGTACGTCAACATCGGAATCACATATTATCAGCTTCTCTTTCATTCACGAACTCTAACAAGAAAAACTGTGATTTTTATTTAAACGTCCTTTTCTACTGTAAAAAGTCATAGTGATATGAATATAAACACACACACACGCGCACACACACACATACACACACACACACGGGATCCTATGGAAAGTTGAGTCATGGTGAACATGCGCACTCAGGATCTGAGTAAATATAAAATACTTGAAGTAAACGACAAAGTGTTCATTAGCTCAGTCTACAGCCACGTATATGCCTATTAATTAACTCAGTCTACTGCCACGTATAAGCCTATTCATTAACTCAGTCTACTATCACGTATAAGCCTATTAAAAGCTCAGTCTACTGCCACGTATAAGCCTATTCAAAGAATTGAATGAGCAAAACTAAACTATTCCTTTTCTTTTGTTCGATGAGCTGTTATGATGGACCTTTCCCATGGTATCTTGGAGATCTATGTTACGACGAAATTTCAGTTTACAACTAGAGAAATGTGAGCCATTTGCTGACGTAAATATACCCTCGCCTCACACTCTCCAAACCCTTCCCCATGTTGGAGATGAGTCTATTGTTAAAAAAAAGCTCATAACCTTTCGGAAAATAGTGTGAGCAAAATGACTGATCAGGATGAATATCTTCTGACGAAAAGCATGATATGTACTAAGTTTCACAGCAATCAACTAAACACTGTAAGATTACCTGCATTCACAAAATTAATTAAACTTAAGAAAAGGTTGTTTTTTTATAATTCATTAACGTTTGTTCGTTGTAGGAACAGAATGAAGATGTTTATTTACATTTGTATCGTTGGTAACGTGTGTTAACTTAGAACATAATGTATACCATGCTTTATCTGCAGAGAAGGATGATGATAAACTCAAGTAATTTTGCTAGTGTGGACTATTATCTATCCTGATATATTCTTTTTTAGTTTTCCTTTTTCATGGACTTCACTTTCCTTTACATGTGCTTGTTAAAAATTACCTCTCTCTTTCCTACGTAATCTGTGGAAAAACGAAGAACGCAACGTACAAGATAGTCTTATACCTTGACGTTAATGAAAATTTTTTCATGGGGACATTGTACAAGATTCTCCCACGTCAACATTATTTGCTAGCACTGAAAAACCAATTAAACAAGTTCCTGCTGTGACTGTATTGAAGACAACGAGGCATTTATTCCTGTCTGAGAATTACCTTTCTAAATTGGCTGATGTAGGCAATAAAACCGACAGCATCAATAAAATCCGGACAACTAATGGTCTTAAACACTTACAGCTGAGACTGAACTGTCTTTTCACCGATGTTTAAATGCCAATTGAAATGGAAAAGTTCTTTGCAAAAATTAGCGTTGTTTTGGCATAATGTTTCTGTAGCATAAAACAAACATACATCAGTGAAACATACATATAAATGGACATTACTACAGACTCTTTTGGAATGGACCTTTGCTCAAGCTATTACGACATGTATAACAAGGATTCAATAGTACTGAGATATAAAATGTATTAGTTTTCTTTCCGTCGTCAAATAGCGAAATGAAAAGTTCATGGTCAGGAAAGTTGCATTCAGATGTACACTGTTTAATTAGTAAAATTAATACGTGATGGAACACATTGCTATAATTGTTATCATTTGACAGGTACATTTACAAATTTTCGACCGGCAAATTTAGCCAAAACACTGTAGTAGAGATATGAAATCAGTCAGATGAATTCATCAGAAACCAAAGAAGAAAATGGATTATCCACATCTTTTCAAAACTTTTCTGAAAAAAGTAAGAAGATTATCAGAAACTAGTAGTGTGGATGAAAGCTAACTTGTTTAACAGGAAAAAATACGAATTATGTAAAAGATTTACCTTTGATAACATTCATCATTTTAAAAACTTGCAACAACGATAGTCAATTGCTAGACAAACAGAAATGTCACCATTGAGAGGCGTTTGAATGCTAAAATAAAGATATCAGATGATAAAGTCAGAGTCGATTAAAAACAAACATTAAATACTCATTCCATACTTGAACGCCTTACGAACATAACAGATCTAATTTAGAGCAACCTTTCTCAGGCGAAACTCCTTGAAGTGAAGCAAATGTAACTTAAATCAAGAACATTAGAAAAAAAAAACTACAATAGCCTTTGGCCATTAGTCCTGGAACATCATCACATAACACAGCTCTCGTGCAACCTAGATATACATGCGCTAGTTAAGGAAGTTCAAATCACCGAAAAATGTTGATAGGTCAAATGCTGTCAGGATACCGTTACTGTTCTTGATTTTTATTAATTTGTTGTCATATGTGAAAAAGTCTGTACATGAAAGTTTTCCAGTGGGAAATGTTTTAGCCAGTATCTTTTGATACGAATAATTTGTGAACATTATCTTACCAACCAACCAATCAAGCGATATACTTTCTAACAAACTAACAGACTAACTACTACTCTACTTGACAGTAATCTCAGGCATTATCTTCGCATGTTTATTGCTATGTTGGTTTCTATAATATTTGTATTTAAGCCACTCGGTAAAAAATATCAATGTTTTATACGGCTAGGTGCGGTTAGTCTAGTTGATCCACAAAGTAATGTCTAATGTTGCAATCAATCGCAATATTAAAGTCATATAATCAAATGGTGTATACAGGTCTAGAGGAAGCTAATTAGAAACTGAAAATATTGGATCGACAGTTGTAACTGCTTTTGGTCAATTTAAGCAGAAAAGGTCGTTTTAAAATAGAGAATTAATCTCAAGGTTTTGCAAAAATTAATGCCGTAAGTCTGAAAATAAGTTTTAGAACTCGTGGGATAGATAGACTACCATGGTAATGGTGAATATATCCTAAAATTCAAGAGGAGACTTTTAGCTTGAGACTTTGTGTCAAACAATCACAAAGAACTTCACTTTTGAAATGTCACTAGCTAAAGATTTAAAACTCCGTATCCAGATTTATAATCGCCAGTTTTCAAATCCAAAATTAACCAACATGCAAGCATGGCAACAGTTCACTGTTCTCATCTAATACCCCCTATCGCCATAAAAGAGGTAAAGAAAACACTTGCAACAGATGGCTATCAAACCATTTGGATTGATTTATATTCCGAAGGGCATGATTTCTCTACTTGACATTTGTCATGCTGGAAGAAGTAGGATAAGTGACTCTCAAGATTCATGTCACGTCTATGCTGTTGTCGGTATGAAAAACATTGTACTTTCTCCCTTCGATGCGATGAAATTGTTTACCAGATTTACTCCTAAATTGGGATTTGAAATATTCCCCTGTTCTTCAAATGCGTGTTGTTACATTTAATGTCTAATTCAGGGATGACATTTACAGATGGCACATGTTTCTTCTAGTCAGCATTACTACTACTCTATCTATCTCTTTTCTTTCCATAGAGGAATGTATATAATAATAATAATAATAATAATAATAATAATAATAATAATAATAATAATAATAATAATAATAATGATAATCATCAACATCATCAATTTATTTAGCGTGGCTTTTCATTTTCAACAAGTAACATTAGTTGTTTTCAGCTGTTTTTGACACAAACAACAGACCCAATAAGATGTGCTCAGACAATGTACTTCGAGTATCCTTATTCCAAGCAGTCCGTCGGCATTGAGATTCGAACTCGCCACCCATCAGTTGCGAGTCGGACACACTATCCACTTAGCTATCTCGAATACGTTTAAATATTTGTCACTGTAAAAGTAGTAAGAAATGAGTTTCCATGCGGGTGTTTACGGTAGCAAGGTGATATCCAAACGTTGGACTAATCTCTTTTCTTTTCACCATGTTTGCTTCTAGTTTCAATTATAATCTAGAACATATGACTGGTCGATGATGTATAGCCGAGAAGGAATCAATGAAAAAAATCTCACTCAGCAGAAAATCTACATAGGCTTACCATTTCTAGAAGTTAGGTGGTATACTAAGTCTTTGGAAACGATTTATTAAATTGCTCAATGTGTTAACAACGTTTATCTGCGTTAATGCTCAATTTTAGAAATAAACCCCATTAAGGTGTCTGCTGTTAGCCATTGGAAGATTTATTTGTACGACTGATAAGGACGAAGAATGAACTCAGTGGAAATAACATTTTAGAACCTGGTAAAATATATGGATGCTTTCATAATCTTTAACAAAAGACGATGAAGAAAGTACTGAAATCCAATACTGTTGAGAATCAATCAGTCCGATAGTATTAAGTAGGTCAGTGTGGAAACTCCGTTCTTGTGCAATGACCACAATAGTGTTGTTTGATGCAGTATATTGCCTGAGCCGAAAGCGAGAGTACCATACTTCGCTATACAACATTATAAGAGAACAGTTCTCTTATAATGTTGTCTGGTACGGTATATTGCCTGAGCTGAAGGCGACATTACTATACGCAACCATACAACACTATAACAGGATTTGTTCGCCTATAGTGTTGTATGGTGCGGTATATTGCCTGAGCCGAAGGCGACATTACTATACGCAACCATACAACACTATAACAGGATTTGTTCGCCTATAGTGTTGTATGGTGCGGTATATTGCCTGAGTCGAAGGCGAGAGTACTATACCCAATAATACAACACTATACGAGGATAGTTCCCATGGGAGAAAGCAATAATACATTCAGTATATCATCTGACGTCATGTGATGTTATATAGCGTCGGAGTGTTAAATAGTGCCTGCATGAACAGGTATAATTCCCGTAGTCAAGTATATCATCCCGTAGTCAAGAGGATATGCATATTGTCATAAATTTAGATCACTGAAGTCAGCCAATCGAAAATCGAGAATGTATCATGTGATTTGCTAAAATGCTTGAGTTTCATCTTTTACTCATTTCATCTAGGTATACAAATTGTTCTTATCGCTTTTATTCATACTGTTGACGTTGTTAGCGTTCATACAAGAGGAATAATTCAGGTATTATCGGTAGATAAAAGGAAAAAGTATTGATAAGAAACAGAACTTTCAAGTGATAATGTATAGAATCAGATCATCCGGAAAAGGTGATTTGTACATAAGCATTTTCTGCGTCGTCAAATTGGGGATATCAGCGTTTGTATATTAACAAAGAATGTTTTTTCATGTCCTTCCAATACTTTTCTTGTGGACTAACAGAAAAAGACAACATTAAAGAATAAGTGATGTATATGTAGTTTTGAACCTGTTGTAGAGGACACTGGTGTTTATGAGACGTATTTCGTAAACTTCACAATTCCCAAGGTTACCAAGTTTTAGTTCATACATACATACATACATACATACATACATACATACATACATACATACATACATACGTGCGTACGTACGTGTGTGCGTACATACATACATACATACATACATACATACATACATACATACATACATACATACATACATACATACATACATACATACATACATACATACATATATACATACATCTGTTTGTCACAGTCATAATTATCATTTTAAAGAAGAACAAAAAACCATAAAACATTCAAGTATTCGCTGGGACAAAATTAAGTCACACTCTTATTTCATTCAATCCAATTGATGGACTCTACACAAAAGAACAAGTTTATACTCAAATTTGGTCACTGAAGTCCATTCCAGGACCTTGTTTGCTTGATGACGAGATGCAGATAATCAGGAAAAACCGTAAGCAAGACGCGGAGAATGACCACGTGTTGACTAACAGCCATCAGGTTTCAGCTCCAGACGAGGATTAGTTCTTTACTTAAACCACTTGTTTCAGACACGTCTCGTCATTTTTTGTATAATGTAAGGGTTAATAGCCTTTGCATCCTAGCTTATATGAAAACAACGGACGCTTATGACATTTCATATAGAACATTGAATTAGTAATGTCTGCAAACAGTACAAAAAAGGCTTTCATATTGAATTAATAATGTCTGCAAACAGTACAAAAAAGGCTTTCATATTGAATTAGTAATGTCTGCAAACAGTACAAAAAAGGCTTTCATATTGAATTAGTAATGTCTGCAAACAGTACCAAAAAGCTTTCATATTGAATTAGTAATGTCTACAAACAGTACAAAAAAGGCTTTCATATTGAATTAGTAATGTCTGCAAACAGTACAAAAAAGGCTTTCATATTGAATTAGTAATGTCTGCAAACAGTACAAACAAGGCTTTCATATTGAATTAGTAATGTCTGCAAACAGTACAAAAAAGGCTTTCATATTGAATTAGTAATGTCTGCAAACAGTACAAAAGGCTTTCATCAGTATGCGTAACTTTTAATTAAAAAAATGATACCGATGACTGCACAATTGACGAAAGTTCAGTCATAAATTCCCAGAGCAGAAGAATTTCTATCGGATAAGCAGAACGGGTTGGCTAGAATGGATTGCCTTCATGCATACCGGATGAAAATGTCACCCAATAGCAATGACGTAAATGGAACTGTTCACGTTCGTACTAAAGCTTTCATGGCGGCGATAACACTCATTCTAAGCAATGACTTCGTCCAATAGGTTGAACTGAGTCTTTTGCGTTCACGTTGAATATCCGCTGCTATAAATTAGCGTTTGATACTCTACAGTGTACAAAATGATTTTCTCAGTCCTTTCGAACTCCAATTTAATCATGCATTTAAACGTCCACCTGACTTCCTGAGTCCGTGCACGCCATCTAAGGGTAGTTAATGAGAAGGGCGAAAACCACTGAACTGATTAAAAAAGTTCCAAGTACATTTCAGTCTTAGCTTAAAGATTTCATCATAATCAATGAACTTATTGTGAAAATGGTAGCTTATTAGCTGTTTAAACATTTAAACATTTGATTCATATAAGGGAAGCAATCGGGGGGGGGGGGGAGTGATCAGGGGGGGGGGAGTGATCATTACATTTATAAAAAAAAATGCAATTAAAACGCTTAAATAAATCGTAGACTTTGCATTGTTTGACGGCTAAATAACTTTTCTTTCATAGTCTTTAATGATAAGAATGGCATGGTATTAACGCAAAATTTTGTTACAATACTATTCCTTCAATCACAACACAAGAAACATCTAGCTTGATTGCAATATTTATTTACAGAATACACAATGCTATTCTAGTCATTAATGACTATGGTATGAATGACTGATATCCTTAGAGAACATAAAGTCCCTGTAACTAATTTTCATTGCAGGATAAGCATCGTGGAATGGGCTATGCTAAAAGCCTCGTGTTATATTGTTGATGTGAAATTAGACGATCTCATTTGGTTCTATATTGCTTTTGTTCCTAAAAGGCTGCTGTGCAAGAAAAAGAAATCACTAGTATATACCATAATGTCTCTGCCACCGAGAGCTATAGTGAGTCAGTCGGAATACCTCTATACATATCTACTAAAAATATGCATCGGAAATACTTTGATGGAGTGATACCGCGCAAAAAGAGGGAATCGCCGAAAAATGGCGGAGATCTCAGTCAAATGCTGAAATACGCAATATAAAATAGTACCTCGTTAAAAGTATCATGTTATGGAGTTATTCATGCAAGTTAAGTAATATGAAGTGTGTGTGACTTGTTGTTGTTGTTGTTTTGTTTTTATAAAAAGTCAGACTTGAAAAGAGAAATGTCGATGCGTGGCCTGGATAAAAATTTAGATGAATCGTGACGCCACATGATGTCATTTAATAAATAATTTAGATGTCCATGCAATGGTGGCTTCTGTAATATTTCCGAGTTGGTTTTCCGATCATTGGTGGAAAGGCCCGAGTGTGTTCCTACTGAGAGTGAGGCCGACTTTATTGAGCGGAGTAATCTTCTTACGCCAGGATTAGAAATAATTTATGATCAATTTGATGCTTTTATTAACTTTTTAAAGTGACGTTTCAAAAAGAATTACAATCAAAAACAGTGATGCACCTAGGATTTTTTTTTTAATCACTGAAGGAGATTATTGAATTTATCTGGTCTAATTGTCGGCTTTGATAGCTAATCACGATTGAGTATGGCTACGAGTTCATTGTCTACTTCAAATCTTAACAATAATCATAATTTGATAAAAAAAAAATTATGTAAAAATTGGTAGAAAGTAAGAATATTAACACTTGTTATACTACTAATGAGAAAGAGTTGCCGAATATTCCAGAGATTAAGTTGTACAAGAAGACTATTCCTTGTGTGGACCACAAATAGATGTCATTATTTTATACATTTACCACGAATAGATGTCATTATTTTATACATTTACCACAAATAGATGTCATTATTTTATACATTTACCACAAATAGATGTCATTATTTTATACATTTACCACCAATAGATGTCATTATTTTATACATTTACCACAAATAGATGTCATTATTTTATACATTTACCACAAATAGATGTCATTATTTTATACATTTACCACCAATATCTTTCTTCTTTTTTTAAATGATCAAAAACTTTTTTTAATTATAGGAGAATAACATCCAGTTTTATACTGTAGAGAATGATTTTTAATAAAAATTTGTCACAATTTCAGAACCTTTAATGTGTCTTTCAAAGGTCGGATACCCAAAATATAACAATGTATCGTTGCCTGTAGTTTTCCACGTGTAACTTTGTTCTCTACATTTATATGTTTGCCTATTCTGTTACCGGCATAGTTCAGTAATCAGAGACCACGCCTTTCCATCACTAATTCATCAGTTCGAGATGGAAGTTTCAAGTTGTGCAGAACCGCAGTAAATAAAAAAACAAATAATTTTATTTTCTCAATCATTAGACTTAAATTTGAAATAGGTTATGAATTTCGGTCAGACGAAAATATTAAAAGTTGTAGATAATGCACTGATTACTTAAGAACCTTTTCGGTCGACTAAGAAATGAAAATTCGTCAGGCATGTTAGGCAGAAATATTTTTCCTCAACTCTGGACAGTCAATGATTAAAATGTTGATTAATTACTGTTAAATTGATTAAATGAAAACATTGACTCAAGTAAAATTAACTAGATTTAAAACTCATCCGGTAAAATACGCGCGTGCTTCATTTAATTGTGTATTATACTGAAGACGGTTTAATTGATCAAATGCAATTTATTGACTGACAACAATACTGTCCTAATTCCTAATCACTGTGCACCTACGGTATTAATCATCATTTTCGGCTTAAGGATCCATAAAAAAGAAGGAAGTTGAGAAATTCTTCAGGGCCTTGCAACCAGCATCTATTAAATACAATACTCGAACTAATCTCAATCACCGAGGTTGTTGGTAAATCTACGTGACGCTTTATCATAACATTGCACAAATAAATACACTTCCATTGAACATCAAATCCACTTCATGACTTAGACTGTCTGCACAGCCCCTTCAGCTTGTTATCTCTCTAACCTGTTCAGACCAGGCAAGTTCTAAATAAGTGATTGGCGCAGGAAAACGGACTCCGGGAACGATTGCCTAGTAGAGAAAAGGCATGTTATTTTATTTTGCAGGAAGAACGAAAGCAGGCTTGTGCATGGCTATGCTGTCGGCTGTACATAAAATGTAGTCTTTCCCCTCTTGAAAGCGTTTTATTTAGGAGCCCCGCATTTATTGTACAGCCACCACAACTCTCTCTCTCTCTCTCTCTCTCTCTCTCTCTTTCTCTCTCTCTCTCTCTCTCTCCAGCGAAATTCACTTGGTCAATACCTATGACCTTACAATGTAAAGAGCTGAGTCCAATGGTATGTACCAAAACGAAACAATATTAAAAACCTGAAATTCACAATTCACCCTGTCTATAATGCTGTATTCAGGGTCAGAGCCCTGGGGGACCGCTACACATGGTAATTTACAGAAGGGATGCTTAAAATACAGGAGCTACCGGGAACTTTGCCTCCTGAGTACCCCTCCCATCGGGGGTTCCGTCCCACATACACCTAGTCTACTTGTTTACACCCACACCCCATGATATTTCTGGATCCAGTGATTTTCATTTCTGTCCCAAAAAATTAAAGGATTTCTCTTCAATATTCAGCTGATTAATGGCAGCTGAGGAATAAATAGAGAAATTCTCATCCGGCGACAAATGGAAAATAGACCTACGATTTGAAGATATTAAAATACCCACGGTCTTTGGTAATGATTTTCTTTTGCAGAATCCAAAAATGCTAGTGAAATCGATCTGCCCCTAAGACTAAAGATTGCAAATTAGACATAATTTCAGCGCTTGCTGCTTAGCAAACAATAGACTGGCACAACAGATATGGGAAACTCTGTATGCATGAATTGGGTTCATCGGCACTTAGTGCAATCCTGGATATATAGTGCCAAGTAAATGTTACGCTGTAAAAGTCGTAACGGTAAAAAATTGCTAAATCTTTATAAAGATTAACCATTTCTTAATAAAAGTAAATATATACTCCTCTGAGATTAAAGTAAACATATACTCCTCTGAGATAAAAGTAAATATATACTCCTCTGAGATTAAAGTAAATATATACTCCTCTGAGATTAAAGTAAATATATACTCCTCTGAGATAAAGTAAATATATACTCCTCTGATAAACAGTAAATATATACTCCTCTGAGATAAACTAAATATATACTCCTCTGAGATAAAGTAAATATATACTCCTCTGATATAAAGTAAATATATACTCCTCTGAGATGAAGTAAATATACACTCCTCTGATATAAAAGTAAATATATACTCCTCTGAGATTAAAGTAAACATATACTCCTCTGAGATTAAAGTAAACATATACTCCTCTGAGATTAAAGTAAACATATACTCCTCTGAGATTAAAGTAAACATATACTCCTCTGAGATTAAAGTAAACATATACTCCTCTGAGATTAAAGTAAACATATACTCCTCTGAAATTAAAGTAAACATATACTCCTCTGAGATTAAAGTAAACATATACTCCTCTGAGATTAAAGTAAACATATACTCCTCTGAGATTAAAGTAAACATATACTCCTCTGAGATAAAAGTAAATATATACTAATCTAAGATAAAACTAAATATATACTCCTCTGAGATAAAAGTAAATATATACTAATCTAAGATAAAGTAAATATATACTCCTCTGAGATAAAAGTAAATATATACTAATCTAAGATAAAAGTAAATATATACTCCTCTGAGATAAAAGTAAATATATACTAATCTAAGATAAAAGTAAATATATACTCCTCTGAGATAAAAGTAAATATATACTCCTCTGAGATAAAAGTAAATATATACTCCTCTAAGATTAAAGTAAATATATACTCCTCTGAGATTAAAGTAAATATATACTACTCTAAGATAAAAGTAAATATATACTCATCTAAGATAAAAGTAAATATATACTCCTCTGAGATAAAAGTAAATATATACTCCTCTGAGATAAAAATAAATATATACCTCTCTGAGATAAAAGTAAATATATACTCCTCTGAGATAAGGTAAATATATACTCCTCTACTTCTCTAATATTAAAGTAAATATATACTCCTCTGAGATTAAAGTAAAGATATACTAATCTAAGATTAAAGTAAATATATACTAATCTAAGATAAAAGATTCATATGATTCAAAGATTCTTAAAAAGGTAGAAAAATAAAAGATAAGGGTGTAAACCTTAAAATCCATAAAAAGCTCTACACTTCTTATATAAACAGCATTCTCTCTGGTGGCACATCAAAAAGCTTCTTATTGGAATTGACATAAAAATAAAAAATAAAAATTATGGCTCACGAGTGTGTATCGATGTACTCTATGAAATTATGTCTCACGAGTGTGTGTCGATGTACTCTAGGAAATTATGTCTCACGAGTTGTATCGATGTACTTAAGGAAATTATGTCTCACGAGTGTGTATCGATGTACTCTAATAAATTATGTCTCACGAGTGTGTATCGATGTACTCTAATAAATTATGTCTCACGAGTGTGTGTCGATGTACTCTAGGAAATTATGTCTCACGAGTGTGTGTCGATGTACTATAGAAAATTATGAAATGCTTTAATTCGGAACCCGATGAACCACGTGGTGTTTAGATAATTTAATCATCTCCGACTGAAGAACTGCAATGATATGACTAGGAATCTACAGAAAAAGAGCACTAGAATTGCATTAACATCGGACTTTGAAACGAAGAAAATTATAAAGGTGTATTATTATGTTGACTGTTTCAAACTCAAAGTATCATGTAAATTTACGTCTGTACTATAAGTCCAGTCATGCATAATGACATATTCCTTCCATTACTGCATTTTCCTCGAATTCTTTCGCATCTTCCAGTTCTATTTTGGCGGCATTTAAACCATATATTTTATATTTTTCTCAAAAGCTTGTTGAAAATGTTCAAACTTGAACTGCAATGCTAAAGAAAGATACGTCAATTAAAATTGTTGGATTAAAAGATAGCGGAAACATCTCTAGAAAAGGAAGCTTGAGCTCTAATAGTCATAGTTGTATAGGGAGGGAATATCTTGAAGAAACAAAGTGCCTCCAATGTTTCCCAGTATTTGCACAGGTCAAGTTACGTTTGTAGCGTTATAACACAAAAAAGACCTCTCCAGGCAGAAGCAAAAAGTGCGTTTTATACGAACATAGTTTAGTGAAAGTAAAACAACTTCTTTTGTTGGATTAATTTGGCATCAGAGACTGTAACCAGTTATGTCAAACTAACGATGTTTATGAAAGGAATAAAGTGGAAGGCTCTAATTGTCTGAAAACAAAAAATAAATAATAAAACTGTTATACATCATGAATGGTGTCATTCTCAGACCATTTCCTTCATTCTGCAAGTAAGTCCGAGAATGAATACTTCTGTCATTCTCAGACCATTTCCTTCATTCTGCAAGTAAGTCCGAGAATGAATACTTCGAAGCGTGAACAAATATGTAGTTAGTTCTTGCTGTTACGACAGTTATAATCATGGGTTCTTTCCCATAATTGTTCGTTTTTATCAATTTATTATATTCTAAATTTTGGAATGAATATTCTTTTCACACTTGCATATCAGAAGTAAGAGTAAAACACTGAACTATCATTGTAGCCATGGTAATTAGGACTCACTTCCACTGGAGCACGTGAGCAGAAGGAAGATTGTTCATTCATGCTTAGGTTAACGTAAGTATTGTTTTGCCTGTTATTTTAAATCTTATTTATTATCTCTTCAATGAGCATCACATTTCAAACATTTTTGATACAAAATTAAATTTGATATTGTTTAGTAATAAAATTTGATATTTTCTAGTAATTAAATTTGATATTGTTTAGTAATTAAATTTGATATTGTCTAGTAATATAACTAATGAACATATATGGTGAGAAGTTGAGCCTTTTTATAATCAAGCAGAAAACGGGTACCTTCTAGATCGCGTGTGAAAGCACAACGTATGCCAAACAAAACAGTCTCCTGGTTTGAGAGAAAATTTTATATAGATGTCGTGTCAATAGATGTCCAATACACGTGTCTGGTCATTTGATTCTATCTCAAATAACCGCACATTCTTATCTACTATTCTTCTTATTTGAAGACTGTGTCGTCGGTTTATTGCTTTCATTCGAAATCTAATTTTTCCTTGCTCCGTAACTTTGTTAGTATAGAATTTACACATGATAACTAGTTTGTTCGAGTCGATTACCGTAAGAAAGGAATTGGTAGGCAACTCAATTGATTTAAAACATCCCTTCTGTAAATTACCATGCCTACAGAAATGTACAAGAGGACATTGTACCATTGAGCTTTCTCAAAGCCATCTGAAATCCATTTTATAGCAGTAGGAGTTATATTTGATTATGAATCCATATGACAGGCAATACAGAGTTGGTTAGCAACTTCATTGATCGAAAGCAATAATTATGTATGCGAGTTCTCTGCACTATAAGCGTGGATGATGACTTTGTACAAGCGTAGATGATGACTTTGTACAAACGTAGATGATGACTTTGTACAAGCGTTGATGATGATTTTTTTTTACAAGCGTCGATGATGATTTTGTACAAACGTAGATGATGACTTTGTACAAGCTTTTGATGATGACTTTTTACAATCATTGATGATGACTTTGTACAAGCATAGATGATGACTTTGTACAAGCGTAGATGATGACTTTGTACAAGCGTAGATGATGACTTTGTACAACAGAGGTCTCTCGAAACCATATGAAATTAATTTTCCTGCAGTCGTCTCATTTTGTGTCAGCAATGTACAACAGTTTGTTTTTGTTGTTTGTTTTACTTTTGCTGTGGCTATTAATCGTGACTTTAGAAACTCATTAGTCTTATTGATGAATTGATTACCTGCTCATAATGAACACAAATACCTTGTAATACACACATTGTATAGTCTTTCCTGAGGTATTCCTAACTGAATTAAACTTTCAATAAAATTAACTTGCAGGAATAAAAGAGAAATTAAGCTTATGATAAAAACTGACATAATTCAAATATAATCAAGTTAGGCCGATCAAATTTAGGATACTGTTAGATTACGTTTAATATTGTATGAACATAGCATCGATCATGGGCAATAAATGCATCTGATGTTATCAAAAATGTAAATCCCGTAAGACTTAATTTGAGTTTCGTGACTTGTGAGAGTAAAGCACGTGAGATTATGCAATACGTGATATTATACAATTAGTGCTCAATAATTAGATTCCGAGGCCGGAATTCCGCACAGTCGCGTATCACATTTTATGGGCTGGAAATCAGACCGTCTGGCATTTGTGTATCGGATCATGAAAACTAACAGTGAAAAACGTTTGGATGCTCAGTGACAGAAAAAAACAATTACCAATGTATTTGTGTATGATAATCATACCTCATGACGTTCAGTTTCTAGAAATTTTGTTACTTGAGGTTGGGGAGAGGAAAAAGTAATGGTTTGCTTCAGAATGTTTGACATCATGATGTAATTGTATTCTTCCATTGGTGTTACATGGAAAATTTGATAACTTGATGTAATTGTATTCTTCCATTGGTGTTACATTTAAAATTTGATAACTTGATGTAATCATAATCTTTCATTGGTGTTACATGTAAAATTTGATACCAAGGTGTAATCGTAATCTTCCATTGGTGTTACATGTGAAATTTAAGTTGTGATTTTTGTTTAACATGGATGTTACAAAATTGAAATTTCATGACAGCTCACGCAGTAAACTGCACAGCCACATTTCTTACTAATTTTGTTAAACGAATCAGTGCTCAAACACCTAATGTTAAGAATATATAGTATAGAAAGTGTATTGCTGTATCAAACTCAAACACCTAATGTTAAGAATATATGGTATAGAAAGTGTATGGCTGTAAACACCTAATTCTAGGAATATATAGTATAGAAAGTGTATGGCTGTAAACACCTAATTCTAGGAATATATAGTATAGAAAGTGTATGGCTGTATCAAACTAATGCTAAGAATATATAGTATAGAAAGTGAATGGCTGTATCCAACTAATGTTAAGAATATATAGTATAGAAAGTGTATGGCTGTATCAAACTAATGCTAAGAATATATAGTATAGAAAGTGTATGGCTGTATCAAACTAATGCTAAGAATATATAGTATAGAAAGTGTATGGCTGTATCCAACTAATGTTAAGAATATATAGTATAGAAAGTGTATGGCTGTATCAAACTAATGTTAGGAATATATGGTATAGAAAGTGTATGGCTGTAAACACCTAATTCTAGGAATATATAGTATAGAAAGTGTATGGCTGTATCAAACTAATGTTAGTAATATATGGTATAGAAAGTGTATGGCTGTAAACTCCTAATTCTAGGAATATACAGTATAGAAAGTGTATGGCTGTATCCAACTAATGTTAAGAATATATAGTATAGAAAGTGTATGGCTGTATCCAACTAATGTTAAGAATATATAGTATAGAAAGTGTATGGCTGTATCCAACTAATGTTAAGAATATATAGTATAGAAAGTGTATGGCTGTATCAAACTAATGCTAAGAATATATAGTATAGAAAGTGTATGGCTGTATCAAACTAAGACCCAATAATTCCTTATTTGATTGAAATGCAAAATCAAATAAAGTGCTGTTTTCTTTTCTTATTGTTTTCTCTGCTAAAGTACTTATCAGCTAGATTTTTCTCAGTCATTGTAACCGTTAACTAAATCTGCAAATCAAAGAGACAGGCGGTTGAGTGTAGGTTGAGTGTAACTTTGTTGTACAGTCTATCAAGTTCCACGAGAATAATCCTGTATCGTCCAGCGTTACAAAACAGGAATATCGATCAATCAGAAGAGGGAAATATAGGACCATGGTATGAATATTACATATGACTTTTGAGAAATTTATAGTTCATTGTCTCAAAATGTCTTCTTAAAAGTATTACAATGATTGCATATAACAGTCCCTTATCCAACCGAGTAACAAGTGAAACCACAAACACCCAATATAAACCGGACACCAATGTGCAATATTGAATTGTCATTTCGCACACACTTTTACGATGCAAAATATAATCAAGTTCCGCATACTAGTATTAACAAGGGATAATTTTTCCGAGAAACATATCAGACAACGATCTTAATATACTTTGTATACAACGAAGATGATATGAGTATATTTTGAGATGCTACATGCTGTTCGGGGTGGCTAACATAAAACGTGCACGAGCAATGTTTGATTTAACAGAAAAATCTAAGACAATATATAAAACTCAGCTTAGAAAATCATAATAACATACAAACTGAACTGAAACTTTAACAATAACTTTATACGGTATAATTATTCCATGTTGTTATGTCACAGAAGCGACTGAACCAGATTTATAGACAAATAGGTGCGTAATTGGGTGGGTCGATGGATGAATGGGTGGGTGACTGGGTGAACGGGTGGGTGGTTGGATGGATTTTTGAGTGGGTTGGTAGGTGGACGGATGGGTGAGTGAGTAGGTGGATGGGTGAGTCGTTGGGTGGATTGGTGAGTGGATGGGTGGGTGGATGGATAGGTGAGTGAGGGGTGGACGGATAGGCAATTTTATGTTTTACGAATAATAAAGAAATTCGTTTAATAAGCAGAATGGATTTTGCAGTATTACACTGAATATACATTCAATGCGTAACGCAAATGTACACAAAAGCTTGTAAATTTTGCGAGATATTAATACATTTTCCTCATATATCTTTCCAATTTTTACAAACATGTTAATATTTGGTATATCTCAGCTTGTTTCGAGAGTAACAGGTGTAATTAATTACCATGTAAAAAAATCTTAATGTAAAATCACAAGATTTTGTCCCATGACAAAAAGGGGACTTCATGTACCAATATTTGTTTCAAATCACACACACCCTAGCTCTGCACACACTTCTTAGCGTTCATTTGCAAACGCTCTTTGTGTCTGTCAAACACAGCTTAGGGACAAAATTGCTAGCCACCAAGGCACGTTTAAAATGACAGTTTTAATGTCGACAGTGGATAATTTAAAACTGCGTATTCAAAATGGAGACGAAATCCTTCATATTTAGCATGCTGTAGTTGATTTATAAAATAACTTACATTGGCTAGAGTCAGAAATAGTTCTTTGTTGAGTAAAACTTTTCACCAGGAAACAATTCAAACATCAACTATCTTTACTGGATTCCAGAAGTGGACCTGCAAACCTCTATCCCCATCTACTGCTACAGAACTTTTTGCGTGCTTGCATTTATAAAATTCTGATGCAGGCTTGGCATATAAAATGTAAAATTTCAAATTACTAGCCGTGAATAGGTCTGGGATTGTAAAATATAGTAGATAGGGCTATTTCAATCTATTTACTAAGGTTGTCGTTCACGGACTTTTAACCGAATTACTTTACTTTTTTGTTGCAGAGTTGTTATCAAGACTAACTTTGCTCTCATTTTACTTTAATACTAGCTCCGCAAAAGATACAAAGTAATCAATTTCTCGAAATGAAATACTGAAAACACAGAACACGTTATGTATTCTGAATCATTGTCCCCCTCCCAGACAGTAATAAAGCAAAAGTCATTCTATGCTTGTTTTTTAGCGAACAGGAATAAACTTCAAGATGGATTCACTCTTGTAACGTCTCGTTTCTTAATTTAATTTACAAACAAAGCTGTTTTGAAAGGAAATTGGCAGAGTTTTGTTTTAATTTCATTGATAAACGTCATTGTCAATGCCATTTGGCAATGTCACCAGACAGGACTACTGCCAAGTTAAGCATTTTCAAATTATTCGAATACAATTAGAGCACTAACATTTTAGTGATTACGACATTAATTTGTGACACAATCAATTAGAGCAAAAACATTTTAGTGACTACGACATTAACTTGTAACACAAATCAATTAGAGCACTAACATTTTAGTGATTACGACATTCACTTGTGACACAAATCAATTAGAGCAATAAAATTTTAGAGTATACGACATTAACTTGTAACACAAATCAATTAGAGCACTAAGATTTTAGTGATTACGACATTCACTTGTCATACAATTCAATTAGAGCAATAACATTTTAGTGATTACGATATTAACTTGTGACACAAATCAATTAGAGCAATAAAATTTTAGAGTATACGACATTAACTTGTGACACAAATCAATTAGAGCAATAAGGTTTTGGTCTATACGACATTAACTTGTGACACAAATCAATTACAGCAAAAACATATTAGTGTATACGACATTAACTTGTGACACAAATCAATTACAGCAAAAACATTTTAGTGTATACGACATTAACTTGTCATACCAATCAATTACAATAGTAACATATTAATGTAAACGACATTAACTTGTCATACCAATCAATCAGAGCAATAACATTTTAGTGTATACGACATTAACTTGTCATACCAATCAATTAGAGCATAACATTTTAGTGTATACGACATTAACTTGTCATACCAATCAATTACAGCAGTAACATATTAGTGTAAACGACATTAACTTGTCATGCCATTCAAGTAGAGCAATAACACTTTAGTGTATACGACATTAACCTGTGATACCAGTCAATTAGAGCAATAACACTTTAGTGTATACGAGATTAACATGTGACACAAATCAATTAGAGCAATAACATTTTAGTGTATACGAGATTAACTTGTCATACCAATCAATTAGAGCAATAACATTTTAGTATATACGACATTAACTTGTCATACCAATCAATTAGAGCAATAACATTTTAGTGTATACGATGTTAACTTGTCATACCAATCAATTAGAGCAATAACATTTTAGTGTATACGATGTTAACTTGTCATACCAATCAATTAGAGCAGTAACATTTTAGTGTATACGATGTTAACTTGTCATACCAATCAATTAGAGCAGTAACATTTTAGTGTATACGATGTTAACTTGTCATACCAATCAATTAGAGCAGTAACATTTTAGTGTATACGATGTTAACTTGTCATACCAATCAATTAGAGCAGTAACATTTTA
Source organism: Margaritifera margaritifera (assembly GCA_029931535.1). Lineage (NCBI taxonomy): Eukaryota > Metazoa > Mollusca > Bivalvia > Unionida > Margaritiferidae > Margaritifera > Margaritifera margaritifera. The sequence goes on along the minus strand of JAQPZY010001610.1, from coordinate 3,166,122 downwards.
GTGTATACGATGTTAACTTGTCATACCAATCAATTAGAGCAATAACATTTTAGTGTATACGATGTTAACTTGTCATACCAATCAATTAGAGCAGTAACATTTTAGTGTATACGATGTTAACTTGTCATACCAATCAATTAGAGCAGTAACATTTTAGTATATACGACATTAACTTGTCATACCAATCAATTAGAGCAATAACATTTTAGTGTATACGATGTTAACTTGTCATACCAATCAATTAGAGCAAACACATTTTAGTGCATACGACATTAACTTGTCATACAAATCAATTAGAGCAATAATATTTTAGTGCATACGACATTAACTTGTCATACCAATCAATTAAAGCAATACTATTTTAGTGTATACGACATTAACTTCTCATACCAATCAATTAAAGCAATAGCATTTTAGTGTATACGACATTAACCTGTGACACAAATCAATTAGAGCAATAATATTTTAGTGTATACAACATTAACTTGTCATAAAAATCAATTAAAGCAATAACATTTTAGTGTATACGACATCAACTTGTCATACAAATCACAAGTTTAAGCCCTGAAAAAATCCAGTACATTTTTGGGTTAGGCTGAATGCTCGTACAGTGGAAAAGTTATTGTCTTTTTTTTTACCGACCACGTTCTATTTTTTTTATCATAACTTTATTACTCAAACAATAATATAAATATATTCAAAGAAGTGTTTCAGCTAACTTGTGATCAGATTTGTTACAATATTTTACTCCTATAATTTTAGTTATTTTTTTTTCATCCATTCATAGAGAAACAAAGAAATATACCTTTTGGTGCCTGCACAACTAATGTTGATGTCCCTGTTTCGCTGCCTGGTTGAATGGGTTAAAATTTCTAGTCTCAACATTGCATACATAATATTGCATATATACATACTTTAACGATAACAACTTTTAATATGTATTTTAGTATATTGGAAATAGTCGGTCTTTGTTTATAAAATAAGAATCTGAGATAAATTCAAATAAAAAGTTACGCCACATTCGATTCTGACTTTTGTAGATGTGATGACATTATAAAAGTGGTCTGTGTAAAGAGCTTTTTTATGAAGGATTTTGAATCCAAGATCTTTGCTTGCAGTTTCTTGTCTAGAAAATATATGAATGTCTATAATGTATATGAATGTCTACAATGTATACGAATGTCTACAATGTATACGAATGTCTATAATATATACGAACGTCTATAATGTATACGAATGTCTATAATGCATAATGTATAATGTATATGTCTATAATGTATACGAATATCTATAATGTATACGAAGGTCTATAATGTATAGGAATGTCTATAATGTATAGGAATGTCTATAATGTATACGAATGTCTCGAATATATATGAATGTCTATAATGTATACGAATGTCTACAGTGTACACGAATGTATATAATGTATACGAATGTCTATAATGTATACGAAAGTCTATAATGCATACGAATGTCTATAATGTATACGAATGTCTATAATGTATATGAATGTCTATAATGTATACAAATGTCTATCATGCATACGAATGTCTAGAATGTATACGAATGTCTATAATGTATATGAATGTCTATAATGTATAAGAATGTCTATAATGTATATGAATGTCTATAATGTATAAGAATGTCTATAATGTATACGAATGTCTAGAATGTATACGAATGTCTATAATGTATACGAATGTCTATAATGTATATGAATGTCTATAATGTATAAGAATGTCTATAATGTATATGAATGTCTATAATGTATAAGAATGTCTATAATGTATACAAATGTCTATCATGCATACGAATGTCTATAATGTATATGAATGTCTATAATGTATATGAATGTCTATAATGTATAAGAATGTCTATAATGTATATGAATGTCTATAATGTATAAGAATGTCTATAATGTATACGAATGTCTAGAATGTATACGAATGTCTATAATGTATACGAATGTCTATAATGTATATGAATGTCTATAATGTATAAGAATGTCTATAATGTATATGAATGTCTATAATGTATAAGAATGTCTATAATGTATAAGAATGTCTAGAATATATATGAATGTTTATAATGTATACGAATGTCTATAATGTATAAGAATGTCTATAATGTATACAAATGTCTATCATGCATACGAATGTCTATAATGTATACAAATGTCTATCATGCATACGAATGTCTATAATGTATATGAATGTCTATAATGTATACGAATGTCTATAATGTATATGAATGTCTATAATGTATAAGAATGTCTATAATGTATAAGAATGTCTAGAATATATATGAATGTTTATAATGTATACGAATGTCTAGAATGTATACGAATGTTTAGAATGTATATACATGTCTAGAATGTATATAAATGTCTAGAATGTGGAATGTATACAAATGTATCTACGTTTTCAATTATGTGGAATATACACAAATGTATGGAATGTATATGAATGTGAAGAATTTATACCAATGTGTTGAACGTATACGAATGGGTTACAAACGTGTGGAATATATACAAAATGTCAAGAATGTATTCAACTGTCGAGAATGCATACGAATGTCTAGAACGTATACGAATGTCTAGAATGTATACGAATGTGAAGAATGTATACAAATCTCTAGAATGTACACAAATGTGTGGAATGTATACAAATGAATGGAATGTATATACATGTGTTGAAGATATACGAATGTAAAGAATGTATACAAATATGAAGAATGTATTCAAATGTGTGGAATGTATACGAATGTATGGAATATATATACATGTGTTGAAGATATACGAATGTGAAGAATGTATACAAATGTGGAGACTATATACAAATATGTTAAATGTATATAAATCTTTCGAAAGTATACAAATCTTTATAATGTGTAACAATGTGTGGAATGTATACTAATGTGTGGAATGTATACTAAGGCGTGGAATGTATACTAATGTGTGGAATGTATACTAATGTGTGGAATGTATACTAATATATGGAATATATACTAATGTGTGGAATATATACTAATGTGTGGAATGTATACTAATGTGTGGAATGTATACTAATGTGTGGCATGTATACTAATGTGTGGAATGTATACTAATGTGTGGAATGTATATTAATGTGTGTAATATATACTAATGTGTGAAATGTATACTAATGTGTGGAATGTATACTAATGTGTGGAATGTATACAGATGTGTGGAATGTATACAAGTATGTGGAATGTATACAGAGGTGTGGAATGTATACAAGTGTGTGGAATGTATACAGATGTGTGGAATGTATACAAGTGTGTGGAATGTATACAGATGTGTGGAATGTATACTGTGTATTGAATGTATACAAGTGTATGGAATGTATACAGATGTGTGGAATGTATACAAGTGTGTGGAATGTATACAAGTGTGTGGAATGTATACAAGTGTGTTTAATGTATGCAAGTGTGTTGAATGTATACAGATGTCTGGAATGCATACAAGTGTGTGGAATGTATACAAGTGTGTTGAATGTATACAAGTGTGTGGAATGTATACAAGTGTGTGGAATGTATACAGATGAGTGGAATGTATACAGATGTGTGGAATGTATACAAGTGTGTGGAATGTATACAAGTGTGTGGAATGTATACAAGTGTTTGGAATGTATACAGATCTGTGGAATGTATACTAATGTCTGGAATGTATACTAATGTCTGGAATGTATACTAATGTCTGGAATGTATACTAATGTGTGGAATATATACTAATGTGTAGAATGCATACTAATGTGTAGAATGTATATTAATGTGTGGAATGTATACTAATTTGTGGAATATATACTAATGTGTGGATTATATACTAATGTGTGGAATATATACTAATGTGTGGAATGTATACTAATGTGTGGAATGTATACTAATGTGTGGAATGTATACTAATGTGTGGAATGTATACTAATGTGTGGAATATATACTAATGTGTGGAATGTATACTAATGTTTGGAAAGTATACTAATGTGTTTAATGTATACTAATGTGTGGAATATATACTAATGTGTGGAATGTATACTAATATGTGGAATGTATACTAATGAGTGGAATCTATACTAATGTGTGGAATGCATGCTAATGTGTGGAATGTATACTAATATGTGGAATATATACTAATGTGTAGAATGTATACAAATGTGTGGAATGCATACTAATGTGTGGAATGCATACGAATGTGTGGAATGTATACTAATGTTTAGAATGTATTCTAATATGTGGAATATATACTAATGTGTGGAATGTATACTAATGTGTGCAATGTATACTAATGTGTGGAATGTATACTAATGTGTGGAATGTATACTAATGTGTGGAATATATACTAATGTGTGGAATGTATACTAATGTGTTTAATGTATACTAATGTGTGGAATATATACTAATGTGTGGAATGTATACTAATATGTGGAATGTATACTAATAAGTGGAATATATACTAATGTGTGGAATGCATACTAATGTGTGGAATGTATGCTAATATGTGGAATATATACTAATGTGTAGAATGTATACAAATGTGTGGAATGTATACTAATGTGTGGAATGCATACTAATGTGTTGAATGTATACTAATGTTTAGAATGTATACTAATGTGTGGAATATATACTAATGTGTGGAATGTATAAAAATGTGTGGAATGTATACTAATGTGTGGAATGTATACTAATGTGTGGAATGTATACTAATATGTGGAATATATACTAATGTGTGGAATGTATACTAATGTGTTGAATGTATACTAATGTGTGGAATGTATACTAATGTGTGGAATATATACTAATGTGTGGAATGTATACTAATGTGCGGAATGTATACTAATGTGTGGAATGTATACTAGTGTGTGGAATGTATACTAATTTGTGGATTGTATACTAATGTGTGGAATATATACTAATGTGTGGAATGCATACTAATGTGTGAAATGTATACTAATGTGTGGAATGTATACCAATGTGTGGAATGTATACTAATGTGTGGAATGTATACTAATGTGTGGAATGTATACAAATATGTGGAATGTATACAAATGTGAAGAATGCATAGAAATGTTCGTATATATACGAATGTGTGGAATGCATGCAAATATGTGGATATATACGAATATGTGGAATGTATACAAATGCGTAAAATGTGCTCACATGTTTGGAATGTATACAAATATGTGGATATATACGAATGTGAAGACTGTATACAAATGCATGGAATATATACAAATGTGTTGAATTTATACAAATGTGTAGATTTATACAAAATATGAAGAATGTATGCAAATGTGTAGAATGTATACAAATGTGTGAAATGTATACACACATGTCGAATGTATACAAGTGTGTTGAATGTATGCAAATGTGTGGAATATATACAAGTATGTGGAATGTATACAGATGTGTGGAATGTATACAAGTGTGTGGAATTTATACAAGTGTGTAGAATGTATACAAATTTGTGAAATGTATACAAATCTGCGGAATATATACAAGTGTGTGGAATGTATACAGATGTGTGGAATGTATACAAGTATGTGGAATGTATACAGATGTGTGGAATGTATACAAGTATGTGGAATGTATACAAGTGTGTGGAATCTATACAAGTGTGTGGAATGTATACAGATATGTGGAATGTATACAAGTGTGTGGAATGTATACAGATGTGTGGAATGTATACAGTGTGTTGAATGTATACAAGTGTGTGGAATGTATACAGATGTGTGGAATGTCTACAGATGTGTGGAATGTATACAAGTGTGTGGAATGTATACAAGTGTGTGGAATGTATACAAGTGTGTGGAATGTATACAAGTGTGTGGAATGTATACAAGTGTGTGGAATGTATACAAGTGTTTGGAATGTATACAAGTGTGTGGAATGTATACAAGTGTGTGGAATGTATACAAGTGTGTGGAATGTATACAAGTGTGTGGAATGTATACATATGTGTGGAATGTATACAAGTGTGTGGAATGTATACAAGTGTTTGGAATGTATACATGTGTGTGGAATGTATACAAGTGTGTGGAATTTTTACAAGTGTGTGGAATGTATACAAGTGTGTGGAATGTATACAGAGGTGTGGAATGTATACAGATGTGTGGAATGTATACAGATGTGTGGAATGTATACAAGTGTATGGAATGTATACAAGTGTGTGGAATGTATACAAGTGTGTGGAATGTATAGAAGTGTGTGGAATGTATACAGATGAGTGGAATGTATACAAGTGTGTGGAATGTATACATGTGTGTGGAATGTATACAAGTGTGTGGAATGTATACAAGTGAGTGGAATGTATACAAGTGTGTGGAATGTATACAAGTGTGTGGAATGTATACAAGTGTGTGGAATGTATTCAGGTGAGTTGAATGTATACAAGTGTGTTGAATGTATACAAGTGTGTGGAATGTATACAGATGTGTGGAATGTATACAGATGTGTGGAATGTATACAAGTGTGTGGAATGTATACAAGTGTGTGGAATGTATACAAGTGTGTAAATCATATCTTTCTTTGCTAACACACAGTAAAGCACGCAACCCTTCCAATAATCAGTATGGTCACAAAGACAAAGTAGATTTTATTTCAAAGACAATGTAAATAATGAGGAAATCAGAGCATCTAATAAAAATCTTTTAAATGTACAACAATTCTATTTTCAAACGCAACAGTCTGGTAGCTAATAGATCAAAGGAAGATATTATCAAAACTCAATCTAAGCTCAATCTTCTGTCTGACAATTTAATAATGTCTCCACAAATAGAACTTTCTTTTCTGATTTTCTCTTCACATCAAGTCTGAATGGTTGATTCATTCTTGTTATCATTGAAAATCTAATTTATCAGGGTCTTTACGTTGTTTGTATTGAATCTACACGCACTGACTATTTAAGTCTACTTGATTATGTTGCCTGAATGCGAGTCATAGTGGACTAGATGATAACTCAATGAATTGAATTAATCATGACTATGAAACATTACCTTTCAAGCTTAGTAAGAATGATCAGATAGCTTTCAGCACCATGGAGACAATTTTGCCCACAGTCATAGCTCTCTGTCGTTAACATTATACGTCATACAAAATATAGAGCTGCTTTCTCTATGTATCTCCACTGACTATGTTAAGTTCTAGCTTTTGCGAATACGTCTTGTTGCAGAGTGCCACTTAAGTTAGACAAAGAGTTTTAAATCTGTCGAGGTACCAAAAGGTAGGGCCAGAGTAGGCACATCGTACTGCACGTAAGTTTAATTTACAGCTAACAAACACATATAATGAGGAGTAAATAATTGAAATAGTTGAACTATTTTTAATGAATCTTAAATAGAAGACATTTCTATCTATGAAAGAGTCAGGCAATAAACGTTTATACACCTAAATTACGCTGTCAAAAGGTTTTGTATCCTGATTCATCAAAAATGCATATTACGTAGGGACGTTTTTACTAAGTCAATGGGTGCTAAAATGGTTAAAGTCAAACATTTATTTATCAGTGATCCACAGTTTTCATGACTTTGCGCGAAATTGACATAAAAATCAAACTGCAAAGTCAGCAATACCGGTATTTGCCAGTATCAATAGTCATCACCCGTCCTACCTCACACGCAGTGATCAAGCGAAGGGATAGTGATTTCGTGACTGATTACAGTATCTTCTTATCCTTGTCCTTATTGATGTAAAAAGTACACTAAATCGTATACATATGACTTGTTTGTCACCATCTTGAAATCGTATACATATGACTTGTTTGTCACCATCTTGAAATCGTATATATTTGATGTTTGTCACCATCTTGAAATCGTATAAATTTGACATGTTTGTAACCATCTTGAAATCGTATATATTTGACATGTTTGTCACCATCTTGAAATCGTATACATTTGACATGTTTGTCACCATCTTGAAATCGTATACATTTGATGTTTGTTACCATCTTGAAATCGTACACATTTGACATATTTGTCACCATCTTGAAATCGTATACATTTGATGCTTGTTACCATCTTGAAATCGTACACATTTGACATATTTGTCACCATCTTGAAATCGTATACATTTGGCATATTTGTCACCATCTTGAAATCGTATACATTTGATGGTTGTCACCATCTTGAAATCGTACACATTTGACATATTTGTCACCATCCTGAAATCGTAAAAATTTGACATATTTGTCACCATCTTGAAATCGTATACATTTTATGTTTGTTACCATCTAGAAATCGTATCCATTTGATATGTTTGTCACCTTCTTGTTAGCATCTGCTTCATGCAGGGAACGCGAACTTCACTTATACAATGTATATTACTCTTTGTTATAATAGGGTGATCAATTTGAAGATTGTGTCACATGACTTCACAATCCCTCCATTTTCCATACTGTTCCCGCGTATACTTTTTGCAATTTATATCGAATGACCAATTAATTTAAAACATATTAATTTCAAGACCTGTTTTAGATTCGGAAATAACTATTGGAAGATATCTGCAAAGAACCTATACCAAAACATGCAAAAAAAATCTCAGAAAACTTAAAGATTTCGGATCGATATTGACTCCGTAGTCTTACCGAAAGATATCTACATCAAATAAATCTAAGTCATTAAAAGCAGGAACTATTTTGAACAATCAGAAACATGAAAATAATGTTCTTTCCTTTTAGGTAGTGGCTACAGGAGAGTTTTCCTAAAAGGGACGCTGGGAAGGCATCCATTAGGTTTGATAAAATAGTCATTTTACATTAAAATGTGTGACTAAATATAATAAGTGTGATATCTACAATTACAATCATCTTAGTTTTTCTATCCAATAAACTTTCGTAGGCTTCAATACCCTCTATTGTAACTGTTTCCCAAACGTAGTATATAATTCTTCACCATTCTTGTCTATATTGGATTAAAACAATGTAAAATTAATTCTGGATCAAAGAAGGCAGTATGTAATCTTAAAAACACCTTAGAAATCGCTTTATTGTTACAAAAAGTTGATTTCTTCAGGCTGTAGTTAAAAATCTTCATGAACCAAGATAAAAACTTTTTCTTCTAAACTGCAAACACTTTAAAGTTGTTACCGATGGTATGAAATAATTTAATGCAAAGTAATGCATTCTTGCACAGTAATGCATTCTTCTAGGAGTAAAGCAGTTTTTATCCGCCTTTTTTTAGAGCAGTAGATAAAGCAAGTAATTTTGTTGTGTAATGGGATTGTATGGATCATCTCAATGTTGTTAACGAGTGAAAGTCTTCGCTAGAACGTTCTCTCTCTCTCGCTCGCTCTCTCTCTCTCTCTCTCTCTCTCTCTCTCTCTCTCTCTCTCTCTCTCTCTCTCACACACACACACACATACACACACACATCGTAATTAGATAATCCAGCGATCATTATTGCTTTGGCAAAGTACCCCCAGTGGCGTAGCCAGGCAAAATGCCGCCCAGGGCCAACTACCAAAATTACGCCCCCACTCCATTCGTATTATTTATGATATATAATGACTCTTACCAAATTGCCGCCCCCTAGAAAGTGCCGCCCGGGGCCACCGCCCCCTTTAACATCCCCCCTCGCTACTCCAATGAGTACCCCAGACACTCTTTATATGCTTGTAGGTCAATTTTCTACACACTGTTGTATGCATGGTCATGCAATTTCCTATACACTGTTGTATTGGTCATGCAATTTCCTATACACTGTTGCATGTATGGTCATGCAATTTCATGTGCGCATTCACATTTGTTAACACGCATAAAAAGTAAATTGTGGTTGTAATGACCTATATTGTTTTGCTGAGTGGTTATGCCAAGTTTTTGGATTATGTACGGTAAAGTTTTGCTGAGTGGTTATGCCAAGTTTTGGGATTATGTACGGTAAAGTTTTGCTTTTCATCCATTGAATTACAAATTAGAATTTGTTCATGACAATTATAATCCTGCGGACGTTTGATATAGGTACAATTATAATCCTGCGGACGTTTGATATAGGTACCTACTAAATTGTTTAAATAGCTGATAAAATTAAATCATACCGAACTAACTGAAAGTAACCATTTTTTGGATTACCTAAATATATCGATCGTCTTTCGTCTGAATTTGTTCGGTAGGCCTTGGGATCAAAAAGAGGCCGAGTGTTACAGCACTTAATTCTACAACTATACAATTGCTACCACATTTTCCAATAGAGATTGCTATCACATTTTCCAATTTCTATAGAGATTGCTATCCCACTTTCCAATTTCTATAGAGATTGCTTCACTAATTCATCATGTGCTGACATGCCATGAAGTATTTGAAAATACTGATATTGGTTTTGTCTTTTTTTCTGGATTCTTACTTCAAAAAGATACTTGATTGCTGAAAACACTAACTAATTTTCTAATACTCATGCAAACCGTCGAATTGAAGAAATGCATCTGGAAAAGTATATTTGTGCAGGTCTTTGAATACTACTATAGTAATTCTTTGTTTTCTTTCTGCGAGGAACTGAAAAATATCGATCGATAGACGTATGTAAAATATGTGAAAACATTGCGCATGCGTATTTAGACTTTAGCTACTAAATCAACACACACACACACACACATACACACACACAGATAGATAGATAGGTGATAGATAGATAGATAGATAGATAGATAGATAGATAGATTCATTTATCACCCTTCATGTACAGGACGTATTGAAGCTCACCGAAAGCTTGTACCCAATTCTATGTTAAATATAATATAATGAGACAAATTGTGCAATGTTATGTTAGTGAAGGAGTAATAGTCCATTATCCTAGTGTGCCTTCAAATATTACTGTTTAATTAGTGGTACACCTGATCTTTCTGTAAGCACGTGAAACAAACCCCCCAAAAAGAAAATTCTTTTCATATTGCTCTGCTGGTCAACATCCAAGATAAAAAGTGACACCATTTAGCCATTGCAGATGTTCCATTTTTGAATATGCCCTTTTATGTCCTATTACCCTTAGTATCCTTAGTACCCTTAATAGCCTTAATAGCCTTAATAGCCTTAGTAGCCTTAATAGCCTTAGTAGCCTTAATAGCCTTGGTAGCCTTAGTAGCCTTAATAGCCTTAGTAGCCTTAATAGCCTTAGTAGCCTTAGTAGCCTTAATAGCTTAATAGCCTTAATAGCCTTAATAGCCTTAGTAGCCTTAATAGCTTTAGTAGCCTTAGTAGCCTTAATAGCTTAATAGCCTTAATAGCCTTAGTAGCCTTAGTAGCCTTAATAACCTTAATAGCCTTAATAGCCTTAGTAGCCTTAATAGCTTTAGTAGCCTTAATAGCCTTAGTAGCCTTAATAGCCTTAATAGCCTTAATAGTTTTAGTAGCCTTAATAGCCTTAGTAGCCTTAATAGCCTTAGTAGCCTTAATAGCCTTAGTAGCCTTAATAGCCTTAATAGCCTTAATAGCCTTAGTAGCCTTAATAGCCTTAGTAGCCTTAATAGCCTTAGTAGCCTTAATAGCCTTAATAGCCTTAGTAGCCTTAGTAGCCTTAATAGCCTTAGTAGCCTTAGTAGCCTTAATAGCCTTAATAGCCTTAGTAGCCTTAGTAGCCTTAATAGCCTTAATAGCCTTAGTAGCCTTAATAGCCTTAATAGCCTTAATAGCCTTAATAGCCTTAGTAGCCTTAATAGCCTTAGTAGCCTTAGTAGCCTTAATAGCTTTAGTAGCCTTAATAGCCTTAGTAGCCTTAATAGCCTTAATAGCCTTAGTAGCCTTAATAGCCTTAATAGCCTTAGTAGCCTTAATAGCCTTAATAGCCTTAGTAGCCTTAATAGCTTTAGTAGCCTTAATAGCCTTAGTAGCCTTAATAGCCTTAATAGCCTTAATAGCTTAGTAGCCTTAATAGCCTTAGTAGCCTTAGTAGCCTTAATAGCCTTAATAGCCTTAATAGCCTTAGTAGCCTTAGTAGCCTTAATAGCCTTAATAGCCTTAGTAGCCTTAATAGCTTTAGTAGCCTTAATAGCCTTAATAGCCTTAATAGCCTTAGTAGCCTTAGTAGCCTTAATAGCTTTAGTAGCCTTAATAGCCTTAATAGCCTTAATAGCCTTAGTAGCCTTAGTAGCCTTAATAGCCTTAATAGCCTTAGTAGCCTTAATAGCCTTAATAGCCTTAATAGCCTTAGTAGCCTTAATAGCTTTAGTAGCCTTAATAGCCTTAATAGCCTTAATAGCCTTAATAGCCTTAATTGCCTTAGTAGCCTTAGTAGCCTTAGTAGCCTTAATAGCCTTAATATAATTGTGATAAAATAAATAGGTGTATAGGATTTGACGGCACAACAGCATTATCCAGGCTATATAGTGCCGCTTAAAAGTTAGGTAGTAAAAATGGCAATAATAATAATAATAATAATAATTATAATTATAATAAAAATAATAATAATAATAAACAACTTAATCACTGTTTATTGGAAAAGTCGCTTTTTGTCAAATGAAAGACCAAGCTTCTAAACGACAAACGTATTGACTCAATCGTGTTGAAAATGGTTGCAATTATATGAAAACCATGGTTTTAAATAGATATAAGATTGTATTTCAAATGCGACAGTCTGGTACTTAAAAAGTACAACTTTATATGAATACTCTGTCCACATTTCTCCAAACCACGGTTTTATTATTTTTAGTGACATTCATGAAATTCTCCGTCCTAGTTGGATTGTCGTCTTGCATCAAGACTCAGCCCACTGATTGATTAGTCAGGCACACTAACTACTGAGTCAGAGGCTGTCGAGGGAGGAAATGCTACTATTAAGGGAAAACGAATTAGTAGTATAACATATTTCTTCACAGTTTTCCCTTTATAGTAACATTACCTACATCGACATTTGTTGTGTCTCAGTAGTTAAGGACTGACCATTTCATTTACGGAGGGGGGGGGGGGGGGGCTAGTTTTACTTTCGAACCAGGATTTTTTTTCTTCTATTTTTTTCAACTAATATAATACGGATATAATTGATTGTCTCCTACAAAACAGAGTAAGAATATTTTCCAATCTAATTGTGGACCAGAAAAACAAGGCTCCCCGAAAATTAAATGGTCGATCCCTTAGTGGATTGAATCAGACTAAATCGTTGAGTCAAGAGTTTGAAAGTTGCTCAGACCAGTTCTGGTCGATTGCCGTGTCGTGTTTCTGGGAAAGGTATTGTACTCCCATTGCCTTAGAGCAAATTGTCGTCCATGTGCTGATGTGCCGTTCAACACCAATTAATGAAATAACCGATCAATCAAAAGGTGGGAATTTTACAGTTTATCTTTGCTGTGATATAATACAACAATGATCAGTTTGCACAACATTGTCATCAATATTAAATATGGTGTTATATAATAACAATTCACCACCCTTTTCCTTAACTCGGATACTTTTCTGAAATGTCGATGAAGTAAAAATAAAATATGATATAAAAATGTAATTATTTCATGATTTTTTATGTTTAACATTGTTTCTTTTGAAGTATTTGCTAAAATTAAGAAAAACAATTAAGGATCTGAATCAATTTAAACTCCTTATGGTTGGAATAATATAAAATTGAAATAGAAAATTTTGAATAATGAAAATATGGAAACATTTTCAGAACAACCAGTAAGGTAGGACGAATATTATTGCTTAATAAAATTTATAACTGAAGATTGCTAATGTTAATGGCTTTTGAGAGATCTTCGATTTGGTTTAAGACAATATTTCCTTTCTTTATTAAACGCAAAGTACTTCAATCGAATCTTGCATGAAGATGAGTTTTTAATCACATTGTATGACAAATAATGGAAATTAAGTGAGTTATATTGGCTGATGGATATACATCTAACCTTGTTGTTAATCATTTAAGGGCTGATGATGTGTCTTTCTTTAGTTGCTGACATGCAATTGCCTGTCCTTGAATACTGGAGGTAATTGTACCCATCTTAATTCAAATCTATACAGAAATGAAGTGTTTCGATCATAAACGATGCCAGCTATATTTCACGAAATCATGCAAACTGTCAAAGTGCGTCAATGGCATATGGAAATTAATGACAAAGTAGATTTGTACATTCTTTTGGAATAGCGCTATCATCGTTTGTTTTTATTTCAAGCTGTATAGAAATAAAGCAGCCATCGATAGACAACAACAGCACTGAATAATATTTAATTAAAATCTCAGAAAAGTTACAGATTTAATTATTTATTGAAGAATAATATATTTAATTCAAAGTTATATATACATATATTTAGCTTGAGTGCTAGAAATAAAAATATATTCCACATTTTTACAACCTTCATTGTTTTTAACTAAGTCGTCCCGTTCTTGTACGACAAGTCTACACACAAACCTAATCACACACGTTTAGCAGTTAGGATTTTATTCTTTCCTGTCTGATACATAGATAGTTAACTCACAGTGCTTTTCCGTGAAGAACATATTGTCAAGAGGTTTAAGTAGGGATGTACAACTGTAAAGTGAATATTACAAAGAGGCGTGTTATTAATGTCCATTGTAAAGCTGTAGTCAGGGGGTTCGAGAGAGAGAGAGAGAGAGAGAGGATTTCACTGAAATTTTGTAACGTGTTTTATTTTTAATAAGTAGATTCAACTGTGAATATGAAAATATTTTTTCTCGTTATATTCCTATTTTATTAATGATTAATTCATTACTGGGTCTAGAAAGTATAGAAAAAATGGTTTACTGTCGAAATCATAATTATATCGTTATTATTTTGTATTGTATTTGATATGTCTAATTGCTTTATACCAACATTTCCAAAGCCATTTTGTTTTAATGCATATATATATATATATATATATATATATATATATATATATATATATATATATATATATATATATATATATATATATATATATATATGGGGGATTGGTACGTGCAAGCAAGGCAATTGGTGCCATAACTGGCGAACCCGGATTCGAGTTCCAGTCGGGGATAAGTTAAAATAATCTATCCTACATGATAATATTGTTTTATTATATGTTTCATAGTAAGATCTCGAAATGTTATATATATATATATATATATATATATATATATATATATATATATATATATATATATATATATATATATATATATATATATTAAGAGTATATATAGTGAGAGAGAGAGGATATCTACGTTATTGGAGTAGATATAAGGAATATTTCCTTATACCTACTCAAAAAAATGTAGATTTTGTTTGTATTATATATTTTAAAGCAAAAAACGGCCATTTGCATGGATTTGTTTTCTCCATTATGTACTAATGCGATTAGTGGCTGCATTACTATATCCGAAATTTTACAAATATTTCAGGACAAAGACCTTTACAAATTTACCTCCTACATATAATGCTTACATTATGTATTTTATCAAATTAATGACTGTTTTAATGGAAAATGAAGAGATTTTGTTTTCGTCAACACATTTCTTGCGCGGAGTGATACACTGAATATTGTCGGGGTGGGATAGTGTAGAAACTTCACAGTGCGGTCGTATCAACATCCTTCAGAGAGTAACATCTTTAAACAAACGATTTTAATGATTGTGAGTTTACCTTTAAGAATTCTGGTTCTTTATTTTGTTCACTTCTGTATTCAAACATGACCTTTGTGACCTTGGCAAGATTGAAGCCTAGTTCGGTAACAGACGGGGCCCCGGGTGGCCGAGTGGTTTAAGGCGCTCACCTTTACAGATTACTGACATCTCACCTCTGTTCTCGTGGGTTCGAGTCTCGGGCTCGGTTAACGTGGGTATGTGAGAAAGCTTGCCAGAAGCTTCCCGTGGGTCTATGGTTCTTCCTGTGTTTTCTCGGGTTTTTCCTCCACCAAATATACTGGCCGCCATGTATAGCCTATCATGTGCAGAAAATGGCGTTAACCCCATAACAACGACCTAACAACGGTAACAGACGCAGCACCAAAATTACGATTGTCACTTATATCGGTTTGCAATCAACACTCATCCACTATTTCTCCACTGTTTTCAGATTATGTTAAAATCGCTTCTTAAACGATTTTATTACTAAATTTAATCACGAGTTTTTCCCTAAAAACTTGTATTTTTTGTCGTTGAGTGTAAAAGGTACTGTATTGTGTGACACTGAATATCGAATAGAAACAGGTCATGTAAGTTAATACTTGAGGCCACTTTTTGTTTTTTGGAGTTGTTTTTTAGGCATTTTGATGGCACCTACTCATTGATTACATACATGTATACTCCAGTCTTGATATATTTTAAGATCTATTCATCTTGAGAGAGAGAGAGAGAGAGAGAGAGAGAGAGAGAGTGGTGGAATGAGAGAAAGTGAAAAGGAAGAGGAAAAATGAAATAGTCCTAAATATAGAAATACAAGTTTGAATAACATACATAAGGGCATATATTCATAAATGAAAAAGTAATTAAAAAATTGATCTCCACTGTGGCGATAAAAGTGGTATCGCCACTGTGGCAATAGCAGTTTCTCCCACTGATACATTTTAGTGTATATATATATATAGCTATATAGTATATATATATATAGTTATAGTTATAGTTATATAGTCTCTTCCAGTTGAAATAATAAAGTCTCTTTGAGTTTCCAAATGTACGAGCCAATTCGTCTTCATCAGTCGATTAGGAATGTTAAATAACTGTTGTGACATCATGGACACAATCAAACGTAACAACATAAAGGTTCACTACGTATCACTTTCGCGGAAAATGTCTATGCAATTCACATTGAGAATTCTGTCCTGTTGGAGACAGTGTGTTTGCCTTTTTTGTTCCAGAAATTTCCTTTACCAACCTATACAATTTATACCACACAAAAAGTTTCTTTACCAACCTATACAATTTATACCATACCAAAAGTTCCTTTACCAACCTATACAATTTATACCATACCAAAAGTTCCTTTACCAACCTATACAATTTATACCATACAAAAATTTCCTTTACCAACCAACACAATTTATACCATACAAACATTTCCTTTACCAACCTATACAATTTATACCCCCCAAAAATGTCCTTTACCAACCTATACAATTTATGCCATGCACTTTCTCAATATCTATCACTAATATAATGACATAAAGAGTGCTTATTGATTTTAAAATGCTTTGCTGCAGGATCATTTTTTTGTTGTTTTGTTTTCATTTTAGAAAGGCATAACTGTATTCTTTTGATTAAATAAAATCTAGTTGTGACGTTTTTATAAATGTTTAACTGTGTTCTTTTGTATAAATAAAATCAAGTTTGTGGAATTTATATAAATGTTTAATTTTATTCTTTTGTATGAATAAAAGTAAGTTTGGGGCGTTTTTATAAATGTTTAACTGTGTTATTTTTGTATAAAAATCTCCTTTCTGTGACGTTACCATCCAGTTGTTTACATTCGTAATCCACAGATGAAGGCAAATTTACATAGCACCATACGCACATATTACAAATAGATTGATAAGTAATTTTACTGTTTAGTTCAAAAGTATATTATTCAAATCTCAAGAAATGGGAAACCACATCTATTTTCTTATTACACGTAAAACTTATAAATGTATTTGAAGGATTCACAAATACAATTTATTTTGGTATTTTCATCTTAAAACAGAATATGACAGCCAGATATATATATATATATATATATATATATATATATATATATATATATATATATATATATATATATATATATATATATATATAATGGTGGTCGTCTTCAGTACATCTTAAAACAGAATATGACGGACAAATAAATATAAAATGGTATTCGTCTTAAGTACAGCTTAGATTTTATCTTTATATATAATTTTCACAATCTTGTATCTCTATCATATTTACATGTCTGCGTGTCTCGACCGTTAAATCATGTTGGCAACACCTAAATCTGGCCAGAGTTTTCCAAAAGATAAAGGGTAAATCTTCCAATAACGACTTTTAATGACTAGAATATACATTTTTATACAATCAAAATTCTTACTACACCTCATCTGAAAAGAAGAATATATTAGACGTTATTGGAACATTATTTTAAAAGAACTAGTTATATCAACATTATCCACTCATAGCCAAAACCATTACAAATAAAATTGTCACTTCACTGGCAAGTACATTTGCTAGCGTCATCCAGTGTATTTAGCAGAATGTAGCAATGCTATGAATATCTATATCATGGCATACCTAACATTTCAGTCCAATATTTGACACATTTTAACATATAAGTGATACTCAACGGATGTCTAGCACATTCACCAAGAATGACAGAATTATTTGCAGTATAATGTAGATTCATATATCTTTTACAAAATTTATGATGAACAGCTTCTTTTATCGAAGAATGTTCGTCACCCCCAAACTTCAGATCCCTAACACAAAGTTGATTTTACCACAGTGCCAAATATTTTAAATATAACTCTTACGTAAAACTTTCCAAAACAATTTTAATATCAGAAAATTCATGAAACTGTTCTTCAAACTTAAGATGCCAACATTCTCTTAGCATTAGTCCAACTCAATTTCGATGTAAAGAAAAACAAACCCATATATTAATTGAATTACACTGTTTAAAACCTCTACCTTTATAATGACAACATTCATAATTTCGTGGATTATCGCCGTTCCGGAAAATAATGAATTTAAAAAAGAAAAATTATTTCCATTCCTGTTTCATTAAAAAAGCTGAGCAAATTTAATTTGTTGTTGTAGTAAATGTACATTCAGCTACCATTATTTGCAATACGTGTTATAATTCCCAACTTTATCATGAAATAGTCTACCATTCGGCTGCCATTATGATCTTCAAAAAAGGTAAAGTTCACTGGGAAGTCCAGAGCAAAAATCATAAATGACTTCGTTGACAGTGTCATGTTATTTAAAATAGTTTCATTTGTCAGTGTCATGTTATTTACAATAGTTTCATTTGTCAGTGTCATGTTATTTTCCATAGAATCATTTATCAATGGTATTCATATCATTTAACTAATTTAAGATTGTCGATGCGTCAAACTTGTAATTTAAGGGTCGTGGGTTCGATAGCAGCCCAGACCGGAAAGGGTATGCTGTCCAAGAGTGTCCTTGGAAAATGCACTTAGCACTAAATTCCTCGGCATGATATAGCCAACAATGTGTTAAAGTGTCTTTAAAACCAACGAACCAAAAAGCAAAAAGCCTAGGACTGTAAACAATCTTAATCCAGATTTAGAGCGATTATATTTTTGTGAAACATTTTTTTATTTTTTTATATTTTTGATCTAATTTTGTGTGCCGGTTGAAAACAATAATATCTAAACAGATTTTCATTTTTAGTTTTTCTCGTTGATATCTAACAGAGTTATTTACCCATATTTTAGCTATGGTTCTTAGAGACTAGCTTTCTGTATCTATTTAACAAAAAGCTGGTGGCCGTTCACTGAGTCTTTCTAAAGTTAATAACATATTTCGTCCTATCTATTTGCATTAGATAGCACTTCTTAATTCCTATGTATGTGCTTTCATTCCGCAGTCCATCTTTCTATCAGTGTTCCATCTGTACTTTATTTTGCATTCAATACAATAGGCTATTTGTTTTCAAGTGTGTTACATTCTCTCTAGTTTCAGTTATTATTTCTGTCTTCAAGTGTGTTACTTTCTCTCTAGTTTCAGTTATTATTTCTGTCAAGTGTGTTACTTTCTCTCTAGTTTCAGTTATTATTTCTGTCAGCCCCTCTGTTATTTTCTTTTAAAATTACAAACTTTATTCAACAAAAACATGTTAGGAATATTAATCTTTGTGTCACGACACACAACTACATTGAATACATGTGTCTGGACACACAACTACTTTTAATACATGTGTCTGGACACACAACTTACTTTTAATACATGTGCCTGGACACACAACTACTTTTAATACATGTATGACACACAACTACTTTTAATACATGTATGACACACAACTACTTTTAATACATGTATGACACACAACGACTTGTAATACATGTGTGACACACAACTACTTTTAATACATGTGTGACACACAACTACTTTTAATACATGTATGACAGTGCAAGGAACAATAACACTCTTGAAGTGAAGCAGAATAGAACACGAATATTTTCATGTTTTATGTAGCATATTGCTAGTATTTACACCGCTGAACTGGGGTTGGGTGTGTGTGGTGGTGGTGGTGGTGTGTGTGTGTGTGTGGGGGGGGGGGGCTATTGCAACACGGTGTGGGCATGCTAATCATTTTTTGTTGTGGTATAGAGCACCTGCTTGTTTGTCAGTCAGTCTTCCATTTCATCTCTATTATACAGTCACATATCATGCCCTTATTTCCATACGAAATGCAGTGGGTGTGTCTGTCTCTATTTGTTTGTGGTATATATAATTTACTTTTGTTCATGTGATGAAATCCCTTACATTAGTAAGTGTTAAATAAACATATATAATGACATATCTCCAATATGTATATATATATATATATATATATATATATATATATATATATATATATATATATATATATATATATATATATATATATATATATATATATACATGTTTGTGTGTGTGTGTGCATCGAAGTTTTTTGTTTTGTTTCATCACTTATCACGTTTAATTGGTAATACATCATTTATAAAGCCGCCATTGGAAATCATCGGATAACTTCTATATGTACAATATGGTGATACAGTAATTCTGTTTATGAAGCTTTTAATATATGTAAAAAGTTGTCTTGCTTTTTATCGCTGAGATAATAGCATCGTATATGTGTGTGGACAATACATACAGGTACATTTTAACATATGTGTGTTGCAATGCATACAAGTACATTGTAATCATTGTGTGAGGATAATACATACATGTACATTTAATCATTGTGTGAGGACAATGCATACATGTACATTGTAATCATTGTGTGAGGACAATACATACATGCACATTTTAATCATTGTGTGAGGACAATACATACATGTACATTTTAATCATTGTGTGAGGACAATACATACATGTACATTTTAATCATTGTGTCTCTAAAAGAAGGAGAAGGAAAATGAGACTGTCGGTTTTATTGTTGTTTTTGGTAAGAAATGATCCATTCCATTAAATGTATAACGCCATATTCAGTTAAACGGGGTTTGGATGAGGTCAAATAAACGGTACATGCAACCAAACTTTTATCTACATCTTCCTGCTTTTTTATACTCTATTTGGGTGTAAAAAAAAATGAAAATCCACTTTCATGGAATAAAGTTAATTTATTTATATTCATTGTTATGTGGTAACACTTTTCAAACTTTATTTATATTTGTTGTTATGTGGTAACACTTTTTGAAATTTATTTATATTTGTTATGTGGTAACACTTTTTTTAATTTATTTATATTTGTTGTTATGTAGTAACACTTTTTAAAATTTATTTTATGGAACCAACACTACTTCAATCTGAAAAAAATTTTTGTAGGTAAAATTAGTAACTATTTTAAGCAAGCTAGACTTGACAAATATAAAATTAGCCAAAACTTTCATATAATGAATGCAAACTTGTGCTATTCTGCTTTTCATTTTAAAATCATAACAGGAAATCTCTTTAAACATTCATTAATTCATAACATATTCATCCATTCATTCATTCATTTACACAAGGGATGTGGATGAAAATAATTTTTTCATAAAAAAGACGTCAGAGAAAATACAGAAGTATTTTATCAAATTTGAGATTCTTTAGACTTTGCAGCCGTTTTTTGCTAGATACAAAGAGTCATTAGACTTTGCAGCCGATTTTTGCTAGATACAAAGCGTCATTTAGACTTTGCAGCCGTTTTTGTTAGATACAAAGCGGCATTAGACTTTGCAGCCGTTTTTGCTAGATACAAAGCGTCATTTGTGTCAATAGAGTATATGGGGTTTTAATGACAAAATAATTGCCATTTCTAAGATAAGAAATACGTTAATTTATTTACTTATTTATTTATTTGTTCAACATATACGTTATGTCTCCTTATAATCTTATAATCCTTCAAATATGAAGGTCACTCCAGGTCGTCGGATGTGCAGTCGATAACTAATATCTAATATCAGTTAAGACCTTTACATGAAGGTTTCCAGTTTCTTTTTTTTTTTTTTTTTTTTGCTTTTTTAAAAAAAACCAATGAACGAAAGAAAGAAGAAAAGAAAGGACAAAAGGACGATGGAAGAAAATCAAGAGGAAAGAAAGTACAATTATAGGTCCTATACAAAATCGGGAAAGCTTTAAGTTTATCTTAAATATGGTAAATTATATACATGTCCGTTGTGTAAATATAATCTACCCCAGTGAAGTCTATACACATCCGCAAGTATTGTATATTCGGTGTAAAAACAAAAGTACAAACATCGTATAGGTGCATATGTTTATTCAAGGTGTATTTTAAAATCTCTTTTATAGATGTTTTCTTAGCATTTCGCACTGACTTAGTATTTCAAATTCAAATTCATGACGCTATGTAGCACTGACTTAGTATTTCAAATTCAAATTCATGACGCTATGTAGCACTGACTTAGTATTTCAAATTCAAATTCATGACGCTATGTAGCACTGACTTAGTATTTCAAATTCAAATTCATGACGCTATGTAGCACTGACTTAGTATTTCAAATTCAAATTCAAATTTATCACTCTATGTCCTATTTTGTCGTTGCGCAAACTTGTTTGGTCTGTTTAAGTTTTATTGCCCCCATGTGACTGGATCATTTCGACTTTGTTTCGATAGTTGGGTAGCAATTAATTGCATTATTACTTCGGTTTCAGTATTTTGTTTTCTGTTCTCCATGCGTTTCGATCATTTCGGGGGGTGGGGTGGGAATAATTAGGTAGCTACTCTGATATGAAGACGTCAAACAATCTTCCATGCTCACATTAGCTTTAGTTTCCAAACAAAAACAGTATGAACTGCGCTGCGATGTAGCACAGTAAAATAGGACATGTCACTGATTATATATCGGATGAATTTATGGGACTAATTTGTGTATTTGTCGATGATTAATTCAACATGTCAGTTTTGGATCATTCGAGTAGTTCTCATTTATATGGCTTCAGATTTTTTATCGGTAGATCAAAACATATTTGTCTCTTTGCCGCGATAGCTCATTTGGTAGAGCGTCGGATTCGTAATCCAAGGGTCTAAAGTTTGATGCCAGCCCAGACTGTGTCCTCTGAAAACCACTTATCATGATATAGCCAATAATATGTTACAACCCACAAAAACAAAACAAGATTTTGATTTGCTCTCGACTTAACTATGATACATACTTTACCCGTGTATAATGCACATACGGTAGCAAACAAGATAGACCTTGATCTGCCATTGCATGCTACTCCAGCAGATCACAGTCTGCGCTGTGAACTTCAAATACTCCGTAGAAAGTACAGCATTTACCCTGATATTCCAGTCAATTATGCTACTACAGATCGGTGTCTTAACTATTTGTAGGTATTTGAGCGTTATACACAAGCAGACATTTGTATAGTAATAACAGCAGTAATTATTATGTACTAATTTAATGAATGTATCTCGACCTCGTTCTTTCCATCGCCTTGGAACAAAACACGTATGTAGTTTTTGTCTATATATTTTCTAGGGGAAATGAATGACTGTATAGATTCATATTGCTACATTAATCCAGAAAAACATTTAGAATCATATTGCTACATTAATTCAGGAAAACATGTAGAATCATATTGCTTCATTAATTCAGGAAAACATGTAGAATCATATTGCTTCATTAATCCAGAAAAACATGTAGAATCATATTGCTTCATTAATCCAGGAAAACATGTAGAATCATATTGCTACATTAATCCAGGAAAACATGTAGAATCATATTGCTACATTAATTCAGGAAAACATGTAGAATCATATTGCTACATTAATCCAGGAAAACATGTTGAAGAAACGTTTGTAGTTTTTTTAAAAAAAATAAAAGACTTAAAAAGTGTAAATACAACAATTATATAACAAACATTTTATTTTCCATAAAAGAAAACCCTAAATGTCTTTGGAGTTTTGTAAAATGTAAAAAGCAAGAATCTTCAGTCCCTTTAACAATTACAGATGGGGCTTCTACTTCAACAGACAATTTAGACATCGCAAACGCGTTCAATAATTTCGCTTTAAAGTATTTTTAACTCCAATTTCCTTGATTATTTACCGGAGATACACACATGCATTCCATCCATTGACACTATACACTTGCATTCCATCCATTGACACTATACACTTGCATTCCATCCATTAACACTATACACTTGCATTCCATCTATTGACACTATACACTTGCAATCCATCCATTGACACTATACACTTGCATTCCATCCATTGACACTATACACTTGCATTCCATCCATTGACACTATACACTTGCATTCCATCCATTAACACTATACACTTGCATTCCATCTATTGACACTATACACTTGCAATCCATCCATTGACACTATACACTTGCATTCCATCCATTGACACTATACACTTGCATTCCATCCATTGACACTATACACTTGCATTCCATCCATTAACACTATACACTTGCATTCCATCTATTGACACTATACACTTGCATTCCATCCATTGACACTATACACTTGCATTCCATCAATTTGACACTATACACTTGCATTCAATCCATTGACACTATACACTTGCATTCCATCCATTGACACCATACATTTGCATTCCATCCATTGACACTATACACTTACATTCCATCCATTGACACTATACAATTGCATTCCATCCATTGACACTATGCACAATATAGATATTAAATGTGCTACAGTACACAAAGTTTTGAGTGAACTTAATGTAATAAAAAGTCTGTTGTTTTAATAATGTCTCTGGTATTCTAAAAGAAAAAACATATGCTAATTACTTATATGTACCAGTATGCAAACTTTATAACATGTCTATACAGTCTGTTACTTTTCTATCCGAATTTAGCGAGTTTTACATTTTACCTCAAAAGGAATTGATAGTAATTCACAAGTTAGTGCAATTTATATTGATTTTTCCAAAGCATTTGATTCCGTGTCTCACAAACTGCTTTTATATAAACTACAATCCTGTGATGTGACTGGTATTATTCTAAACTGGTTTTCTTTAAATGTGTGTGACACGTATCAAAGAATTGCTATAAATAGTCATGGTTCAAAGTGGTGCGAAGTCATTTCTGAGATTCCTCAGGGTCTATTCATGTTTGAAATTCATGTCTAATAAATCAGCTTTGGATTTTATCGATAACTTATATTAGCAAATCTGCAGAAAACTTTAATTTACCACCTTTAGAGTAGTAGAAGGAATTATTGGCTTGATATTTCTTTTTAAACGTGTACACAGTCATTTTGACTGTCCTTATTTAGCAAGTCAAATAGCGTACACTGTATAGATGTGTGATGTAGATGTAAATCTACCTTGTAATGTGATTTTTATTATCATCTCGCCAATGGACCTTTGCGTCAGTAGAACTGAATAAATAAATAATGATTAGTACCAATTTTGAATCTGATCTGCAATTTTATTGTGAGCTTTTACTGACCACTCAAAGGATATATTTACTTGCACAGTAGGATTTGATTATAATTTTTAATTGTTTCAATATATTTGAATAAAATAATTTAAAAAAAGAATCGAAGAGATACTAAGTGGAAACGTTAGCTTGCGTGCAGACGCTTGTTATATGGACTATGCATGTATTCTGTCCGTAAACCGTACTATCAAAACATTCTGTCCGTAAACTGTACTATGATAACATTCTGTCCGTAAACCGTACTATGATAACATTCTGTCCGTAAACCGTACTATGATGACATTCTGACGTACACCGTAGTATGATAACATTCGGTCCGTAAACCGTACTATGATAACATTCTGTCCGTAAACCGTACTATGATAATATTCTGTCCGTAAACCGTACTATGATGACATTCTGTCCGTAAACCTTACTATTATAACATTTTGTCCGTAAACCTTACTATGATAACATTCTGTCCGCAAACCTTACTATGATAACATTCGTACTATCATAACAAGTTTTATCGTTTCTTTCCAAAAATGAGTCTCTGTAGGTCAGTGGTTAAGGTGTTCGACTTGTGACCAGAGGGGTGCAGGTTTGATTCCCACCATCGTAGCTGCCGGGATCAGTCACCGACGTGTGTACTTGGGCAAGGTATTTTACTCTACTTCCCTCGACATGATACAACGTTCAAAATGTTGAATTGCTATAAAACGCAAAGCCAAACAAACAAACACTCCTTCCCAAGAGTATAGGATGGAGTACAGAAACATGCCGACGGACATGCAGCTATATTTTTGTTTTGAAGTGAAGTAATTTGTGCATACTTAATAAAAAGCAGAACCAGGGCATCACTTACAGACACAATATGAATAAAACTTTACTTTGACAAAAATAATAGTCATGTGCCTCTTTGACTGATATTTTAATGCATTTGGAAAGACTAGAGGAAAATACATTTTCCATCAAGTTTAAAATCAATCAGCGGAGACTATTCATTATTATAGTCACATGCCTTCAAAAGGCAGATGACGATTTATTCCTGTAATTAGTGTTTGAATTGCACTTTGCAGATCGATTAGCAATATATAATTTTCCTTATTTTATCCTCACCACGATTACTGTAGTGAAATGTATTAGAGTTCATATTTTAAATAGTCGACTGTGTTTTAGTTTTGGCTTTATGATCAACAATCACATGCACACGGAGAATTTATCATGAGGATGCAATATTTAAAAATTTCCAAGCTGAATTAACAGTAACTAAGTGCTATTATGAGATGTTATAAAAAAATATGCCACCAAATGCACAGGTACAAATATGCGAAGTTGGACCAGTGGGGTCGAACCCAGAGCTTCCCAATGGTAGCCTGGCGCTCTACCATTAAACTCTGAGCCGACGTCAATTGCAGGTATCTGTTACAAAGTTTGTTTGTTTGTTATTGTTGTTTTGTTTCTTTTTTGGGGTGGGTGGTGTTGTTCATATGCAGGAGGCAACATTACAGTTATACTTCCAGCCGCAGTAAAGTAAGAAAAAATGGGTTAATCGAACTTGATGACTGACTAGTGTGCTCATGCAGGAACATTAGTTTCTTTCAATCTGTAATTTTAAAATTTACAATGAATCTTTCTTATAAAACATAGGAAACGAAACTACCTTAGTTCATTTTTCACTCCCATCTAATACGAGTCAAATATCAGGGCACGTGACTATCCACAAACGTGGACATCACCGACAACACCCACAACAAGAGTATTTTCATATGACGTCAATGTAAGTTTAGACGTAACAGCTTTGCTCAGCCAATGGAGCGCACATGCTGTAGAAATAATTTCCTGATTAAAAATCTATTTCTAAAAGTGTAAATATTACGATATTTTAGATTTCACGAAGTTTTAAATACAGTAATTTATTTGCAAATTTATCAGGACTTGCTAACCAGCAATTTGTCATTTTTGCTTTTATTTCGAATAAACGTTTATCATGAGACTGACAAATTAAATACAAGGTCAAAGTATAAAATGGGATTACATAACCTAGATAGTATTGTTTCTATAATTGAGACACCCACCCCGCTTTTTTGTTTTTGCTATGGCGTTTAGACTACTAATCCTTGTGATTAGCTATTTATAAATGCTTTGCGTCGAAGAGTCAAAGATACGTGTAAGCTAATTTTAAGACTTCCATCGCCATTTTTAGAGATTTGTTTCGCACACAAAATGTTTACGGTATGCCCGGCCCAACAAATGATTCTCCTCACTGGAAAACAAAAAACTGTGTCAAACGAATTTTATTTGATGCAAAATATGCAGAAAATTTTCTAGTTGCCGAAGTTTTCTGCAATCGACGACTTTCCCGATGCACGGGATGTTGCCATATTTGCAAGCTCTTCAACTCTGAAAAGCAGCAATTGACTGTATCTGTACGTTGCTTAGTCCATCCCGGTTATATGACAAGATGACAGTCAATTGAAAGTGACTCTAAGTTTTGTTTGATGTTATAAAGTTTGAATTTAGTTTTGGATATGTTTTTATTTTATATGAAAAAAGTACACGTCATAGCAATATCTCTGAGTATCTTGATAACATTTTGAGTTTGCGTAACTAATCATTTCTAATTATCTTGCTCTAGTGAAAAGCTATACGTTTTTAGTGTATGATGCACAGACCTGAGAGTTTTAAAAGCTGGTTCCTCCTGTATCTCCATAATCTGAAGTCATCTTAATTATATATAATGGTGATTTACGTAGCCCACACTATCGACTGGAATGTTTGAAATTATTCGACCATATCTTTAAAACCGCTCAGTGAATCTGAATAAAATCTTGGTATACTCAGTATAGTTCCATTCACTTAGTATATTCAATCAATGCATATACGAAAATAGGAGACCGTTTTCTTTAAAATCATTCCATATGCATTTTTGCTGCCCTTTCAAATATACGCAGATAGCCGCCCGTTATTCTGTTTGGATTCACAAGGAGTTATTTCCCAATAGAATTATTCTAATATTGTCACATGTCTTGATTGAATTTGGAAGCAAAGAAGTGCAGAAAAGTTATGATTGATATTTCTTAATTTTGGTAATGGACTAGACTGGCAACTGCATTGGCGGAGAAAAGAT